>JAPDVR010000007.1:27071817-27699317 GCA_026230005.1 Gila orcuttii | reverse complement strand
TAATATTGCATCACGTCTGAGAGCACAGATTCTCCTGATAAGGCATGAAACATAAAAAAAGATAACTGTATAATATTTACAAAAAATCTGTGATAAGTATTAACTGCAAAATACTGCATGATCTTTTGGACAGACTTTGCATGAAGAAGTGACCTAATATTGTCAGTCTATAATCTATGACTTAGGATCTTCAGAAGAATATGCATGATTGTTTACAGTGTCACTTTGAACCACTTGGTGGCGCCACAAAGTCTTCTAAAACTTTATTTCTGTTTTAGACAAATTATGTGAAAATGACAGATTCCCACGTATGAAAATCTGGCTTCCATACATCAGAAAAGATTTCTAATTATGAAGTCAGTTTGGTGTCATGAATAAAAACCAATAGTTGTGACAGAGCAGTTTCATGTTGCATTGATATTTTTGTGGGATTGTGCTATGGAGGGGAATTGTAAAATTTCTGTCTGCTCTCGGCACATCTCCTTATCGCAGCCTAACCACAAAGCCACCATACCAAGCCCAGCTCTCTCCTGATCCCCCACCATGACCTCTCTGGTGTTCGGAATGGCTCCGTCAGCATCACCAGGCTGAGAGAGGTGAAGGAAGTGTTAACATATGATGTAAGACTGGGAAATTTCCCCCCCAGCGGAATTAAGGAATGGGGCACAGTTGAGACAGACAACACTAACCATGAGAGTAAAAACCACAAGGCAGCAGCTACACATCTATGTTTTTGTGCTCTCATAGGAGAGTAGCCAAATGTATCAGTCCAACCAACGTCCCCATGAATTAAGCTGCATAGCTTATGTATTTCCTTGGTCCCTGGTCAGAGCTTCAGTCATTTGTAACAGGCAAAGGATACTGCATAATGGTTTGACAGGAATAAACGCATTTCACATGGAACTTTCTGCACTTCATTTCCGATGTTTTCCATGCACTTAACATGTACAAAAACACCCTGAAGAAATATTAGGGTTGAAAGGAAGTGTGGAGGATGCAGCGTGTTAACTGACAAGGTCCTCTATGGGTAAAGGCAGAGCAGCATGAACACCCGATCGGACATTCTCACACATAAACCGGCTCACACCCTTCCCCTTGCTCTTCCTCTTCATGAATTTCTTCCTCCTCCAACTCAGGCTTCAGGCTACCAGGCACACTACTGCTGGACAGGTCTTGTGTCACCTCTGGGGGCTTGGGATAACGGAACGGACAACCATTATCATCAAAAAACCTGCGAAAAGTAAACTCGTAGAAGGCATGCTCAGGGTGTTTGCCGTGAGGAGAACAGAGGGTGTCCCAAGTGCGGGTGCTGTCTCCACTGTCACTCCAGGCCCCTGGACCCCCCTCCTCTTCCACAGGATCAAAGTTGGATGTATCCATGGGGTGGGCAATCTTCGGTCGATATGGAGCAGGTTGTGTGCGAAGATTACTGGAGAAATCCATCTCGGAAAAGAATGGATGAGCCTTTATCTCTCCAGCTCCATTACCTCCTAGACGCTCTTCAGCTGAGCAGCAGAGCCGACCAATGATGTCAACTGCCTCGGGGCTCAGCTTTACTTGTGGGGGCACCTGTAAAGTGTTTTCCCAGTTTATCACCTATGGAAGTGATGACATAAACATTAGCAACACTTCTTCCCAAATGTCACCATTCCATAAATCTCAAACATTTATAACTTCACCAAAGACCTTGGCTGCATCTGAAGACGCATACTTCCCTACTATATAGTAGGCGAAAAACAGTATGTGTCAAAATAAGTGTCCGAATTCACAGCACTCATAAAAGAGTAGGAGAAAAGTACACGGTGACCTACTTCTTCCAGCGAGATTCTGAAGTGTGCATACAATGGACACTTGACTATCCCATGAGGCCACCGGAGAGGATTTGTGAATGGCAGTGAAGCGACGTAACTGACGCTGGTAGGTTACATGATATTGACAACATGGAGAATGTAGTACATCCAGATCACATTCATACTACACACATTCATGTATAGAACATACTTTTTTAGCGGTCGTGAAGTAATTACTTATTCAAAATAAGTACCTACTCAAGAGAGTACGCAATTTCAGACGCAGCCAACATGTCTAGTCTGTTTACATCAGGAGTGACCAATCCTTCTCCAGGGCCACTATCTTGCAAAGTTCAGCTCCAACTTCAATTAAACACATCCGAACCAGCTAATTAAGGTCTTCAGGATTACTATACAGGTCCTTCTAAAAAAATTAGCATATTGTGATAAAGTTAATTATTTTCCATAATGTAATGATAAAAATTTAACTTTCATATATTTTAGATTCATTGCACACCAACTGAAATATTTCAGGTCTTTTATTGTTTTAATACTGATGATTTTGGCATACAGCTCATGAAAACCCCAAATTCCTGTCTCAAAAAATTAGCATATTTCATCCGACCAATAAAAGAAGTGTTTTTAATACAAAAAAAGTCAACCTTCAAATAATTATGTTCAGTTATGTACTCAATACTTGGTCGGGAATCCTTTTGCAGAAATGACTGCTTCAATGCGGCGTGGCATGGAGGCAATCAGCCTGTGGCACTGCTGAGGTGTTATGGAGGCCCAGGATGCTTCGATAGCGGCCTTAAGCTCATCCAGAGTGTTGGGTGTTGCATCTCTCAACTTTCTCTTCACAATATCCCACAGATTCTTTATGGGGTTCAGGTCAGGAGAGTTGGCAGACCAATTGAGCACAGTAATACCATGGTCAGTAAACCATTTACCAGTGGTTTTGGCACTGTGAGCAGGTGCCAGGTCGTGCTGAAAAATGAAATCAGATGGAAGCATGAAGTGCTCCAAAATCTCCTGATAGCTAGCTGCATTGACCATGCCCTTGATAAAACACAGTGGACCGACACCAGCAGCTGACATGGCACCCCAGACCATCACTGACTGTGGGTACTTGACACTAGACTTCAGGCATTTTGGCATTTCCTTCTCCCAGTCTTCCTCCAGACTCTGGCACCTTGATTTCCGAATGACATGCAAAATTTGCTTTCATCCGAAAAAAGTACTTTGGACCACTGAGCAACAGTCCAGTGCTGCTTCTCTGTAGCCCAGGTCAGGCGCTTCTGCCGCTGTTTCTGGTTCAAAAGTGGCTTGACCTGGGGAATGCGGCACCTGTAGCCCATTTCCTGCACACGCCTGTGCACGTTGGCTCTGGATGTTTCTACTCCAGACTCAGTCCACTGCTTCCGCAGGTCCCCCAAGGTCTGGAATCGGTCCTTCTCCACAATCTTCCTCAAGGTCCAGTCACCTCTTCTCGTTGTGCAGCGTTTTTTGCCACACTTTTTCCTTCCCACAGACTTCCCACTGAGGTGCCTTGATACAGCACTCTGGGAACAGCCTATTTGTTCAGAAATTTCTTTCTGTATCTTACCCTCTTGCTTGAGGGTGTCAATGATGGCCTTCTGGACAGCAGTCAGGTCGGCAGTATTACCCATGATTGCGGTTTTGAGTAATGAAACAGGCTGGGAGTTTTTAAAAGCCTCAGGAATCTTTTGCAGGTGTTTAGAGTTAATTAGTTGATTTAGATGATTAGGTTAATAGCTCGTTTAGAGAACCTTTTCATGATATGCTAATTTTTTTAGATGGGTTTTTTTGGGGGGGTTTTCATGAGCTGTATGCCAAAATCATCAGTATTAAAACAATAAAAGACCTGAAATATTTCAGTTGGTGTGCAATGAATCTAAATTTATGAAAGTTAAATTTTTATCATTACATTATGGAAAATAATTAACTTTATCACAATATGCTAATTTTTTGAGAAGGACCTGTACATTTCCAGGCAAGTGAGTTGGGGCAGCACTAAACCATGTAGAACATTGGCCCTTCTAGGAGGAGGATTGGACATCCATGGTTTACATCAACCCTAAGGAACCTAAGAAGATACATATAGAGCTCTCACCTTAAGTTGTGTCTCTGTTGGGGTTGGAGCAAGGAAAGGTGGCTGGCCAACTAGCATCTCAAACAGGATTACTCCCACACTCCACCAGTCACACAGCTGTGTGTATCCTGCACACGAAAAAAGTATCACAACAGGAGAAGTGATCTATAAACACAAGCACTTCCTGTTAACTTGCTTGTACTTCCGGTTGATCATGTGCAAGGTCTTACCTTTGCGCAGAAGTACCTCAGGGGCAATGTAGTTAGGAGTGCCGACCAGAGAATGTGCTAGACAACGCTGGTGTTGTCGAGTTGCCCGCTGTTCCAAAGTCATCAGCCGGTCACCACAACGGCAGTTAGACACATCATCCCAAAAGTCACTTGGCTCCATACTATCCTGCCGGATATGGTTCCCTATTCAAGCAGTGCAGAGAGAAAACAACCAATTAATAAGATTTGATAAAACACTGCAAAAGTATTTAGGCCACTTTTTCAAACCTATGAGCATCACCTTGTCTTCATGTCCCTTACCTTTTTGGTAATACTTTGAGTTGTGTGTCCAACGGAACCCAGTACACAGACCAAAATCAGTCAGTTTGATGTGTCCATCCAGGTCAATGAGGATGTTGTCCGGCTTGATATCTCTGTGGATGAAGCCCATCTTATGCACACTTTCGATGGCCAATGTCAATTCTGCAACATAAAACCTGGCCAAGGGCTCTGGAAAAACCCCCATACGAATCAGCAAGCTCATCATATCTCCTCCAGGAATGTAATCCATGACAAAGTACAGGCTGTCTCTGTCCTGAAATGAGTAGTACAACCTGACTACCCACTCATTGTCTGCCTCTGCCAAGATATCCCTTTCTGCTTTCACATGGGCTACTTGATTTCGGTTCAGAACATCTTTCTTTCTTAGAGTCTTCATGGCATACAGTGCCCCAGTGTCCACTTTACGTGTAAGACACACCTCACCAAAGGCCCCAATGCCAAGTGTCTTGATTTTGACAAACATCGATTTGTCCATCTTGGCACGTCGTAGTCGGTTGTAATTGGATTCCTTCTGGTAAAGCATCTTTCTCATCTGTTCCTGCTCTGCTTCTGAAAGGCCAGCCTGGAGGAGAGGAAGATATAGAAGAGAATGATTTGATTTGACAACAATAACATTTACACTCAATAGTGAACACTCAAAGAATTAATAACACAATTGTTTGAAGTGCAAATCATCGAACAGTGTGCTTTGTGGTTAATGAAGTTCCAGCACTGCTCACCTTGGACATCTCTTGCTCCAGCTGCATTCTGCGGTTGAGTTTTTGCTGGTAGGTCTTCATCACATTCTCCACATGCTGCTCCATATAGAACTTGAAGGCAAAGGGAGAATAACTCTTAATGCGCGACTCTCTCTTCTCTTCATCACGGGCATTCTTTCGCACAGGCACAGGCGAGGTTTGGATCTGCTTCTTATCCTTCACTGCCTTCTCTCCTTTGCTAGTCTTTACTTTGTCTTTGGAGACAAGTTCCTCCTGCTTTCCAACTGAGGCACTCTGGACAGTCCAACTTGTAGCACTGACATCTTGAAGTCCACCCATGGCTCCAGTCTCCAGGGATGCAGGCTCAGCCCCAGGTCCAGATCCAGGCAGGAGTAGTGTTTTAGGGTAAGGTGGAGGCGGGCAGCGATGTTCTTGATTGGGCTCCAGGGAAAAAGTCTCATCTGGCATGTATCCATGAGACTCTTGAGCATCATGGGCTTGTGCACTCAGCCAGCCCGGGTGGCATGGTCCCACAGCTGTCTTTGGCTCAGGCCTCATGACCCGTATACTTTTAACAGGTGGCTGGATTGGTGGAGAGGTCACAGCCGTTATTGTGTTAGGTGGTCCCAATGATGCCTCCGGCTTGCCGGCAACACTAGCTGTAGGAGGCATAGCCTGCCTCACAGTCACCTTTTGGTGGTTGTTGAAAGAATTGGTCCTACTGGGGACAAGTACCTCCCCTCTAAAAGGCCCCTGTGGCTGCCTGGCTGGAGAAGTCCCCTCAGAACCTTGGGCTCCTGGCCAGTGATGCTCATACAGGTCAAGGTTCAGACTGGCCCTAGAAGGGGTGAGGAGGCCTTGAGGAACATCAGAGAACTCGCCACCCATAGCTCCAGGGGCAACACCAGGGGGGCGTTGCATCAAGTGAACTTGGTGTGAGGTGGGGCTGGCTTGGCGTGGGTGTGAATGTGATGGCAGATATAAGTTGGGGGCGTAGCCACCAGAGTTTTGGCCCATTGCTCCTTTGCTTGGCATATTAACATAGTTTTCAGGTGTAAGTGGGGGCATCTTATTCTGGAAGGAAGCACTTCGTTTGACCCCATAGCTGGAGGCCTCCATCATATGAGGCCTGTAGTCATAATGAGGGCCAGGGCCTCCTGAGGGCTGAGGCTGAATTTGCATGGGAGGTCCAGGCACACTGTAGACCATCATGGCCTGGTCTATTCCACCAGGGTATCCTTTTTGCTGGGCTGGACCAGGGGTGTACATAGGGCTCCCAGTGTTCGTTTGAGGAGCCAAGCTTGTAGAGTAGGCACCCATACTTGCGGGACGACCCATTGGGTTTCCCATGGTAGGACCCTGTGAAGTGTTGGCAGACGGTGCCATGTAGTTCATGACAGGTGGTCCACCCATGTATACACGAGCTATCTCACCCTCAGCCCCATAACTAGATCCCTCATACAGTGGTGCTCCCATTTGGTGATAAGGGGGCATTACACCATCCCCAGTTCCTTCCATTGCCGTCCTGTGATCCATCATATTTGGCATGCCACTTTTTCCTGAAGGGAATTACAAAAGGTTCACTTTGCACTTAAAGACAGTGAATCATTCATATATATATATAATATATATATAATATAAATATATATAGTTTTTAAAAGTGTGCACATACCTGGGGAAGTCTGTTTGATGACACGTACAATCTGTTCATTATGAGGGTCCAGGTAACCCATTTTGCTAATGTATTCCAACGCTGCCTCAATATTACGACTGCCAGTCTGTTTTAGGGCACGTACAGCCATTTCCTGTTTCAGGAATTCAAGCAGAGAACTATGAACATAGGAAAACCATGCATTTTTTTCACACTGCATTTCCTCTGATTATGCACCAGTGAGGCACAACTTCTACATTTATGTAAGGTTTTTAATAGATACTTGAGATGATCCAATATTACTTGGAAGATGATTTTTTTTATATGAGATTACAACTACCTGTAGACATAGCACTCTCTGTTGTAAACAAAGATCTTAATTTGGATTAATTCTGTGAATTACAGCATATATCAGCAAAATAAAATATCTTCAAGAGAAGTGAAAAGCTGCTAAGGCCATGACTGCCACTAAATTTTGACCTATTTATTGAGCCAAATATTTCCATGTCAGATGTAGAGCCAGCAGAAGGGCCTAATTATCTTCTTTAACATCCGCTACTTAAAAATATTTGTTTACTGCACCAGTGTGATCTAGAGAAATTTGTGACTTTTGTATTAGAGGCAAAATGATAGACTAAAAAAATATATTTTTTAAATTATAAGTCAGACTTTCATTATGTAAAGGCAATGTTTAATTTAGCTTACATTCTTGGGGAGTCACATTAGCATCCTTTCTGTTGAGTAGTGTAAATTTTGGTCGCTCATACAGTTTTAGAATTTGTACTGGTTATGGAAAATGACCTCCATGCACCTCAGTTATTTAGATAAACACATTTGTATACATATGTACACATGAACATGCATGTAAATATAAACCGACCCATGCATCGACACACTGCAAATAATGGTTAAAATAACATTCCCTGCAGCTGCTTCCTCTGCAAATATGCACAAGCTCCTTCCTGTGCCAGGCCACAAGTACACTATGACTGGAGATTGGCAGATTTGACCACATGAAAAAATTGCAAAGATTCATGGATTTCATGGTAATACAAATGACTAGGGCTGTAACAATATATAATTTCTCAATATAAATCGCAATACAAAAATGCAACAATATGTATCATGGATAGTAACAATCTGTATTGCGTATAGTTTACCCAAAACGAAAATCAAGTTTACAGAGTTTTAGTGTCAGTACTACATTAAACTACTATTTATAAATGTATAATAATGCAATGATGGAATATTTGTGTCCAGATAATGCCAAATGTCTTATGTTACCATTAAAAAGTAAACTACATTATTTAAAAAATTTCTAGTCAGTGACGGAGTTCAAACATATTCGTCTAAAATAAATCTGTATTTTCAGCTTCAGAATCATGAATATTTTTATTCTGGTGTCAATATTGTCATGTGCATTGGGTTACCAGCACCAAGTCCAAGCCTATACCCCCAATGTAATACCAAATTTAGCATTTTAATAAACAGTACATTTTTGTCAACCTTTTTACCATATGTCTTGGAGTATAGCGATAATATTGTATTGTGAGTTTTAGTATTGTGATAAGTATCGAATCGTGACATGAGGTTATCGTTACATCCCTACATATGACACATTAATATATATATTTATTTTATTCTTCATTTGTATTATTGTTTATAGTTATACTAATTACAAAGAAAACAGAGTTTTATATAAATTTAAATTATTATTAATATAGAGACAAACATTATTTTTAAAGGAAAAATAATTCTTTTCAACAATCTCTACTCATGATTACCCACCATGCAACAACTCTATTAATCTGTAGAGACCTTCAGATTAATCTTAAGTTTTCCTTGTCACATTTTGCAAAGCCGCAGTGATCCAAAATAAAACAACTCAGACATGTAGTCTTCTGTGAGCAGAGACCCACACCTATATGAGGAAATCCCCTTGAATGGCATATGACCTCATTCTGAAGACATTCTGCCCAAACCAAATTATACAGCAGCAAGCCATGTTATACTGCCTCTGGTGTTCAAATATGATACTGCACAAAGCATGTCATGGAAAAAAGAAAAAGAAGGAATAAGTGCCTAATTCAGCACATACTTGTGCTTTTTGTCCACTATGCATTCAAAGAACAGCAAGTATATCAATATTAAATGTAACTATGAGAAAGTTAGAGTAATAAAGACCATTTTGTCCATTCTATGGGGTTTTGGTCAGATGGCACTGACAGAAGAAAGAGTCCTAAAAAAAATGGAATAGGCATAAAGCAGCAGCCAAACCGTGGGCAAACTCATTATGCAGTGACACATCCACCCACATTCTCAGAGTAATTTAGAGTTTATGCGTATTGCCATCAGTTTGTCTAAATGCTTATTCACATTTAATACACAGGAAATACCCCAAACACACGCTGTCCGTCTGTGATCGCTGCTCTCAGAAGTGGCAGGGCTTTCTGTTGCATTCCATCTCTGTCCGCTCTAAGGGTGTGCCTTCTCGTCCCCCTTAGTGATTTAAAGGCGCCACTCTCTCTTTTTAAAAGACACACACAAACACAACAATCTAACATGAACTTCAGTCTGGTTTCAGGAAGGGCTGGGTCTGGTTTGGCCTTAGGTCAGGCCTGACCTCCACTGTCATGGCGACAGATGTTCAGGACATTCCATGAGCCAGGAAGCAAGAATTCCAGCTATGTGGAAATCTATGCTTCAGCCTTTCTTTAAATTGTCCCTTCTCTTCCCCTCTTTATTTTTGAGATCATTCTGTTCCAATGTGCCTTTAGCATTCATTTGGTTGGATCCAAAATATATTTACACCCCTGTCATGACCACAAGCCTCAATGCTATACTAGACATTCAATTTCTGACTGCGGTGTTGGTAAGTACCAAGTATACTCTTCTTGACTAAAGTGACATAACTATATTCCAATGCTGTTCACGGTTCATTTTTAAGAGCTTCCACTTTGACCCAAATTCTGAAACACATTCCACCAATAAACATGAAAATGAAAGCCATATGGAGGACTCTGCGATATAGGACCGGATGGATATCATCATCAGCAGATGGAGAGGTGGAACATTATCCATACTGTAATAAAATAGCTAAAACAGCATTTAAAACAGAAGAGCATGGCGCTAGCAAAGGCAAGATCATGGATTCAATTTCTAGTGTATGCAACTGATAAAATATATACAGTAATGCTCAAAAGTTTGGGGTTGGAAAGGTTGTTTTTGAAAAAAATAAAGAAACATTTCTTATATTTATCAATGTTGAAAACAGTTGTGCTGCTCAATATTTAATCAGTTTTTTCACAATTCTTTGATCAAATGATTTAAAAAGCATTTACTTAAAATTGAAATCTTTTGTAAGAATGTAAGTTTTTACTTTCTCTTTTGATCAATTTAATGCATCCTCGATAAAATAATTTATTTTAAGAATCTTACTGACTAATATTTTGAACGGTAGTACACCTTGTATACAAAAGGAAACAGCTTTAAACTATTTAAAAGTGAGTAAACTTAAAAGATCAACATGAAATAAATAAAAAATGCCCCCATTAACTTTCTTAATGCACATTGTTCTTGGTCTTATTGAGAACAATTCATTGATGCATAATATTTAATAAATAATGAATAATGAAAATTGCCTTTGTAATCTTTTATAAAAATGCAACAATTCCCCAATCCCTCTTACTTTTCATTGCCATCCTACCAAACACTTGGGTCATTTTTGATGATAACACCCACTTCAATGATCCAATCAAGTCTTGAAGAGTAAAACATTGCTCTTCCCTTGTTAAATATCCTGTTCCACTCAGAAATTTCACATAACTTAAGTCGAATGGTGTTTGACTTTAATGCAAAAATGCTGACCAGTTGTGGTTTGAGACCCTGGAAATACTGGGTTGTGAGGGAAGGCTAATATAAACATTTAGATCATGTGCAAACATGATATGCAAACACAGCACTGCACATTTAACATAATTGTGTATATTCCACAAGTACACAAACATCACATGCATGATGTATGCAGGCAGCTTTTCATATCCTAAGCTCAAAACCACAAATCCACAACACATGTCATACTCATCTTCTTCCTATACCCTCCCACCTCCTTTCATTCCCCAACCAAAACATTTCCTCCTTCAGGGTTGGTTATGTAACCGTCAGCCGCATTGCTGTGTAATTTGTGAGGTGAAAACCAATGATAATGATCAAACTAAAGAAACCCAAGGAAAGGCCAGCAGCGGCCATTTACCGCCGGAGTGTACGGAATGTACGGAGGGTCAGAATGTACGGAGGGTCAGAAGAGAAACACAGGCCCCATTTAGAAGATGAAGGAGAACTAAAAATACCATGTCACACACCACGGCTGGTTAATTTCACAATAATGACTATTACTAAAAGAAATTAAATGTATGCCCAGGTGTTACGACCCGTGAGGTCTGTGTGTGTTGTGTTTGTGTTGTTGTGGGTGTGGTCTGTTTCGCCTGCAGGGGTGTACCCGTGTCCTGAGCCTGACGTCATGGGAAATCCCGCAGCTGGAGTTAATCCGCGGCAATTAGTGAGACGAATAAACTGAGCCAGTGAAGCGCTCTCGTTCTCCCTCTTTTTCCCTTGGTGGTCCGCATCCATCCGGTGTGAACTACTGTGTGAGTTTATGGTGTGGGCAACGGCGGGACGTGATCTGCCGGGTGGTGCTTGGTCTTCATTTCGCTTCACACCGTGCGTCCGGTTACCTTGGGGAAGCAGCTGGAAGGCGGCGTGGTGAGCAGCAGACGGTGCACTTTTTCCCGAGTGTGCTTTAACGCAGTGGAGAGCCGTGGAGACTGTTTGTGGTTTTGCATACTTTTTATTTTGAATGCCATGTTAATGACACCTCTCGTATCTTTTTGATGGGAGTTTATTTATTTTGTTTGGAATAAACACATGAATCTGACACGTGTTTTGGGTCATCCTTGGTTTTCCACCTGGAACAATTATTTATTTTGTTCGTCCCTTACCCCCAGACATACCAGGGAGGTAACACCAGGGGCCTCATGTGTCAATCTTGCGTACGCACAAAAACTTTGCGTACGCCAGCTTTCACGCTCACGGTCGGATGTACTACTCAATCCGATTGATGAATCCGAACACGGTGTTTACATGAACGATAAATAAAGTAATCGGGTTGATGTGCGCGTTTATATGTCACAAGATTCAAATCGGAATTGATTTTTTGACATGCGCACACTGCACGAATATGCCGCTGTTCGCGCATAACTATTCTCCTCTATTGCATAACTATTCTCCTCTATTGGTTCTTTATTTTTTTTAAACAGCAGACTTAATATTTATCCATCTCTGGTCATGATTTGGAGACGATGAGCATGAACCGCTTTGCCCTGCTGCTTATATTGATCACGCAGTAAAACCCCGCGCCCAAAACTAGTCGTCTATGGATGATAATCTTAAACAAGCACTGGTGGGACGTTGTCCTGCTTCACTTCACAGACGCTGAGTGAAATGAGAATTTTTTAATAACGGAACACTCATTTTATATTCACTTTATTCAACAGGAAGAACAGCTCGTTCCGTGCGTCATACGTCATTACGCTATTTCAACGTCTTTGCACATGCGCAGTCCTTTTAGTTTCGGTTTTCAATCCGTTCAAGTGTTTACATGTTCTCTCGATCGGATTACAAAAGGAGTAAACCACCCCTTTCAATCGGATCTAAATTTCAATCGGATCGAGCTCAATCGGATCGATTAAGGTGTTTACATGAAGGTTTTTTAGTCCGATTGAGCCGTCAATCCGATTATAAGTGTCCATGTAAACGCAGCTAGTGAAATTAACATGAGAATGTGCGTTCCTCCACGCCAATTTCATGTCTGGCGTACGTACATTTCTCATAGTTTTTGTTCGTTGGCGACTCTTACAGGCAATGAAGTTAAGTTGCAAACATTACACAACGAATTGTTCTACAAGTCTATCGCACTACCACCTGTGGGATGCATTGATTAATTTGCAATTTATAAAATAATTTACATATATTGTCACACGAGCCTTATGGGAATATTCTATCAATTATGCAATTAAGTAAGAACATATAAAAGCATATGATATTCCCATATGATGCAGTTGACCAGCCAAACATTAAAACGCAATTTGCAGCGATAGCCGGTTTTCCTAATGTAATCGGAGCGATCGACTGCACACGCATTGCTATAAAGGCGCTATCTGAAGAAGAATTTGCATATGTGAATCGGAAACATTTCCATTCAATAAATGTGCAGATAATATTGGTTACCTCCGTGGCAGTCCTGTAGTAAATCCGAGTCTCCCACAGCAGCGGATACTACTCCAGAGAGTAAAGTGTCACCCATAATTGAGGCAATTCTCTGACCCCTTTACCACTGCTTGTTCTGCCCACACTTTGTCGGTGCGCAGCAGTTCTCCATTTAACGTCCACCTTTATATCAGACCATTTCTTTTTAAGGTCATTTACAGTGCGACTTTCAGATCCCACCGCATTGACGGCATCAGCCAAACTCTCCCACTCATATTTTTTCCTTTTGTTATTAATTCCGGAGGACAAAGTTCCAAATATTTTTTTTTCTCGTTTCTACCTCCGATAGTAGCACCTCCGATTCACTTTCTGTAAAGTTTCGCTTCTTGCCGCTTGCTTTAGCCATTTTCTTACTCCTTTCTTTTGCCAAAGTGGACTCATTACCATATTTAAATGTATTTAATTAAGGGAGGAGACTGGGTGGGGCGTTGTGCTCGTGCATGTGCGCTCATTTTTACGTTAATTGGGATGTACAAAGAGAATATGCGTGGGATCCTTCGTACGCAGAGATTCATACATCTGTTTTTTTTTGTGCGTACGCACATTTACAGCTTTGTCCGTACGCAATGTTTTAGTATGTATTCAACGCAAGTCTTTGTACATGAGGCCCCAGGTCTTATGGGAGGTCTAGGTGCATGTGGTGTACAACTCAGGAACAAGACGCAAATGGACTTTTGGCTATGCTAAATCTGAATACAGGGGGGAGACAAAGTCAGACAGACTGAGCCACAAAACCCAAATTTCATGTTTTTGTATCAACTAAAAAAGAAAACTTTAACCCACACGTCAAGACAAAAACATGCAAAGGAAGGACGTAGTCAGAGTGTCTGTCCATCCCAGCATACTGTCTGTCATTTCTGCTGGGGAAACTGTACCATCCATCTACAACTGAACTGAGCACTTCCTCTGTGTGTACTAATGTTATACATACTGTCCCATAAATGCAGGGCAAAGACAATCAACCTACTGATTGTGAAAGCCTGTGAAATATTAGCCTCTCTATCTTGTGAGAGACCAAATTTGTTTAAAGCAGCGGTCTTCAACTGGAATCCTGTAACCCAAAAATGCCTATTCTAATGAGATCCATACATTCGTGTGTGTGTGTGTTTGAATATGCAAAAAAATTAAATCATTAGGACTGACAGCAAAAGATAAAACAGTTACGAATGTATCCAGATAACGTGATCCAAATAGAGTCTGACTCCATACTATACTTCATCTGATAGCATGTTTCAGCTTCCAGAGACCTAAAAAAGCCCCATTGCAGTCTCTATTTAGCCATGTCATAAAGGCAGCTCGGCTCCCTTCAGCTAGGCCTCGTAATTCCACTGGGCCGTGGTGGATTTCTCCGTGGTGTTGTGCATGAGCACAGCATTCCTCAAATGCCTAATGCAATCACAGGGCCGCTCTCAGACCTGTGTTTGAACATTAGTAGCAAAGCCCCAACACATATTCATTAATGATCTGACAAGGGGTTTGTATTAGAGAGCCTAAATCAAAGCACACTAAACACATTTAGTTTTACACTACAGGACCGTTGGTCTTCTACAAGCCTGACACAAATTAACATGTATAAGCTATTAAAAGAGGCCACTAAACCTCTCATATATATATATATATATATATATATATATATGTAAATTATGTAAATGTTGCATAAGAAATCAGATTTAATAACAGAATACCTATAAGGCGTCACAATTTATTTAGGAAAGCCCAAATAATAATGTCGTTAATAATGTCCCCCTCATGTCGTTCTAAACTTATGACTATTTCTTCAATATATATAATATATATATATATATATATATATACACACACTATTATCATATATTTTTTTCTCATATTTTGAATTGGCTTTTATTTTCATATTTTCATTTTTGTTTAAGTTTTAGTAATATTGATGTGCTTTTGACATTTTTATCAGCTTTGTTTAGAAATACATTTCTATATAGCTTTTTAATTTATTTTTATTTCAGTTTAAGTAATTTTCAGTTTTTTAATTTCTAATTTTGTTTTATTTCAGCTTTATTTTTAAATCAGTTTTTAAAATCTTTTTTAATAGTTTTAGTATAATACAATATAACACTGTTCTGTAGAACAAAAGAAGATTAACTATCTCAGTGATTTTTATTTGTCATATAAATGGAATTCAATGGTCACCACCTTAGCGTTTCGCATTTTACTTTCCCTTTAATATTGAGCCACTAGAATTCAATACAAGGACCAGAACACATGTAACACATTTAACTAAGTACTGGTTGCACAACAACCACTATTGCACAGCGACACAAATACACTGAAACAACATGTTAAAAAATACTACGGTAGTATATTCTAGTATAGTAGTTATGCATTAACTGGACTATGATCAACTAACAATGATATTGGCTAATATGTTAATAAAACACAATGAATGTATAAATGTTTGTATTTTTGAGTGTTAAAGGTGAGGAATAGCTGACTTGGGTTCTGCCACTTTCGTTGGGGCAGAGATGTTCCACTGAGCTCTTTAAGAAAAAGAAAAACTAAAATACCAAATAAGTTGTGAAAACTGCCATTTCAACATAACACTCAATATTATGCAACAAATTCATACTTAGCAAAGATTGGATTGACTGCACTGAATCTCCACTGTACAATGTACAAGATTTGCTGACCACGATGCAATGTATACAAAATATAAATCTATTTTTTTTACACACTCAAAAAAAGAAAGAGAATAAAGATATATACACACACGGGGGTCAGTCTTTTTTTTTTTTTTTAAGAAATTAAAACTATTTCAAATAAATGCTGTTCTTTTTTTATCTCTCCATTAAAAAAAGTTCATTATAATATTCGAAAAAAAAAAAAAAAATTAAAATAAATTAGCAACACCAAACATTTAAAGGGTGGCGTGTGTGTGTGTATATATATATATATATATATATATATATATATATATATATATATATATATATATATATATATATATATATATATATATATATTTTTTTTTTTTTTTTTTAGTATACAGACTATACAAATAATGACTATTAATATAAAACAAATATTTATATTTTATTTTTATTGTTATTTAAATTATTGAACCACACACACACACACACACACACACACAACAAAGACATTCCTTACCTGATCACAACCAGCATTGACAAGATCCTGTAGCATCTGTCTGTTGACTTCACCAGGGTGGCCTGAGCTGGATCCTGGACCCGACTCATTGGCAAAGGGCAACAGAGACTTGCGGATCTCTCGCAGGGCATTTTGGTAGTTGTTGAACTTCTGGGGCTGCCGGAGCTGTTGTTGCCTACCAGCTTGGTCTTTGCCCTTAGAGTCGCCACCTCTGCCCCCCTCCCCTCGAGCGCTCCCTCCATGAAGCGCCTGGCTCACCAGCTTAGCTGGTTGTTTCAGTCCCTCCTTGATCTCCTGCAGCCGCTGGCGCGTGTTGCCCACATATGGGGCGGCAGGGAAGGTCTTAGGCCTCATGAGTGAACGTGGCCTGCACTCTCACACAAACTCTTCACACTTGGAGAAGGCAGAAAGATTCAGTCAGTTATTCACTCACAACAGTAGTACAACCATACAACCAGACACCAAACTGTACACACCCAGGCTCAGTCTGACCTGAATAGATAACAAGCTGCAGTGGGAAAGATGCAAGTGAAGATTAGGATTCCTGTTGTTGCTCGTCTTTGTTGATGCTGCCTCTTTGGCTCTGGCTCGTGCTGGATGCTGGCCTACTCACATCCCAGCACCCCTTTCAGGGCTCACACTCCCCCTCCTCCCAAGACATGTGAGGGGTTATTCCATCTGCGTGCTTGTTCCATCCCAGTCTGGAATGCATCTTTGCCTGTGGAGACAGTGTTAGACAGAAGGGTCAGGGTGCGGTCCAGGCACGTCCAAGGCCCTGTATCACCACTCTATGACAAATACCTGTCTGATTGGACATTAGCACCTCTGTCATAGGTTTAAACACATGTAGATCAACTTGATATAATTGTGCTGTTACTCTTTTATAGCAGAATTGCAGTCAGAGAAAGAGCAGCATGTTCCTTAGCTCACAGGAAAAGCAATCTATTGCTGTAGAATTATGTGAAAATTCAAAGGGCAAATGCTTATTTTAAAATCAAATAACTAGCCTACTACACAACACAAACACTAACAACAGTTTGTGGAACATACACTTCCGTTGAAAAGTTTGGGTCAGAAAAGTCTTTTTTGTAAGATTTTTACAAAAAAATATTTTTTGTAAGAAATTCATACTTTTATTCAGGATGCATGACAGTAAATACATTTATTATGTTACAAAAAAAAATTATGTGTAAAATAAATGTTATTCTTTTGAACTTTCTATTCAAAGTATCCTGAAAGAATTTTTTTTCCACAGTTTTCACAAAAATATTAAGCAACATTGAAAATAAAAAAAAAATGTTTCTTGAGCATCATTTTGAAAAGTATTAAAATAAAAAAGGCTATTTTAAATTGACAATATAGCTGTTTTAATGTATTTTTGATCACATAAGTGCAGTGTTGGTGAGTATGAGAGAGAGAGAGAGAGAGAGAGAGAGAGAGAACCTGACCCCAAACTTTTAACCAGTAGTGTGTGTGTGTACCTATATATAGTTTTTATTATATTTTTGCTGAAGATGTGCAGTGTTCTATTCTGGGGAAACAGACCAAAAACCTACTAGCCTAATCATGGTTCGTAACTGTGACTGTTCATAAGCAATCCCTTCGATATTCCGCTCAAAACTTAATTTTTCTATAGGAAATACCTCATATTCACAAAAGGAGAGAAATGGATCTTGTCAAGATATTTTATGCATGTTTAAATTCCAAACGTTCTACATCATTAAATCTGAATTTTTTGTCTTCTGGTGAAAGGACTTTTAGGACAAACATATTTCGGGAATGCTGGTGCTGATACTGAAAATGCATCACCCAGTCTTGAACAATAGTCTAATTCCTATTATTGTCAAGGCGTCCAACACAATATTTTCTATGCCTTCCATTCCACAAGTAACAACAGCAAAATGTGTACCGCTGCATTCAAATACTTATCCAAGTACACTTCAGCGATAATCAATGAAAAAACAAAAACATTTACAGACTCATATTCATTATTATGCTACTACATCTGCAGTTGGATTGATGTAGCTCATTAATGGGATACAATGTCCATAGCTGGCAATTGAACATAAATACACTGCAGCAATAATCCACAATCCATGTACTCAACTAGCACAAACATGCATGCACAGTTCTCCAGCAATGTTCCTCAGCGAGAGTTGATTTAATATTATAAATTATAAATTTAATATTTTCTTTCATTGAAAGACACTAGTGGTTTCAATTTAGTTACCAATAACTCCATGGGCATCCATGGGACATCAACGATGCCCAAAAATTTATATCGATTCTTTACCATTGTCTGTCTAGCATTATATTCTTCAAATCATTACAATTTTATACTTTTGCTAGATTATTATAGTTAGTGGTGGGGCATCAGGGTCCCAGATAAAATCTGATTGGCCTTTTCAATGCCCATGAGAAAAGAAAAAAAAGAAGAAAAAAAGAGAAGATTAATAATGGCAACAGGAGGCCATTCCGTTTTTATAGCTTGATCCATAAATCATGGAGGTTTATGTTCTTACTTTATGAAAATTTAGCTTATGCATTAACTAAAGTATTTGTAAAAAGATCATGTTAACCACACAATGCTGCATCATGTGCTATATTGCCTATATAACCTACATTTAAGTAACATAAGCAATCGATCCACACAATTTTAAGCAATGTAAACAAATTCTGAGAGCATATCCTATCCATGGTAACTTCCAATACAAAACTATTTCAAACATAGCATTTTATGATAATGGGCCTTTTATTTATTGTGGTAGAATTCAATAATAATAATAATAAAAACTATACTTGAGATTTGTCAAACTGTCTTCCCAACACATTAGAAAGTATAAACTCTCATGAAGACTCATACTGACATTATTAATTCGGCTCCTCTCTGTACATTTTGGCCCCTCTGTGGCCCTCGCTAAAAAAGCCTAATATTTGCCACAGTTGTTGCTTAAATTTAGAAATTTTAACACAAAGCAGACAAAACAAAAAACGTAATATATGAAGACAAATCCCACATCTCATCATCGCACAACTTATGCGCAAAAAAAGACAATTTTGTGGGTGGAGTGAATTATAAAATTTCATAACAATCAATGTGTAATGCAATCGGACTGTTGTAGTGCATCACCTTGGTATACTGTAGCTAAAACATTTGACTTTGGGTAAACATCTGACTGCGCGCTACACATAAACAAAAAAAAAAAAAAAACGTAAAAGTAGGAATGGTTTGTTACGCAAGAGTAAAAATACAATTTTAACTGCAAGCGACGGTAAATTTCATGAGATTTTAACATAACTATAATTTATTGAGCTGTTTTATCAGTGAAAGCAAAGATGTACGTTTAGTTCAGTATAAAGATTCGGTTTTATCATTTGTCTGCCATGCCTGCTGTAAAAATGTTTTTACGTAAACTAAATAATCTCAATTTTTTCTAATTGGATTGACAAACAGCGACTATTCAAAGGCGTTCATAGACACAAAGTAACGTATACAATAGCCTAGAGTTACGCGGCCTAGAGGTTCCAGCGCTTTGAGGGACTGGAGCGAGAGAGAGGGACCCAGATCCGCTGGAGCAAGTCCGCATTCCAACACAGGGAGAATGTGCTGTTCACTCCTATCTCACTTTAAATGAGCAATACGACTCCCTTCCTAAACTTACACAGGATTTGCGGCCGCATATCGAATAAAGAAATTCCTGAAAACTGCTACTGCCCAACGTTTTGAAAAAATAATAAAGTTTTGAGCGACTCACCATGTGATAAGTGGTACCTTAATCCAAGGAACTGATTTAAACTTCAGTAAAGTTGTAGATTATCGGTCTGGTGTTTTGTTGCCCAAGAATCGTCTTTCGATGTCCTCTCATAAAAAGCACACAGGGAAAATCATGGGATTGTCCTCCATTTTCTCGCCACTCACGGCAGAATTAGAATGCAGTACAAAGTTGGACACTTACTGCATTGTTAACATTCCAGAGGAGTCACGTGAGGCGGCCATGCACGTCAGCACTGCACATACCCTGGGCGGGGCTTCCTGCATTTACAACGTTGAGATTCTGATCTGATGTACACACTACTAGCAGATAAAATCATTGGAATGGGAAAATATTTGCAGATATATGTGCTAGACATGCGTTGTTCGCATAGACATTAACCAATGCTGATAATTATTAATGATGTTATTATGAAATATTATTGTTCTCATGTTCTTTACTGGCTCCTGAATTGTCCTTTAATAAGTCTAATCTCAAATCCTAAAGGAAATAACACAAATGTCACACATAAATACCAAGCACAACAAACAAAAAGACAGACAAAACACTCTGCTTATAAGTTTTGACCATGGTTCTGATGAATGTTTGTGAAACTGTATAGTTGACACATTATGGCACATACATTTCTTCAACATCAAGATTTTCGGCTAAAATGTAAATGAAAATAAGAAAACACGCATATGTTGTGTCATATTACTGGTAAACAGCTTTTCTTTTACACCTTTTTGTTTATTTTAAATCGTACTGCGTTGGGCCAAATTATATATATATATATATATATATATTCATGTCAACTACCTAAAAAGCACTGCAAAATTAGAAGAAGAAAAAAATCTGTAGCCTATCTTGTTGTTTTTGTGTAATAAATTAGAAATTCATGAGAATAAAGAAACGTAAAAGGATAGTTCACCCAAAAATAGTATGGAGAAAAAAAATACTATGGGGCCCATCAACTGTTTGGTTACCAACATTTTTCAAAATATATTGTTTTTTGTTCAGCAGAGGAAATAAACTGAGTAAATAATGACAGAATTGTAATTGTTGGGTGAACTATGCCTTGAAGAGTAACAAAATACCAGTTCCAATTACAAATACTCAAACTTTTATGGAGACATTTTCATATATGTTATACAACAGGATGCTAGATTTTGATGATTACAGTTGTGTTGGTGAACTTTACACATAGAACGTATAAGTAAAATGGAACATTCAACACAAGTATTGTCTTCACAAACCATAACACAGATAAATGGAACGAACACACGAACACACACACACACACACACACACACACACACACACACACACACAATTAAGAGATAGCCAGGGTACAGTACTGAAACATGTGCAATTGTATATATTCAGAGTGAATATATAATTCTAAATGTTATTAGAGTTGATTTAAAACAACAATGATCCTATAGCAATGCTAACAACTAAACTGTAATTTTGTGGTACTTACATAATCACATTACATTGTAGAATGACAAGGCATCATCAGAAGGAAAAGACCAAAGTACTGCTGGATTAATGCAAAAATATAGTGTATCTGTACAGAAGCAAAAAAAAAAAAAAAAAAAAAAAAGGTATAGGCCTCATATGGACAAAGGCACTGGAGCTAAGGGCAGCACAAAACACATAACTGTCTCCGACTGAGACGCCTTCTTCGGTGCCTTGAATATTTTACATTCTCAGCATACAATCTCCACTCACAACAACAGCAACTTAAAGTTAAGCTATGGATGGAATGTCTCTATCAAACCAAAGCATGAACAAAAGTTAGCTCAGAGACTGAGGAAGTTCCTCAAGTAAAAAAGACTAGAGAGAAAATTGTCCAGTGAACTACGCCAGATGAATATGTTTGGTATAAACTGGTCCTTAGGTTGCATAAATGTTCTCATCCCTCTTTTAACAGCAGAAAATCTATTCTCTTCTGTAAAAATGGGGAAACAATAAAGGTGCATTCCGCCATTGTACAGGTAAAAGTCGAAAAAAATGTGGAGAACATGAGCAATCATTCCAGGGGTGCAGCAGAAATACACAGATTATTCAAGGCACAAGCAACTTGCACTATCTTATCAAAAGTGCTCACATTGGAAGTGCGTTCTATGACCGTAAAGGGACTCTCCACAGGTCCGGTCAACATACAATATCTTCTTTTGACCATGTCTATTACATTCCCAACATGCCTATGAACATTCATTTTATCTGAAAGAGCACCCACCAGTGAAAAATCTTCTCCACTCTGACTATTTTCAGTGTAACTGCAACTAGTGATTTTGAGTTCCGCTTTGCAAGCCCCTACCAAGCCCCCAATGTCAAAGTCATGCTCTGCCAGAACAACATCACCGGGAAGGAGCTTACAGAGAAGGCCAGAGCCCTCGACTAAATGCTTGTCGCTGACGTGACCCGGCGATCCCCTCGAGACAAACGTGACCACACCCTGAGGAGCAACACCTATCACATATTTAAGCTCATTCACCGTGGACTGAGCTGCGAAAGTCAATGCTGTAGATGCAACCTCTTGGTTTACATCCACACAGATAGCTTTTTCCAGAGACACCCTAAAGCAGTCAATGATCACTGCACAGTCTGGGTATGTGCAACGCAAAGCTGCAGGTAGGTTTTTTCTGAGCTCTACTCTGGATGGCCAAAAAACAGCAGTGGGCACGAGGGTGGTGAACATTATATTAATAATCCGATGTACAGTCTTGGTCACTGTGGCAACCTTGACCCCAAAACGATAGGCCAAGTCTTGGTTTCTAAGATCAAGCCTGAGTCGCATGAGAGTCAAGAGCAGTTGTTGGAATTTTGTGAGTTTCGCATTTTTGTCCCCTTTCATGTGTGGCACGAGAAGCAACATCACCGTCTCGAACACAAAGTAGTTTGGCAATCCTGTATAAAACCGAACCTTTTCTGGATCATTTTTGAAGGATGCCTCAGTGAGAGACATCTTTTCTATCGATTCCCTCAGCTCCATATTCTCTTTCTTAAGAGCCTCAAGACTGGACTCATATTCAGAGGGAATGCTTTGCACTGGACTTCCTCTTTGGTTTACACTTGTCAGTGAGATTTCCTCTTCTATGCCATCTTCAGTCTTATCATCCTCTTCATCACAACTACTTAGTGAAGAGGAAATACTCTCGGGCTCTTCTTGACTTCTGATCTGGCCACGATCCTCAAAGAAACGCCCTTGTCCTTGCAGGAAGAGCAAAGCATTGGCAGCCTCCACTTGTGCCTCTTGTTTATCATACATTTCACAGGCACTTGCTTCTTTCGTATTTGGTGACAGTGGCGCTGAAGTGAACACCGAAGGAACATAATCTGGGGATCGAGGATTTTTCACTTGTTTTCCTGTAAATGGAACAATACATTTATTTTCTATAATATTTTTTTTAATCACAGTGCAAACATAGTGCTATAAACCTAGAACAGAGCATTTCTGTTGTGATTGCTAAGTGAGGAATGCCAGAGGGTTAAAGCCTAAGAAACATAGTGCAAATGTTTCATTTAACCCAAACCCAAAAGTGTATCAAAATGGTAAAGTTAACATGATGCCCCGTTATCTACATCAGACATGGGCGTTGCAAACATAAAAACATCTCCCCCACTACCAGAAATATCTAGATTCACCCTAGCAATGTGCATTATCCCTGCAAAAAAAATAAAAAAAATAATACAATATCCATGACATCCTATTTAACATACCTGAAATGAAGTGAGTGCTGCAGAGTCTACTGCCCTCGTTTGGCACCCACCCTTCACGATTCACGGCAGCGATCCAGCGCTGCTTCCGCTCCGGGTCCCGTGGAAACCTGTAGAAGGATAATGTGGTCCCAGGAGTCCTCCTGTTCCGACACCCGGCCACTACGCACGTGTGAACCATATTAAGGCCACCGAATTTGTGGACGTTTTTGCTTTTCGTCACTAGTAATATTTACAATCTGACTCCCAAAATGGCGGTGGGGGTTGCGTAGACGACGCGAGTGTGTCGTCATTTCGCTGGTTATCATCGGTTGGCTGTGATTGGTGTTCCCAGTCACTGCTGTGGTGATATCATCTCACTGCGCCGCGATCGCTCATTACTAACAGGCGTTGTGAACATCGATTCATCGGTGATTTTCCAAAGAAATTGGATTAAAATGGCAGTCGAATCGAGGGTTACACAAGAGGAAATCAAAAAAGAGCCAGAAAAGCCAGTGGACAGAGAAAAGGTTAGTTTTTCGTTGTTTCTGTTCGTCAGTTGCGCACAAATTTGTGTACAAACGACGCGTCTTGCATGCTAAGCTAATTTGTAAATTTATATAGTAAAACTTTACCTATATAGCATATTATACTAAAATTAAATGATACTGAAATGTCTAGTTGCACCATAGTATACTACAAATTGTACCGTAATAATATAAGTGTATAGCATTCAATAAAAATAACATTAAAATATCAAGTATAGAACATATTAAACTAAATATGTGAGACAAACGCATTTTACTCCATCTGTACTACAATCACAAACATAAATATTGTTATAATCAATATTGAATAAATGCACATACTCGTCTGTTGATTGTGTTTCGGGGGAGACTGTTATTAATTTCTGCATCCGTCTGTTGTCCCACAGACATGCCCACTTCTCCTGAGAGTGTTCACCACCAACAATGGAAGGCACCATCGCATGGACGAGTTTGCCCGGGGGAATGTACCATCTAGTGAGCTTCAGATTTACACCTGGTAGGTTTTATTATAAAACTTTTTTATTATTATTAAATAAACCGTATGATTCTGATTTGTATCTACTTTGGTTACAGGATGGATGCTACTTTGAAAGAACTGACAAGCCTGGTGAAGGAAGTTTATCCAGAAGCTAGGAAGAAAGGCACGCATTTTGGGTTTGCCATCGTTTACCCAGACCCTAAACGACAAATCTACAGGTAATGTATACAGGGGCATTATATGTAGCTTGGTCAGTTTAGATTTTTAATTGTGAATTTTGAGTAACCTGGTTTGCTTTTGTTGTAGGGTTAAAGAGATTGGCAATACTGTTTCGGGACGCAAAGGTGCAGATGACTCCATGACGCTTCAGTCTCAGCGCTTTCAGATTGGAGATTACCTTGACATCGCGATCACTCCGCCGAACCGTGCACCACCTCTCCAAGGACGCATGAGACCCTACTGATCCTCCTGAAACCAGACTTGCTTGCATTTAAATAGAGGGAGATTTTCTGGAAATCTGCCTTCCTACAAAGTTTAGTTATATCCCTGCCTGTGCTTTTCAGGTAACCCTCAAGACTCTGATCATCTGTTTGTGAAGTCATAACTAAACTCTGCAGGAAGGTCCATCTCCAGCTGCAGGATTGGGTAGATATTGGGGGTTGGAAGTTATATAGATATTTTTTTCATATTTTACGTTTTTCATGGGGTTTTATACAAGGTCTACCTTTTAAGTTTTAGCCCTGTTACCATGATTCCCATAAAATGTTGAATAAATTTTTTTTCCAGTATCTTGTCTCTGGTCTAAACATTTATAAACTGACTTTAATTAAAAGAAAATAATTGTGTGAACAAAATACTTTGGTTTCACATTCAAAATGAACCTGTTAGCTTTAGGTTTTCATAAGGCATGAACCTGAACATCAACAAAATGACCTACATATTTTTAAATTATGGAGCCAAATGTTTGGTTTTTCTGCATTTTGTCCATCTTGCCTCATTTGCAAACTAGTCTGGAAATAGTGTAATAAACCGATGATAATATGGGTAATTTGTGCTACAGCTGTTTCCCCACATTACTGAAAGGGTTACTTACTGCATTACTCTGCACATTTACCAGAAATGCACAAGGACCTGGATAATTGTATTTATTTATATAATTCTCTGATAAGTGCTAACTCATTCCAATGTAGTTTTGAATAACCATCAATGCCATCATTTTAAATTCTCTTTATTAAGTATTATTTAAAAACCTCCTTAAAGTGTTTTGCACTTTTTAAAAAATAAGTCAGTAGAGTCCTTGTGTTATGAAAGCAATCTGCTGTTCTCCTCTTTGTGCCACTTTCTGAAAGTTAGACATAAAAGGTCTCCAACACAGATCCAGTAGTGAGCGCTTAAGATTTGCACTGAGCCACAAGCTAAAAGAAGGGGAGGAAAATAAAAATTAACAACCATATTTGAAATGTTTTCTTTGCCAAAAGTCCAATTTGCAATAGCCATTTCAGCAGTACAAGGTTGAAGTGACTCACTTTTAAGATATCCTGAGTGACGGCACTTATATCTGGCATCTCTGGTGTGCATGGCTCTGTGGGAAACTTCACTCTGACTTTTGGAGTTGCAAGGCACCAATCCTGACTGAAGCCATCTTCAGGCCTTGGGACAGGGGATTGCTTCATCTCTAACAAATTACCTGCCCCCATCTTCATCCCAGAGAGACTTTCACCAGATGCATTTTTCTGTTCACAGTTGATGGAAGGGAAAGCATTATCTGCATCTCAATAAATGAAACTATAAACCAATACATTTATAAGGTTAAGCATGAAATCTAGGGTAAAATGATTACAATATATTTAAAACATGATTGCTTACAAAAGTAAGAGAACTCCCAAAAACTGACTGCAGGGACGGCATCTCTGGCATCGCCTCATCCTCGTAACGTAGCACCTTTGGCATCTCTGAAGCATCAAACCGAGGAGCTCTGTTAGTGTTTGAGAGATCTGGTAGGTGAAAGCTGTCCTTCTGTGATCCCCTGTGCCTCTCACTTTCTTCCTGCTTATCGTCCTGTAAAAAAGTAATTGCAGTGAATAAGTGAAACCCTTACGCATTTTGACAGGCATAATATGTGATCAGGGTTTAATGTAATAAAAGTCTCAAGGCAGATTTACACATCAGTAACAAAGGTTTTGAGTTAAAGGGCACGTCAGACCTCACACCTTTTTTATTAGCTTGCTCACAAAAGGTGTTTCAAATGCAGGGAGCTCTGGGGTAGAAGGACAGTTATTAGGGCGAGGAGGAGAATTGAGATCATTTTTTTCTTCCAGTGGTGGAGAGGACGGGATCCGGTGCTTCTCAATCTTAAATCCTGGGGTGTAAAACACAGGAGGCTCTGGGGATTCCAGACTCTCTGAAATATTTAAACACAAACATGCAAATCAATAAGAAACTTTAGAGCGAATATAAAGAGCCAGCTTCTTTTGTAAACAGTAAAAGTAGCCACATATTCAGGATTTCAGAGACCCGGTTTCACAGACAAGGTGCTCTAAGAGATGTCGGGTGATGTCACTTCTTGTTGACGTTCGAAGTATTGTCAAACAAAACGAAGGCTAGCTAGACCCTCCCTCCTCCTCATCCGCGCACTAACCCCCCAAACCCTTCTTATCGGTTATTGGCTGGAACAGTTTGTTATGTTTTGTGGTGCGGGTTAGCCCAGTTTGTTTTTGTTGCCGTTTGTGGAGCCTGAGGTGTCTGCAGAGACCGTGTTTTTTACAGTGTGTTCAGGGGACAGGCAGCTAGTGGATAGTGAGGAGATGTTTGCTCTATGTGACAAAAAATATTTTGGGCTAAAAAACGCGTGACATCGCTTAGAGCACCTTTAAGCCTAGTCTGCATGTTTGAGCCGTCTTAAATGAAATAAATTTGCACTGACATATTTTAACATATGACATATCTTAAAACATATCAGTGCCATTGTTTTGTCTCAAGATGCACACCAGTAATGTTTTTTTTTTCTAAGACACATTTATAAAAGCTACTTAAATGTCCTAATTTAACTAAGGCTTAATCTAAACCCTGTCTGTAAAACCGGGCCCAAATGTAATAGTTAAAGAATCTATTATGCAAACAACCATATAGGTTAACTACTAATCTTAATATTCAAAAAAAAAAAAAAAAAGTGACTTACCATTGGCGACACCTTTGTTAGGCACAGAAGACAGAGTGGACAGAGTTTTTTCACTGTGAAAGACACAAAACACACATATCACTACCAAAATTTGGCAGCAGTAAGATTTAAAAAAAAAAAAAATTAAACTTTTTCAACAAAGGCACATTAAATTGACCAAAAGTTACAATAAACACATTTATTATGTTACAAAATATTTCTATATACAGGTCCTTCTCAAAAAATTAGCATATTGTGATAAAGTTAATTATTTTCCATAATGTAATGATAAAAATTAAACTTTCATATATTTTAGATTCATTGCACACCAACTGAAATATTTCAGGTCTTTTATTGTTTTCATACTGATGATTTTGGCATACAGCTCATGAAAACCCAAAATTCCTATCTCAAATGAATGAAATTGCATATCATGAAAAGGTTCTCTAAACAAGCTATTAACCTAATCATCTGAATCAACTAATTAACTCTAAACACCTGCAAAAGATTCCTGAGGCTTTTAAAAACTCCCAGCCTGTTTCATTACTCAAAACCGCAATCATGGGTAAGACTGCCGACCTGACTGCTGTCCAGAAGGCCATCATTGACACCCTCAAGCAAGAGGGTAAGACACAGAAAGAAATTTCTGAACAAATAGGCTGTTCCCAGAGTGCTGTATCAAGGCACCTCAGTGGGAAGTCTGTGGGAAGGAAAAAGTGTGGCAAAAAACGCTGCACAACGAGAAGAGGTGACCGGACCCTGAGGAAGATTGTGGAGAAGGACCGATTCCAGACCTTGGGGGACCTGCGGAAGCAGTGGACTGAGTCTGGAGTAGAAACATCCAGAGCCACCGTGCACAGGCGTGTGCAGGAAATGGGCTACAGGTGCCGCATTCCCCAGGTCAAGCCACTTTTGAACCAGAAACAGCGGCAGAAGCTCCTGACCTGGGCTACAGAGAAGCAGCACTGGACTGTTGCTCAGTGGTCCAAAGTACTTTTTTCGGATGAAAGCAAATTTTGCATGTCATTCGGAAATCAAGGTGCCAGAGTCTGGAGGAAGACTGGGGAGAAGGAAATGCCAAAATGCCTGAAGTCCAGTGTCAAGTACCCACAGTCAGTGATGGTCTGGGGTGCCATGTCAGCTGCTGGTGTTGGTCCACTGTGTTTTATCAAGGGCAGGGTCAATGCAGCTAGCTATCAGGAGATTTTGGAGCACTTCATGCTTCCATCTGATTTCATTTTTCAGCACGACCTGGCACCTGCTCACAGTGCCAAAACCACTGGTAAATGGTTTACTGACCATGGTATTACTGTGCTCAATTGGCCTGCCAACTCTCCTGACCTGAACCCCATAGAGAATCTGTGGGATATTGTGAAGAGAAAGTTGAGAGACGCAAGACCCAACACTCTGGATGAGCTTAAGGCCGCTATCGAAGCATTCTGGGCCTCCATAACACCTCAGCAGTGCCACAGGCTGATTGCCTCCATGCCACCCCACATTGAAGCAGTCATTTCTAAAAAAGGATTCCCGACCAAGTATTGAGTGCATAACTGAACATAATTATTTGAAGGTTGACTTTTTTTGTATTAAAAACACTTCTTTTATTGGTCGGATGAAATATGCTAATTTTTTGAGATAGGAATTTTGGGTTTTCATGAGCTGTATGCCAAAATCATCAGTATTAAAACAATAAAAGACCTGAAATATTTCAGCTGGTGTGCAATGAATCTAAAATATATGAAAGTTTAATTTTTATCATTACATTATGGAAAATAATGAACTTTATCACAATATGCTAATTTTTTTAGAAGGACCTGTATATATATATATATATATATATATATATATATATATATATATATATATAAATAATCAGCATATTAGAATATGATCATGTGACACTAAAGACTGGAGTAATGATGCTGAAAATTCAGCTTTGATCACAGGAATAAATTACATTTTAAAATATATTGAAATAGAAAACAGTTATTTTACTGTATGTTTAATAAAATGCAGCCTCGGTTAGCATTCAGTAACACTTTATTTTACAGTGTCTTTGATAATTATGCATAATTACATGCAACTAACCCTAAACCTAACCTTATAGTAAGGACATGTAGTTCCTTAATATTACTCACTACTTAAATGTATAATTACAGTAACAGGGACACCTTAAAATAGTTACAGAGACTTCTTTCAAAATCATAAAAAATTGTGTATATTGTATATACAATGTATGTGTAACAGCTGGCACAGAAATACGCAGAGATCCGTCAGATTGTCACACACAATCACTGTAATGATTATTTCACTTGAATCATTATCATTTTTTACTTTCAAAACTTTGTGCAAAATGTCGTAAGGTTGTAAAGATCCTAGCAACTTTCTTACTCCTAAAGATGTAAATTCAACTTAGACAGCATTAAATCTACCCATGAAGCTGAATTTTGTGACTTTAAAATTTGAAGCACATTTTCAAAGTGGCATATTTAGTCTTTTCAGAAGACAAACATGCTTGTAATTTTGCATTCACAACCAGACACAGTAAGCAGCATACCTGCATGTCTTTGGTGGTTTCTTGTTGAACAAATCCATGGTAAAATCATTGTTCCAGCACATGGTATACTCAGAGATGCCGAAGTCCTCTAGTCTTGGGGTCGGAGCATCTTCCTCCATACGCAGAGAGCACTTGGGTGTCTTTGGCTGTGCTGGATGCATGTTCATGACAAATGGTGGTGGTGACAGAGCCACAGCTTGGACAGGAGCAGCACTGAGAGACTGCTCTGCTTCACCAAGCACTCTTTGGAATTGAAGTGCAGACAGACCAAAATCAGAGAGCTTTGGGGTCCGCAGCTGGTCAACGGGTGCTGGCATCTTTTCAGGCGTATCTGACTGCTGAGCATCTTCACAAACCCCTTGTCTAATTCCTTCATCTTCCTGTGCTGCATCTTTTTCTGCTTGCTCCTTTGTACCGTTAATCTCTAGAAAAATGAGCAACATTTCCATTGACATAAACATTAATTGTAGCAAAAAAAAAAAAAAAACCGATTTTAATCATTAAATAGAGATAATTGCTATAAAATCCAAGCAGAGGCAGCACTGGGATGTTAACATTCTCAGATGTGATAAACATTTACCTATACACCCCTGTCTTGCTATTCGTGGTCTGTAGCCATATTTCTCATAGTGTCTCATCAGCCTGTCTATGTCTTCTGTGGTCCTCTGCTTCAGCACCAAGCATCTTCTGATGAAGCTCCTCAGCTCAGTACTTGTTGAATCATGTGTAGTAACCTGATCTTGAACTTGCCGCTGCATATGATTTCGTGACAAATTTAGCCCATATTTAAAAATACACTGAAATCATGGACCATAAGTGAGCATACACATACCTTCAGTGTCCTGACTTCAGAGTGCAGCTGATACAGTGCTTGAGCCCCATTCTCTTCATCCTCTGAACAACCACAGACCACAGTCAATGGATGCAAAATTATGCCCCGATCATTTTATTACGAACTATAAAACATTTACTGCCAATTTACCATCGTCGTCTTTGAGGTTCTGACTTGTATGCAGGAGATTGTTGCTTTCAGTCTCCAGATAAACAGTCAGTTTCCGAAGCTTTGCAAAGAAACGCTCTGAAGGATTCATGCTTAATGTCAAACTGAAATGACAATTAATAACTAAGTTAGTAATAAAAAGAAAATTGAATATTTAAAAAAAAAATAGCATTATATTAAAATCATTAACATAAAAATACCGGTGGTTCTTTTCTGCATAAACAATAAAATGTAACTGTTTGGAATTGAACGGGTAATGTGGGAAGTGTAGCTACAATAACAAATTACGTTAATCTCAAAGACAAAACACAAGGACGCTAACTGTCTTGAGCACATTCATTTAAGAAACACACGGGAACCGACAACGAATAATACCTTAACAAAAGTACTGTGGTTTTATGAACTAGATCCAGAAGCAACATATAAAAATACCTCTGAACTGTTGTTTCAAATTTCGCGGCACATCCGGGTTCGTTTTGACTGACTCGACTTCACGCACATCCAAACACAGGGAGACTCATTACTGCCACCCAGTGATAGGTTGCAGTCATTCTACGCGAATTATGTTAAAAAGATAGTTCACCCCAAAATACATTTTTTTGTCATTACTGTGTCTCACTCTCACGTCTCACCCTCAAGTTGTTCCAAATCTGCATGAGTTTCTTTGTTCTGTAGAAAACAAAAGAAGATATTTTGAAGAAAGTGGGTAATCAGATAGTTGAAGGCACCCATTGACTTCAGCTTTTTTTCCTACTATGGAAGTCAATGGGTCCCTTCAACTGTCTGGTCAGCATATTTATTTTTGCCAGTGTGGTTAACAGATCACTGTTGATCCACATACCTTTATGTTTCTATAAACTTAATTGAAAATATAGTTCCCAAAAACAAACAAACTCATAGTTTTAATTTAAGCTAATAATTGCTTTTTGTCTACAGATTCATGATTTTTGATATAATATTGTGTAACCAATTACCTAATCCTCGGTTAACACTGGACGCACAAACCGTTTAGTGTCATTCGTCCTTTTAATGTGCTCCAGACTTCAAATACAGGAGCTTCAGCACCTTTATTCCCCCCTACATTAACACAATAGGCATGACAGTATATCTCCTCAGTGTTCTGTATGCTTCGTTTAATTTCTGGACACCTCATTCTTTTACATTACATTTACTGTTCATCTGGATTATAATTACTAAATGAACTGAGTCTTTCCATTTATTTAAAAAGCACTTGTAATAAATAGAGGTCAAATTAAATAATTGAACATCTACACAATATGTAAAATGTATTGATTGCATTCTAAATCATTTTGATGTGGAAAAAACTCAGGCACAACTAATTCATGTTTTAAAAAGTCTTTATGTTCTTTATTAATTCATGTTTTATATTTCCTTGAAAGAAGCGAGACTTCTAAACTTTAATACTTGTTCCTCTATATCTGTGTGAGTAACGTTAACACATAGTGACTAATGAAACTTTCTCTTTGAATGCCCACAGAGATTTGAATGCATTAACTCATGGACAGCCAGGGGGGACTAACTGTTATCAAACTGCTGTCTTTGTTGATTTATGGGCCTGATTTAAACATGGTAGCATACTACCCTTGAAAATAAGGAAAAGTGAATTTTTTTTGTATTGAGAGAAGTAAAAATATAATGTGATCTTAAAAAAAAAATCAGAAAAAACATGTAATGACAGAGTTCCCTGTTTAGCCTACATATTTTTAAAATAAAACTTTTTATAAACATCTGACCATAAAAAAAGGCTTTTAAAAAAGATTCAGCTATTTTCTCCTTTTAGGATAATTTTATGTCATTTTTAACTATATAAATATATTAAATGTAAAATATGGTGGATTATTTCTAGGCCCTGACCAAATTTGTGCATTATCTGCGCTGTTTTTTGTGAAAAATCTGCTGACTTTTATGGGACATTTAAACGTAAAAATTAGCTGAGTGTACTACATTAATAGCTGAAAGCTAATCTGACTGAAATGAAGGTCACCGGTGGGCGCTGTTCTGGATACCTCAGAGAACAGGCTGAGGAAGACTTAAAGAGGCAGATCCTGGCGGTGGCGAGAAGCAGAAGCCTACTAGAAGAGCAAGTAACAAAGATCCACTTGCAGAGATCCACAAAGAAACATTAGAGTGAAATTGTGACTGGTTATGCTGAGCTGTGATGGTGCATCCTGCTGTGGGCACTTGGAAAGTGGTAGTCTTTGGCAGCAGAAGCCAGGAGGGAGGAGCTGAGCTGGAGAAGGAGGCCTTCAAACAATCGAATATCATCCAGTATTCTCAGAGGAACTGCATTCCAGTGTGGTTGCGTGATGCTGAGTTACACCTTATTCGCTGGACAAAGCCTATTTACCAAACCGCTTGTCCGGAATAGAATATTCACAAACCACACAAAGAAATCTATGCCGATACAGAGAGAGGATCCAATAAGTAAAGCAAAGCTTAATCTGGCAAATTTGCTGATGAAGCTGCAGGCATCATGTATCTAGTATCATGTAACATTGAAGACCGGAACATTACATAAACACTAATAAATCTTCCCGACCCCAAACTTAGTATATGTATATATGTGGGAAGATGCCCCCTTAAGAACAATGTGGATTTCCTTTTAAACGGTATTATAGGATTATATTATTATAGGAAATAAATAGAAAAATTTCCTAATTTAGTTGTAATAGCACAAAATGTAAAATATTAAAAGAGGGGTTAGATGGTCAAAATCGAGAGATGAAATGTTACTGGAGTAAGAACCATTACTTATATAAATTAATAAATTACTTTTTAATTCATATTTATTTGTATAGATCTGATATATTTACATATCTAAAGTGTAATTATTGTAAAATACTATTCTATTTAGATTTTTTTTTTGTGGACAAATTAGTTGATAATAATTGAATAACCAATGACCAAACAGAATCCCAGTAAAAATAGATTTATCGGAAAGGTAAAATTATTCTATGACTTATGTACAGGCATATAAAAATTTACATTTTTAATTGCCCATATTTTAATTGAATCATCTATTATTTCATCATCCCTCAAGGGTCTAATTTTATCTTTTTACTTCAAAATAAAATCTATAACTTTTACCCCACAAATCCAAAAACATTGACGTGTCCACAAGCCCCTCATTAACAAATAGACACAAAAAACTTTGATATTCAATATAATAAAATGTCATACATCACTATTTTCCAGAGACACAAAATTAGATCTATGCACCTCAAAACTGTTTCGGCTGACTAAATCTCACAAATGTTAATAAGTAGATGAAATGACAAAATTATAAATAGAATATCCATTCATCAAAAGTCCTGAGATGAGATTTTGTGTCATCTATGGTCAGGAGGAAAAATTTAGGTGGGCTGGGGGGTCATCTTATCCCATATTACCAGCAACTGTTAAATCAGCTACAAGTTACTTGTGCTCTTAAGTGTGTCATTAACAGCACTAACTTACTTTCTCAACATAACAAAATGTCTTTATCCTGTTGAGATGTCTCCAGGTCTCTCTTGATGTCTGGATAGTCCTCCAGAACACAATGAAAGGTGTCCACTGACAAGGAAAAGAGCTGACAGATAGTCAGGGCTTGAACTGTGTCCAAACGCCTTCCTCTTGTTAGGAGACATGAGTCTGGAAAGGCAAGGACAGAAATGATTTAACTTTAAAATTAACAACTTACCAATGAGTCTGTTTCAAGACATTGACTATATTACAACACAGAATACAGTACATCATCTCAACAGATTGCATTGACAAAGCAAAGATTTATATATTTCGAGTCAAACCTCCAAAGTAGTCTCCATCACACAGTTCCCTCTGGAAAAACTCATTCTCCACAAGGACCTGCCCGTGCTCGATGAAGAACATGCGGTCACCAGGAGCATTCTGCTGGATGATGATGTCACCCGCCTGGAAGACCTCATACAGCAGTTCCAGAAGAATGGCATTGATGAAGTTTATGTCACGGTTCCGGAAAATGGGAACTTTTCTCACATGGTCCGAGCACATGGTCAGCAGAATTTCCTAATAAAACCATCCAAATCATCATTAAATTATAAAGACACTGTTTTTCTATTAATAACATAAGCAAGCTTCTTTTAAGTAATCACTTCTATGAGTATTAATTCCAACAGTGAAGCAGCACCTCTCTGAGAGATGAGGACACCCACTTCAGGACATCCTTCTCATCATACCATTTCCCTCCATAGCGAGCCTGATAGTAGTTGTTGATGCGCATACGAAGGGCTTTGGGAAGCTTCATGAAAGTCATATAATCTTCCAGATGGTTTATCTATGTAAAAACAAGCAAATAAGAAAATGTCATACATGATAACCATCTAATATATTGCCTTGTCAAGGTATTTTTTTTTCTTGCACCTTGTTCTTGTACGCTCTTGCTGTTATGTCCACATCAGACATCATAGCAGCAGTGTTGGCAACCATCACTGTGTACATGATGGCTCCAGACACAATGCTAGTCATGACAATCCACAGCTCAACTTCATCTAAAAACAAAACAAAACTTCAGGCATTAAAAGAAGTATCAATTGTGAATTGTTATTGTTGAATAATAAAATTAGCGTATTGCTAAATCGGCTGATCAAAAGTATACTCCTTGCTTGTGGGTGTATCAGAGGAACCATATGATATTGCAGTCATATGAGAGAGGGCCCGAAAGACTCCAAAGGAGTATTTCTCTCCCACTGTGGCATTCTAACAAATAACACAAAACAAAAAGTTGACATTAATGCATTCATTCTATCCACTAAAACCACAAAACAGCTCTAAAATAATATCACATACACTGTATGGCTCTCTGTAATACCTTGTTCTTATCGGTCAATCACAGAATATGCTTTTGGTTCCAGGAGAGCCTTTAAAAATCATGGAACCCTTCCATTCCACACAAGGTTCTTTATATTGGTAAAGGGTTCTTTAGATTTTTAAAATGTTCTTCACATTATACGAAAAAATGTTATTTTAAGAACTGTTCACTGAAAGGTTTGTTGGAGAACCAAAAATGGTTCTTCTATGGTATCGCTGTGAAAACCCAACTTTGAAACTTTTATTTTTTTAGTGTATCAAAGCACAAACTCACTTATCGATGACCTCAGAGTCAGTAATAATATTACTGTAATATTGTTGCAGCATTCAGCTTTAAAGAGGTAAGATTATAATATAATTTCAACACAAATCAATATTTCAAAATTGACACATTTATGCATTTGGTATGCATTTGGTTTGCAACAGCCATATGAAACACAGGTTAATGTACACTGTAAAAAAATATTGCTGTGATTATTTATCACAACTTAAAATTCAACATAAGAATAAGAAATATTGTGTTGTTTCAAGATAAAAAAGTATGTGTTTGTGTAATCACTCACCCTCATGTTGTTTCAACCCTGTAAGACTTTTGTTCATCTTCGGAACACACATTAAGTTATTTTTGATGAAATCTGAGAGCTGGCTCACTTCTTCATAGGCTGCTAGGTAATTGCATCTGCCGGCCCAGAGAAGTTAGTAAAGACATCGTTAAAATAGTCAAAGAGACTACAGTGGCTCAACCTTAAGTTTAGCAAATGACGAGAATACTTTTTGTGGGCAAAAAAACAAAAATAACGACTTTATTTCAACTATTCATTTTCTTCTGTGTGAGCCTCTGACGTGAGTTCACGTGAGCGTCACGACACATGCACGAGAACTGAGAAGATGTCGCCGATGGGTCTTGATGTAGTGTTTAAAATGGTTCTAAAGTGTGCATTTCCTGGATGTCCGAATCGTGAGAAACCAACGAAAAAACGTAAAAGTTTACCATTACGATGCCATACCAATGCCGCAAAATGAATGGCTTTCCTTTCACACTTTCCCATCAAATGATCGTGAGCGTCATCTTTTCAGTTCTCCTGCATGTGTCGTGGCGCTCTCGTGAACTCGCGTCAGAGGCCCACACAGAAGAAAATTAATAGTTGAATAAAGTCGTTATTTTTGGGAGGTTTTGCGCACAAAAAGTATTCTATTCGCTTGATAAACTTAAGGTTGAGCAACTGTAGTCACTTGGACTATTTTAACAATGTCTTTACTAACTTTTCTGGACCGGCAGAATGAAATTGCCTAGAAGCCTATGAAGGAATTAGCCAGCTCTCTGATTTCATCAAAATATCTTAATTTGTGTTCCGAAGATGAAGGAAAGTCTTACGGGGTTGGAACAACATGAGGGTGAGTAATTACTGACAGAATTTTAATTTTTGTGTGAACTAACCCTTTAAAATGTAAATTTTATTTAACTTTAGCTTAGTTAAGTTAAGTTGGAAATGTAAGTAATCTCAACAAATTTTAAGTTGTTATAACTAATTGCAGCAACATTACCAATAATGTTTAAAAAACATTTTAAGAGATTTCTCTAAAGCATATCTGGAAACGTTGAAATACTTTCTAGAACATATCTAGATTTTTTTAACTGTGGGAACACATTTATGTGAATATGCTGTATCAGATAAGCCCCTTTCACACAGCGCATTGGGAAATTCCTGGGTAATTCCCGTAAAATTGCTAGAGTGCCTTCTGTGTGAACGCAAACACGTCCCAGGATTGATGCCGGGACCTAGTAACATTTCCGGGATCAGTCCCAGAACACGCCCTATGTGAACAAAAGCCAGGCCCAATGCCGTAAGGGGTGTGTCGTAGTGATGATCACACTGGCCAATGCTACAGCATTTGTGGAACGAGCCACTCGGCAAACCCAGTGGCGCTACTGGGGAGTATGGACTCATCTTCTTGTAGAAATGACGAAGAGGAGTTATCAGCAGAACTGACATCTGACAGGAGTTATCACATCCTGACGTCACGTGTCTTTATTGAATCTTTACGGGATGTGTGAGAACACACTCACAGATTACGGAAAATCACTGGCAGTGTGAATGAACCAAAATCAAATGATTATCCGTGTATATTCCAGAATCTCTGTGTGAAAGGGGCTATAGATACATACCATTAGATTCTCTCTTCTAACCCAGCAGTCTGAGGGAAATTCCTCAAGCATAGGTACGAAATACTGAATACAGCCATTCCAGTGGCACAGCAGGAATATCATCATAAATAATGACAAGATTCTTAGGAATACCCTCATCACCTCCAAGTTGGCATTTGAAACCTATGGGGCAGAGATTCAATATAAAAATAAAAGGCATTATTTAAAGAAATAAAAAACACTTTCTGAATGATGACTTCCAATTTGCATGTACACTATAAACAATTCAGTTTTGTTCAGATGAGATCAGTTTCACATGTTCAAGCTATTCATTACTTACTCTCTCCACCTCATTGAAAAACCTAACTAGCCTTGACACACGCAGCAGGCGGACAAGACTGAGGATTCTCACAAACATCAAGATGCGCATCATTTTGCTGGCTCTGGATGAGGGAGAGTCCCCATGGTATTGTAGATCCTGTCATGAAAATGGCAAAAGACACAAGTTTTCCAATTGAAGCGATGTAATTTCAATACAGTCAAAAGATTGTAGAAAAAGACACATTACCGCAATAAGTAGGATATAACCAACTGGAAATGCTGCCACCATATCAGGTATAAACCAGCTCTTTAGATACCATTGTCGAATGCTTTTCAAATCCAGAATGGCTCCCTGTGTAACGTACAGAATGATTCATTGGATACGTTTAAGCAATGTGATATTTGTAAAGTCTAGGACTAATCCTTACATCGCTGTCCTCATTAATGATTCCCATGCGAAAGTTAAGCCCAACGTCAATCAGGAATAGAGTGTCCGAGAACACATTAAACCCCTCCCAACCTACTCCACTGTTACCATCTAGAAAGGCAATCTCCATTGGGATCCCAATTAGATTCAGAAATGTTATGGCCACCATACACATGATGTAGTAACTCCTGTATAAATAAGAAAAAAAAGATACATTTTTTTCTTAAAAGAGCTGCATGGCATTTTTTTTTTTTTTGCATGGCATTTCGTGTGGTTTTACCTCTTCAAAACTCAGTATATTTTATTTTATTAAATATTTATTAGCCCATTAAACACATACACTTCGGTGTATTAAAGGTTTATTATTGGCATCGATGGTTAAATGAAGAACCTTAAACATACATGTAATCTTTTCATGCCACAAAATGTTCTTCATAAAGGTTATTTAAATCACTAAAATGTTCTTCACACTAAGAAAAATGGTTTCTTTGTGAAGTGTTCACTGAAAGGTTCTCTGGGGAACCAAAAATGGTACGTGCACATTACCTTATACGACTGAAGGGATGGATGACGATCACGTCTCCCTCTTTCTGTCTATTGCGCTCCTTCTCCACGGCCACCTCACTGCCGTAGACATACAGCGAGCGTCTGTTCAACTGAGGCAGCAATAGGTTTTTCCACCCGTTCCATCTGAAGCGCCTGTGATTCTCAGGTGCGAAACGCTGCATTTTCAGACCCTGACTAAGCACCGTAATCACCGAAGCTCCTCTAACATCTCTCACCGAGCCTCTGTGACAACTTTATTTCTGGACTTTCTTTTATGCTGACCATATTATCCACTTTTCTTCTTCGCCTTCAAGCTCGCTCCCTTTCTTTCTCTCTCTCACGCACGCACATGCACAGTCACAGAGTAATTTTCCATCACAGTTTTTCTGGCTCGATCCAGAATGTAGAAGGAGATAAGTTCCAGACTTTCCATTCTTCCCCCCTGTCAAACTAACTATTGTCTCATCAACTATTCAGTATCTCTGCCTCGCGCTCACATCAGCTCAGCTCATCTGGACTGTGGGGCGGTTCTTTGACACAAGGTGGTTTTGAATATCACAAGTAGGCTATTGTCATCTGAACCAGACAGATGGTTCTGATAGAACCGGACAATGGGAAGAGATAGAATTACTTACACTCGTATTGTGTGTAAATGACTGTACTGATATCACAAAGAGATTCTTTACTAATGAGCACATAAAAGTGCAGAGAATTTTGCAATTCCAAAAAGAGACAGAATACAGGTTTATCTTATTTTTTTTAAAGTGTAAAGAGAATTTTGCAATTCCAAAAAGAGACAGAATACAGACATTTTTTGCAGACATTTACGCTTTATAAGAAATCAGAGATTAATCCTTAAATTCATAAATGTTTTGCCAATCATTATATTCGGGTCTTCAGCGACCCGGATCTATATCTAACACGGATGGATCTCTACCAACTCTCCTGATATTAGAGTAACAATAGCATATACAGAAGAATAAAATAAAACATTGTGTTACCTTTTGGAGCATGGCAGGGTTCCGTTTGAGTATATGTTTTATACCATCACTGTCCTCGTCAGAGCTCATTTGCCATCTGGCTCCTTTTCGCGACCTCAAACATATTCTAAAAACTATAATTTTCAACATCTTCAAAATCAATATTTTGATCGCTGACAGCTTCTTCACCAGATCAGCCATCATCAAGTGACAGTGACACTAATATTTGATTGCATTCAGTAGGCCTATTTGCTCTGCAGTAAATCGCTGAGCCATTTCAAGTTTAGCTGATGATACTTCCTATTCTTTTGTTTTCCGCCTGCGGTATGAGTGAACCGTCACTTCATCCTTGTGTTTCTGACACCTTGTGGAATAAAGGTGATTTGCACTTACTTAATTGAATGGGGAAACAGGCATTCTTTTATAATTGCATTATTTTTTTCTTGTTATATTGTTTATAATGAATTGATTAAGGAATACTAAGAAGGTTGCTGTCTATCTTAAAAAAAAAAAAATGAGGTGGAGGGTAGTGAATGACATCCCAGGTCACTAGGTATGCGTTTAAGGGTTAACATAGGTACATCTGGGAAAACTGGTCTGTGTTTTTGTTGAGGATGTGTTTACATCAAAAACAGACACCTTCAGCTTTCCACATAGCAATGGTGGAGCTCATTAGATCTCCGTTAAACTGAGTACAGTATTGTATTGCACTGGCAGGCTATGTTTATGAGAGTCACAATACAGTGTTGAATTTCAAAGTGGTATTCAAGTAATGTAACAGGTAACTGATCTTACATTCTCAGAAGGCAACAAACACCTAATCTACATTCATTTGTTGTACTCTATCACATGCATTCAGTTATCTAGTGCGTCAATAAATTCATCAAATCGGTAACTGGTTCTATTAACAAGTTCATCTGTAAAGCTTCTGTCTATTTAAAATACTAAACGCTGCATCCATTCAACAATTTTATCTAAATATCTAATATAATTATTATTATCATTAATAACCAATTTGCCAAATGACTTTAAAACATATAAAATTATAATGAAGGTAGCTATATATGTAGGCCTATAATGGAAACATGTCTGAAAAGGAACTACACTGTACAACTATTAAATTATACATGGTCATACCTCAATGGTTTTTAAACTGTTATGTTGTTTAAAAACGTAAGTTGCTACAAAAGCACAATGCTGTCTGATTAATTACACATCTGATTATAACCTTGACAAATTATGTGTAATTAATCGGAAAAACTTTCAAATGTCACTTTGAGGTATAGCTTTGCAAAAAAAAAAAGCACAAAAAGGCACATTTTATTCTCATAAATTGAGGACGACATACAAACAAAAATATACTAAACACCAAGCAGAAATTCCTGAGGGAATCCATGCTGCGTTAGCGTTCTCTGTTGGCCTACAAATTCACGTCATGATTGAAAAGTTCTATTTCTGCTGCTCATATCATGCTGAACTTAGCAGAAAATGCAGAGAAAATGCAATACAGACATTTTATTTTGTGTTATAAACACAATATTTTGCTACATAAGCTGTTACAGTGTACATCTAAAAAGTATGTCAGACTTGACGCAAGTTGCAGACTTAGGGACACATTAAAAACATAATGTACACTTTTGCTACACTTTGGAGGTCTGTTTCAGAATTAGGCAGAATTGGGTTCTGTAATCACGTATTTTTATTATCCTCCTCATGTCAAATAAGCCTACATTTTTAGACAAAAAGTCTGTCATCAAAAGCTCACTCCAGATAACCATTTTTTTTAATTTAAGGTGAAAATCAAAGGAAATACTCAGTGTAGTAAACCTTACATCTGTATAGAGATGTATCTCTTTTACACTTTAGAAACAAGCTCTTTGTGCTCCTGTTGCATTTTGTTTGCAGTTCCGCTCGTTTGCTGAATATGTGTAAAGTGATAAACAGGTCTAGAGTCAAAAAACTTTTGAGCAGTTCTTGAAAACAGCACAGGCCAATATAGTGCTGTTGTGCTAAATAAACATGAAGTTGAGAATAAATTTGCACTTGCACTTTCACAGCAGAATCACAAGCCTTGACACAGAGTTTGTCAGGGTTCTGTCACTCTTGTATTTTCCTGTCCTTGTGTGAGCGTGCAGCTTCAAACTCTCTCATCTGCTAAATGCATTGTGTTTTGTTTCAGTGTCAGGGAATGGTCATTCCTGCTACAGGTTTTGTCGTTTGTTGAGCACATGGGTTGAGTTTTTGCTTATTTTTGCTATGTAAATAAAGCGCCTTATCCCTTACACCAAACCTGACAGAATTCTCTGAAAAATTTAATTCCATCAATATCAGAAGCCATCCGTGAAGCTGTATCAGTATGAACATATTTGTATTGTAACTAAGTTGTAAAAATGTCAAGCAAAGTTGTGTGGATTTTCCTGCAAATATTGACTCAAAGAGTAAATTCAAAGAGTTGTTTGTTAAAGTATCTTTTACCCATCTAACATAAATTATATATGAGATAATGTAATTAAACCATTTAATATGTTATTCCTTATATTAAAAATGATGATACTGAAATGTTAGCAAATTATGAGATAATATTATGATAAAATAAATAATAAAGTAATTGGCTAGCTTTAAATGGCTTTTATTCTGCACAAGACCTTTATTTTGGTTTATTGTTCGGCAAAACGGCATGTTGTTATTACCTGTTTTTTTAAACCGGGTTTCATTTAGCTCTAGCCATTAATATGTGTAACTGTAAATCACATTTATGTAATAAATGGCTATAGCTTAGTTGTTAAATTAGTTTTATTGTTTGTTTTAATGAAAGACCGTAACCCGGAAGCTACGGGACACTTCCGCGTTCAAGAGGTTGTGCTGTTATTAATTTGACAGCAACAGCAGGTTGTGTAAGAAAGGACGCACGTGAGCTCATCAGTCTCTTCATCATATACATTAAGTAAGTCAACGTTTTTCAGTTAAATGTTATTTTTTAACTTTTAACTGATAGCACGATTTGAATCTTATACCTCCGATTAGGCACAGCATCTTTGACAGCGAGGTATAACAGCTGTATTTCAACGAAACTAGTCGTTAAACAGCAGAGGACATGATGTAACTTGTAATATGGTTGCCAGTTTGCTGCACGCTGCTGGTTGTTCACAATACGTAGTGTTGAAACTGAAGTTTAGAGCTGTACTAAATCATTGTGTCCCCTGCTCTTTTGTTTTTCTCAGACAAGTGGAAATGTCTAGCCTGTCAGCAGCCAGTGTGGAGGCTTCACCAGCAATAGAGGACACAGAGCAGAAGAAACCTCTGAAACCATGCTGTGCGTGTCCGGAGACCAAGAAAGCACGAGATGCCTGGTGAGGAAACCTTTGTCTATTAGTTCACGCTTTAAAGGAATATTACATAATAAAAATTAAATGCTGTTGAAATAATTTTTCTCATGTTGTCCCAAACCTGCATGATTTTTTTTTTTTTTGTGTAAGTAAAAAAATATATACAAAAAACAAACTGGGAGAAATAGGATTGTGCTGCTCAGTAAATACATTACAGAAAATAGCCTAGGTTTTCAAAATTAGAGAAGGATCCAAATCACCATAAAAGTAGTAAATTTTGCTTATACAATACTTTGAGTACTGCTGAACTTGTACTTGTATTGTGGCAGATGCAATTCTTAATTTCTCCTTGTGTGTGAACATCAAACCGGCTTAGTGCAACATGAGGGTTGGTAAATAATGACTGAATCACATTCTAGGTAAACTAATCCTGTACATTTTAGCAAGATACTGTGCAGCTATGACATTTTATTGTCTTCACTGCAGCATAATTGAAAAGGGAGAAGAATGCTGCACAGGTCTCATTGAAGCACACAAGGAGTGCATGAGGGCGCTTGGTTTTAAGATATAATACCACCATCATGTTCAAATGAAGCGAATGGTAAGTTTATTTTCACTGTCCTATGACAATGGCCAGTCTCTTACGAAGAAGTGATATTTCTTACATTAATTTTTTCCCCCACATTTTGGCCACCACAACCTTAAATCTTGTTAATGCAATTTTCAGATATCTCTGTGCTCTGCAAATTGAAAAGGATTGGTTCACCCCCAAATCATCTTTGTATCTTTGTGTAGAATTTCTTCTACAACACTTTCTTCAGTGGAATTAATTATAGCACATTGTCAAAGCTGCTCTCTTTCATTCAATAAAAGTGAATGGTGACCACAGCTGTCAAGATAGACTAAGGAAATGCACAAGGCTATTATATGGCTTCAGAAGACTCTGAATATAGTGCAAAACTCATAATACTATTTTCTTTATATATGGCTTTTTTGGAACTCGACAGCCTGGTCCTCGTGTCTTTGTTTGACAGCAGCTCTGATATTCTGCTAAACGTCTCCTTTGGTCTTCCATGGAAGGGAGTAAATAATGACAGAATTTCCATTTTAGTGCTCTTTAGTACTCTTAAATATCCCTTAAACATAAAAAAAAAAATTATGTTCTTGAGGACAATTTAGTTTTTTTTTTAAGAATGAGTTACAATATGTTTCCTAATTGTCTTTTCTTTCCCTTTGTAGTGTGTGTCAGCCTGTGTGAATTGGGACCTGGTGTGCTCTTTTATTTATATTTTTACACTGGAGGGAAGATTATACGGGGTGAATTTGTTCCTCTGAGGGAAATGTTGTCAGTCTTTTTTTCTCTTTCTTTCATATGTGCTTTACATTCGTTTATGGTCAATAAAGATCCTATGCAAGACGTTAAGCCGTTCTCTTGTATCTTTACTTTGTCCTTTTATTTGTATGAAATATGCATACATTCTTATATCAGGGCTGACTTTTTCCTTTTCAAGCCCATTTTAAATGATTCAGTCTAATTAATGTGTGAGATGCTTGATTTGCTTATTTTATCATATTAAATTATTGATGATGAAGTATTGTCTGTTGCTCGACACCATTCAGGCCAAGCAGTTTCACACAAACAGACTCTTCCTTCAGGCTTCCTACTCGGTTGGCCTTTGAATTCCCTGTACCAGCGTTTGGCTGGTGACAGCTGCACTTAACTATGCACGCAGGCCTAAAATAGAGCTGCTGCTCCCAGCACACTCTAATCTGAGGTCTACTCGCAGAAGTGCTTTTATTCTGTGTGCACACCTGGTGTGAACCCAGCAAATGCAATTCACAATTTGTGGTTTCTCCTTAAAATTTTACAAAGTTCATGAGCATAGTTAGTCACTGACACAAACACAAGAACAGCTTTCTTATTTCACTATTCGTCCTGCTTATAATTATATAAATCATGGTCATTTTGATGTTCAATTCATTAAATCCAAGCATAGGCACAGTATGTGCAAATGCATAATTGATATTTCTCAGATGTGAAATGTGTAAATTGGTTTATTTCAGTCATTCAAATAGCTTTTAATGGTGCTTGACTACAATGAGAATGTATCTGCATGCTTCTCTTGCAGGGTACATGTCAAATTGACAGCTCTGAATAGTAGCTTTGACACTTATCAACTGTATCAGCTAGTTAAGCTGCTCAAGACAACCAATATATATTGACTTTCATTGTGTATTTTAGTTATATTTAAAAAATCTACCTTTTTAATTTTTTTTTATTCAATGACATGGAAGCTTGTTTTTGCCATGGAATAAAAAAACGACACACAATTTCATTTGTAATTCTGAGCTTATATCTCACAAATCTGAGTGTCTGGCCATTCAGAGTTTAGGTCTCTAGAATCTGACTTTTTTGGCAATTCTTAAGTTTATATCACAATTTTTCTTGCAATTCTGAGTTCATTTCACAATTCTGAGATTATATCGCCCAATTTTGACTTTTTTTCTCGCAATTCCGAGTTATGTATAAAGTCCGAATTTTTGAGATAGAAACTAGCAACTGTGAGAAAAGGTCGCAATTACTTTATAAAAGTAATATACAGTACAATTTAATAAGCAAATAGCCCATGCTGTATTGTCAATATAGATAAGTTCTGTGTCATGCCTAACAACAGCAATTACCGCGGTAAAGTTAGTTTGCAGTTTGACATTCAGATTTTTTTTGTGCTATACACACGAGTGCACATGTTTACATGTAAATTATATTGCATGCCACTCTTAGCGTTTTTGACAATATAGCACAGCTTCACGTATCTTATTATTAAAGTAATAATAATATAAAATAAAAAAATCCACTCACTCTGCACCCCATTGCTAAGCAGCAGAATAGTGTATTAAATTATCTACCAACAATCGCTGGGCCAAGTTACGTGAAACTACACACAGGAATGGCCAGGGAGGGGGAGGTAAACAGTGTTACATGATCTCCTGTTATATGATCTGTCTCAGATTCTTTAAATATGCTGCCCCCCATAACCTAGGACCCTCCTTCCCTCAAACACCAGAAGAGCTGGAATACAAGTTTACTGTTTGATTGTGAAAAAATGTGTTGGTGACATCTGGCAGAGCTTTCAAAGATCTTCCCAAATGTCAGTGAAAGCTTTTCTCCATGTCACTTGTTATCGTAACCACTCTGCCCGGCCATCATTGTGTTATGTTAAGTAGCGAGTCTGCTTTCTGTTCTTGTCTCTTTCCTCCTTGGGTTTCAATTCCAAACATGGTTATCCTTCTCATGGTCTCTACCCCCGCCTCTCCTGCTCCATGTTTCCAACAGTCTTCAGTCCAGTGTGGGTCAGGGAACAGAAGCAGAGACATTATAGCGCTGAATTTTTAAAGGAAAATTGGGTGTCAGTGGAACGGAATTATGAAGCTTCCTTCATTCCAACTGTTTTTGGCAGTAAGTGGTGCATTGACTGTTAGAGGCTGCGGGGAACAATCTTTTTGAATCTAATATCTAGTCTTTTTAACAACCTTTTCAATACATTGGGCTTATGAACCACTACTTTTTCCATCAAGGTATTTGATGACACTCTTTTTTTAATTCAGTATTCCATTGAAGTGGAGACAGTATAGGCACAAACATGTATAGTGGCGACTTTCTTGACACCATAATTTACAATCACACACTCTGCAATGGATGGACCAACAGCACTGAAGGTGCCATCTACCATCTTGGTAACACCATTCTTTTTTTGGGCTATATGGGTGGTAGTACAGCATATGGGGCTCTGTACATCTTCAGTTTTTTGGCTCCCGCTTTCCTCTGTTTGGCTATGTGGGGCTGGCTGACAGTGTGCAGCCTTGATGTCTTCATCTGGAACCTGCTGCTGATGCTGCAGTGTTTGGGCCAGGTGTGTCATCTGATTTTTCGGCTGATGCAGGAAGGTTTAGCCAACGAGGAGCTTTCTGCACTTTACACGGCGGTCTATCTGCCGCTGGATGTACCTGTGCAGGTGTTCAAGGAGATCACGGCTGCCAGCGAGAACAAAGTGCTTTCTCTAGCGACTGAGGAGACGTATGCTGTGGAGGGGAAGACGCCCATTGATCAGCTGTCTTTTCTCATTTCTGGCAGGTGAGAAACAGAATATATCAAAGAGTTGTAGACATATGATTCTCTCTCTATTAGTGGTTGATCTTGAACTGGTCTAAACACGAAATTTCTGCTTTTTTACCGAAAATTATACCAACGTCAATGTTTGTTTTAGCTCGCAATAAGCAAGCTGTTCATTCTGAGTCGTTCAGTGTAATAAATAGCACAAAAATATTTTTTGGGGTCAATGACATGATGTTTTTTGTCCTACCTAATAAATAATAAAAAAAATCGTTAAAAATGTAATTAATACATAGAGCAGAATTTGAATTGGTCTCATATTTGAGTTTGAATCATTGGTAGTTATTTTCCTGTTTATCAATGTGAAGCTGTATTGTATAAAGTGCAATAGAAATAAAGGTGACTTGCCTTCATGAAGAAAAAGTGTCATTAGTAGTATTTCGGCGTAAACTTTTATAATATAAAATATTTTAATAAGACTACTTACGAAACACTTTTGTCTGCCAAATCATGTGGTGGAAAAAAACAAACAGGAAATGATATTATAGAGAGGACCCCTGCAGACCCTCATGAGTCATGACTGTGTCAAGGTCAATAAAGGCCCGTTCACACCAAGAACAATAACTATACAGATAACTATAACCAACAATATTAGCATTCTGTTTGTTATAAGTGAGTGCTGCAGTTATGTCATCTGCATAAATGCTCTAGTTCTGTAAAGCAAGATGGAATCTTGGTTGTCAAATGTTTTTATCACTCATCAGCTGGGGAAAAAACGTCTTGAAAGTGATCCACCGGTTACGTTCCTCTGTGCCATTATCATTATAGTTGTAGTGTGGACTCTGCTTTTCTTTTAAATGTAGAATGATTTTCATAACCATATCTTTATGGTTATAGTTATTGGTGTGAACAGGCCTTTAGTCTCTAAAAATCTCAGATAATTTGACATTTTATAACAAAGCAAGATTAGTTCATATATAGTTATTGGTGTGAGCAGGCCTTTAGTCTCTTAAAATCTCAGATAATTTGACATTTTATAACAAAGCAAGATTAGTTCATATATATATATATATATATATATATATATATATATATATATATATATATATATATATAAGTAGGACTTGGTTCTATCCATCAGTTGTTGACTGGATTTTGAGATGTGGGAATTGCTCTCAAAAATAAATGTGAGCTTGCAGTCAGTTGTGGAAGGGTGGCGTATTTTTGTAGGACAACCCGGAAGTTAGCATCACACTGGTTCCCTCAACATAAACCCAATAGTATTTTTTCATTGACTTTTGGATTATTGCAGAAAATAAGGTGTGTGACTAAAAAAAGCTTATGATTTTTACACGTTTTGTTCATCGTGATAATCTTCGCAAACAAACACAACTTTTTATTAAAAAAGCTTTTAAAAAAGCACAAGAGGGTATTAGGCTACTGATGCATTTTATGTCGTAGAGTAAAATGTGAAAATATGTTGAGCTTGTGTTCATCACAGACCTTATTTCAAGCATTTAACCAAAAACCCATTAAAAAAAACATTGACTTCAAGACTATGGAACTGGAAGTGGTAAAATGTGAACTTGTTTCTGGGTTTTAGTCTATAAAACATACGTCATCCCTGCACCACTCTATGATTGGAGAAAATCTGGCATACGTCACCAGAGAGAAGTCTGTCGTTTCACCGGAAGGTTCAGTTATGGTATTTTGATTAAACAACCATTACAGGGTCAAAACATTTTTAAAAATGAAACATACGCATGGATGAATCCTTCACAATAAGATCAATAACATGCATTCATAAAATAGGTGAATTTTCATTTCATGCTGACTTTAAGCTTATTCAAAACCATATGAAACCAACATTAATACAAAAACGACACTTCTAAGAATGTGACATATGTGTTTCTGCTTTTACAGGATTAGAGTGTCCTTAGAAGGTCAGTTTCTCCATTACATCTTTCCTCACCAATTTCTTGACTCTCCTGAATGGGAGTCTCTTAGACCAACAGAGGAGGGCAACTTCCAGGTATGAAAACATACTGGTTGATTGGGTACATCATGGCAACATCTTTTAGTCAGTGTCATTTTGCAAAATTATTCAGTTCATGCAACCATGAAATATTGCTTGCCCTTAAACATCCCATGACTCTTTTGACCTCAGGTGACACTAACCGCAGAGACTGACTGCCGTTACATCTCTTGGCGCAGACGTCGGCTTTACCTTCTGCTGTCTAAGGATCGTTACATTGCTCGACTTTTCTCTGTCATGCTCGGAAGTGACATTGCTGACAAACTGTATTCTCTGAATGACAAGCTATTTGCCAAGAGCGGTGTTCGCCTTGATATTCGTCTGCCCAGTCTCTACCACGTCCTCGCCCCCTCGTCACAAGGCAGTGAGGGTGGCAGCACTAGCTCACCGCCCAGGGGAAGCCAAGGAGATCCTACAGTCGTGAAGGTTGATCCAGCACCGTCTAACCAGAGCTCAGATGGAAGAAACTTCCATCCGGACCAGGGAAAGACCACTGTACCCAAACCTCCACAGAAGCTCTGGCCCTCAGACATAGAGATGCCCTCTGGTGAGGACTCAACCAGCTTGGTTCTGGAGGACTTTGCTGATATGACAGGCTCTCTAATGGACTACGGGAGTGAGAGGGAATATTTGAAGTAATGATTGGGGTTTTGAAGCTTAACACACTGGAACACTTCTTAAATCACAATGTAAGTACACAAGTAAGAATTGACGGGTGGGTCGGTATAGATGATGCTGGTTTGCATGAAGAGGCACAACTGCACTAACTGGACATTTGAGCTGCACAAACACTGAGTGATTAAGAGAATGCAGAGTGATGAATGTGCATGATGAATTGTTATATTTTGTGTTATGTTTAGACCTGGATTATATTTATGTCTTTAGTGTCATCTGCTGAATTCATATGGAAGGAAGACCAATAGTTCATTCATATAGTGATATTACATGATATTACATTGAAAATTAATATTCTACAAGACCAGATGTCTTCAAATGTTAAAACGTTAATGTTTTTTCCTTTAAAATGAATTTCTCTTATTATTATATTGACAATACTATTAATTTAAAATTGAATTATAATTAAAAAAAATGTACATTGTAGGCTTATTATTGACAGGGACCCCATTGTTACCATCCTACAAGGTAAAAAAAAAAAGAAAAAAGGATGACATCTAGTCGAGAAGACTAATAATATTCACCTTAATCAGATATTGGTTGTGTCCGAAATCGCCCCTCATATCAATATCAAATTTATTTCTAAAACAGTTCCAACAGTGGGATTGAATGTGAGATTGAATAAGTGCAATCAATAATGTCCACAATGGTTTCAGACACCAAATAGCTGTTCCCTCAAATAGTGCCCTATTTAAAGTTTTTTGGCTTTTAGTATGGATATGATAGCCTTACTGTTATCTATAAGCTAGTGTGCTCCAAAACAATGACAAAATTCGCATTTAGAAGACCAAACCCAACATTGAAAATGAAAATCAGGTTGACGTCAATCTCCAACGTTGGACAGACATTGTATTGTGGTTGAAAATGAAAATCGGGTTGACATCAGAAATCAACATCAGTCGGGTTCTGACGTCAACCCGACTTTCATTTCCAACCAAAATGCAACCCTTGCAACCAAACTGACGTTACTACTTTCTACTCAAGGACCTTGACAGAAATGCAGTGGAGTAAAAAGTACGATATTTGTCTTTCAAATGTAGTGAAGTTAAAGTAAAAAGTTTCCAGAAAAAAAAAAAACTCAACAAGTGTACTTAAGTATTGCACTCAAGTAAATGTACTTTGTTACTGTCCACCTCTGATTATTATATTAATACTATTAATTTATGATTTAATTCAAATTAACCATATTTAATTATTTTTACATTCATTTTGCAGTGTAGGCTTTGGGTTACTCTTTAATAATTACAGTATGTTTAACTTTAAATTGTTTTACCACAAAGAAAGTCTATGGTATGTCCTAATTTAACATGCGTGTCCTTTCTAACAGAGGAAAGGCTCCCTTGGGTGAGAGATGAGTTTTATTTAGTATATGGTAGTGGAGTTATATTCAGTGTTTCCTTTTTAGAATATTTTTTGTTAGATGTTTCTATGCTTAGAATAAGGCTGGCTTTATTTGACTACATACACTTGTGCCAGAGGCTGGATGAAAGACTGGAAGGGGTTTGGGATATCCAGGGATCCAAACATACCAAGTCTGTTCATCCAGCAATCCAGCACTCCTCCCTCTCCAAATACTTGGCTTTGCCAGCAAGGGGCAGATTGCACTTTGTAGGGTATTGGATAGTGGGACATGTGTGGGAGGAGGGTGGTTCCACTGTCATTTGAGACATGACCTTCACACGCTAGTTTCCAAAGGAATGAGGTATATGGATCATATCCAGAAACACAGCCTGTCCTCCCGAAAACAATGTGAGAACTACACCGATGGATAAAAACATGTCTTTAAATATGATTATGTTGTACTGAATTGCGTTATGGAATTTATTTCAGTGTTCTCAATGACATTTTGATGTGCCATCTTTTTCCATAAATCTAACAGAGGATGATACTCCAGGAAGTCTTCCACTTCGTTTCCAAAGAGGACGTGCCCCACTGGCCCCCACTGACACCCCAAAGCTATAGGAATGGTTTCAGCAGTATACAGACCATAACATCTGAATGATTACTCCATTAAATCACCATCATAGCAGTTTACATTTATATGATTGAAGACAACATCAGCACAGAACAGTAAAAGATCCATCAAATGTACTTTTGTTTAGGACAAAACACAATCACAAACCTTTTTTTTTTTCAAACAGATACTGTGTTATATATGATTCCACATCGCTGTGATTTCAACATGGCTGTTTTATATTTATTTGAAATGGCATGTGCTTGTTGGTTAAATCTGTTTGGAATACTGTACAGGATTTGTAAGTTAAAAGCAAAAAATTTGACTTTTCAACACAAGCAAATACATTTTTATTTAATTTGAGCACCTCAGAGTTTATTGATAGGTAGATAATGAGATGTATTACAAAAGTGTGTGCTTTATCATAATAGGATTTTAGTAAATGCTTCATAATTATGTACTGAGACTGTATACTGACCATGTTATGAAAATGTATTTTCATGGGGCCAACTGTTAAGTGCTGGGTTAAAAACGTGACTTGATATTCCTCTTAAGATGCCATTTTAAAGCAGAGATTAGCCTTATTACTAATTGTGAATGGACAAATACTAATTTGTAATATCAAGTATGCAGTGTGCAGTTATAAACACTAATCAGAGTGCCAAAATATTACATTTTTGTACCTTGAATATATATTTTTAATCATTGAAGATAAACCAGTACATTCAGCACATATATTAACACATAAAATAACTGATGTATGTTGAATGACCGACTTTCATAATTCACAAAAAATTTTTTGTTGATTGTTGTCTAACAAAACTAAACAGAAATTCCGGTACGTTAAATTCCTACCGATTGAAATTTCATTATAACACTCTCTGGAACAGTGCATATAAAAACAAAAGTATCTGAAATCATATAAAAAATCTTTTGTGAAAACAATCATTTTGAGAAAACACAATAAATATATCTAACAAAGCATTTCAGTCCCCTTGTATCCTATTTATGTCTTTGACGCCAAGCTTTAATATCTCCTAACCTAAACATGCTAAAAAAGTTTTAGTGTAGACCTTCGCTTGAAAGCTGGTTAATGTATAAGCTTTCTTAAGTAGATTTTGTGTTGTTTTATTAATTTAGCACACTTGTACAAAGTCATGTGACCATGGTACTCCCCGTCCAATATTAATGTTCTTCAAACATAATGGATCCAACCCTCTGCACACAGAGCACAAATACAATATTATTAAATACAGTATTACATTGGATGTGCACATTTGATGTCTAAATCAAAATATTGTGTAATTCCTGAAATGAGTGTGCAGAAAGAGTAAAGTAAGTTTAAAGGCAAAAATTAAGGCTGCATTTACCTGGTGTGAGGGATTTCAGAGATGCATATATACTCAAAATGAATGTCTCCTTGTCTGTAGAATCGTGCTCCTGTGTTTTTCAGCTGCACTGAGTCAATTTTACACAGTCGCTCCGGGTGTGCAGCCACCTTTTTATACGCAGTTTCATCTGTATTTCTGAAAAATATTGTGCAAACATATTCACACACATGTTTTAAACAGTTAAAGAACTGAACCTGTAATAAATGAACACAGGCTATGGCTCATTGATCATGACTTGCTGGTAAAACTCGAAATGGAATACACACAGTTTGAGTTTTAGCTCTGTCTCAGGGTGTCCTGGAGAGATCAGGGTGAGCTGAACCTCAGCACTCTTGTCTAATGGGGAAACCTTCAAATCCACAAGGATGTGATGTGCTGAAAAAGAGTATGAGTGGCATTATAAGGCTGTATTTTTAAGGTGTCATTGACATAACACTTCATTTTTTTTTACTGTTACATATGGCAGTATAGTTTCTATATTTTTTATTTTTGGGTGACTATATTCTACCATTCAAAAGTTTGAGTTCAGAATGATTTTGTAATGTTTTTGAAAGAAATGCTAACCAAGGCTTGTTTTATTTGATCAAAAATAAATTTAAATATATTTTAAAATGTAATAATGTATTTTATTCCTGTGAAGGCAAAGCTGAATTTTCAGCATCATTACTTCAGTCTTCAGTGTCACATGATCTTTCACAAATCATTCTGATATGCTGATTTTCTGCTTACGAAATCTTCTTATTATCAATGTTGAAAATAGTTGTGCTGCTACATATTTTTTGTGAAAACCTTGATCTATTTTTTTCAGGATTATTTGATGAATAGAAAGTAAAAAAAAACAGCATTTATTTTAAGTCTTTACATTCACTTTTTTGTATTTAATGTATCCAATACTGAAAAGTATTAATTACTGACCCCAAACTTTGGTGTAGGTAGTGTAGGTGTTTACAAAGTAGACAACAGGATGAGTTAATATGAAAGACTGTTTAAGTATAATTAAAACATAAATCAAGGTTAAACCATGCAGTATCCGAGAGACATACCACAATATGGCGCCGTAGCGGTGGTCAGGACATAGACCTTCTCTTGATTTGGCAGTGGAGTAGCAGTTATCCCACTGTTCTTTAACAAGCCTAAAATACACACATATAGAAACAGACACTGACGGACAGCAATTGTGCAAAGGCTTGTGTCGTACATTATGTGAAACAATTTGATCTTTTTGTTACATAATCAGCCTCAAGTGAAACATTATCAGCAGTTGGAGTCACTCATGCACACAAAGAAAAAGTCAAGCCTGATTAAACACCTAAATGAACTAGAACATCAAGGTCATTACCATCCAAAATTAGATTAGCATGCAACCCCCCTCAGAATTATTATTCACATTTTCACTAATTGAGGACATGCGTGTGAACCATGGCCATCCTCCTTATGAAGACACATCTCATCATTCAGCAGAGTCTTTGAACTACAAAAATGTTTGTGCATCAAGGTTATTTTAGAAAGAAAATGTACAATGTTGATTTCATCAAATTCAAAAAGCTACATATTTTTTTTTCACTTTTAAGAATCACATGAGTAAACATTTTTTAAAATATATATTTGTGTTCACAAACAGACTTAAATATTTAAAATATTTTTCTTACAGATTTTTCTTTAAATCATCCAGCTAACTCATCCTTACCTATTTGTGGGCATGTGCCATTGAAGGGTCCCTCACAAGTGATGCATTTTCCTGCCAGGAATTCGTCATAACTGGAGCAGGGGAAACCAACAAGCAGACAGGAGCCATTCAGGGCGCTCATGTAGACATGCAGTGCCCTCATGTGGTCACAAATGACATAGCCATACACTGGAAAATAGATAAAAACTGACAACATAGACAGATTCTCAGGTAGCATGAAGCTACAGTACATTTTTTAAGCTTAAATGCCTCTGATAGTGTTTGGTCAGCTTTTGCTGTCTACTTACTTGAAGCAAACCTTGAGCGTGCGCAACCGGCTTGATCCATTCCACCATTTAAGAAGAAGTCCACATGTCCGACAGGAATGGATATTCCAAAGTCTAGCAAATGTAAACATTTTCAGTTCAGCTGTGTTATAGGCTACATCTGTATTAAAAATAGCACCAGTGGCTTACTTATATGAACTCCTGTGGTTTAATTATAAATCAAGAAAATGTCCTGTTCAATATTAGACGGCGTTCCAAAATAAATGAAAATAGATTTACAGTCAGAGTCAGTGTGGATGGCCTCAACAAACAAGGCATCAGATGAATCCAGACGGTCAAATGGATCAGCACTCTTAAACATGGGTCCTGCTGGGTCCAGACCTGTGCACACAAAACTCACATACAGTATATGTTCTGTATGATACAATATCATTCACATTTAGGCACTTTTAGGATTCTGCATAAACACATTACACACTTTTTAGTTTAAAGTTTCAAAAAACATCTTGTTTTCTCACCAAGGTTGTGTGGTGTAACAATATGTCATTGTTTATTTGGAGTGCACTCGTGGCCTCTGCTTTTGTCTGAAAGACTCTTTCAGTGTGGTGCAGTGTTGGTCTTTGTTCCACTCATAAGTCTAGCATCTTCATATCAGGACAAAATTAGGTAACGCTTTAGATTACAGCCCGGAAAGTACTCGTAATTAAAGCGGGTTTACAGTGTAATTTTCTGTAATTATAGTGTATCTATAAAGTACTTACATGTAAGTATAAAGGAACCACAGGCAAAGTTTGGGGAATAAAGGGGTAACAACCAGGAGAATAAAAAAAATGTATACTGTAAGTGTAATGATTCCTGTCTGTGTTTCCCTTGTCTTGTGTGAACTTTAGTTATTTCCTGTTCTGTGTCATGTTTTGTAGTCCTTTGTAGTTTTTCTAGTTTATTAGTTTCCCCAGGTGTTTCTGATTAACCACGCCCCCTTGTTATCTTGTTTAGCTTGTTTGTCTGTGTATTTAAACCCCTGTGTTTCAGTTGTTGGCTGTCGGTTGTTGTTTAATGTTTGATGGTGTGTTATTCCCAGTTCCTTGTACCTTGTTTCTGAGTTTAGAGTTTTCTGGATTACTTGTCTGTTAGATAATTAAAGTGCTTGCTTTTGGATTCGCTCTCTGCTTCATTCCTCCTGCCATCGTTACAGAACAACCGACCAACATGAATCCAGCAGCACAACTTGTATGTCTCCGTCAAGGGGATCGACCAATTGAGGACTACGTGAGGGACTTTTTGGAGCTGGCTCATCTGTCTCGTATGGACGATTTATGTCTAATGATATTTTTTCGGGGAGGCCTATCTGAACCGCTCGGTTCATTCATGCCCCTGCATGACTTTAACGGGACCCTTGAGCAGTATATCGAACTGGCCCTTTTGTTGAGCGGCTCAACTTTTACTGTGGGCTTGGTGGAGGAGGAGCTCCGCAACCCCACAGTACCCGATCCAGAGACCGTCCAGCCAGAGACCGTCCAGCCAGAGCTTCACGTCACCCACGTCCAGCCAGGGCTTCACGTCAGCCACGTCCAGCCAGGGCTTCACGTCAGCCACGTCCAGCCAGGGCTTCACGTCAGCCACGTCCAGCCAGGGCTTCACGTCAGCCACGTCCAGCCAGGGCTTCACGTCAGCCACGTCCAGCCAGAGCTTCACGTCACCCACGTCCGGCCGGGGCTTCGCGTCAGCCACGTCCAGCCAGAGCTTCACGTCAGCCACGTCCAGCCAGAGCTTCACGTCAGCCACGTCCAGCCAGAGCCAGTTCTCGAGCAAGAGCCAGAGCCAGTCTTCGAGCAAAAGCCAGAGCTTCCTTCGCCGCTGACGCCGTCCAGCACAGAGCCCTCACCGCTGGTCCCGTCCAGCCCAGCGCCCTCTTGCTCTCGGAGACGGAGGAGGAAGAGGACTTCCCGCGTCCCGCAATACCTGGAAGTCCTCCCTGTACTTCCTGTCAGCCCAGAGTCCTCGCCGCTGGTCCCGGGCGATCCAGAGACTGTTCGAGTCACGTCTGCCGATCCAGAGACTGTTCGAGTCACGTCTGCCGATCCAGAGACTGTTTGAGTCACGTCTGCCGATCCGGAGACTGTTCGAGTCGCGTCTGCCGATCCGGAGACTGTTCGAGTCACGTCTGCCGATCCAGAGACTGTTCGAGTCACGTCTGCCGATCCAGAGACTGTTCGCGTCACTTCTGCCGATCCAGAGACTGTTCACGTCACTTCTGCTGATCCAGAGACCGTTCACGTCACTTCCTCCGAGCCGGTGTCTACGGACAAGATGGCCGAACCAGAGACTGTTCACATCACTTCTGCTGATCCAGAGACTGTTCACGTCACTTCCCCTGAGCCAGTGTCTACGGACAAGATGGCCGCCTCCGAGCCAGTGTCTACGGACAAGATGGCCGCCTCCGAGTCAGTGTCTACGGACAAGATGGCCGCCTCCGAGTCAGTGTCTACGGACAAGATGGCCGCCTCCGAGTCAGTGTCTACGGACAAGATGGCCGGCCCAGAGTCTGTTCCTGTTCCCCAGCCGGTGTGTGTGATGTCTGTTCCCCAGCCGGTGTGTGTGATGTCTGTTCCCCAGCCGGTGTGTGTGATGTCTGTTCCCCAGCCGGTGTGTGTGATGTCTGTTCCCCAGCCGGAGTGTGTGTTGTCTGCTGTTCCCCAGCCGGAGTGTGTGTTGTCTGCTGTTCCCCAGCCGGAGTGTGTGTTGTCTGCTGTTCCCCAGCCGGAGTGTGTGTTGTCTGCTGTTCCCCAGCCGGAGTGTGTGTTGTCTGCTGTTCCCCAGCCGGAGTGTGTGTTGTCTGCTGTTCCCCAGCCGGAGTGTGTGTTGTCTGCTGTTCCCCAGCCGGAGTGTGTGTTGTCTGCTGTTCCCCAGCCGGAGTGTGTGTTGTCTGCTGTTCCCCAGCCGGAGTGTGTGTTGTCTGCTGTTCCCCAGCCGGAGTGTGTGTTGTCTGCTGTTCCCCAGCCGGAGTGTGTGTTGTCTGCTGTTCCCCAGCCGGAGTGTGTGTTGTCTGCTGTTCCCCAGCCGGAGTGTGTGTTGTCTGCTGTTCCCCAGCCGGAGTGTGTGTTGTCTGCTGTTCCCCAGCCGGAGTGTGTGTTGTCTGCTGTTCCCCAGCCGGAGTGTGTGATGTCTGTTCCCCCGCCGGAGTGTGTGTTGTCTGCTGTTCCCCCGCCGGAGTGTGTGTTGTCTGCTGTTCCCCCGCCGGAGTGTGTGTTGTCTGCTGTTCCCCCGCCGGAGTGTGTGTTGTCTGCTGTTCCCCCGCCGGAGTGTGTGTTGTCTGCTGTTCCCCCGCCGGAGTGTGTGTTGTCTGCTGTTCCCCCGCCGGAGTGTGTGTTGTCTGCTGTTCCCCCGCCGGAGTGTGTGTTGTCTGCTGTTCCCCCGCCGGAGTGTGTGTTGTCTGCTGTTCCCCCGCCGGAGTGTGTGTTGTCTGCTGTTCCCCCGCCGGAGTGTGTGTTGTCTGCTGTTCCCCCGCCGGAGTGTGTGTTGTCTGCTGTTCCCCCGCCGGAGTGTGTGTTGTCTGCTGTTCCCCCGCCGGAGTGTGTGTTGTCTGCTGTTCCCCCGCCGGAGTGTGTGTTGTCTGCTGTTCCCCCGCCGGAGTGTGTGTTGTCTGCTGTTCCCCCGCCGGAGTGTGTGTTCCTGAGCCACCGCCCTGGCCGCCCGAGGGGTCTTGGCCGCCCGAGGGGTCTTCACAGCCCTGGCCGCCCGATGGACTGTCGTCTGCTGAGTTTAGAGTTTTCTGGATTACTTGTCTGTTAGATAATTAAAGTGCTTGCTTTTGGATTCGCTCTCTGCTTCATTCCTCCTGCCATCGTTACAGTAAGTATTATAGAACTAAGGGGTACTTATTCTACTATTATGATACAACAATCTTACATTTGGGACCAATTTAGCAAGAACATACACTGCGTATCTTTTTGTAATAATGGTGTACCAATACATACTGTATAGGCTTTTTAAAAAATTACATTTATTATTATATTATTATTATATCTATGCATTTATACAGTAATCTTTTTAACAAAAGTGCACTGAAAACTAAAACAACTGAAACTTTTGCTTAAATATTGGGGAAAGATACTCTTGTTTCTTGTTTTCACGTTGTAAATTCGTCTTAATTACGCAGTACTTTCTGGGCTGTAATCTAAAGCGTTACCCAAAATTAACATTACATAGAGTCGTTATGCAATTGCATTACGCAAATCAGAAGGGATTGCGAAGATAAGCACACAAATGAAAACCTGTTTTTCATTTTTTTAAATAGTTTAATAATTTAATATATCTTTTTTCCTTGACAAATGATTTTGTCAGCATAAGAATTTGAGAGACAAGCTGAATTGAAAAAATTAACATGAATGTTAGAATTGAATTATGCATTATTTTCATTATTTTGTTGTACATTTACATTTTATTGTATTTTATTTGATAAATTGTGAACATATCTATTAATAACATTTGCTTTAATGACATTTTGAAGATTTTGATATATTTTCAATATGGTCTCTTATTTGATCAACTTATATATCAATTTACTTTAATTTAGGCATTGAATTAAATATTACCTGTGATTCGACCCAGCTTGCCTTCAAACAGGGTCCCCACAAATCCACACACATGTGCTCCAAGACTCACACCGATGAAATGGAAAGATTCCAGTGTGCTTCCATACTTCTACAAAAGAACATCAGTGTACTTTTAAATGTCATATTACTCTTTACAATGTACTTTCTGTGCGTTGACTGTTACAATTGATCATTGTGAACAAGTTTATTATGTTATTACTTCTGCCAGATGAACACTGCTTACAGAGGACTCTACAGCTGTGCAGCCATTTGTATGTAGTGGTCAAGAGTTCTATAATGACAATTGATTGTATAATACTTTGACATAATCAAAATTACCGTAAGCTGATTGATGAGCACCGATATCTGCACTGCCACCTCCTTGTAGTTCTCTACTACCAGGTTATAAGCAAAGGAGGCTCCATAGACCCAGTCCACCACCAGAACGTTCACGTCCTCTTCCCGCAGTAGAGCCTGGGCTAAGCCACTCACCCAGGAAGGTTTACTGCCCATGGCTCTGAAACGCAGTAAATCAAGGAATCATCTGTGTAAGAGATCATTCACATGGACTACTTTCCTGTTACAAAATGCTGCTGATTAAAATGTTCACCTGTATCCATGAACAATGACTTTAGTGGGGAGTGATGAGTTGAAGTAAGCCGTGTGTTTCTGGGTATGGTTGAGGCAATCCTGCGTGAATAGGCTGGCACAGTCTGCATTCTTTCGTGTAATGAGAAGGTACTGAACCTGGAGCTTGTTGGCCTGTCTGTATTCCAGCCAGGTGGTGTTGTTGAAGTCAGCACACTTGGTTCGGGATGGTTCCTCATCACCTGTAAAGTTGTACGCATGTGAGAGATCATGAGTATCCCAAAAATTAGAAAGATAAAAAGTAGATAAAGATTTTAATAAACTATAATTGGTAGTTTTACCGGATTCACCTGACACTACTTTCCCTGCAATTCCCAGATGTGTAAGTTTGACATATAGAGGCGAATTTGTAAAAGTGAAATGTTATATATTGTGTATAGAAAAATAAGGAAGAAAAGCAGAAGATATTTTGGAAATGAACTTTGAAAGGTTAATAATTTTGATTGAATTTAAATACAAACATATTAAATTGCAGCCACCAAAAATGCATGCAATATTGAAGAAAATCATTTTTCATTTTGATTAGTGCAATTCAGCATGTTTTTTGTACTTTCATTTTGTAATTCTCAGTCTGCATCTTTAGACATTTTAAAGAGGTAAAATGGTCTCTTTCAATGAAACAATGGATTAGTAAACATTTAAAATCACTTATCAAATTCTGTAAGCACCTACATTCACAATTGTTGATCTGTGAACCACTTATTGACACACTATAACTTCAAGCAACTCCAAATAAAACAGCTGTACTCTATAATTTAAATACATTTGGGTGTGGTGCGTTCACATACACCTAATATAACTGGCATAATTCAAAATGTTTTCTATGTAATACTGAGCAAAAATGATCTTACCCACAGCAGAGGTGACACACACTGACAAATAAACAAAAGCTTTGAACCATTTCCAAGCCATGGCTTTATTGACCAACAGTGCAAAATCAGCTGAGTGAGAAGTTTCTGCTGGTTAGATTCCTGTTCAAGTGCAAAATCGTTCTTTGTCTTTCTGCATCCTTTCAACGTATTTTGTTCCTGTTCTTCAACTTGCCTTAAGAAGCCTGGAATCCACTTAATAGCCAGCCTCAACCTGTTACACAATGACTGTTTCTGAGAAAAATGCTACAATATCCGATTAAGTGAGGTGAAGGGCTTTTCCTTCCGTTCCTGGTGTGCTGTTATAAACCATGTCAGCATGTAAACCTGAGAGAAATTCTTTAACTCCATGCATCCATCCCGTGGTAGCTTAGTGGTGACTTTGTATTGGACTACAACAATGAAAAACAAATGATCAGTCCACAGGTCTGCAGCTGGTTGAGAACCCATGACCTCACAGTCACAGATGAAATGTTTGATTGTTTATCCAAAGGCTGGACTCTGGACAATGGCGAGCTAAAACTCTCAGAAGGGTTTTAGATTAATTGAAGTGAAATTAACATTTCAGTTGGCATCACTTGAAAGACACATCTGTTTGTTTGACTCCATACAGCTGTCTTCTGCAAAAGTGTTGTTCCTCAGAATATTACAATTGCGATTGCTTTTAAGTGTTTTCTAAAGGCAGGCATCCACTACACGACTTTTAAAATCTAAAACTTTTCAATTCTAAAATCCACATTTAAAAATCAAACATATTCCAGTCATCAACTCCTCCAGATTGTAAAACGATGCAAAAATAGACGCACGTCTTTGACTATTTTTTTTTTTTTTACTTCTAATTTTCTACTTTTTTCTCTACTTTCGGTCAGAGTTTTGCGCCTGAGATTTTAGGAAGACTCGTCAAGTTCAAAGCTCACATTTTGTTCAGTTTCAAAATAGTCGACCTTTGCGATTGTTTCCATTCCTCAACACTGCACCTCATGTTTTTAAACGCACAAACAATCTGTGCCTCTTACGTTTCTTACACAATAGGCCTATTGCCATTTGGCAATTTTTACTCCCCCAACGAAAATAGTTCCTGAACAACACAGAAGTGATTTTGAATGAATCGGATGGTTAAATGAATAAATTCAGTCACGTGTCGCCACCTACAGGCGTAACAATTACAACAACAGACAGACTCAAATAGGTATAGGCACAGCTAGTATGGAATTACTTTTGGGCTAAATAAGATAAAATAGCCTATCTTTGAAACTGAAAAAGAATAAATCGCAGGCACATTTTTTGACTTTGTTTTTAATACACTGCATGTTTTGCTAACTATTTCTTTCTCCGATCTGAACTTACAAATGCGCTTCCAGAGTTTTCGTTTACGCTCCATGAGTTTTCGTTCGCGGTTTTGACACATACCTATCGTGGGGGAGGGGCTAGTAGCAGTGTGATCTCATTGGCTACTGAGTTTTTGATTGACAGCTTCTTGACCTGGAAGAAAGTGTTGTTTACATGTGTGAATGTGAGCTTTTGTAAGCGCAGCTTTCTATTTCATTTGAGTGATATTAAGGTTATATCTGTATTTATTTGCTGCTACAAATTATTTTTTATATGATTGCTTATAGAAGGAATAGTATGCTACAGATGATTGATATCATTAGTCATTGTCGCCATCAGAATACTGGATACTCGTGGTAAGTCTTTTTTTTTATATACAATACTAATGCTATTTATAATAAAGTACTTGCTTTTTCAGGTGGTGAGGCATTTTAGGGCTCAGTGAGCCCATAACATTATACAGTGTTGTCTTGATTTAATTGTTAGCCCAATCATTACATGGCTTTATCTATACGATTACAGTCTTCGATTAGATCATATTTGCTTCGATTAGATCATATTTCCCAGCCACCCCAAACAACATTGGGCTAGAGTACTGTACAGTATCTCTACTGTAGCCTACAGTACAAAAAGTACTGTATCAGACAATCACTGCCTGATTCAACTTAGGCAATGTAAAGCCTTTTTTTTACCATGCCAATAAAGCTATTTAAACCTGAATTTCTCAATTACGGATTCATTTGCCATGCAGTTTTTGAAAGAGGAGAGACACGACTTGACCACAGACCACGTCTCTGTTCATGATATGTAAAAACTCAATTATTTTGAAGTATCGCCCTGGTCGCAATATTTATTCTGATTACTTTTGTGTGATAAAGATACTATTAGCTATAGAAGCAATTATATGTAGCTAGAGTAACAAAATGCTTTTTCTGTGTCCATATTTGACTAATAATAATGAAAAAAATGCACTTCAAATGAGCATTTCTGATAAAAATGTTTACTCTTTAGTAATAAATATATGTCCACATTCAAAACCGAATACATGCAAGTAATTATTATGACTGAAAACATCCAGAAACTAGGGAATACACAGCCATGGATATATGTTTATATATAGGGCTATACAGCCATCTACTGGTTACACACAACAGTATTACAGATGATAAATGCTGCATGACTCAGAGGTAAATATTTAGTACTGTAAAATACCTTAAAACATTTATATAATTTGTTTGAAATAAATATTTTAAGTCTGAAACTTGTTACTGTATGTGGGAGTTCAAAGCAGTTTGTATTGTTAGATTATAATACGTTTCCTTTCTCATTTTCCAGGGAGTTGAACAACTTTTCCATAAACCAAATTCTGATGCTGACACAGAGGATGGAGTGATAGTACCAGAGATCCACCGTTCACATCAGACAAGAATCTTACTTTGTTCAGACACATTACATTTTGAATGACTGGGATCTTGATCTTCAGACACCCAATTTATTTATTTTAAAATTATAAAATAGCCAATATTTTAATTTCCTCTAGATTAAAACAAACACAGTTCACAAGTACAAGAGGCAAGTGCAAGAGGTTGCACTTTATTCATATACCGGTAGTCTATGCTGATCATGGATTAGCATACCAACAGCATTTGAATGTTAAGGGGATAGTTCACCCCAAAATAAAATTCTCACTTATTTTACTCACCCTCATGCTGTCCCAGATGCATTTTACTTTCTTTCTACAGATAAACACGAATTAAGATTTTAAGGAAAGTAATCCATCTTTGCGAGTCCTAAAGACGCTTTAAAAACCACACACAGTGACCGCGATGTCCATGCAACCTCAGTGGATGAATCAATGCCTTCTGGAGTGAAACAATAGGCTAGATAAGAAAATACTAATAATGTAACTTTTAGGGATGCACCGATATGAACATTTGAAAGCCGATAACCGATATATTGGCCGATAAATCTAAATAAAAAAAATTATATACTTTGATAGCCTGTATAACAAAATGCTCACCATTAAAAGCCTTGTCTCAAACACTTTTAACATAAATCAAACATATACAATACAGTATAGCCTAGTTTGAACCAGTGTAAGATTCCTTAACTTTTAAAATTAATTTTACACTCATATGGACAACTTTCTTTATTAAAAAATGGTAACACTTTATAATAAGGTTGAATTTTGTTAGCATTAGTTAGCATGAACCAACAATTTTATAAAACATTTTTAAGAAAGTTGTATCTGTTAACATTAGTCAATGCACTGTGAACTAAAATGAACATATTTTATTAACTAACAATAACACAGGCTATTGCTCTCAGTTAGTTAATGCATTAACAAATTAGACCTTATTGTAAAGTGTTATCAAAAAATCTATTGCCTAACAAAAAATAAAATACATAAATAATGCAAACAAGTCATTGGATAACATTGGGCTGCACATAAAGAAACAAAATGCATGTGGCATTGATCAATAAAATGGAATCGCCTCCGCACGGACAATAAGAAAAATATATTTTAATCAAACCATATCGTTGATGAAAATAATACGAGAACAAAATAATGTTAGTTATTAATTATACGAGAACAAAATAATGTTAGTTATTAATTATAACGCAATGTTTTTGAAAAAATAAACATTTTTAATATTACATTGATAGCAAACATCTTTAATAGCTTACTGTTTCAAATGACATTGCTGTGTGAGCGCGCGCGCTGAAGCTGAAGAGAACGAACGTTAAAACTGAATCGCTTTGCTAGAAGGTTAATCAACTCGACGGTTGCTGAAGAATGCAAACCCAAAGAATTTACAAATGTATTACAATAGTGAATACAATTATAATTGTATGACCATCCCAATCATAGCTTTTAATGTTTTGCATTGTTGTTTAATCTGCGCGCGCTGGAGCTGAAGAGAACGAGCACCGGGAAACTGAAGAACTTTTCTAGCATGTTGGTTAAATCCACGAAACGCATCATATGTGAGATTAATCAGATATTTATATTACATCAACTTTATATTACGACTTATCTGCGCAAAATGACGTGAATGCACAATCGAACTTGTGCTGGTCATAATGTGTAATATCCCTGTTCTGGACGCGCTATTCCCACAACAACGCGCTGAAACGGCAACTAAACAGAGAATTCACAACGTTTTATTACAATAGTGTTCTCATTATAATGGCATCTATGACAGTCCCAATTATAGTTATAAATGTGCATTGCTGTTTGAGCTGCGCACGCTAAAGATAAAGATGATCACCGGTACAATGAAGCGCTACTGCATCGTTCTTTAACTCAACCAAACGCATCCTATATTAGATTAATCAGATATATATATATATACACAAATTAAACATATTATAACTTACAATGGCACAGAATGCTGCGAATGCTCAAGAGAACTTGACTGTGCTTGTCATGAAGGCTTAACTCCATAGACGCGCTCTTTCCACCTCAACGCGCTCGACGCACTGAAACACGTGGGCGAACAAGAATTCACAACATTCTTTTGCAGGCGTGTTTTTATTATAATGTTATGAAGCATATGTGACAGATTTGTGCTGCACATGTTGCACTGAACTGTATCTTCCTTTTCGAAGTGAATCCAATCATTCAGAACCATCATGGCGAACAGCGCGCGTCTCTCAACTGAAGTAAATAATCTATTATCTATTGGCTTTGATATATCGGCCAAATTTTCTTATCGGACCGATAACGATAACATCAAAAAAGACAATTTATCGGCCGATATCGATATGTGGTCGATATATCGTGCATCCCTAGTAACTTTAATAAACTGTAACTGTTTAAACTATTAAAAATCACTTCCGACCAACAATGTCTTACGTACATGGGTTACAATCCACTTGCATTATATGGACTTACAGAGATGGATTATTTCCTTAAAAAATCTTTGTTTATGTTTATGTGAAGAAAGAAAATGAGTAAATGATGAGAGAATTCTTATTTTTTGGGTGGACTATCCTTGTACCCACCCAGTCACTGCTTTGTTACTTTTACTGTAACAGGAACTGTTCAAAGGATCATTGCATCATTTAAAATGTATATGAATTTTAAATATGTATTCAGTATTTGTAATTGTGCATTTTGTTTAGTAATGTATATCACGATAATACTGTGCATTACATGTATAGTATGCAGGTGATGTATTTCTGGTCTTTCCTGTCACAACATTATTGCATCCAAGACTTTCACTTTGATACTTGTGTATATGCTGTAGTGACAATAAAGAATGTACATTTATTTGAATTCATATTTTTAATTACATTCATTTAACTGGGGCGGCAGTGGCTCAGTGGTTCATGTAGGTTGTCTACAAACCGGAATCGCCTTGCATGGCCGACACTGCCATCGGTGTGAATGAATGGTGAATGAATGGTTAGAAGATAATATTAACTAAATGAAATAACTAATTAAAATTATCTGCATGATAAAAAAAATGGCAACAAGAACATTCTTTGTGTGAAAAATATAATGAAATGCCCTTTGAGGTCTGTATCATCTGACAACAGGCTACGATTGTAATTTTCATATTGTTTAAATTCCTCTTATTTAAGTGATCATTAATTTTGATGGTGTAAATGCATATGCTAACAATGAGTAATGTAATGGCCATGGTTGCCAAAATGCCAACCTTGATTACCTGTTGAAGTGAAACTTTCTTGACAGCTGAATAAATCACACACGTATGCTAGTATTGTCTTTAAATTGTAACAGCTCAACATAATCAGAGCCTAACATGCAAAAGAATAATCAGGAATAAACAAATATTCTCAGAAAACATTGGACACTATACAATATTTTCAGTATTATATACAGTACTTTAATGTACAATTACACCTGAATAGACTGACTAGATCTCTTGCGCTCCTAAAAGCTTCTGTCGACAAAGTAGTAGCAGCAGGTAAATACAGATAAAATTCAAAAACAAAAATAACTTAATATCACTAAAATGAAATAGAAAGCTGCGCGTACAGTCGCTCACATCCACACATGTAAATACAACACTGACGTCTTCACTTCCAGGTCAAGAAGCTGTCAATCAAAAACTCAGTATCCAATGAGAACACACTTTTACTAGCCCCGCCCCCACGAGAGATTTGTGTCAGAACCAAACCCTAGCTGTGTCCGAAACCGCTCACTCGTTCACTCATTCACTAATCCCTATATAGTGTATGGCATTTGAGTGCCCTATATCTGCAAGGAGTGAACGAAATGAAGTGAATGAATTCGGACACTGACGTTTACACTGTGCGTCGGAGAGTTGGAGCTGTCGCAGAAAAGGCTTCGTCACACGTACTGATAAAACTCCTTTTATCTTATGTTACTTACTTTATAAAATAATATTAACAACAATCACAATCATAATGACTTTATTTTGTAATTGTATATACCTCCGTGCCAGCTTTGTAGTTTCATCGACTGAAATTGTAACTCTCACTCACGCTCACAGATGACGTGGTGGTCGAGAGTCCTCAGGCGACCGTTATTATATTCGAATGAATACGCTTCCTACAGATGATAAACGGATATTTTTCAAATCATCCACCAAATAATCATCTCTCCCTTTACAGTTTAACGAGTTAACAACAATGCCATAAATTATCAAAACACATTAGTAAAACACATTAAATTGTGTTAATGCCTAAATAATATATTTTAATAAAAAAAACTATATAAATATAATTTAATTTAATTTTACAATTCATCTATATAATATTGTCTCAATGTTTTAATATGTTCTATTCAAGTAATGATTAAAGGGGTGGTTTACTGCTTTTTTTCTTTGCATGATTGTGTTTATACATGTCTAAGTGTGTGTTTTTTTTTTTTAAAAGCCTTATTTTTCATAAATTTCACCTTTATTGTAAGCCGCTTTCTCCTCTGTCATTTGAACGACCGGTTGACTTCCTGATTCTATGAAACCACTCCCTCAGAAACAGGCAATGGGCTCAGATTGGTTAGTTGGGCCGGTGTGCTGTAATTGGCTAAACTGCGTAGTGCAGGTAGTCGGAAACTTCACGCCCATTACCTTTACAGGCGAAAGCTGCATGTGCTCCGGTCAAACGTAAATAGTGTCAATGCCTTGAGCCAGAATCAGACCCAGAAAGAGGCAACGAAGAGAGTCAAGCAGAACCTCCCCACGGCTCTTACAAAAAGTTTCTGAATGGTACATTTTATTATTATTATTCTATTCTATTCTATTCTTTTCTATTCTACTATTATTATAAGAATTTCGATACGCTGTTACTAGAAAATGCTACTGCTGCTTATAGCTTTTGAGATACGGTTTTCTCCAGATTAAACATTTAATATAACTGAATAAATGACAGAGTAATACCGTTTTTTAAAGTTACTGTTTTATCGATATAATGAACAACCGTTTATCTATTCACAAAACGACTCGGTTACTAACGTAACCTCGGTTCCCTGAGAGGAGGGAACGAGTATTGCGTAAGTAGCTTACGCTATGGGAAAACTCCTTTTCTCGAAGAATATTGAAGTCTTTATGTAAAACGCATTGCAGCTGCACAGCTGACAGCAATGAACGAAGGAGCTCGGTCATTGGCTGTGCTGCGGCAACTTGCTCGAACCAATGACGGGTTGACTCTGAATGCGCAACCAATGAGCGCGCTTCGCGCCCGCGCGCGTCAGAGCCCGCCAAGATGGGCGTGGCCAAGAGCTATATACTGGGCGCCCCGTCATGAGAGTTCTTTAGGTTAAAACGACTGAAGCGAACTAACCAAGCACAAGCACGGCAGCTTACGCAATACTCGTTCCCTCCTCTCAGGGAACCGAGGTTACGTTAGTAACCGAGTCGTTCCCTTTCGAGAGGTCTCTCCTATTGCGTAAGTAGCTTACGCTATGGGAACACCATGCAAAACGCCGTGCGTGCTGAACTTCGCCTTATGATAGCCAGAGGCAGGTGCCTGAGCTGAAAAGCAAAGTTATCATCCAACTAGCCGGCAGAGGCGAGCTTTATATGTGGGAAAAAATACAGAGCGGCTAGAAGGCGCTCAGTGTGACACAAGCACATACATAATCTAGATACGAACTCGTAGTTCAACTAGCATCATGCTGATAGTACGTTGGAATGCAATGTCGGCACCTGTAGGTTGTAGAACCTGATAAATGTGGACGGTGAGGCCCAGCCTGCCGCCGCACAAATATCCTCGATCGGTATCCCGCTCGACCATGCCCAGGAAGAAGCCACACTCCTGGTGGAGTGTGCTTTGACTCCCCAGGGGCATTGAAGCCCCTTAGCTTCATAAGCCAGCGCTATAGCTTCAACTATCCAGTGAGAAATTCTCTGCTTTGAAACGGCGGAACCTTTCGTACGGCCGCCAAAGCATACAAACAGTTGTTCTGTCTGTCTGAATAGGGCAGAACGCTCCAAATACACTCTGAGAGCCCTAACGGGGCAGAGTAGATTAGCGTCGTGTTCGTCTGCTTGAGACGATAGCGCAGTTAGGGAGATAACCTGTGCTCTGAAGGGAGTGGTGAGCACTTTAGGAATATACCCATGTTTCGGTCTAAGGACGACCCTGCAGTCGTTAGGTCCGAATTCTAGGCAGGCAGCGCTTGTCGAAAGCGCGTGCAGGTCGCCCACTCTCTTGACCGAGGCGAGTGCCAGCAAGAGCGCAGTCTTGAGCGAGAGCTGTTTAAGGTGCACGGTTCGGAGTGGTTCGAACGGGGGCCCTTTAAGAGCGTCTAGGACAGTAGCTAGGTCCCAGATCGGCACTGAGGGGGGGCGTGAAGGGTTCATCCTCCTAGCGCCCCTTAGGAAACGAATAATTAGGTCGTTTCTTCCCAATGGACGTTCCATTACAGGGTCGTGTGACGCTGTGATGGCCGCCACATATACTTTGAGCATGGAGGGGGTGCGGCCCGCCTCCAGAAGCCCGTGTAGAAAAGCGAGTACGTTTGTAATCTCGCATGTTTCAGGGTTCAGGCCCTTGGCATTACACCAGTCACTGAACACTCTCCATTTCTGGGCATATAAGCGTCTCGTGGAGGGCGCCCGCGCCTCAGCGATGGTATTTAGTGCTCCGCTCGTGAGGTTCCTGGGAACCCGTTGAGGGGCCATGCATGAAGGGCCCACAGATCGGGGTGGGGATGAAATATCATCCCGCTGGCCTGACTGAGGAGGTCTGGCCTCAGTGGAATCGGCCGTGGTGTAGATTGCATTTGCATCAGATCTGGAAACCATGTTTGGTTCTTCCAGAGTGGGGCTATCAGCAGCACTGCATTTTTCTCCTCTCTGACCCGACTGATGACCTGTGGCAGCATCGCGATCGGGGGAAAGGCATATAAGGGGCGGCTCGGCCAGCTCTGGGCGAGCGCGTCCGTGCTTTTCGTGAAGAAAAGAGAGCAGTACGCGTTCTCCTTGGAGGCGAAGAGGTCGATCTCCGCTTTGCCAAAGGTTTTCCATAACCACTGAATCGTCAGCGGGTTGAGAGCCCATTCTCCTGGGAGAATCTTGTCTCTGGATAGCATGTCTGCCCCCTGGTTCAGGGCGCCTGGCACATGCGCTGCTCTCAGCGAGCGCAAGTTGTGCTGGGACCATAAAATGAGTCTCCTGGCCATTGAATGCATGGAGCTCGACCTGAGTCCACCCTGGCGATTTATGTACGACACTACCGTCATGTTGTCCGTTCGGACCAGGACGTGTTCGTTTTTTAGATGTGGGAGCAGGGCTCTGAGAGCCAAAGCGACCGCTTTCATTTCCAGACAGTTTATGTGTAGGCGCTTCTCCGGGTTTGACCAAAAGCCGGAGACAGGCCTGCCCTCGTAAAGGGCACCCCAACCTATTTTGGAGGCATCTGTCGTTATCATCTTTCTCCTTGTGTTCACACCCAGACTCACGCCTGACTGGTACCAGTCGGCGGCTTTCCAGTGCGTCAGGGCTTTTATACAGCCGTGGCTCGCTCTGATTAAAAAGTGGCCCGAACGCCACGCGTGAGTAGGTACGCGGCTCTTGAGCCAGCGTTGGAGAGGGCGCATATGCAACAATCCTAGCTGGAGTACGGCCGATGCGGAGGCCATGAGACCGAGCATCCTCTGAAACCGCTTGACGGGGGCGCTGTGATGAGAGACGCGCTGTCATTTGCATCGAGTCTAGAACTATTCCCAGGAAAGAAATCCTCTGGCTGGGAGATAGTATGCTTTTTGCAAAATTGATTCTTAGACCCAGGCATTCTAAATGGCTGATAATCCAAGATCTGTGTGTTATTAACTGACTTTCTGATTGAGCTAGAACCAGCCAATCGTCGAGATAATTCAGTATTCGCACTCCCCTTCGCCTTAGGGCGGAAAGTGCTGCATCCATACATTTCGTGAATGTACGGGGAGCCAGGGACAGGCCGAACGGAAGTACTGTGTACTGGTATGACTGTCCCTCGAAAGCGAATCTCAGAAACGGCCTGTGATGAGGCGCTATTGGAATGTGAAAGTAAGCATCTTTCAGATCCACTGAGAGAAACCAATCTCCTGGGCGTACTTGCGCGAGGATATGCTTGGTTGTTAACATTCTGAACGAGCGAATCATTAGTGCTTTGTTCCGGTGTCTGAGATCTAGGATGGGGCGGAGACCGCCATCCTTTTTCGGGACGAGAAAATAGCGGCTGTAAAAACCTGCCTCGCTCAGAGAGGGGGAAACAGTTTCCACAGCGCCCTTTTCTATTACTTTGCGCACCTCGGTGCGTAGAACATGTGAATACTCCTTTCTCACTTTCGTCTCGACCACAGTCGTAAAACGTGGTGGTCTGCGAGCGAACTGGAGCGAGTATCCGTGCTTTACTATATTCAATACCCATTTCGGCATATCTGGAATGTTTTCCCATGCCGCTGCGTGTACAGATATGGGCTGAATACAGGCTAGGGGCGGGCCGCTGTGACGTAGGGACCCGGCCAGCGAATCGCCTGAGCTCGTAGCTCTCAGAGGCGCGGTGTCTGTAAAACTCGCAGCCTGAGCTGGGGTTGTGTTTGACACTGTAAGGACAGTGTTTATAAGTGGGGGTGCATAAACAGTGGTAGGCACACGCGTCACTTTTATAATGTTTCCCGCTTTTACTGGGGATGAATTTATAACTGTGTGAACACTGCTTGTGTGTAGTGGTGCGTACATGATCTACATTCATGGGGAGCGCAGCCTGAGCTGGGAATGAATTTGGCACTGTTTTGACAGTATCTGGGAATGCACACTTTGTGGACATGTGAACCCTTAGTGACACAGGCAGAAAAAGACTCTTTTTGTGTTTTCTGTGCGTCGCCGTAAAAACGGCGTTTGTTTGCAGGTGAGTGAGCTCTGTGACTGGCCCATTGACTGCTGTATGGACATATCCAGCCGCCTGTAAGGGGACTGGGTAATGTTTTAGCTTTTGCAGAGAGTGGTCCGGCTTTTGCGAGACACGCACTCTCTCTTCTCATTCTTGTGGCTAGGACAGCTTTCGAGGCTCAGGGTTCAGCACAATCTTGGGCCGAGGACCCCGTCGCTCAGAAGGCGGCTTGCGGTTGTGAGAGCGCAAGCGGCGTCGAGCGTCAGCCTGAGGCGCGGGCTGAGAGGCGGTGGGAGCTGTTCTAGCCCGCTGCGGCTGTGGCGGTTTCTGTCTGCTCTGCGATGAGCTGGAGCGCTTGGGCAGGAAATGACGCATAGCTTGTGAAGCGTTCTGGGCCTCAGTGAAGCGTTCGGCGAAACCCTTAACCGCCGGTCCAAACAGCCCGCTGGTGGAGATAGGCGCGTCGAGAAATGGCGCCTTATCCGCGTCCTTCATCTCAGTCAGAGTTAACCACAGATGGCGCTCGAGAACAGTCAAATTAGCCATAGCACGGCCAATAGACTGGGCGGTGGCCTTCGTGGCTCGCAGAGCTATATCAGTTGCGCTGCGTAGGTCCCTAAAGGCTTCGGGTTCGGGGCCAGACTCGTCCATAGAGCGGAGAAGCTTGGCTTGGAACACTTGAAGTACCGCCATTGAGTGAAGCGCTGATGCAGCTTGGCCGGCGGCGGCGTAGGCGCGACTGGCGAGAGCAGAAGTAGTGCGGCAGGGCTTCGAGGGGTGGGAAGCTTTGGCTTTCAATCCGGTGGTGGAGGGCGGGCAGAGATGATTGGCCACGGCCTCCTCGAGGGGCGGCGTTCCCTCGTAGCCTCTTTCCTTCGCGCCGTCCACAGAGGAGAGCGAAGAAGAAAAAGAAGGCTTTAGGCGCGCAGAATGGGGGGCTTTCCACGACTTGGTGAGTTCGTCGTGAACTTCCAGGAAGAAGGGAGAAGGCCTTTGCCGAGGGGCCTGCTGGCGCCCCTGCAGAAACCACTCATCCAGTCGGCTCCGGCTTGGTTCTTCGGGAGAAGACCAATCGAGCCCGAGGTCTTCCACGGCCTTAGAGAGGACACGGATAATCTCGGTATCCATGGTGGAGCCCCCGCTCGTGCTAGCTAGCGTCGACGGGGCGGGGTCGAGAGTGGAGCCCGGCCAGTCGTCCGATGCAGCGTCGATGGACAAGCTGTCATCCATTCCCCCATCGTCCTCGGACGCGCCGAAAGTCACAAGGCCCACCGCTCTGCTAGAGGGGTGTGGGTCCGGCTGGGTGAACTGAACCGGCGGTGGGGAAGGCAAGAGCGGCGGTGAAGCACGCGGAGACTGGCTCGGCGTGACGTCACTGAGCTCAGGTTGAGGAAGCCTCTGTGAGCGGCGCTTTTTCTTAGTGCGCGGCTCAAACATAGGGGTGGCGGCGATGGGCTCGCTCATGGCGAAAGCGGCGAGGCGAGCCCGTAGTGTAGAGAGACCCAGGTCATCACATTCCGGGCATCCGCCCTTGGTCAAAGCAGCTTCTGCGTGGTCCCGGCCCAGGCAGCGAGCGCAGATGATGTGACGATCCCCGTCCGGGAGAAGGTCTCTGCACGACGCGCAGGAAGGCATTTGAAACAACGCCTCAGAAAATTGCTCTATTACAAGTGTCGCGGGGCGAACAGATGTAAAATACTTGCGTGTGTAGCACGCCGGATGGCTCAGTAGGATGGTGTTCGAAGGCGGCTGAAGGTGCCGACGCCTCGTAGCAATCCCACTGGTATGCTTTTCGACGGCGGCGAAGCTTCAATAATCCGGAGGATCCAGCGAAGAAGGTGTTCGCTGAAGGAGGTTAAATCTAAAGAACTCTCATGACGGGGCGCCCAGTATATAGCTCTTGGCCACGCCCATCTTGCCGGGCTCTGACGCGCGCGGGCGCGAAGTGCGCTCATTGGTCGCGCATTCAGAGTCGCCCCGTCATTGGTTCGAGCAAGTTGCCGCAGCACAGCCAATGACCGAGCTCCTTCGTTCATTGCTGTCAGCTGTGCAGCTGCAATGCGTTTTACATAAAGACTTCAATATTCTCGAGAAAAGGAGTTTTCCCATAGCGTAAGCTACTTACGCAATAGGAGAGACCTCTCGAAAGGGAACTTAGTTTACTCAGTGTATCGTTTTCTTTAGGTGTACACGTTTAATTGTCTTACACACACAAAATAGCATCGAACTAACTGGCTACTATAAACAAACAGCGTTGGCATTGGTTTACGTTCTTGATCAAATCGAAAAATTACGTCATAAAGTATACATGGAAAATACATTTACAAAATTAGTACATAATTACAAATTCAGACCTGCCCAAAATGTTTGTACGCGTTTGTCATAGACACACGAAATAGCATCTATTGGCAACTAAAGCCAGCGCTGGCATTTGTTTACGTCCTTGATAAAACTAAAACATTAGTCTGAAATTATACATGCAAATACATTTAAAATTATTAAGTCTTACTTACAGGTTGTGGCCCAACAACTGCTGCCTCTGGTTTTAAAGTTGGAACTGCTTCATGTTGTAGTAACAGTTGAATCCGGTGTTGCACCGGCATTGAATTCGTGGAGTTTCTGGAAGCTGTCTTCCGTAAAATGGAGAAGCACCTGGCTGCAGCCTGCAGATTTGGGCGGGGGTGCACCTGGGGCGGGGCTGCACGTGCAGCCCCGCCCATAACGCGTCTCATTGGTTAGTGGCAAAGTCATGACGTCGATCGAGGCGGGGCCGCACCTGGGGCGGGGCTGCACGTCTCTACCCGCCAACATCTCTTCTCATTGGTTACTGACGTGAACTCATGACGTTGATTCTAGCATGTTTTCATTTCCGTTGTTTATCTCTGCATGGTGAGTACAGGCAAGCCACTCTTCTTTTCTCTAATTTTATTTACATTTTTTAATTCTGAAGTGGCGTTTAGTGTGATGATAAAATGAAGTGATGTAAAAATAAGATTGTGTAACTTTACTCACCATATCGCACAAATTACTAGGGCAGCGTTTCCCAAAAGCATCGTAGGTGTGTGTGTGTGTGTTTAGATAAGGATATAGTGTTAAAACAAGGCCCTTAAAAAGAAATACAGTGGCAAAACTGAACCAGGAAAATAGGATTTAAGAGTTAATAGTAACAATATACAAAGTTATATTGTAGGCCTTTTTTTTCTATGAATAAATTTATTAAATGTAAACTATTTTGATATTATTGTTATTAATAAGTATACATTTATTTAATTGAACATGAAACTACATTCAATAGTAATACAAATTCAACAAAACTCCTTGTAAAGTAGGGCTTGTTTTATATATTGCATATTGTTACTTATACTTATGCTGCTATACAGTATATGCACTGTCCAATCCTTCTGCGGGAGGGCCACTGTCCTGTAGAGTTTCCAACCCCAGTTAAACACACTTGAACCAGCCAATCAAGGTCTTACTAGACATACTAGAAGATTCCAGGCAGGTGTGTGGAGGCAGGTGTGTGTGTGGAGGCAGGTGTGTGTGTGGAGTCAGCTGTGTGTGGAAGCAGGTGTGTGTGGAAGCAGGTGTGTGTGTGGAGTCAGGTGTGTGTGGAAGCAGGTGTGTGGAGTCAAGCTGGAGCTAAACTCTGCAGGACAGTGGCCCTCCAGGAGTGACTTTGGACACCCCTGCACTAGAGTAATAAAATAATAAAACATTTTATGCTAATTCTGATGCTCTATACTTCCTTCTCTTTGCAGATCCTTGGCATTGTCATCCCCATTTATATTCCCTGGGTACCACTTTTGCTATTTTACTTCATATTATTTTTGTGGTAACACTTTACAATAAGGTTAATTAGTTAACATTATTTAATGCATTAACTAATATGAACTAACGATGAGGAATACATTTGTTACAGTATTAGTTAATCTTTGTTAATGTTAGTTAATAAAAATACAGCTGTTCATTGTTTGTTCATGTTAGTTCACAGTGCATTAACTAATGTTAACAAATACAACCTTTGATTTTAATAATGTATTAGTAAATGTTGAAGTTAATATTAACTAAGATTAATAAATGCTGTAAAAGTATTGTTCATTCTTAGTTGATGTTAACTAAGGTAGTTAACTAATGTTAACTAATGAACCTTATTGTAAAGTGTTAACATTTTTGTTTTGCTGTGTTAATTATTCTCTAACTCTTACTCTAGTCCTCCATCTCTCTCACCTATTTTTTGTTGTTGTTTACTTTATAACTCAAAGGCTCTTTTAAGAGCACCCCCCCCCCCCGCAAAAAAGCACACAACTGTGTTAAGCAAGGGGGAGTGTGAGCAGTATTATGACTGCAGTAGGAAGTGCCCATTCTGTCAGTACACCAGCATGCCACAGCTGATGTATTACCACATCAAAAATCATTTTCTATCCTATCCTAATCTATCTATCCTTCTATCTCTGTCTGTCTATCTATCTCTACCTATCTGTCATGTCTATCTGTCTGTCTGTGTCTGATAAACTGTATTGCCTTCAAAACATTCAGCTTCAAAACTACTTTTATATTCAAACTGAAAACCTTCAAACTTCAAGCTTTTAAAACTATTTCAAACTTTTAGGATAGGCTTTCTCAAGCCAAATTAACGTTTGTCTTGACAAACTTTTTTAACTAGTTTATGTTGTTCATAAAGTAAGTCTCTTAGGTACTTTACAGACAAAGCTAATAGCACTCAAGTATATCTTGTTTAACATTTTCCTATAATATGTTTAAAATGTATAAAAAAGAAATTCCTTGTATGACTCTGTACTATGTTAATGCCTTTATTCAAAATGATTCAATATTGTTTGTTCTGTATTTTATCTAAATTAGGTGTTATGAACTGGAGTGCATTTTCCAGAGAATATAGGCAAGAGTTCCGGGTGCCGTACTCGATGACTCTGTGCTTGCACTGAAATACACAAGGACTGCCCACCTGGGTCTGTGATGATGTCAGAAGAGGAGTCCTGCGTGTGTGTGTGATGGCAGAAGACGAGTCCTGCGTGTGTGTGTGTGTGTGTGTGTGTGTGTGTATGTGTGTGTGATGGCAGAAGAGGAATCCTGTGTGGATTTTTTTCCGAGAAGGAGGTTGAGGGCTATTGCTCGGTTGATTGTTTTTTCAATGATGGAGGGGAATTTCAGGCTGAGTAGATTGTGTGTGAGTGTACGTGTGTGTGAGTGTACGTGTGTGTGTGTGTGTGTGTGAGACTGTACGTGTGTGTGTGTGTGAGTGAGTGTACGTGTGTGTGTGAGTGTACGTACGTGTGTGAGTGTACGTGTGTGTGTGTACGTGATTATTTGTATGTGTGCATATCTCTTTACACAATTATTCTTGTTTTGAAATAAAAGTTATCACTGGTATGAGTTTGGTTTTTTGAGTGGGCATGCATACTATGGGATAAAGAGATTGACAATGTACTTTATGTAGTTGGTTTAACTTCAAACTACTTTATTGGCATAAATGTTTTATAATAACCTATATAATGCACAAAAATAAACAAGAACTATTACAGAGGAATGATTAAAATAAGAAATATATAAGGTGCCATTAATGTTTACAGTAATTTTGTAATTTACACAGTGAAGTGCAACAGAATGTGAAAAACTTTTAAAATACTACACAGATATTACACAATATATACTCTGTAATTCCTTATAAGTTTACCTTAGATCAGACATAGTTAAAACTATGGATATGCGTTCTACTCCTTTTTGCTGCTTTCATTATTACTTTAGAGTTTTTTGAATACTTTATCATTTTATGAAAGTATTTCAAATTTGCGCATGCGTTTTGAAGACGCGTCGACGTCATTACTGAACCACTTAACGCAAATACGATGCATGCGCTATCAGCGCGATATAGCGCATGAGTTTGAAAGACTGCATTGTTTTCAAACACATTTCCTGTTTACAGTGGCGTCGACGTCATTACGGTGCCACTCAACCAGAGAAGCGTTTTTGCGGCCCCGCCTCGATCGACGTCATAACTTTGCCACTAACCAATGAGACGCGTTATGGGCGGGGCTACACGTGCAGCCCCGCCCCAGATGCAGCCCCGCCCCGATCTGCAGGCTGCAGCCAGGTGTACTTGGTAAAATGCGCAGCACAGAGAGCTAAACTACGATTGTAATTTTCTGGAACATAATTAAACATAAATTGTTGCCATTATTGACGAACTTCAGCGTCCGTATGAAGCCCGAAAACAGAAGACCTGACAGCTGGGTGAAAATAACACACTTTCGACTGCATGGCTACTGCTCTCCACTAGCTATAACTCTTCCTCTTCGACAAAGCACAGAAATATGGTCATGCCCCCTTTTTTGCATATTCCGGAGGGAGGGTTGTATGAAGGTAAAATGATGACATAAAGAATTGCATGCGCAGGGTAAGATTTGTGAAAGAGTACATAAGATTGCAAGCGTAAAATAAATGTGCATGCGCAAGAGAAGATTTGTAAAGGTGTAAATCGCCCTTCAAGTGTAAGAAAAAAATATTTGCAGCATTTAACTGTTATTCGTGTAATTCATGTATTTTGAAGCTGCAGCTTCATGCAAACGCAAAATAAATAGGATCTGTATTCTTCAGACTTTCATTTTTCCGCGCTTACACTTTTGGCACAGTTTTTGCGCAAAAATGCGGCCAAAAGCACTGCAAGCCTGTGAACAGCAATTTGCAACCGAAAACAACAGAGGCAGGAACTGCAAAACAGATGAATTGCGTAAAATCAAACTTTGTGTAAAAAAATGAACTGTTGCAAATTTCTAAATGACGACGTTTGTGCATGGAGTAAAAAAGTTCCCGAAATAACCCGATTTGTACAGTTGCGTCTTTCTTTTTCCTGCGCTTACAGTTTTGGCACGATTCTCGCACTCACTGAGTTTTGCAAGCGTGAAGAGGAGGGCGGGTCCACCTTCATCATGTAGCCAATCAGATAAGCTTCTCGCTGACACTCGATTTACTCTGATCTGATTAGTTCAATAAACACGCCAGTCACCAGAACACATCTTTATCTTTATTTGGCTCAGAAATGTTCTCATTGCCGAAATTATACTTTTAATGCACACATACATGTTGAATAAATAAATAAACGAACAAATAAATAAATAAATATGATTTCTTATTAGGCTGTGTACCAGGCTGACTGACATTCATATTGAATTTCGAGCTGGTGTTAATATTATTGGATTGAAATTTTATACATTATATAATCTGTTACACCACTGAGCTGATGTTAAACTTTACAATCAAAACATTTAATACCCATTCGTTATGTAATAATGCCATTCTGATGCAGTGTTTTTCACATCATGTCTCTGTTCATGGCATTTAACACTCAATTATATATTTTAAAATATTGTCTAGCACTGTCAATATTGATTCTGATTACTTCCGTGTGACTGATCAAGCTTCTCAAAAAATTAGCATATTGTGATAAAGTTAATTATTTTCCATAATGTAATGATAAAAATTAAACTTTCATATATTTTAGATTCATTGCACACCAACTGAAATATTTCAGGTCTTTTATTGTTTTAATACTGATGATTTTGGCATACAGCTCATGAAAACCCAAAATTCCTATCTCAAACAATTAGCATATCATGAAAAGGTTCTCTAAACGAGCTATTAACCTAATCATCTGAATCAACTAATAAACTCTAAACACCTGCAAAAGATTCCTGAGGCTTTTAAAAACTCCCAGCCTGTTTCATTACTCAAAACCGCAATCATGGGTAAGACTGCCGACCTGACTGCTGTCCAGAAGGCCATCATTGACACCCTCAAGCAAGAGGGTAAGACACAGAAAGAAATTGCGGCGTGGCATGGAGGCAATCAGCCTGTGGCACTGCTGAGGTGTTATGGAGGCCCAGGATGCTTCGATAGCGGCCTTAAGCTCATCCAGAGTGTTGGGTCTTGCGTCTCTCAACTTTCTCTTCACAATATCCCACAGATTCTCTATGGGGTTCAGGTCAGGAGAGTTGGCAGGCCAATTGAGCACAGTAATACCATGGTCAGTAAACCATTTACCAGTGGTTTTGACACTGTGAGCAGGTGCCAGGTTGTGCTGAAAAAACACAGTGGACCAACACCAGCAGCTGACATGGCACCCCAGACCATCACTGACTGTGGGTACTCCAGTGCTGCTTCTCTGTAGCCCAGGTCAGGCGCTTCTGCCGCTGTTTCTGGTTCAAAAGTGGCTTGACCTGGGGAATGCGGCACCTGTAGCCCATTTCCTGCACACACCTGTGCACGGTGGCTCTGGATGTTTCTACTCAAGACTCAGTCCACTGCTTCCGCAGGTCCCCCAAGGTCTGGAATCGGTCCTTCTCCACAATCTTCCTCAGGGTCCGGTCACCTCTTCTCGTTGTGCAGCGTTTTTTGCCACACTTTTTCCTTCCCACAGACTTCCCACTGAGGTGCCTTGATACAGCACTCTGGGAACAGCCTATTTGTTCAGAAATTTCTTTCTGTGTCTTACCCTCTTGCTTGAGGGTGTCAATGATGGCCTTCTGGACAGCAGTCAGGTCGGCAGTCTTACCCATGATTGCGGTTTTGAGTAATGAAACAGGCTGGGAGTTTTTAAAAGCCTCCGGAATCTTTTGCAGGTGTTTAGATTAATTAGTTGATTCAGATGATTAGGTTAATAGCTCGTTTAGAGAACCTTTTCATGATATGCTAATTTTTTGAGATAGGAATTTTGGGTTTTCATGAGCTGTATGCCAAAATCATTAGTATTAAAACAATAAAAGACCTGAAATATTTCAGTTGGTGTGCAATGAATCTAAAATATATGAAAGTTTAATTTTTATCATTACATTATGGAAAATAATGAACTTCATCACAATATGCTAATTTTTTGAGAAGGACCTGTAGATATCATATAGAGACTAGATGTCCTATTGGCCGCTGTGGCGCAAGAAATGCGGCCGCCATCTTAAACCAGTCATACTCATATTTGCGTTGCATAGCAGCAGTAGATGCCAGAGCACTGTGCAGCATATTCCTGCTCAAATCGGCAGACCATCACTCGGGGATTACTTTTCACAAGTAAGATTTAACATTTAACATTACCGTACTATTGGTTGTATTTTGTGAACAATATATTCAATGTGTCCTGTATCGTAGCTACGTGTATGACCTTTGCAGCAAAAAAAACCCCGCGTGAAAATCAGTTCGGTATTCAGTGAGATATGATTAATTAAATGCGCTGGCAGCTCATTGCACCTGCCAAACAGATTACACTGAGCGGAGCGGGTGACCGGTTTAAGATGGCGGCCCCACGGCTCGTCCGCGCCAATAGGCAGTAGCGGTCGATAGGGCATCTATCTATATTATGTCTATGGCTAAGTTACATACAGACGGTTGGTCTGGGAACGCCCCATCAAGTGATGTGAATTTAGCCCGTGGGGGAAAACATTGCCTTATTGGCGCTCATTGAAATACACGCGACAATCATGCCGAAGAGGTGCTGTGTCGTTTTCTGTATCGCCAATAAACAAACAAATTATGAATTGAAGTTCTACATCCTTCCTAATAAACACACAGAACCGGAAAGGAGGACAAAATGGCTACAAGCAATAAATAGTGTATAATACTTCTGTGATGTTCTGTAATACCTCTACTTCTATAGCATGTCCCAAAATACTATAGTATTCCTATATAGGATTACTATAATATTTTGTCCTAAAATACTACAAGATTCCTATAGTTGTTTTTCATAATGGATGTCTCATTCACATTAGCGTTATCAGCTGAAGGCTCGCTTGATAGGCCAATCACTACGTAATGATGCGAGCCGTGAACCAACCCAGATAGCACACTTCTATTTGATGTGATATTTACATCTGGAAGACGTACTTTTAAGAGTGTTTGCTCATCTGCAATACGTCTATAGGACGTTTCCTGTCAGATGTCAAATAGACGTTTAGAAGATGTCAGTTTAACATGCATTCTAAATCATTACATCTTGAAGACATCTTCTAAACGTCTATTTGACATCTGACAGGAAACGTCCTATAGACGTATTGCAGATGAGAAAACACTCTTAAAAATACGTCTTCCAGATGTAAATATCACATCAAATAGAAGTGTGCTATCTGGGAATGGAGTAGTTCGAGCTGAGGTCTACACTCAATGCAGACTGCAGTCTGTGAGTTAGGGATAACTGTCAGCACAGTCCCTCGGCAACTTCGTACTACTGATCACCGTTTTACAAAAGGATTAATAGTTTGGAGTGAAGCATGTACAATTGGTAAGTGACAAGGTTTTATGGAGTTATGCAACATATACGAAAGTTGATTGAGTTATAGGCTAATGTTACCGCTACAGCTACCGCCTCTTACCTGGAGATTCAACCAGATAACAAAATATGTCTGGAAACGACACCTCCGGCCATTTGGTTTGGTCATTGACCCAGTGTTTTAATTAAATAGGGGCAATCATATAGGCTACCTATTGCAGTTAATTTTGCAATGTACCGTTGTCTGTCGGCAGGCGTCAATGACTCGCTATAGCTACGACATTTTTGTCATTCAAATACACACGACGTTCGCGGTGTTTTCCCCCACGCCGACCACGCCCCCAACTATGACTAATTGCGACTGTATGTATACCTTCACTGTCATCACTCCTCCCTAAATCTATACGGAGCTCCTCTGTGAGACACACAAGGCTGACTGGCCGAGCGCAGTCTCGAGGGTCCCCACGGCGTGCAAGGGGCCATGGGGGTATGTGGCATGCAGGGCGGGGCCGGGAGCCGTGAGAACGGAGAAAGAGACGAGAGAACGGAGAGAGAGAAAAATAATGATAATCTTGGTCCGGTTCCCAAAACGCACTGCCATCTGGTCCTTCACCAGCTGGGCGAACTCCTCCGCGATGCCTGACGGTGGAGCTGGATATCCCTCGGTGGACGGCCCTCTTACTCCTCCGACACCTGGTGGACAGTGACGGCTCCTCCGTGTTCGGGCAGTCGGCAGTGACTCCCCCCGTTCCCTGCTCCTCCCCATCATGGCGGATGGCAGCAGGCTCCAGCCTCCAGCCTATGGCGAACAGTGGTTACTTCCTGCTCCCTCACGGACGGCGGCTGCCCCTCCAGAAACCAGGTGGCCGACAGTGAGTTTGTCTGTCCCCCTGGCAAGTCACTCTAGCCCACTGCCTTGTGCGTCCATGGCGGCAGACTCTATCCATGCTTGATGGCACAGCGGATTTCCCACAGTGGAGAGGGCTCTATGACAGCGCGTTCTTCCTTCCTCTCGGGTTTCGGCACCAGTGTAATAAGGTTGATTGATAACGGAAGAAGGAGGTGGGAACTGGTGAACTTTTAACACACTTTAATTATAAAATAATCAAACAAGACGAAAGTTAAGCGGCAGCCCCTAACGGACGACTCACACACACACACACAAACAAAACACAACGTAAATACCACAGGCCTGGTCCTCTCTCTTCCTTCACTGTCGTCACTCCTTTTATCCATCTGAAGCTACTCTGTGAGTAGGCTACCTCGTGGCAGGTGTGGCGCGCTGGTGTTACTCACTCCGTTCTCACAGCTCTTGGCCTCGCCCTGCTTGTCACACTTGCCAAGCGCCAAATGAGAGTAAAATCTATGTTAGCGATAGAGATGCGCGGTTAGCGGTTACAGCTGCGGACTCCGCGGATAAACCACATATCGGGCGGATGACGTGACGAAAATTTTTTTTTTTTATTTTAATTAAATTCGGGCGGGTGGTGGGCGGTTGAACCAATCAAATGAAAAATATATGTATACATTGTTAAATATTGTTATCTGACTATCTGAGTTATCTGATTTAGCCTACATTTAGATTTAACATTTAGATTCAACATTTACATTTAGATTTAACATTTAGATTCAACATTTAGATTTAACATTTAGATTTAACATTAGATTTAACATTTAGATTTAGATTTAACATTTAGATTTAGATTTAACATTTAGATTTAACATTTAACATTTAAGTGTAACATTTAATATTTAGATTTAACTATTTAAAATATTTCTAAGTTGACAAATATTGTTGTAAATGTGCTAAAAAGTGACCGTCAAAAATTCATACCAGTTTTTTTAAACATTGTTTGAAGCTGAATGTGACAAAATGTTGCTGTTATTTTCAGCGTGAGCCGCTTTACAAACGGCGCCCCATACAATAGCAGCATGTTGAAATTATGTGCCAAAATACGTTTTCTATTAGGCTACAATGAAAATATTGTACAGATATAGGTATTACATTATACAATATTGTACATTGTACGGTATTGATCAGATAAGGTCAGGTTTGCCGAAGTGCGTTTAATTTAGGCTATTTTATGTATTTTTGTCCCTGCGCGCCGATCGGAGACGGAGTTCTCTGCTGATATTCTGAGAGCTTTCTAGTCTCGCGGCTGTCATCAGCAGCGCCTTGTATCGGCCAATCAGCGGATGGCGGGCGGGTGCGGTTTTGAAAATTGGTAAAAAATTTTGGTGCGGATGGATGGCGGATGGATGATGAGTTTTATGATGCGGTTGCGGATGAAATAATAGCCCATCCGCACATCTCTAGTTAGCGAGTATAGGAAATGGTGTCAATTGCCAACTGGTCAGTAAAAGTTTTATGAATTTTAACAATGCAATGTTTTGAGAACATGAACGTGAACGATACTCGAGACAGATGAGGGAACAGTGCTGCAAGGGAACTCAATTAGTTTCTCACACACTGTGTGTATGGAAAGTGTTTGTATGCGCACACATCCAAACCACGCGCACATAAATCTGTGTCTCAGACAGCGCGCAATTTCCGAACACTGAATTGAGCTCTCTTTCATGTCTTGTTGCACTTGAACAGACATATTCAAACAAAATTGTAAAAATGCCAATGGCACGTATCCTCGTAAACATAGTCAGTTTTGTCTTAAGTGAATGCCAACATTTAAGAAAGAAAATGCATGTGTAAACTGTATCCGTGCATTAGCTCTTAAAGTGACAGCAGCCACTTTACATTTTTTTTTTAATCAAACCACAAAAGACAGAGAAAAAACACACAATGCTCTTGACTGGATAACTTTTGTAACTTTAATAAGTATTATTCTAGATGCTTCATGGCTGGTAAATTATTTAAAGCTGGTCATTTTTCTTAAGTCACCGGCCATTGGCAGGTTTGGCACAAAGTTAGTTTTAGGCCCTGGGTAGGCCTATGAATTAACACATTATACAGTCATTTGCGTATAAGTCATTATTTGCATTCAAAATTCACAGATTATGTAGTGCCTAACTGGCATTGATACTTTTTTCTCTTCATTTCTGAAATTATTATTTTAATTTTAAAATACATTCATTCATTCAATAAAGCAATCCTCTATTGGAATGAGTAATAGCTTATAATTTTTTCTTTATATGGATATTTATTTCTACTTTTTGAGACAAGTGTAAACATAATATACAGTCATTTCCAAGTTTTTTAAAATTATGTAAAACATGCATTATCCAAGTCTAGTTTATTTTACTAGACATCTAATGTTTTCTTCTCTAATTAGTAGAAAATATTACTTTAATATTACTCAACAGGCAGAACATGGCTTCTGAAAAAAACAGGTAGCATAGTATTCATAAACATGATGTTAGTTTATTTCAAGTTAATTTGCTGTCTCTCTGTGGGTAAGACAGACGCTAGCCAATCAGTAGTGCGCTTGCGTGCCTCTTCCCAGTCATAACGAGGGCAATATCCAAAATCCCTGAGAGCTTTTTGATATGAGAAACTAAATGGTGTGTTTAACATGGTCAGTAACTGCCTATTTAGGGGTGGAGTGAACCTCAGGAAGGGTCGGAGCACAACATGCAGTAATTCCATGAGGAATGACAGAAGATATAGAAGTGGAAAGGGCAAAATGGGCCTTTCTTGTATCCCAAAGCCTAATGGTGAAAGAACCGCATAGTTGAAGTCCGAGTAGCTGACAGGTGGCGTGTTGTCTGAGATGTAATAGAAGTTTCCACCTACCACGGCCCTTTTCTGAGAATCTCTGAGTGCCCGACCTGCTTGTAAATGTGCCAGGGCTGCGTTTCCGACGTATACAGGATTCACTTTTGCCTCACGTCTTGATGTTCTCAGCAGCACGTTTCCATTGCGGATTCCATCCCTCATGTGGCCTAAAGTAAATCGGCAGCCTGGTCCATAGATGTACATGGGCCGCAATGCACAAGTAGCCAGGTGACCTCCATTGCGGAGCAGCTCTCCATTGGCCTGAAGGCAAATCTGTTCAGCCTCATGCTTGGTTTTGCTGTAGCTAAACTTAAGACAGGCGGAGTAGGGGGTGTCCTCATCGCCGTTAATGATTGGATCACCGCAGGGATTGGGACCAGCCACCTCAATGCTGCTAGTATAAATGAAGGAGGCTACGTTTTCTTGAATGCAGGTCTCCAGCAGCAGCTGTGTTCCTGCCATGGGAAAAAAAAATTGTTTTTTTCATTGCCTTTGAGCCTTATTATTACTATATTATGTTGTGTTAGCATATTTTGATTAGTCAGAGTAGATCTTTTGTGGTTTTATTTGTTTTGCTAAAGCAAGTGTCTTTTAAATCAGTAGTTCTCCACCTTTTTTGGCTCCATGGCCCCCCATTGTCCACAACAATAACCGAAGGCCCATGTAGGCTAATAGGATTCCTTTGGTAAGACAGTTTTCAAAACTTTTCTTATTTTACAGTGTCCATTGATTAAGATAAGTTACTAAAATTAGAATAATTACATTTCAGGATTCCAGAAGTTTTAAGAACTGAATATTTTTCAGGTGTCCCTCTCTTTTTAAACAATGAATTCACATGAATTCTCCAGTCGTTGTGATTTACAGGATAAGGTTTAAGGATAAGGACATTAAGGATAAGGATATTTTATTTTACAAGGATAAATTATTTTAGAGCTTGGCATACCTACAAAAATGTGAATTCCTTATAAAAAAATTATGCTGTTGTTATTATTTGATTATATCCAGTCTTTCCAAGACCATGGTAATCATGGTTCTTCAAAGACAAAGCACAATTGTTGAGAAGATGAATTAAAATAAGAAATATCTTGGTTTTTAGTTCAGCTTATTTTAAAGCTTGTTTCTAAATTTCCGGTGGCCCCCTAGTGGGCCCCGGTCCCCCAGTTTAAGAACCATTGATACAAATGCTCACTTTTTGTTTGAATCTCATTTTTACTGAAAAAAAAAACAATTGTGACCAAACTCTATACTCATCCTGAAAGGTTTTTTCCTCTTAGCTCAAATTCATTCTGACTTGTTATCATGTGCTAAAGACCAGTACAGATCTCTCACCTTTAACATTGACTCCATATAATTCACTGTATTCAACTGCTCCAATGACATCGATGAGAGATGCAGTGTGAAAAACAAGTGCTGCTCCTTTACAGGCTCTTCTCAGCAGCTCACGGTCCCTGATATCCCCCTCAAAAACACTCACTTTAGTCTCTCCCCTGCAATCTGAGGACACAGACAGGGAAAGAAATCAAAGCCAGAGTGTTGATTTTATGTATTTCTCTATTTGCCATCATGCTTATAAAGAGATGAGAAAGTAAAAAAAAAAAAAAAAAAACACAAATGTCATGTGAACGGTTTACATAGTGTATATTATCTGTATTCTTAATATTCTTAATACATCTCAAGCAAAGTGCAAAACAGGAAGAAGAATGGCAACTACTAGAGACTAAGAGACACCACAAAACCAATGAATATAAATAGAGACCAACAGATTCCACAAAAAGGAGAAATACAAGCGGGATTTGCTATTTTGGATGAGAATATACTGTAATGGAAGTATCCACTTACCATCAAGAGACTGTATTAGCTCCGACCGGATGTTTCTATCCAGCAGTCGGATCTCAGCGAGCTTCTCTTCCAGCAACAGTCTGATCAGTGTTTCTCCCAGAAACCCGCAGGCTCCTGTCACCACACACACGTCTCCTGACAGAGCCATGGCAACTTCCACCAGCACCACTTCACTCCTTTGTGTAATGCCACGATATATATGCCACTATAGAACCGTACTAGAGAGCAGGACTGAAAACCAAAGTGACGCGATGAGACCTCGGAGATGGTGGAGCAGACTGGGAGGGTGGTGTGTTTTTAAGCCGTACTATCTGCCAAGGACAGCCTCAATGCCACAGGCTGGGGGGAGGATTTGAGAAACAATGTCAAGGTGCAAGTCAGCAGTCTGCTTATTTTTAAGATTCCTGTTTTTACAAAGATAGCAATTGTTGACAATGAATCAGTTGAATAGGTTTTCTTTTTGAATGGCTTTACATGTTATCAAATGAGAGATACATAAGGGGATCTTACAAGTTTCATTTTCTCTCCTCATTTGCTTTAATTGTATTTTTAGCATATTAGTATTGTCTTAGTTTTGTGCAAAACAAAAATAAAATATAGACACAAAACCTTTAGGAAACGGCTATTATATATATATATATATATGGGTAGTTGACAAATGGCCAAGAAAAAGTACTTTTTTTTTAAAACATAACTTTTTAAGAAAAAACACATATATTTATGGAGTATGAAAACTGCAGTTTCAGAAAATAGTAGTGGTCACTCATTTTGTCAATGACTTCACATATTTTTTTCACGTTTTCACTCAACAGTACTGTAAATGTGTCCTATGGTGTGACATTTAAAAAGTACTAAGAAATTATATTAAATAACACAAAAAAAAAATACTTGAGAGAATTGTTCACATTATTAAAACATTTTTTTATTAAAGTGATATTTATTTTACATGAAAGTACTAATTAGAATCATTTTGACCATGAATAGAGGAACTTGATAAACTTTTCCCTACGAATGTCAATAAAACTTTTTCGCCAACCTTACAAAACTGTTTGAAATTGTACCCATCTAAGAGGAGATATTATTGTAACTCCCCTAATGCCAAACTTGACTCTTTTTTTAAAAGATATTTTAAAATAAGTATATTTTCCTGTTGTTTTATGTTTGTCACACCATAGGACAAAACGTCACACCAAAGGACAAAGATAGTCATTGCATAAAAAGAGCCAGAGTATATAGTGTTTATTGTAACAATTATAAAGGAGGACATTTGTTTTTATTTTTCAGCAATATAAACTGTGCAAAACATATCACACCAAAAGTAACTTTGAAACTTAAAGATCCATCAATAAGGAAACATTGATGCATACATACTATGCAAGTATTTTGTTGAGGGTTGTTTTTTTAGGGAAGGACTGCATGCCTGCGCACATATATTCAAACGCGCATACCTATAGAATGAACTCTTAATGCGCATGTGCGCGCCATCAGCGTTCTCACAGGCTTGCGTTTTTAAAGTTTGAGTAGAGAGAACTTAACGAGTTTTCTGTTAAAACGGTGTCGTGTTAGCGGTCCCCCTAAGGTAATAACTAATTAATTGAGAGTGAATCAATTAAAACTAACTTTAGCTGGAAAATAACTTTATTCTAGAGCTGTCATAAAGCCAAAACAATCTCTGTCACAATCTCTGTATATAAATGAAGATGACTTGACTTGACTAATATCTTTGAGAAATTCAGTAAAATGCCATTTCAAAACAATACTGTGACATTGTCAAACTGCAAAATTCATCAGTTAAACAGTAACAGTGACATGAAAATAAAATCCCTAAAAACACTGCATAACATTCATGAACTCCATTCCATCTAAAACATATTCTTAGAGCAGTTTTTAATCATACTTTACACAATCATCTACAATGAAATTCTATTTTTTAAAACATTTGTATAAGATTAATGTACTCCATTCCATCTGAAACATTCTTAGAACAGTTTTTAATCATGCTTAACACATTTAAACACATTGACACATTTAAAATCATGAAGATTGCACACATTTCCTTTTTCGGGTTTTGGTACTTTTGAAAAAACAACTTCAATTCATTTTAAAATATTACCAGTCATGTATGAAATTTCTATTATAAAACTATTAAATTAGAAATCTTTTCTTGGATTCCTTCCAAATCTTCCTCAATTTAGTTTGTCTCTTCCTTCCTAGTGCTTTAATGTTGAATGTATCCAATTCCCAGAGAGCCTTCTTTTCATGATATCTGTTTGAAATAATGATAGAATATAGATGAATGGATCAACAGAGAAATTAATGTAATGTATACTCAATTATGAACTCATGACCTACTGTTTCCCCTACAAATGTAACCACTTACTTGTCAATTTCTTATAAAACACAATATAGATTATTATTCTGTAATAACAGCTTATTATGTAACTATTGTTGAACCTGAACCTCACACAGACACAGGTCTATTCTGATACTGAATAATAAGCAGTCATTCAGTCACTCAGCAAGATCCCTGAATTATTTTAAGATGTATATGTATATGATGTATATGGCAACATTTCAGTTTGATTTACTTTCTCCGTCGTTCTCTTAGGATCCCCTCATTTCTCTGTGGATCCTTTTTAATTCGCTCCCTATACTTTCTGGTCCTCTCTTTTGCACTCATCACTCCCTCAGTTCTTTCTGTTCTAAAAAAGGTTAAGTAGCAGCACTGTATTTATGTACTTTATATTGGTTTATAGTTGTTACATTATACACTATAGTTGTTTTAGTGACACTTCAGAACATTTTATGTAGTTTCCAAAAAACGGCAATAAACATTAAATGTAAGTCATTATTGAATTTAAAATCATCAAAACTGGTCAAAAAAGAATGAAAAGTATGTTAACACACTTTATCTATTTGTTTTAATAGCTTCTTAAGGAGGTCTTGTCCTATTGTGTGACATCTGTGTCCTATGGTGTGACAGGCCAAAGTGTCACACCAAAGGACATTTCCTGTCACACCAAAGGACATTTGAGCTTTTGTGGCATGTTAATAACCATGCTAATTCTAGCTGAACTGTCATTAGCAATTGGCATGATACATTTGGATAATATTACATAGTCCTGCTGTTAAAAATACAAATTTGAATTAAAAAATGATATTTAGGGGTGTCACACCAAAGGACAAAAAAACTTAACAACTTCAGTGGTCTGAAAACATATATAAATAAATGTTTGAACAATTCTGAGAGAAATTCTTACCATGTGCACTGCTCATGGGCTTCATAGGGGTCTTCAGTCACATGACCTTGAATGGGGTCTTTCGACTAAATGTAGTTGTCCATGATATTGCCCAACTTAATATCAGGTTATTGCATAACACCAAAGGACATTTTTTTCTGTGACAAACTTTATGAAATTCCTACACTTTTAGAAATGTATGTATAGGAAAAGTGTTGGCCACTTAGAGAAATAGACACTTGCACAATTATGCCAGGAGTGTCCATTAAGATTTTTAAACATTGTTTTCTTTATTTATAGAAGTTAATATTTATGAAATAATTTTGTCTACCATCACACCATAGGACGATTTTGAGATTTGGCTCAGAGTTGTAAAAAATAAAAAAATAACTCTGGTTTTAAAACAACAAATTCATGTAAAACAAGAAAATGTTTAACCATTTACAGTATTTTAAATTATGAAAATGTGAAATAAATTATTTTTTATCCTCTGTGACGGTGAAAAAGCCACGTCACGTCAACTACATTCTTCATTCAGTTTTGACTGTAGTCTTTCACATTTACCACAGATAATTTGTTTACCGGGATAATTGTTCTTTGGCTTCAGACACTCTGTCTAATGACTTTTTCAGAACATGAAATCATTATATAATGTTGAAAACAGTTGTGTTGCTCAATAATTTTTTGGAAAATGTGGTACTTTTTTTCAGGATTCTTCGAAGAATAGAAACAGAACCGCATTTATTTGAAACAGAAATCTTTTGTAACCATATAAATGTCTTTACTGTCACTTTTGATCAATTTAATGCATCCTTTCTGAATAGAAGTATTAATAATAAAAAAAGAAGAAAATAAAAACCTTACTGAACCCAAACTATATATATAGTGTATATTTTCTAAACTATACCTACTATATCGTGTATATTCTCTAGCCATTACTAAAAAACTAAAATAAGTAATTAACCCTTATGCACTATTCATTTTGAATGTACACTCAGGCTCAGAGACCACAGACAATAAAATGCGATTTTGTAACATAATAATGTAATTTAAAAAAAAAAAAAAATGTAATATCACTCACTTTATTAATGTTTTATCTACATTTGTGCAGTGTTGGAGGATTTAAGTATATATATATATATATATATATATAATATCATGCTAACATACAACCAGATATCATTCCAATTTTTTTTTTAGACCTAGCAAGTGTCAACCATGACAACAAGTCTCATGCCTTTTAGATGGAGGGAACATTTTTGTTTGTAAAATTTCAGCAGACATCATTTGGGGTCAAAAAGACCCCAAATAGCATATAATTAAACATTATAATGTAGGATTTTTTTTTTTTGCGTGAGTGTAAACATTAGAAATGTTGTTCTGTTAAGAGAAATGTATACAAAAAGGTACCAAACACAAATGAATTGATTGAAAAAAGTTTATTCTTTTCAAAAGCTTATAAAAGTATTTGAAGCAAAAATAAAACAGAATAATTTAGAGATGCAACATTAAGCACTGTGGCCCTCATATGTGTCATCAGTCACTGAAAGAGAGCAGCATTTAAGCACCGTCAAGCACATTCAAAAACACAGTACAGTACAGTACATTAACAGCTTTATTTTACAAGCAAATTATTTTCCCTTGCCCCAAAGTGGGATGTACAATAATCAAACCATTAAATCTGTTTTTGCAAAACACATCACTAGCAATGTGAAGCTAATTTCAGTATCTCACATGTAAAGGCCAATAGTGAAATCAAAACATCTGTTCAGCCTTTGGATGTTGAAAGAGGACACTCTTGTATTTCAGCCTCATCCGTTGAACCTTTTGGACAATGAACTGTCATAGTGCAGGCCCGTATTCCTCCGAGAGGCTCGAGGACATTGAAGACCTTCTCCCACTCATCCTTCTCAGGGTCATAACACTGCACGATATCCACCATACACCTGCTGTTCCAGGAGTAACCACCCACCACGTAGATGCGCTCCTTAAAGACGGCCACCCCAACATCGCTCTGACCCTTGGGCATCGGAGCCACCACTGTCCACTGGTCAGATGCAGGGCTGTAGAACTCACAGCTTAGCACATCATCGTAGTCATTGAATAAATGTTGAATAAATAAATAAACGAACAAATAAATAAATAAATAAATAAATATGATTTCTTATTAGGCTGTGCACCAGGCTGACTGACATTCATATTGAATTTCGAGCTGGTGTTAATATTATTGGATTGAAATTTTATACATTATATAATCTGTTACACCACTGAGCTGATGTTAAACTTTACAATCAAAACATTTAATACCCATTCGTTATGTAATAATGCCATTCTGATGCAGTGTTTTTCACATCATGTCTCTGTTCATGGCATTTAACACTCAATTATATATTTTAAAATATTGTCTAGCACTGTCAATATTGATTCTGATTACTTCCGTGTGACTGATCAAGCTTCTCAAAAAATTAGCATATTGTGATAAAGTTAATTATTTTCCATAATGTAATGATAAAAATTAAACTTTCATATATTTTAGATTCATTGCACACCAACTGAAATATTTCAGGTCTTTTATTGTTTTAATACTGATGATTTTGGCATACAGCTCATGAAAACCCAAAATTCCTATCTCAAATCCTTTTTTTTATCCTTTTATTATCACACAACCATATAGTGCAACAGTGGGTGAAATTCTTAGGTGCAATTCCGAGCAACATAGCAGTCGTGACATGTGACTTAGACAATTACAGCAAACATAAGATTTACATAGATTACACATCTAATGTGCACACAATTACTCACAGTACCATACACACTAACAGAACAATAAATAATATGCAATATACACTATACAATATACAACAATTTACAATATACAACAATATACAAAAAATACAAAAAGAGGAATGTATACATGCAATAGATACACGTAAGGTGGATATATATATATAAAAAAAAATATATATATATATATATATACATATTTGTAATATGCAGTAGGTTATGTTGTGCTGTGTTGACAGTTAGACTGTTATGGTTGTTGATCATGAGGGATCAAGAGTTTAGAAATCGAATTGCTTGTGGGAAGAAGCTGTCATGGAGTCGGCTGGTGTGTGTCCTGATGCTGCGGTACCGCCTGCCTGATGGTAGCAGTGAAAGCAGTCCATGGCTCGGGTGGCTAGAGTCTCTGATGATCCTCCGAGCTTTCCTCACACACCGCCTGGCATAAATATCCTGGAGGGAGGGAAGCTCACCTCCGATAATACGACTGGCAGTGCGCACCACCCTTCGCAGGGCTTTGCGGTTGCGAGCGGTAGTGTTGCCATACCAGGCAGTGATGCAGCCAGTCAGGATGCTCTCGACGGTGCCGGTGTAAAACTGTGTAAGGATGTGGTGGTTCATTCCGAACTTCCTCAGCCGTCTCAGGAAGAAGAGGCGCTGATGAGCCTTCTTCACGACGGCCTCGGTGTGGACGGACCATGTGAGTTCCTCTGTGATGTGGACACCGAGGAACTTGAAGCTGCTGACTCTCTCCACCGGAGCTCCATTGATGGTGATGGGGGTGTGTTCTCTGTCGTTCTTCCTGAAGTCGACCACAAGCTCCTTGGTTTTGCTGATGTTGAGGGAGAGGTTGTTTTCCTGACACCAGTGCGTCAGAGTGAGCACCTCCTCTCTGTAGGCCGTTTCATCGTTGTCGGTGATCAGACCTACGACCGTCGTATCATCAGCAAACTTGATGATGGAATTGGAGCTGTGAGTTGCCACGCAGTCATATGTGTACAAGGAGTACAAGAGTGGGCTGAGAACACAGCCCTGAGGGGCTCCAGTGTTGAGAGTCAGTGATGAGGAGATGTTACTGCCTATTCTAACCACCTGGCGTCTGTTTGACAGGAAGTCCAGGATCCAGCTGCACAGCAAGCTGTTTAAGCCCAGAGCCCGGAGTTTCACATCAAGCAAGGAGGGCACTATGGTGTTGAATGCTGAGCTGTAGTCTACAAACAGCATTCTCACATATGTGTTCCTATTTTCCAGGTGGGAGAGAGCAGTGTGTATTGTAGATGCAATAGCATCATCAGTGGAGCGGTTATTGCGGTATGCAAACTGCAGTGGGTCCAGTGAGGGAGGTAGAACAGAGCAGATGTAATCTCTGACTAGTCTCTCAAAGCATTTACTGATGATGGGGGTCAGAGCAACAGGGCGCCAGTCATTTAAGCAGGTAATGTTGGTTTGCTTCGGTACAGGTACAATGATGGACGTTTTGAAGCATGTGGGGACTACAGACAAGGAGAGGGACCGATTGAAAATGTCCGTAAAAACACCAGCCAGTTGATTCGCGCACTTTCTGATGACGCGGCCCGGAATACCGTCTGGACCCGCGGCTTTACGGATGTTCACTCGACGGAAAGATCGGGTTACATCCGCTACAGAGACGGAGAGTGAACTAACCTCTGTAGCTTCAGCCGCGAGAACGCTCTCCGCGAGGGGGGTGTTAGTTCCCTCGAAACGAGCATAAAAAGTGTTTAGCTCATCCGGGAGAGAGGCAGTGTTGTTCACTGTGGAGTTTATGTTTCCTCTGTAGTCCGTAATGATATTAATTCCCTTCCACATGCTTCTGGAGTCGGAGGTGTTGAACTGTCCTTCAATCTTGTCCCTGTATTGGCGTTTTGCTGCTTTGATAGTTTTTCGGAGGGCATAACTTGCTAGTTTTTGCTCCTCCGCACTCCCGGAGTTAAAAGCGGAAGTCCGCGCATTGAGTGCCGCACGAACTTCGCTATTAATCCATGGTTTCTGGTTCGGGTAAATCCATATTGTTTTGGTCGGAACAACGTCTTCTACGCACTTCCTGATGAAACATGTTACGCTATCAGCATAAGCCTCGATGTCGTCATCAGAGGCCGACCGGAACATCTCCCAGTCCGCATGATCAAAACAGTCCTGAAGCATAGAGTCTGATTGGTCCGACCAGCACTGGATCGTTCTGAGGGCGGGTGTTTCCTGTTTCAGTTTCTGCCTATAAGCGGGCAGAAGGAGAACGGAAGAGTGATCCGATTTGCCAAAAGGTGGACGGGGGAGGGATTTGTAGCCATCCCGGAAGGGGGAGTAGCAATGATCCAAAACCCGGTCCCCTCGTGTGTTAAAGTTTATGTGTTGGTGGTATTTAGGTGCTATTTTCTTGAAGTTGGCTTTGTTAAAGTCCCCGGACACAATGAACGCGGCCTCAGGGTGCGCGGTTTCCCACTCGCTTATTTCCCCATACAGTTCCTTTAGTGCCCGGTCTGTGTCGGCTTGTGGGGGAATGTACACAGCCGTGATAATGACCGCTGTGAATTCCCTCGGTAGCCAGAATGGTCGACACAGAAGCATGAGAAATTCCAGATCAGGAGAGCAGAAAGACTTGATAGAATGTACGTTCCTCTGATCACACCAGGATTTGTTAATCATAAAACATACACCTCCGCCTCTGCTTTTACCTGAGAGGTCTTTAACTCTGTCCGTTCGGTGCACTGAGAACCCCGCGGTTTCGATGGCCGAGTCTGGAATCTCAGCAGACATCCAAGTTTCTGTAAGGCAGATAATGCAGCAGTCCCTCGTCTCCCGTTGGAAAGAGATCCGCGCTCTCAGCTCACAGAGCTTGTTGTCTAGAGACTGAACGTTTGCTAGCAAAATACTGGGAAGCGGGGGTCGATTTGCGCGCCGTCTTACTCTGACGAGAACGCCGGCTCTTCTTCCCCTTCTCCGTCTGCGTTTCCGCGGCCGAGCTGCCCAGACAAAGGGCTCCGCTGCCGTATTTGTAAACAGCGGGGCATCACTGAAGAAATGAAAGTCCGGTTTTCGGTGTTCGATTGCCGAACCAATGTCCAAAAGTGTTTGTATGTCGTACTCAATAAGACAGACAACATCCAAGACAAAAAACAAAAGAACTGTAAACAGAACAAACAAAAAACTACCATGTTGTGACGGAGCTCGCGACGCAGCAGCCATACTCGGCGCCATCTTGACAAGAGATCAAACAATTAGCATATCATGAAAAGGTTCTCTAAACGAGCTATTAACCTAATCATCTGAATCAACTAATTAACTCTAAACACCTGCAAAAGATTCCTGAGGCTTTTAAAAACTCCCAGCCTGTTTCATTACTCAAAACCGCAATCATGGGTAAGACTGCCGACCTGACTGCTGTCCAGAAGGCCATCATTGACACCCTCAAGCAAGAGGGTAAGACACAGAAAGAAATTGCGGCGTGGCATGGAGGCAATCAGCCTGTGGCACTGCTGAGGTGTTATGGAGGCCCAGGATGCTTCGATAGCGGCCTTAAGCTCATCCAGAGTGTTGGGTCTTGCGTCTCTCAACTTTCTCTTCACAATATCCCACAGATTCTCTATGGGGTTCAGGTCAGGAGAGTTGGCAGGCCAATTGAGCACAGTAATACCATGGTCAGTAAACCATTTACCAGTGGTTTTGACACTGTGAGCAGGTGCCAGGTTGTGCTGAAAAAACACAGTGGACCAACACCAGCAGCTGACATGGCACCCCAGACCATCACTGACTGTGGGTACTCCAGTGCTGCTTCTCTGTAGCCCAGGTCAGGCGCTTCTGCCGCTGTTTCTGGTTCAAAAGTGGCTTGACCTGGGGAATGCGGCACCTGTAGCCCATTTCCTGCACACACCTGTGCACGGTGGCTCTGGATGTTTCTACTCAAGACTCAGTCCACTGCTTCCGCAGGTCCCCCAAGGTCTGGAATCGGTCCTTCTCCACAATCTTCCTCAGGGCCCGGTCACCTCTTCTCGTTGTGCAGCGTTTTTTGCCACACTTTTTCCTTCCCACAGACTTCCCACTGAGGTGCCTTGATACAGCACTCTGGGAACAGCCTATTTGTTCAGAAATTTCTTTCTGTGTCTTACCCTCTTGCTTGAGGGTGTCAATGATGGCCTTCTGGACAGCAGTCAGGTCGGCAGTCTTACCCTTGATTGCGGTTTTGAGTAATGAAACAGGCTGGGAGTTTTTAAAAGCCTCCAGAATCTTTTGCAGGTGTTTAGATTAATTAGTTGATTCAGATGATTAGGTTAATAGCTCGTTTAGAGAACCTTTTCATGATATGCTAATTTTTTGAGATAGGAATTTTGGGTTTTCATGAGCTGTATGCCAAAATCATTAGTATTAAAACAATAAAAGACCTGAAATATTTCAGTTGGTGTGCAATGAATCTAAAATATATGAAAGTTTAATTTTTATCATTACATTATGGAAAATAATGAACTTCATCACAATATGCAAATTTTTTGAGAAGGACCTGTAGATATCATATAGAGACTAGATGCCCTATTGGCCGCTGTGGCGCAAGAAATGCGGCCGCCATCTTAAACCAGTCATACTCATATTTGCGTTGCATAGCAGCAGTAGATGCCAGAGCACTGTGCAGCATATTCCTGCTCAAATCGGCAGACCATCACTCGGGGATTACTTTTCACAAGTAAGATTTAACATTTAACATTACCGTACTATTGGTTGTATTTTGTGAACAATATATTCAATGTGTCCTGTATCGTAGCTACGTGTATGACCTTTGCAGCAAAAAAAACCCGCGTGAAAATCAGTTCGGTATTCAGTGAGATATGATTAATTAAATGCGCTGGCAGCTCATTGCACCTGCCAAACAGATTACACTGAGCGGAGCGGGTGACCGGTTTAAGATAGCGGCCCCACGGCTCGTCCGCGCCAATAGGCAGTAGCGGTCGATAGGGAATCTATCTATATTATGTCTATGGCTAAGTTACATACAGACGGTTGGTCTGGGAACGCCCCATCAAGTGATGTGAATTTAGCCCGTGGGGGAAAACATTGCCTTATTGGCGCTCATTGAAATACACGCGACAATCATGCCGAAGAGGTGCTGTGTCGTTTTCTGTATCGCCAATAAACAAACAAATTATGAATTGAAGTTCTACATCCTTCCTAATAAACACACAGAACCGGAAAGGAGGACAAAATGGCTACAAGCAATAAATAGTGTATAATACTTCTGTGATGTTCTGTAATACCTCTACTTCTATAGCATGTCCCAAAATACTATAGTATTCCTATATAGGATTACTATAATATTTTGTCCTAAAATACTACAAGATTCCTATAGTTGTTTTTCATAATGGATGTCTCATTCACATTAGCGTTATCAGCTGAAGGCTCGCTTGATAGGCCAATCACTACGTAATGATGCGAGCCGTGAACCAACCCAGATAGCACACTTCTATTTGATGTGATATTTACATCTGGAAGACGTATTTTTAAGAGTGTTTGCTCATCTGCAATACGTCTATAGGACGTTTCCTGTCAGATGTCAAATAGACGTTTAGAAGATGTCAGTTTAACATGCATTCTAAATCATTACATCTTGAAGACATCTTCTAAACGTCTATTTGACATCTGACAGGAAACGTCCTATAGACGTATTGCAGATGAGCAAACACTCTTAAAAATACGTCTTCCAGATGTAAATATCACATCAAATAGAAGTGTGCTATCTGGGAATGGAGTAGTTCGAGCTGAGGTCTACACTCAATGCAGACTGCAGTCTGTGAGTTAGGGATAACTGTCAGCACAGTCCCTCGGCAACTTCGTACTACTGATCACCGTTTTACAAAAGGATTAATAGTTTGGAGTGAAGCATGTACAATTGGTAAGTGACAAGGTTTTATGGAGTTATGCAACATATACGAAAGTTGATTGAGTTATAGGCTAATGTTACCGCTACAGCTACCGCCTCTTACCTGGAGATTCAACCAGATAACAAAATATGTCTGGAAACGACACCTCCGGCCATTTGGTTTGGTCATTGACCCAGTGTTTTAATTAAATAGGGGCAATCATATAGGCTACCTATTGCAGTTAATTTTGCAATGTACCGTTGTCGGTCGGCAGGCGTCAATGACTCGCTATAGCTACGACATTTTTGTCATTCAAATACACACGACGTTCGCGGTGTTTTCCCCCACGCCGACCACGCCCCCAACTATGACTAATTGCGACTGTATGTATTCCTTCACTTTCATCACTCCTCCCTAAATCTATACGGAGCTCCTCTGTGAGACACACAAGGCTGACTGGCCGAGCGCAGTCTCGAGGGTCCCCACGGCGTGCAAGGGGCCATGGGGGTATGTGGCATGCAGGGCGGGGCCGGGAGCCGTGAGAACGGAGAAAGAGACGAGAGAACGGAGAGAGAGAAAAATAATGATAATCTTGGTCCGGTTCCCAAAACGCACTGCCATCTGGTCCTTCACCAGCTGGGCGAACTCCTCCGCGATGCCTGACGGTGGAGCTGGATATCCCTCGGTGGACGGCCCTCTTACTCCTCCGACACCTGGTGGACAGTGACGGCTCCTCCGTGTTCGGGCAGTCGGCAGTGACTCCCCCCGTTCCCTGCTCCTCCCCATCATGGCGGATGGCAGCAGGCTCCAGCCTCCAGCCTATGGCGAACAGTGGTTACTTCCTGCTCCCTCACGGACGGCGGCTGCCCCTCCAGAAACCAGGTGGCCGACAGTGAGTTTGTCTGTCCCCCTGGCAAGTCACTCCAGCCCACTGCCTTGTGCGTCCATGGCGGCAGACTCTATCCATGCTTGATGGCACAGCGGATTTCCCACAGCGGAGAGGGCTCTATGACAGCGCGTTCTTCCTTCCTCTCGGGTTTCGGCACCAGTGTAATAAGGTTGATTGATAACGGAAGAAGGAGGTGGGAACTGGTGAACTTTTAACACACTTTAATTATAAAATAATCAAACAAGACGAAAGTTAAGCGGCAGCCCCTAACGGACGACTCACACACACACACACACACAAACAAAACACAACGTAAATACCACAGGCCTGGTCCTCTCTCTTCCTTCACTGTCGTCACTCCTTTTATCCATCTGAAGCTACTCTGTGAGTAGGCTACCTAGTGGCAGGTGTGGCGCGCTGGTGTTACTCACTCCGTTCTCACAGCTCTTGGCCTCGCCCTGCTTGTCACACTTGCCAAGCGCCAAATGAGAGTAAAATCTATGTTAGCGATAGAGATGCGCGGTTGGCGGTTACAGTTGAGGACTCCGCGGATAAACCACATATCGGGCGGATGACGTGACGAAAAAAAATATTTTAATTAAATTCGGGCGGGTGGTGGGCGGTTGAACCAATCAAATGAAAAATATATGTATACATTGTTAAATATTGTTATCTGACTATCTGAGTTATCTGATTTAGCCTACATTTAGATTTAACATTTAGATTCAACATTTAGATTTAACATTTAGATACAACATTTAGATTTAACATTTAGATTTAACATTAGATTTAACATTTAGATTTAGATTTAACATTTAGATTTAGATTTAACATTTAGATTTAACATTTAACATTTAAGTGTAACATTTAATATTTAGATTTAACTATTTAAAATATTTCTAAGTTGACAAATATTGTTGTAAATGTGCTAAAAAGTGACCGTCAAAAATTCATACCAGTTTTTTTAAACATTGTTTGAAGCTGAATGTGACAAAATGTTGCTGTTATTTTCAGCGTGAGCCGCTTTACAAACGGCGCCCCATACAATAGCAGCATGTTGAAATTATGTGCCAAAATACGTTTTCTATTAGGCTACAATGAAAATATTGTACAGATATAGGTATTACATTATACAATATTGTACATTGTACAGTATTGATCAGATAAGGTCAGGTTTGCCGAAGTGCGTTTAATTTAGGCTATTTTATGTATTTTTGTCCCTGCGCGCCGATCGGAGACGGAGTTCTCTGCTGATATTCTGAGAGCTTTCTAGTCTCGCGGCTGTCATCAGCAGCGCCTTGTATCGCCCAATCAGCGGATGGCGGGCGGGTGCGGTTTTGAAAATTGGTAAAAAATTTTGGTGCGGATGGATGGCGGATGGATGATGAGTTTTATGATGCGGTTGCGGATGAAATAATAGCCCATCCGCACATCTCTAGTTAGCGAGTATAGGAAATGGTGTCAATTGCCAACTGGTCAGTAAAAGTTTTATGAATTTTAACAATGCAATGTTTTGAGAACATGAACGTGAACGACACTCGAGACAGATGAGGGAACAGTGCTGCAAGGGAACTTAATTAGTTTCTCACACACTGTGTGTATGGAAAGTGTTTGTATGCGCACACATCCAAACCACGCGCACATAAATCTGTGTCTCAGACAGCGTGCAATTTCCGAACACTGAATTGAGCTCTCTTTCATGTCTTGTTGCACTTGAACAGACATATTCAAACAAAATTGTAAAAATGCCAATGGCACGTATCCTCGTAAACATAGTCAGTTTTGTCTTAAGTGAATGCCAACATTTAAGAAAGAAAATGCATGTGTAAACTGTATCCGTGCATTAGCTCTTAAAGTGACAGCAGCCACTTTACATTTTTTTTTTTAATCAAACCACAAAAGACAGAGAAAAAACACACAATGCTCTTGACTGGATAACTTTTGTAACTTTAATAAGTATTATTCTAGATGCTTCATGGCTGGTAAATTATTTAAAGCTGGTCATTTTTCTTAAGTCACCGGCCATTGGCAGGTTTGGCACAAAGTTAGTTTTAGGCCCTGGGTAGGCCTATGAATTAACACATTATACAGTCATTTGCGTATAAGTCATTATTTGCATTCAAAATTCACAGATTATGTAGTGCCTAACTGGCATTGATACTTTTTTCTCTTCATTTCTGAAATTATTATTTTAATTTTAAAATACATTAATTCATTCATTCAATAAAGCAATCCTCTATTGGAATGAGTAATAGCTTATAATTTTTTCTTTATATGGATATTTATTTCTACTTTTTGAGACAAGTGTAAACATAATATACAGTCATTTCCAAGTTTTTTTTAAATTATGTAAAACATGCATTATCCAAGTCTAGTTTATTTTACTAGACATCTAATGTTTTCTTCTCTAATTAGTAGAAAATATTACTTTAATATTACTCAACAGGCAGAACATGGCTTCTGAAAAAAACAGGTAGCATAGTATTCATAAACATAATGTTAGTTTATTTCAAGTTAATTTGCTGTCTCTCTGTGGGTAAGACAGACGCTAGCCAATCAGTAGTGCGCTTGCGTGCCTCTTCCCAGTCATAACGAGGGCAATATCCAAAATCCCTGAGAGCTTTTTGATATGAGAAACTAAATGGTGTGTTTAACATGGTCAGTAACTGCCTATTTAGGGGTGGAGTGAACCTCAGGAAGGGTCGGAGCACAACATGCAGTAATTCCATGAGGAATGACAGAAGATATAGAAGTGGAAAGGGCAAAATGGGCCTTTCTTGTATCCCAAAGCCTAATGGTGAAAGAACCGCATAGTTGAAGTCCGAGTAGCTGACAGGTGGCGTGTTGTCTGAGATGTAATAGAAGTTTCCACCTACCACGGCCCTTTTCTGAGAATCTCTGAGTGCCCGACCTGCTTGTAAATGTGCCAGGGCTGCGTTTCCCACGTATACAGGATTCACTTTTGCCTCACGTCTTGATGTTCTCAGCAGCACGTTTCCATTGCGGATTCCATCCCTCATGTGGCCTAAAGTAAATCGGCAGCCTGGTCCATAGATGTACATGGGCCGCAATGCACAAGTAGCCAGGTGACCTCCATTGCGGAGCAGCTCTCCATTGGCCTGAAGGCAAATCTGTTCAGCCTCATGCTTGGTTTTGCTGTAGCTAAACTTAAGACAGGCGGAGTAGGGGGTGTCCTCATCGCCGTTAATGATTGGATCACCGCAGGGATTGGGACCAGCCACCTCAATGCTGCTAGTATAAATGAAGGAGGCTACGTTTTCTTGAATGCAGGTCTCCAGCAGCAGCTGTGTTCCTGCCATGGGAAAAAAAATTGTTTTTTTCATTGCCTTTGAGCCTTATTATTACTATATTATGTTGTGTTAGCATATTTTGATTAGTCAGAGTAGATCTTTTGTGGTTTTATTTGTTTTGCTAAAGCAAGTGTCTTTTAAATCAGTAGTTCTCCACCTTTTTTGGCTCCATGGCCCCCCATTGTCCACAACAATAACCGAAGGCCCATGTAGGCTAATAGGATTCCTTTGGTAAGACAGTTTTCAAAACTTTTCTTATTTTACAGTGTCCATTGATTAAGATAAGTTACTAAAATTAGAATAATTACATTTCAGGATTCCAGAAGTTTTAAGAACTGAATATTTTTCAGGTGTCCCTCTCTTTTTAAACAATGAATTCACATGAATTCTCCAGTCGTTGTGATTTACAGGATAAGGTTTAAGGATAAGGACATTAAGGATAAGGATATTTTATTTTACAAGGATAAATTATTTTAGAGCTTGGCATACCTACAAAAATGTGAATTCCTTATAAAAAAATTATGCTGTTGTTATTATTTGATTATATCCAGTCTTTCCAAGACCATGGTAATCATGGTTCTTCAAAGACAAAGCACAATTGTTGAGAAGATGAATTAAAATAAGAAATATCTTGGTTTTTAGTTCAGCTTATTTTAAAGCTTGTTTCTAAATTTCCGGTGGCCCCCTAGTGGGCCCCGGTCCCCCAGTTTAAGAACCACTGATACAAATGCTCACTTTTTGTTTGAATCTCATTTTTACTGAAAAAAAAAAAAATTGTGACCAAACTCTATATTCATCCTGAAAGGTTTTTTCCTCTTAGCTCAAATTCATTCTGACTTGTTATCATGTGCTAAAGACCAGTACAGATCTCTCACCTTTAACATTGACTCCATATAATTCACTGTATTCAACTGCTCCAATGACATCGATGAGAGATGCAGTGTGAAAAACAAGTGCTGCTCCTTTACAGGCTCTTCTCAGCAGCTCACGGTCCCTGATATCCCCCTCAAAAACACTCACTTTAGTCTCTCCCCTGCAATCTGAGGACACAGACAGGGAAAGAAATCAAAGCCAGAGTGTTGATTTTATGTATTTCTCTATTTGCCATCATGCTTATAAAGAGATGAGAAAGTAAAAAAAAAAAAAAAACCCCAAATGTCATGTGAACGGTTTACATAGTGTATATTATCTGTATTCTTAATATTCTTAATATATCTCAAGCAAAGTGCAAAACAGGAAGAAGAATGGCAACTACTAGAGACTAAGAGACACCACAAAACCAATGAATATAAATAGAGACCAACAGATTCCACAAAAAGGAGAAATACAAGCGGGATTTGCTATTTTGGATGAGAATATACTGTAATGGAAGTATCCACTTACCATCAAGAGACTGTATTAGCTCCGACCGGATGTTTCTATCCAGCAGTCGGATCTCAGCGAGCTTCTCTTCCAGCAACAGTCTGATCAGTGTTTCTCCCAGAAACCCGCAGGCTCCTGTCACCACACACACGTCTCCTGACAGAGCCATGGCAACTTCCACCAGCACCACTTCACTCCTTTGTGTAATGCCACGATATATATGCCACTATAGAACCGTACTAGAGAGCAGGACTGAAAACCAAAGTGACGCGATGAGACCTCGGAGATGGTGGAGCAGACTGGGAGGGTGGTGTGTTTTTAAGCCGTACTATCTGCCAAGGACAGCCTCAATGCCACAGGCTGGGGGGAGGATTTGAGAAACAATGTCAAGGTGCAAGTCAGCAGTCTGCTTATTTTTAAGATTCCTGTTTTTACAAAGATAGCAATTGTTGACAATGAATCAGTTGAATAGGTTTTCTTTTTGAATGGCTTTACATGTTATCAAATGAGAGATACATAAGGGGATCTTACAAGTTTCATTTTCTCTCCTCATTTGCTTTAATTGTATTTTTAGCATATTAGTATTGTCTTAGTTTTGTGCAAAACAAAAATAAAATATAGACACAAAACCTTTAGGAAACGGCTATTATATATATATATATATATGGGTAGTTGACAAATGGCCAAGAAAAAGTACCTTTTTTTTTTAAAACATAACTTTTTAAGAAAAAACACATATATTTATGGAGTATGAAAACTGCAGTTTCAGAAAATAGTAGTGGTCACTCATTTTGTCAATGACTTCACATATTTTTTTCACGTTTTCACTCAACAGTACTGTAAATGTGTCCTATGGTGTGACATTTAAAAAGTACTAAGAAATTATATTAAATAACACAAAAAAAAATACTTGAGAGAATTGTTCACATTATTAAAACATTTTTTTATTAAAGTGATATTTATTTTACATGAAAGTACTAATTAGAATCATTTTGACCATGAATAGAGGAACTTGATAAACTTTTCCCTACGAATGTCAATAAAACTTTTTCGCCAACCTTACAAAACTGTTTGAAATTGTACCCATCTAAGAGGAGATATTATTGTAACTCCCCTAATGCCAAACTTGACTCTTTTTTTAAAAGATATTTTAAAATAAGTATATTTTTCTGTTGTTTTATGTTTGTCACACCATAGGACAAAACGTCACACCAAAGGACAAAGATAGTCATTGCATAAAAAGAGCCAGAGTATATAGTGTTTATTGTAACAATTATAAAGGAGGACATTTGTTTTTATTTTTCAGCAATATAAACTGTGCAAAACATATCACACCAAAAGTAACTTTGAAACTTAAAGATCCATCAATAAGGAAACATTGATGCATACATACTATGCAAGTATTTTGTTGAGGGTTGTTTTTTTAGGGAAGGACTGCATGCCTGCGCACATATATTCAAACGCGCATACCTATAGAATGAACTCTTAATGCGCATGTGCGCGCCATCAGCGTTCTCACAGGCTTGCGTTTTTAAAGTTTGAGTAGAGAGAACTTAACGAGTTTTCTGTTAAAACGGTGTCGTGTTAGCGGTCCCCCTAAGGTAATAACTAATTAATTGAGAGTGAATCAATTAAAACTAACTTTAGCTGGAAAATAACTTTATTCTAGAGCTGTCATAAAGCCAAAACAATCTCTGTCACAATCTCTGTATATAAATGAAGATGACTTGACTTGACTAATATCTTTGAGAAATTCAGTAAAATGCCATTTCAAAACAATACTGTGACATTGTCAAACTGCAAAATTCATCAGTTAAACAGTAACAGTGACATGAAAATAAAATCCCTAAAAACACTGCATAACATTCATGAACTCCATTCCATCTAAAACATATTCTTAGAGCAGTTTTTAATCATACTTTACACAATCATCTACAATGAAATTCTATTTTTTAAAACATTTGTATAAGATTAATGTACTCCATTCCATCTGAAACATTCTTAGAACAGTTTTTAATCATGCTTAACACATTTAAACACATTGACACATTTAAAATCATGAAGATTGCACACATTTCCTTTTTCGGGTTTTGGTACTTTTGAAAAAACAACTTCAATTCATTTTAAAATATTACCAGTCATGTATGAAATTTCTATTATAAAACTATTAAATTAGAAATCTTTTCTTGGATTCCTTCCAAATCTTCCTCAATTTAGTTTGTCTCTTCCTTCCTAGTGCTTTAATGTTGAATGTATCCAATTCCCAGAGAGCCTTCTTTTCATGATATCTGTTTGAAATAATGATAGAATATAGATGAATGGATCAACAGAGAAATTAATGTAATGTATACTCAATTATGAACTCATGACCTACTGTTTCCCCTACAAATGTAACCACTTACTTGTCAATTTCTTATAAAACACAATATAGATTATTATTCTGTAATAACAGCTTATTATGTAACTATTGTTGAACCTGAACCTCACACAGACACAGGTCTATTCTGATACTGAATAATAAGCAGTCATTCAGTCACTCAGCAAGATCCCTGAATTATTTTAAGATGTATATGTATATGATGTATATGGCAACATTTCAGTTTGATTTACTTTCTCCGTCGTTCTCTTAGGATCCCCTCATTTCTCTGTGGATCCTTTTTAATTCGCTCCCTATACTTTCTGGTCCTCTCTTTTGCACTCATCACTCCCTCAGTTCTTTCTGTTCTAAAAAAGGTTAAGTAGCAGCACTGTATTTATGTACTTTATATTGGTTTATAGTTGTTACATTATACACTATAGTTGTTTTAGTGACACTTCAGAACATTTTATGTAGTTTCCAAAAAACGGCAATAAACATTAAATGTAAGTCATTATTGAATTTAAAATCATCAAAACTGGTCAAAAAAGAATGAAAAGTATGTTAACACACTTTATCTATTTGTTTTAATAGCTTCTTAAGGAGGTCTTGTCCTATTGTGTGACATCTGTGTCCTATGGTGTGACAGGCCAAAGTGTCACACCAAAGGACATTTCCTGTCACACCAAAGGACATTTGAGCTTTTGTGGCATGTTAATAACCATGCTAATTCTAGCTGAACTGTCATTAGCAATTGGCATGATACATTTGGATAATATTACATAGTCCTGCTGTTAAAAATACAAATTTGAATTAAAAAATGATATTTAGGGGTGTCACACCAAAGGACAAAAAAACTTAACAACTTCAGTGGTCTGAAAACATATATAAATAAATGTTTGAACAATTCTGAGAGAAATTCTTACCATGTGCACTGCTCATGGGCTTCATAGGGGTCTTCAGTCACATGACCTTGAATGGGGTCTTTCGACTAAATGTAGTTGTCCATGATATTGCCCAACTTAATATCAGGTTATTGCATAACACCAAAGGACATTTTTTTCTGTGACAAACTTTATGAAATTCCTACACTTTTAGAAATGTATGTATAGGAAAAGTGTTGGCCACTTAGAGAAATAGACACTTGCACAATTATGCCAGGAGTGTCCATTAAGATTTTTAAACATTGTTTTCTTTATTTATAGAAGTTAATATTTATGAAATAATTTTGTCTACCATCACACCATAGGACGATTTTGAGATTTGGCTCAGAGTTGTAAAAAATAAAAAAATAACTCTGGTTTTAAAACAACAAATTCATGTAAAACAAGAAAATGTTTAACCATTTACAGTATTTTAAATTATGAAAATGTGAAATAAATTATTTTTTATCCTCTGTGACGGTGAAAAAGCCACGTCACGTCAACTACATTCTTCATTCAGTTTTGACTGTAGTCTTTCACATTTACCACAGATAATTTGTTTACCGGGATAATTGTTCTTTGGCTTCAGACACTCTGTCTAATGACTTTTTCAGAACATGAAATCATTATATAATGTTGAAAACAGTTGTGTTGCTCAATAATTTTTTGGAAAATGTGGTACTTTTTTTCAGGATTCTTCGAAGAATAGAAACAGAACCGCATTTATTTGAAACAGAAATCTTTTGTAACCATATAAATGTCTTTACTGTCACTTTTGATCAATTTAATGCATCCTTTCTGAATAGAAGTATTAATAATAAAAAAAGAAGAAAATAAAAACCTTACTGAACCCAAACTATATATATAGTGTATATTTTCTAAACTATACCTACTATATCGTGTATATTCTCTAGCCATTACTAAAAAACTAAAATAAGTAATTAACCCTTATGCACTATTCATTTTGAATGTACACTCAGGCTCAGAGACCACAGACAATAAAATGCGATTTTGTAACATAATAATGTAATTTAAAAAAAAAAAAAAATGTAATATCACTCACTTTATTAATGTTTTATCTACATTTGTGCAGTGTTGGAGGATTTAAGTATATATATATATATATATATATATATATATATATATATATATATATATATATATATATATATATATATATATATATATATATATATATATATATATATAATATCATGCTAACATACAACCAGATATCATTCCAATTTTTTTTTTAGACCTAGCAAGTGTCAACCATGACAACAAGTCTCATGCCTTTTAGATGGAGGGAACATTTTTGTTTGTAAAATTTCAGCAGACATCATTTGGGGTCAAAAAGACCCCAAATAGCATATAATTAAACATTATAATGTAGGATTTTTTTTTTTGCGTGAGTGTAAACATTAGAAATGTTGTTCTGTTAAGAGAAATGTATACAAAAAGGTACCAAACACAAATGAATTGATTGAAAAAAGTTTATTCTTTTCAAAAGCTTATAAAAGTATTTGAAGCAAAAATAAAACAGAATAATTTAGAGATGCAACATTAAGCACTGTGGCCCTCATATGTGTCATCAGTCACTGAAAGAGAGCAGCATTTAAGCACCGTCAAGCACATTCAAAAACACAGTACAGTACAGTACATTAACAGCTTTATTTTACAAGCAAATTATTTTCCCTTGCCCCAAAGTGGGATGTACAATAATCAAACCATTAAATCTGTTTTTGCAAAACACATCACTAGCAATGTGAAGCTAATTTCAGTATCTCACATGTAAAGGCCAATAGTGAAATCAAAACATCTGTTCAGCCTTTGGATGTTGAAAGAGGACACTCTTGTATTTCAGCCTCATCCGTTGAACCTTTTGGACAATGAACTGTCATAGTGCAGGCCCGTATTCCTCCGAGAGGCTCGAGGACATTGAAGACCTTCTCCCACTCATCCTTCTCAGGGTCATAACACTGCACGATATCCACCATACACCTGCTGTTCCAGGAGTAACCACCCACCACGTAGATGCGCTCCTTAAAGACGGCCACCCCAACATCGCTCTGACCCTTGGGCATCGGAGCCACCACTGTCCACTGGTCAGACGCAGGGCTGTAGAACTCACAGCTTAGCACATCATCGTAGTCATTAGTCCCCCGAAAGTGGTTTCCACCCATGACGTAGAGACGGTCGCCCACGGTGCACATGCAGTGGAGACCACGAAGCTCCATCATGTCTGCTCGTCTGCTCCACAAGTCTCTATCGGGCTCATAACACAGCAGCTCTTTCTGGAAAGCATCTCTTGTGATCCCACCTGATGGTATAAAAGATGAATGCAACTTAATTAACTTATTGAGGAACAAATGGATATTTATTAGACTTTTTAGAGGAAGCTTATTTATTTGTGCAGAAACGCAAATCAGCAGAAAGGATGTGGTTAAGAGGCTGAAGAATAGGACCGGTAATCTCAATTCTTATACTGAGACCAGACCACCACTTGCACAAAACTTAGTCCACCACCAATGTCCAACAGTGTATATATACATCACAGAAAAAGTCTGAAAAGTCATAAAATGTCACATCGGTGTCATTTCTACTACTCAAAGGATGTTTTGTGTTTAATACAGCAAGATTATTTTTTTTTACTTTTTGGAGAAAATGACAGACTCTCAGCAGTCTTGATAGGTATCATTTTATAGTTTGTATTTAAAGTAAAAATAATACATTTAAATTAATAATTAAATTAAATATACTTTTTATTTATTTTATTTACTATTTTATTTATACTTTTTAATTAATTGAATTACAATTTCACAAATTTTATTTCAGCTTATGCTGGATTTTTACTTTGTTAAATAAGTACACAAACTTTGTGTGATGATGGAAATGACATAAAAATGCCTCTATATTATTATTTGTATCGTTCCATAACTCAATTAGTTTTTTTCTCTTCAAATGTCTTTATTTTTTATTATGTTTGGATAGTTTGCAATTCTTCAAGCAGGAACATTCTCATGGTTTCACAACAGGCCTGCCATGCCCTTTATAGACTGCGGTCTAACCTCAGATGAGTGACCCAATTCAGCTTGACGCAGCTCTGTTTCCTGGTTATCTGTTTCATGTTGCTTTTGATTCTTGTTCCGGGAACTTCGCCATTAGGTGAAGATTGTTAAGTTGCTAAGAGACCTCTAAACAGTATACTTCCTTTTTTTAAAAAAAAAAGAGTAATAAAAGAATTCTTGTGCAGTGGATTCATTAGACTCATGCTGAGGACTGTGGTGAATTAAGGCCACATGCTTTGTGAGCCAGAATTAATTAGTTTACAAAATCTCCCCTAATTATGTAGGGCAGATGTTACCACATTAATGCACAATATAGTAGTCCTTTCGAATTGATCTCACATTTTTAAGCTCCCAGTGTGGATACTCACCTGACACATACATCAGACCTCCATGTACCGTGCCAGCATGTCCATAATGAGGTTCATGCATCGGTGCAACAAAAGTCCACTCGTTCTTGTTCAAGTTGTAGCACTCCACTGAATCTAAATGACAAACAGTTTTCTGTTTTTCCACAGTATTTTAAGGCAGAACAGAACATTTTGTTCAGTGTAATTGCTAAAACATGTCCTTACCAATCTCCCCAGTTGCATTTCTCCCTCCAACAGCATAGAGCTTCCCCTTCAGAGCGCTCAGATGGAAGAATGTCCTCTTCTCATTCAGAGAGGCCACCTGCAACCAGCGGTCAAAGCGAGGATCATACCTGTACGCGCTGTCAACAGCTGTCTTGCCCTTGGTGTCATAAGTGCTCTGACCTCCTACAATGTAAAGAAAACCCCCTAGAAGAGCCACTCCGTGCTGGTAACGTGGGACCTCCATAGGTTGGAGGGCCCTCCAGGTGCCCCCGTCTTCCTCATCGTACAGCTTGAGCTCTTTGCTGACCACGAGTTGCTGCCTCATTACACCACCCAGAACCACCAGGTGAGTGCAGTCGGATCGAATCCGGGTCCGTTCCGTCTGCAGCCCCGGCTGGAGGAAGGGAAGCATCTGATAGTTGCTGGCCTCCAGGAGGAGGTTGACACAGGCCGTGTCCGATCGCATGAACGGCACCACTTCCTCCTTTGCCACGCTTGCTGCTCCTTCTTCCATCTGGTCCTCCTGAGAGATCTGGAGGAGCTCAGCTGGGGACATCAGAGGGAAGCGGATGTGGCGCATCAGGGAGTAAGCAGCAGAACGACGCTCGCTTTGTTTATGGGACAGCCAGGCACGGGCAATGCGGTACAGCTCCATCTCAGAGAAACCCCTCAGAGAGTCGCTGGAGAGGGCGTACGTCATGCTCGCCTCGGACAACTGCAGGAGGCGGCCGCTCTGCATCAACGCGGAGAAGTTCTCGCACACAAACATGTGGACGTGCCTTTGGACGTCTTCCAGAAGAAGATCTCTGGCAATGCGCTCCACTTCCACGCAGTTTTCGATAGTGATCTGCCATGTAAAAAACGTGGCTTGTTTGAAAACTCGCGCGGATGAATAATTAATGCAAAGGAAAAATTAACACCACATCTTAAATGTTTGTACCTCACTGCTAAGAAGCTGGTTGCAGAAGTTGAGAACGGGAAGCACCTGGAGGAAGCTCGCCGCCTCTAGTGTGTCCTGAAGGGTGCCGAGACTCAGGCTCAGACGAGATGTGTAGATGAACTCTATGATGTTCTTCAGGCCGATCGTGCTCACGCCATGGAGCTTAATCTCCTTCAGCTCCTGCTCTCTCATGCCTCCTGACACAACAAAACAGAGAGGGAATTGATCTGATCAGTGTGGATCAGTGTGAAGTAGAGTGCAAAGAGAAAATGCCTTTATAATGTCTATTATAAACTACAATGCAGAAAAAATAAATAGACACGTTTGGACAAAATACTACAAATATTAACATTTTGGTGGATACTTGATAAGTTACACATACACAGTGAATTCTGTGAATGTCAGTTTATGGCTTTTCACTGTAAATCATAAGATGATTTGTTCTTTTTTTACTTCCCAAAATGGTACATTTAGCAATATTTTACTGTTAAATAACATCATGTTAGATCTATTACAGGTTTTTCCCATGTATGCATGGTTACTGTTTACCAATGCACATTTTTAGCAGCATTTTTAGTTCTTTACAGCTACATTTTTTTTTTACAATGTAATAATTACTTTGATGTAATGGCTGATCACCAATAAACTATTTTTGTCTATACACTGTAAAAAATTATATGATCAATAAGTTATGACAACATATGTTCACTTTGTCATCAAAATAAGTTAAGCAATTTTCAACTTTTTTATAAGTTAAACAAGATTCAAATTATTTTTACATTAGTTTAATGTAATTTAAAGGAGTAGTTCACTTTAAAATGAAAATTAGCCCATGATTTACTCACCCTCAAGCCATCCTAGGTGTATATGACTTTCTACTTTCAGACGAATACAATTGGAGTTATATTAATAAACACCTTGAAGCTTCCGAACTTTATAATGGCAGTGGATTGCAACCATCAGATTTAAGCTCAAAAAAGTGCATCCATCCATTATAAAAGAACTCCACACGGCTCTGGGGGGTTAATAAAGGCTTTCTGAAGCAAAGCAATGAGTTTGTGTAAGAAAAATATCCATATTTAAAACTTTAGAAAGTAAATAACTAGCTTCTGGCCAAACGAACATATGGATTCGACTTAAGTGTAAATCGCAACTTATGCGAGTAATGCGACGTACTGCTGATATTTACGCTACGCCATGATGCACTACGTTACTTCCGACATCATAAGTTGCTTAAGTTGCGCTTTATATGCAAGTAGACTGTGTATGGCCGTTTGGTCGGAAGCAAGAATTTTACTTTGTAGCATGTTAAATACGAATATTTTTTTCTCACACAAACTCATCGCTTTGCTTCAGAAGGCCTTTATTAACCCCCCGGAGCAGTGTGGAGTTCTTTTATAATGGATGGATGCACTTTTTTGAGCTTTAATCCGATGGTTGCAATCCACTGCCATTATAAAGTTCGGAAGCAACAGGGTGTTTATTAATATAACTCTGACTGTATTCGTCTGAAAGAAGAAAGTCATATACACCTAGGATGAATTAAAGGGTAAGTTTGGCGTTTTACAAGTAAAGCCCTGTTTTAAGATAGTTTCTGATGAAATCGGATGGTTAAGATTAAAATTTGGACACATGCTGCTGTCCCGAGAATTTTAGGTTTTTGTGTTAGCACCCCCCCACCTATACAATGGTTTCATAGGGGCACTGGAACAATCATTCATATAAACGCATTAAACTTTAGTTTACAAAGACGTGAAACTCACCGAGTGGTCTAGGGTGTTCACTGATATGCTCACGCAAAAATCGCTGCAAAAGATGCTTTCCAACAGGTGTTTTACCATTCGTTATAAAACTGTGGACCAATTTTTCCAACGTCTCACAACCGGACATTCTTCCACAAACTACGATAAAACCTGTTGGAAAGCATCTTTTGCAGCGATTTTTGCGTGAGCATATCAGTGAACACCCCAGACCACTCAGTGAGTTTCACGTCTTTGTAAACTAAAGTTTAATGCGTTTATATGAATTGTTCCAGTGCCCCTATGAAACCATTGTATAGGTGGGGGGGGTGCTAACACAAAAACCTAAAATTCTCGGGACAGCAGCATGTGTCCAAATTTTAATCTTAACCGTTCGATTTAATCAGAAACGATCTTAAAACTGGGCTTTTCTTGTAAAACGCCGAACTTACCCTTTAAGGGTGAGTAAATCATGGGCTAATTTCCATTTTAAAGTGAACTACTCCTTTAAGTTGAAATCATTTAAACATCCAAGTTGATTGTACTTAAATTTTTTTTTTTTTTTTTACAGTGTAAATAAAAAAAAAATTAATTATGAATTTAAGCATCCCAATGTTATAATGTACAGCATGAGGAAGGAGTATACATATATTTACTAAAAATATAATTTAACAGTGTTTAAAATTATTAGTGTTTTTAAAGATTATTTTTAAGCGAGTCTTAGATGACGGCAAAGGTAATATAAATCTAAACATAGGGGAAATGAGCATGACCAAGGAACTATACAATATCAATCAGTACCGATAAATTAAATAAAAAATCTCCAATATGGTACCAATATACAGTGGATCTCTATTTTTTGGGGAGGGATAAATAGAGCCAGATTTAGCTAGAATCATACAAACTGATAAACAGCAGTTATGTTAAACAACATATAAAAACAAAACAACAACTGTAATAAGCTTTGATAAGAGAATATTCTCCTCTTGTTTAGCGAGACTCACCCGTGAACATGGCTTTGAAGTAGTCACTGGCTGAAGCCATGATGACCCTGTGAACTGGGAAAGTTTCACTGCTGTCTCCAGGTACCAGAGTCACATCGCAAAGTGTCTCATCACCACGAAAATGATCCAACCCCTGCGACAAGGCAAAATCTGCCATTAATATATACTATTTGTGACCCTGGATCAGAAAACCAGTCTTAAGTAGCACGGGTATATTTGTGGGAATAGCCAACAATACATTGTATGGGTCAAAATTATCAATTTTTTCTTTTATGCCAAAAATCATTAGGATATTAAGTAAAGATCATGTTCCATGAAGATATTTTGTAAATTTCCTACCATAAATTTATAAAACATTTATTTTTGTGAGTGAATGCAGCACAATCGCGAACATAAATGGACAACTTTAAAGGCGATTTTTTCAATGTTTCGATTTTTTTGCACCCTCAGATTCCAGATTTTCAAATAGTTGTATCTCGGCCAACTATTGTCCTATCCTAACAACCCATACATTAATGGAAAGCTTATTTATTCAGCTTTCATTTGATGTATAAATCTCAATTTTAAAAAAATTACCCATATGACTGGTTTTGTCATCCAGGGTCACATTTGTAGTGAAATACACCAGTCTTTGTAAGTACACTGTATTCCTCTGTTTTAGGCAGTCAACTACACCAGTAACAGCCTGTTTTCATAGATGTCCTTTGTCTTACCTTGAGTATGGCGGTGCCATGCTCCGTGCTGTTGAACACTTGTATTTGTGGCCTCGGAGGGGCACTGGGCTTTTGAGACACTTGAGGTTTTGAGGGGATTACAACTGGTTTTGGTGAAGGTTCTGGAGGTTTTGGAATGGTCTCAGGTGGTCTTGGAGGAACCACCGTTGGGGGCTTGTCTGTTTGAGGAGGGGGTCGTGGCGGCTCCCTCTGCGATCTGCTTCCTATTCGTGAAAGTCTGCGATGCAGTTTTCCTTCCTCCCCACTGTTTCTGAAATAAAATAATTTTAAAAACTTCTACAGTCAGAGGGCTCGCAAAGGTGTGAGAGGTCCTACATGCGATTGTTAAATCACATGAAAGACCCACATTCCTCATTTCCTCTTATTGTATATTATTTTACAATAATAATTTATATAAATATGTAGTTGACCATTTTTTTCAATTCATACAGTTCACTAACCAACTGCATTATTTTATGTACTTTATTTGAACCCTTTTCTGATTTCTGTATCCTGAGAGACGCCTCAACAAGAAAACGTGTTTTTTAAAAACAAAAAACTAAACTAAACCTAAAATCTATTTTAAGGGATACAATGCAACAATGAAGAAATGATGTATAAAAAAGTACAAAGTTATTAAATATAACATGAATCCACCTGTCCTTTAGTGAAAGGCCCATGATGCAATATCTTAAAACAATCAGAACCTACCCCATGTTTTTTGTGTCTGCTTATTTGCTGTCCACAAAGGATTTCTGGAACAAATGGTTAAGCGTTTATCCAGATCTGCAGGAAATATATTTGGATTAAAGTGTCTAAGTTTCAACAGCAAGTTCAGAAAGGGGAAGTTAGCGCTGCCATCTATGTGCAACGAACACAAAAAAAGATGCCGATTAGACAGACACGGCCTCATCTCTATATGTGTGTGTGGAATGAGGGAGTTTCTTTAGTTAAGATCACAAAGGTAATTGGCAGATAAACTTAAGCTAAATACTTACTTCTAAGTAACAGTACTACTCTCACCAATCCTCTACAAAGCACTGACACACAAATGTAAAGTTCATAAGAGGGGGGAAATTCAGGAAAGATGGACTACATAAAATGAAAGGAGCTTACCGAGATGTGGTGCTTTTCTCTGGGGGTTTCAAAAGTGTCTTCTCATTATAACACAAAGCATCATACTGTGATCACATTCAGTCGACACAACTGGGTATGTAGAGTCTGTTTACCACAACCTCATTGACTTCCTGTGTCACTTCTCTCTCTCTTTCACTTTTAAACACACACACCCTTACATGTTATTTCAAAACGTCCTCTCTTCCTCCTTTTGACATGTTACTTATTATAGGCTTCAGTTCATGCCTTAGCTCTTCTGCATCTGCACTGTGATGTTGTGTTTGATACTCATGAGTTGAGCCCATAGCTGGTGTTAAAAGAGGAAGCCCGATAGAAGATTTGCATTTCTTTAATGTGCTGCTTTAGCAGTTTATTTACTGTATCGTGACTGTAAAAATGGCAAACAAAAAAGCTTCATGTTAAAGACCTAAGTTTACCTCATACAAAAAGTATAGGAAGACAGCAGAAGGAGTATAGTATTTATTGTCAGATACATATTATGACTGAAGAAATTTAATCAACACAAACCATTAATACTTTCAAGAATCTAATATTGTTTAGTTTTACCACACTGGATATTTTAACCAAATAGTAACCTAATGTTCAATATCCATTTAATACTGATCATAGTCTCACTTTGTTACAAAATCAGAAACTTTTCTCATTGCACATTAGTTTGTTGCCAGCTACAGAAGACATCTTGAAAACCACAATCATAAGACACCTTTGTTATCTTTGTGCATTACTGACTTAGTCAAGTGAATCGCTCTCTTCCTTAGTCAAATACATACAGTGGAGCACGTAGAGTGCAAAAAAAGCTATTTACCAGACTATTATCTTCTGTATAACTGCTTTATAGTTGAAATAAAAGTTGTAATTATAACTGAAAAGATCCTGATACAGATGTTTTTTCTTCTATATTTTAAAAAGTGCTATATAAATAAATGACACCTTTACTTAATTACTGAGTCAAGATTCATCAGGTACTAAAATAATTAACTCTCAGTCAAAATAGTGTGGAATTTATGTAGTGCAGTTCATAATAAACAAAACTTTAAAACAAAGCAGACACAGAACATTTGCTTTAATGTCATTCTTGTGACTTAAAGCAACAGTAGTTTCCTGAAAAGATTTAGTATTAATAGTGGATAAAGTGGACCTTTGCAGTGCTCTGCTCTCTGTGCTAAAGTAGAAATTACTAGAGTCCTTTTTGCTGTTCAAAGTCTGGAGAACTGAATGAGGTTCCTGTTGATCTCAGCAACATTTCTGCAACCTAGAAGAAAAAGAGGCGATTTGAGGTGAAGAGAAATGTCAGACAGCAAAATGTGACCCATTTTTTGTTATGAGACATGCGGCACATTACATTTTACACAGTAGACTGACCTGACAGCGCCATGGCTAAACGAAGCTCATCCTGTAGTATCTGCAAGACCTCTCTCACTCCTTCCTCCCCCTGTTCAAAACATACCTTTTATGAACATCTTATCTGCACCAATTACACGCAAGTATCCCACAATCTGTTAAAGGTAACTTTAGAAAAGGCTTAAGCCAACTGGTGCAAATTTTCAAGCATCAGAAACACTAAAAAAAACCACTGATTTCCATACAGTTACCTTGTAAGCGAGACCCCAGATTGTTGGCCTGCCAATAAACACACATTTGGCTCCCAAGGCTATGGCCTTCAGCACGTCATTGCCAGTGCGGATCCCTCCATCCATGTAGACCTCGACCCGGCCCTGCACTGTATCCACAATCTCAGGCAGACAATCTATCTATGTGACATGTAAGATCAAGATGTAAGCGTCTGTATGGGAATCATATTTAAACTACAGACACATTGATAGAGTCCCTTACTGTCGCGGGACCTCCATCCAGTTGTCGGCCCCCATGATTAGACACAATTATTCCCTGGACGCCATGCTGTACAGCCAGCTCTGCATCCTCTTTAGTAAGGATGCCCTTGATGATTATAGGCAGCTGTGTTATAGACTGGAGCCAGCCCACATCCTTCCAGCTGATCGACGGGTCCAGGGTATTAGGTGGGGTCCCGTACTTCACCTGGGATTCTGCCTGGGCCTGTACAGAAATCCAGAGGGATTCATACAAACACAGACAGTGCATAACAAGACATGCTCAAACACACAGTGCTCATACAGGGAGCGTAAATTTGAATCCAGTTCGCAAATTTCCCATTACTTCTCCCCATTATTTCACTGCCTTCCTCTACAAGGCAAGGAAGAACCCTTGCTCTACTGTATTATAAATTAGAAAAGTCCAAAATATAAACCATAAATAAACAAACAAATAAATGAGTGCTGTCCACGTTAACACATGCAATACATTTTTTCCAATTTAACGTGTTAAAAATATGTAACGCAGCATTCGTTTTTCTGTCATTCTTTGGCTAGTGTTACATGATATGATCTTTTATTCATGCAAATGCTTTTAAACCATTCAAGCGCAAAAAGACAAAGAGAACGCACTGTCTGTGAATGTCCTATGTGACACACATGACACACAGAAAGACGCGGGCCAGTATCGTGCACAAAGACAGCGCACAAGAATAGAGTTCTCTTTCGCGCTTGCATGAACAATAACATAAACAATTATGCCAAAATGGCACTTCAATGGCAACCAAAGGTTTGAAGGTCCAAATGTCAGTCTCAATGCAGCTTCAAAGGCTCGATATGATCCCAGTCGAGAAATAAGGGTCTTATCTAGCGAAACAATCGGTAATTTTCTAAAAAAATTAATAAAAATTATATACTTTTTAACCACAAATGCCCGTCTTGTACTATCTCTGAGATGCGCCACGCATTACTTCACTGCTATTAACTACAGAACTTTTGTAGCTTGAATAAAGATTAATCTATATTTAATTTATAATTTAATCAGTGCAGACTGTTTGTATATTTCCTAACTGTTAGACAAGTAGGAAGGGCACAGGTAAATATGACATTTATTATGAGTTTATGTGAGGATTGTTTTAAGTTCACTTAAATGAAAAGTTGTTATATTTTTTGAAGCCTAATAAATGTAAAAAAAAAGAAAAGAAAAAAAAAGATAGCTTTTAATTACACTGTTATGTTGAATGGCTATAATTAATGTTAAAAAAAAATTAATCGAGACATCATTAGCTGTATTAGTATTTGTGATACTGGCCTTCCTTCAAAAAAATATGCCATTAAACAAATATTTTAAATATACGGTCTTTATGTTGTTTCTACATTAATTTGGAGATTAACTGTACAATTATTAAATTATAAAATATATTAAAAACATACAAAAACGTAAGTGTTTTTAATAGTGATTAATAGCGATTAATCAGAAAAAAAATTGTGATTAATCTAGTTCATTTCTTTAATCGTTTGACAGCACTAAAATAAATAATTAGTTCCCCTACCTGAAACAGCCCATCAAAGTTCTTGACCTTCAGGTGAGGTGGGAGCTTAAACTGGTTGCGTATGTCATTGCGGCGTTTGCCAGTGTAGGGCACGTCCACTGTAAACACCAGAGCTTTGTAGCCAAGTGCCTCCACTCTGTGTATAATCTGCTCCGAGAGTTTACGGTCCCGGTACAAGTACAGCTGGAACCAACGGTACCCGTTAGGTGCTGCTTCTGCGATCTCCTCCACTGAACATGTGGAGTATGTGCTGGCTATGTAACAGGTGTTCACTGCCTCAGTGGCTGGGAATTGAAAGAAGAGCAGAACGGAGAGATAAGATGGAAAAGAGTAAAGCTATAGCTTCAGATTCAGCTTCAGTGTCCATCTATAGGCTAAAGTGTTGCATAACACAGGAATTAGTGCAACTAAATCCCTTCATCACACTCAGTCCTCCTCTCACCTCTAGCAGTGGCTTTTTCTCCCTCATGCCATGCAAGGCAGTGGAACGCTGTGGGCGCAATTCCCACAGGGAAGCTTATTTCCGTTCCCAGCACAGTGGTCTGAGTGTCATTGATCGACACATCCCGTAAGATCCGTGGCCTGAGGCGGATCCTGAAAGAGATGATATTTTCATATTGTATGAGATTAGTTACAAGTTTGGAGCATAGACATGCCTAATAGAGTATATGTGCATTTAATGCCAGAATGGTACCGTTTATAAGCCTGCAGGTTGTCATCTCTGGTTGTACATTCATCAGCTCCGGCTTCATAATAGTCCCATGTTGACTTTGAGAGGTGCTGCTTGGCATATTCCTCAAAATCAGTCAAACAGACCATAGTCATTTCTGCACAAACGCCTTCCTCGCTTAAAAAAACGCATCGTCATGACATCATCAGTATGTACACAACTGTTATAATTTCAGCATTAATATCACATTATCACTGATGCAGAGTTTGCAGTCTTGAATCAATATATAAAGAGAAGTATGAACAATCAGTATTAGAATACTATTTAGATTATTTACTTTTCCAAGGTCAATGAATAGATATATCAACAAAATGAGTTTCATATTTTTCACGTGATACTTTTCCAAGGCCAATTTTATACTAGTAAATGATTTAAACACATTTAAAAATTCGCACACATAAACATTTTAACACATGGTATAACAGATGAGTACTCAAAACCACTGATCAAATTACCTGCATTTAAACAAAAAATCTGAAAATCTAAAGGTTCATATATCTTATTTTTCAACTTAAGGTTGAATATAACAGTTAAATAGTATCATATGCAACAACTCTACCTTGAAAACACAAACAAGAGGTCTGTTTTACCCTTTTCTGGTGGTTTAGACAAATTTAGGTCACAGCACAGTGGACTGCTCTGGTGCTTCTAGCCAATACCTCTGGCAGTCAAAACACTGATTAACATTAAAGACTGAACCAGGGGGGAAACACAAGTGGGTTGGGATTAACTTTGGAACTCTAGCTATGAGCCAGAACTTGGCTTTTACAAGACCCTGCATTCCCGTACTGAGACTTTATGATTACATAGTGAACTGGAAGGTAATTTCATTGTGAAAATGAGAAAAATCAGTGTTTCAGTTAGTCAATAAACTTAATTTTTATGCACTACCACTGAAAGTTAATAATTAAAGCAGGACACTAGATCTGTTCTTGTAGTCCTCAGAAACTCCTGACCTATGGACTTAATCAAGTACTGCTTTTAAGACTGAAGCAATGTTTTCTCATCTATCAGTTCACGTAACTCTGAAAGAGCCCAAAAAAAAAAACATATGCTACAAATACTGGATTAAATAATCAGCATGGTAACTCCAACTCAAATCTCTGGCTATAATGGACTTATATGCAACCAGCCTGTGTGCAATGTAGTTTTGCTAGCAAATGGGGCTTGGGACTGACCCCTGATGTTTATTGTGTTTGCAGTGGCTGGAAATGTGCTGACCACAGAATAAACTCAGGTGCACGTGGACAAGTGTAGCCTCCCTCACAGTTCTCTGTGATGCAACCACCTGCTCTGTCCAACTAACCAGTGAGATAGCAAAGTCTGAGTGATAACGTCAAATACAATTCTGAGAGATGGACAAAACTGATATATTTGTATATATATTTATACCATGTTACATTATTTCTTCAGATATACAAGTTCCCAATGGGGTCAGTAAGATTTTTTTACTGAATATCATAAAAAATATATATTAAGCAGCACAACTGTTTTTAACATTGACAATAATAAGAATTGTTTCTTGAGCAGCAAGTCAACACATTAGAATGATTTCTGAAAAATCATGTGACACTGAAGACTGGAGTAATGGTGCTGAAAATTCAGCTTTGCCATCACAGGAATAAATGGGATTTTAAAATATATTAAAATAGAAAACAGTTATTTTGAATTGTAATAACATTTCACAATTTCACTGTTTTTACTCTATTTCTAATCAAATAAATGCAGCCTTAGTGAGAATTATAGCATTAGAATTCTTTGAAAAACATAAACAAATCTTTTGAACAGCAGTGTATTAATCTCTTAGTTTACACACACACACACACACACACACACACACACACACACACACACACACACACACACACACTATATATATATATATATATATATATATATATATATATATATATATATATTAAACTAGATGTTTATGAAAAAGACATATATGAAACCTTTACTATTCTGCTAAAAAGTGCATTCTGTGCCATTTTAATAATATAAAAAAATAACAAATTTTGCCCTTTGACACTTAAGACTGCCAAGTTACTCAGTTACTTATAAATTCACCTGTTTGGCATAGTGTACTTCATCTCATCCCTTACAGTGTTTTATTTCACATCACAAGCATTACTGATAGTAGTGATCACTGATCCTGTTTAAATCAAACTACCTGTACTCGCACACCACATGGTTTTCGGACACACGGCCTATTGTTCCTTTTTAACTCTCTTATCTAACCATCTCCCTATAGTTGGTTTGTTCTACATAAAGCCTTTGATTTTGGCATCAGCATCTTAATTTGGTGTTTCCAGCAGATGTGTGCAAAATAATGTCTCTCATGTTGTGTGTTACTGCTAGTCACTTACCCACTATAGCCCAATATGTTCATATTGTTATGACACTCCAGTTCTGCATGCGTATGACGTTCACAGTCTAGGAAAAAGCATTTAACAACACAAGATTAATTATTTTTCTGTCTAATGATTTTTCTTTTATGAACCTTAATCTTTTGGTCCATATGTTGTCATATGTCATACAACACAGGCCTCTGAAACAGAACAAATTAACACTAGGTGGCGATAGTAAGCAAATAAAGACATTTTTAGAAAGATTTTGAGCACATAAACAAAATCTTGATGCACATAACCCTACTTATCAACGTTTCTGCAGGGACTACCATGGGGACTACAAGCTCCAACCAGTCTGGTCAATTCTTAATAACAATTTTCCCATAACCTCATAAAAGCAATGTTTAGGAAAAAGTTTACATGAGATAAACAAAAAGTATTAGTATTTCAGTAAAAGTTGCCTAAGTTTGACAGTAGTGATTGGCTTTTATTCAGCTCTTATCTCACACAATTTAGCTGCTGTCACTCATGTTTTAAAGCATTTCTTTGAGGACCAATCGTAAAAGTGTGGCTGTTTTTGAGATCTTATATTATTTACCAAATATATCTCACTGGAGGAATCCATATCTAAGATAGGATTTAAAATGGAAAATAGCCTATATTATTTTAAAAGCTTGTTTTATATGACTTTTAATTATTTTTTTGCTTTACTTAAACCAAATCGTACAATGTAGTTTTTTTTTTTTTCATATCCAAGTTAATTACTTTTTGCTACAATCTTAAAAATTGCCATCTAGATTCCATGATGAACCTTTAACATTCATGGAATCTTTTCATTTGACCAAAGGTTCTTTATGGTAAAAGATTCTTTAGGTTTTTAAAATGTTCACTGAAAGGTCCTTTGGGGAATCAAAAATGCGGCATTTCTACGAAAATTCACATTTTGGAACCTTTGAGTGTGTGAAGTCATTTGTACCCTTCCTGTGTGGGTCTGTAGTTGCTGTATGTCTTACCTTATCACTGAAGCTCTTGATTTGCTCCTGAGGTTAGTACTGTGTTCCCCTCATGTGTTCAGGTAGGACTGTACAACAGTGGCTCAACGCTCTGCCTCACACACACACACACACACACACACACACACACACACACACACACACACACACACACACACACACACACACACACACACACACACACACACACACACACACACACACACACACACACACACACACACACACACACACACTAAGAGTCACTAAGCCCTACAGTAAGCACTAGCCCAGTCCTCGTATTGTACAGGGGTGAAAAAGGGACCAGAAACAACTTTTTGTTTCAATTGTATGCTAGGAGTGTCACTGGCATTTCATCAATGTGCTTTTGTGTGTTCTGACTTTCTTTCTGAATATTCTTCTGAATCTAGCCTACGAATAAATACTATATTGTTGGCTCTGTGACGAATTGCTTTCTATGTTCCTCATTTGTAAGTCACTTTGGATAAAACATGGAAATATTTTGGACAATATACTATTTTAGTTATTGTGAGTACAGTTTTACAACAATGAGGATTTTATGCCACCACTTGATTCAGTAACTTTTTTTCCAAAAAGAGAGAGAAAAAGAAAGATACAAATAATAGATAAATTTATTTAATAACTAAATAATAATGCAGAAGATACACTAGCGTTAAAATGTTTGGGGTCTGTATATGTATATATATAAAATGCAATGTATTGATGTCAAAGCTGAATTTTCAGCATTATTACTCCAGTCTTCAGTATCACATGATCTTTCAGAAATCATTCTAATATGCTGATTTGCTGCTCAAGAATAATTTCTTATAATTATCAATGTTAAAAACAGTTGTGCTGCTTTTTATTTTTGTAGAAACAGTGATAGTAGGATTCTTTGATGAATATAAAGTTCAAAAGAACAGCATTTATTTGAAATTGAAATCTTTTGGAACACAGTCTTTACTGTCACTTTTGATCAATTTAATGCATCCGTGGTGAATAAAAGTATTATTTTCTGTAAATGTTTGAATACAATGTATTATTAAGTGTTACAAAGAAAGCTTTATATAGAGACTATAAAGGTTGAAAGTCCCCATGTTAGAGGAAAGTATCAGTGTCTGAACTCACCATGAACGAAACAAAACTCCACTTAACGCCATTCATGCCATGCATGTGCTAAAACTAAAATCAGATTCTCCCTCTATTTCATTACCTCTTTATTCCACTTACTTAATTTAAATCAAATTACAATATTGACACAGTATTTCTGTGAGTGTGCGTTTTTATTTTGGCTTTGCAGAGAGGGTTTTGAGGGCCAGGCTCTTTGAAAGCAGAAGAGGTTTTACTGAGGTGTTAATTGTGTTAATCCACAGATGGCTCTGATGTTAATCATATCTTTCCATCTCTTTCTTCTTGGTTTCTCTACCCTGCTTCAAACACACAACCTCTCAGTCATCTCAGTTCAACCCCTCTCTCTTAAATTTGAAGTGAGGTCTGTGTGGAAAACCTTTTTCACATGCTGCTGCTGCTGTCTGTGCCCCTGGGCTACTACACCGTTAGCCCACAACATATGTGTTAGATTGAGCAGAGTTCTCCTGCCCTGGTCACAATCTTTTGTCTTTACCTCAGCTCTCGCTTTCTCAATCTCTCCTTCCATCTCTCTCTAGGTCTAGTGGTTGAGTTCAGTTTGAAGAGTTAATGTTTTTTTTCTTCTCTGTCCTTTCGTTTCACATCTTTGTGAATCAAAACAGCGCCTACTGCTCGTCACAATACAGCCTCCAGATCAAAAACACCCTCCTCTGTCTGTCAAACACAGTTTGAGTTCATCACACATGGATCTTCACCACACATTATTGAATGTATGACTGTGTTTATGCATGTATGAAAGAGAGAGACAGAGGTCAAATGGTCAGACGCTCTTTATCTGAACTTAAAACTGTAGAAAAACTGTAAAAAAAAACGTGAAAAACAAAATACAGGTAAAACACGTGGAAAATCAATACAAAAAATCCTTCATATTAACTTGGTACATTGGATAACCGTATCGGATAATCGTAATCGTATTTTTACTTATCGAGTGTATCTTTCAATCCCTGAATTAAGCATAGCAATAACATAATTTAACTGTATGAGACCGATTTGACTTGACCAAACTCACTTCATAATACAATCTTCATGTGCTAACTGTGGCGTCTGGGGTCTCTCGCCTCTGTCACTTCACTGTCTGAGAATTCAGAGGATATGGGACCAAACTCACTAATAAAACCCCTCCTATTCTTCTTAATTTGTCAATGTCATTCTCCGTCACCCTAATGTCGTTATTTCTCTGGATCTTTCTTTCTCTTTCTTTGTAGGCCTGAGACAGCTCATAAATCTGGAGTTCAGATTGATTGATGGATATATAATTGTCTGGTGTTTTTGCATGTGAAAGGATACAGAAACGCAAGGGAAAGTGCACACTCAGCACAGTTTACATTGATGATTTACTCCGAGACATAGCTTATTCCATTTTATTTTGAAGATAAATGGATTACAGGCATGGAAATCAAGGGAACCCACCACCAAAAATAATACTTTGATGGCTTACTTTGATGGTGATCCTGCTTTCAGTATAACATTTGCGCCCGTTTTCACAGACAAGGCTTAAGCCTAGTCCCAGACTAAAATGCATGTTTGAGCTATTTTAACTGAAAGTAACTTGCTCTGATATCTCTAAATATGACAGTGTCATTGTTTTGTCTCAAGATGCACACCAGTAATGTTTTTATTTATTTATTTTTTTATCTAAGGCACGTTTATAAAAGCTAAATTTAGGACTAATCCTGGCTTAATTCAAGCCCTGTCTGTGAAACCAGGCCTTGGTGTATTTCCTTATATCCTATGGGCCTAGTTAAATTTTGTGAATTCACTGTCTGAATAGGGAGTGTTGTTGAACTAATCGCTAACATGAAGACACTTGCATGTGAAGAAAACACCCCCTGCTACTCCAAAACAACAGAATATACAGTTGCAGTAGAGAGGTATAATATCTAAAATAGTGACAGTTTATGTATTCTTCACATTCTGACAGTTCATCAGTTCATAGTGTTTACTATGCCTTATATATTGTGGAAAACCATTTTTATTACTGATGGTCATTTGATTTTACAATTAGCAGCCATAAATTTGTTCAGACTGAGAATTTATTCTATTTTTTCATATGAAGTATTTGACACACAGAAGAGTATTATGGTTTATATGCTTAGAAAATACCCATTAAAATTTTTTAAAAAATGATTTCAGACTCTTTTATACTGTATTCTGCTTTGTCTTAAATATACTGCTTACTTTAAAATGTTTAAAACGTGTACAAGGCATTTACATGTTTAATTCCCGTACTGTAAGTCTCTGCTGTTTAGAAAGTATTAATGTTAATTGTGGTGGTTCAGCACTCTAGATATCAGAACATGGGCTCTTAATCTCCTCACTAACCAATGTAGCACTTTCATAAAATATATTTTATTACATTCAAATTAATTATTAAAAAATAATGAATTAAATGTATCACTTTATTTTTAATAACGTCTTTAATTTTAGCAGTTCTGTAAAATAGTATCTGAAGCTGCTGTCTGCAGGGTCTTCGTACTTTAATTTTACAAGTGTAAATATTTGCATCTGAACTCTTAAATGAGCTGTCTAATTGTACTTTGTGAAGTTGTATAAATACCAGACCAACATTCTAACAAACTGCATCTAAAGTCAATTCATATGAGAGCAACAAATCCAAATCTCCCTCATAACTTTAGATCAATTTCATATAAATGTTTCTCCTCACGGGCAGAATTGTTATGGCCCAGGTAAGTACCAACCACCCAAAAAGCTAAATGAGTTCAAGCACCTTGATTACGTTAAACTAAATCATGGATATTTGTTCTAACTGATGCGCTCATTTCTCTACTAAGTAATACTCATACACTAAGAAAAGGAGAGTGGAAAAATTGAGTGCTCATTTAGATTCAGCTGCTATCCTGAGTAATTTGGAAAGGATCCTTAGGGTCATTTAAACTAGTGTTGGTTTCCAGTTACAGAGCAGTAAAAAAGAGAATGATGTCAGATTGACTTCTCTTGTTGGGATTCTCCTCTTCTGTCCTGTGACGGACCTCAGTCTCAGTGTCCATATCTAATCAACTGTGTGTGTGTGTGTGCTCAGCTACAATTATGTAGTTATGCAAATTACCCTATAGTTTGTCCAGCTGGAAACATCAAATATGCCTTTATTCCATGGTTTGTGTGTATATGTCATCATGTCCACCTTATGGATTTCTTTCTATCCTTTACTAGTAAATTCATACACCATTTAAGAAATAAGGGATAATGTCAGGGCTCTCCAATCCTTCTCCTGGAGGGCCACTGTCCTGGAGCGTTTAGCTCCAACCCCAATTAAACACCAGACCGATCGGTCTGTTAAACTCTACTTGGCCAAATGCCCTAAATGAAACCGCTCCTTACAAAGCCTTACAAACTTAAATCTGAACCATGGGTTCCAGTGACCAGAGTCACTGTCGAGCCCTCTTGAGGTGTCGTGGGCTAGTCGACGAAACACTGAGGACGGAAGGTGCCCACTTGAAGACCCTAGAGATGTCCCCTACTCTGCTCAATCCGGACGGTTGTCATGAGGGGACCGCACTGTGGTTGCAGCCGTTGTGTGTGCTGACGCGCAAATATTAACACCAGACAGAAGGAGATTCACATCACTATTTGGAAAGAAGCGTAAATGGATGGAGAAGTATAGGTTACTGTAAAGCTACGTCTTAGTTGGTGCTTATCTTGGCGAAAGCCGAGTACAAATCAGCATGAAGTTTAACATCTACTCTCGTGTAATGGAAATCATAATCTGAAAAATTTCAAAATCTCTCGGATCTCTCTTATCTCTCAGGTCGAACTTTAAGACTAAAGTCAGGAAATTGTTCCTCTTCTGTTGCGCATCTAACCTGTGGTGGTCTCCCTTAAGGATCTATCTTAGCGCCTTCTCTTTTCTCTCTCTATATGTTACCACTGGGCACTATTCTAAGACAACATGGGGTATCTTTTCACCGTTATGCAGACGATACTCAAATGTATGTACCAATCAAGAAAAATCATCCCTCTGCCCTTTCATCATTACTAAGTTGTCTAGATGAAGTTAAATTTTGGCTGGACCAAAACTTTTTATTTCTAAATGAAAACAAAAACAAGATCATTGTTTTTGGGTCCACTGTTAATCCTCAGGCTGCCACCTTCGACATGGAAGAGCAGACTGATGTACAGCATTGCCGTGGACAACAGCAAATATTAGGAAACAAGGTGCATTCACGCCATGTTGTAATTATTGTACTTACAAGATTTCAACTTATATAAAGCATTCACGTCCTTGTAGAGCTCGTAATTACAGCTAGTAAAATGGAATTTTTCTGAGAATTGAATTGAAAGCATTTATTGTAATTGTATTTGTATACAACTATTAGGAGCACTGCTCCTGAATGATGTTTGAAAGACATACAACCATATAACCAGACAACAATATAACCACAAGAAATAAACTCTAGACAGTACAGTTACAGACTTAGTATTCATATTAACCTCTTATTTAGTGCATTTGTTTTAAATCTTAATCATTAAAGTGTTCAAGTGGTGATATTGCACGTTGACATACTGCACATTACATAAGACAGCAGTATAGACAGAAGAGAGATCGGAATAAAAATAATAAATGTAGTTAAATAACGTGACTGGTATAGTATTTTAACCCTGACCTTTGCCTTTAGTGCATTAGTGCATTTTTGAGTTTAGAGTCCGGATTGCCACTGGAAAGAAGCTGTCCTTTAGTCTTGTGGTCCTTGTTCTTAGGGATCTGTACCGTCTGCCTGAGGGCAAAAGATTAAACAAGTGGTTCCCTGGATGTGATATGTTTTTGGTCTTTGAGAGATAGTGGGAGCAAGCAATGCTTTCCAGGGAGAGTAGCGAACAGCCTGTGATTTTTTTGGCTGTATTAACCTTTGGAGGGCTGCCTTGTCTGCTGTAGTACAACTGGAGTACCACACTGTAATACAGCACGTTAACACGCTTTCAATAGTAGAGCGGTAAAAGGACACCAGCAATTTGCAACCTTTGCTGTGCCTTTTTGATTATTTCTGAGGTGTTAGCAGACCAAGAGAGGTCGTTGGATATTTGGACTCCCAGGAAATTAAAAGTGTGGACCCTCTCTATACAGTCTCCATTGATATAGAATGGGGCTGGTTTCATGCTTCGCCTCCTGAAGTAAAAAATGTTTTGTCTTTGAAGTGTTCAGAGACAAGTTATTATCAGAACACCACACTACTCGTTTCTGGACTTCATCTCTGTAGGCTGATTCATCATCTCCTGAGATGAGTCCAATCACTGTAGTATCGTTGGCAAATTTGATGATTTTGTTGGTAGAATGGATGGAAGTACAGTCATGTGTGTACAAGGAGTAGAGTAGAGGGCTTAATACACAGCCTTGTGGGGAGGCGGTGCTGAGCGTGATGGTGGCTGAGAGGTGAGGGCCAATCTTAACAGTTTGTGAAGAAGTCCTTTATCCAGGTGCAAATGGAAGGAGAAAGGCCCAGTTCAGTCAATTTGTGTACTAGAATGACTGGGATAATTGTATTGAACGCTGAACTGTAGTCTACGAAGAGCTTTCTTACATAGGTCCCCTGCTGCTCAAGATGGTTAAGTGCAGTGTGAAGGGCTATGTTGATCGCATCCTCCGTATAATTTTGTCTATATGCAAACTGTTGTGGGTCCAGGGTGGAGGAAAGGCTGGATTTGATGTGCCGTGAGATCAATCTCTCAAAACACATCATGATAATTGGTGTTAATGCAACCGGTATGTAATCATTTAAGTTATTTGTGGTTGCTTTCTTAGGAACAGGGATGATGGTAGCAGATTTTAAACAGTGTGGGATGATGGCTAATGTCAGTGAAAGGTTAAAGATCTTTGTAAAGACCCCACCAAGCTGATTGGCACAGGCCTGAATTACTTTGCCACATACTCCATCCAGGCCAGCAGCCTTCCTTGTGTTCACTGTTTTGAGCACTCGTTTCACCTCGTGTTCCTGTAGGGTGAGATGGCAGATGTCAGAGGTTGGCGGAAATGCTGGAAATGTGATGAGTTTCTTAACCTCAAAGCAGGCAAAGAAATAGTTAAGTTCCTCAGCCAGTGAAGCATCAGCATAGAAAGTGCTGTGATCGTTGTTCTTATAGTTGGATAATGTTTCGAATCCCTTGCCACACTCTTCTCGAATTTTGTCTGGAGACGGTCCTCGATTTTCTTTTTATAAGACTCTTTGGCGCGTTTGATACCTCTTCTCAAGTTGGCTCTTGCCAGTCACCAGATCTGTAGACGCAGTCGCGTTCTTTGTGTAATGACTCGTACTTGCACAAAGAGCTCCTGCTTGTATGTGACCTCTGAACCACATGACTGCTACAAATTTATTTAAGCCATAATTCCCAGTCCGAGGACGTGAATAGCTTCGAATTAAACGTCCTGCATTGTCATCTCGAGACTACGGTAATTACGACACGGTGTGAACGCAGCAATATCAGACCACCATTGACCAATCAGAAATAAGTATTACAGAGAAGTTTGTAATGAATGAATTTTAATGTTACACTTTGTTCAGATGCATTTTTAAAGTTCCATATTCATTTAATAATGTTAAAAAACTGCTCTTTTCTTAGGGCTTTAATTTCATTTCATGCCAGATATTTCTCAATGGACCCTTTTCACATTTCAGGTTTTTCAGAAGCGGATGTGGTCACAGTTGTGTAAACTTAATAAATGTACATCAAATTGTTAAAGAATTAAAAACATATACATTTTTTTTTGTTTAGATTCATTATAAGCCTGTGTAAACGCAAACTCGTAAGCCAATAAATTATTTTTCTGTAAACTGTTAAATACAATAAAGATATAATATTTCATGCACCCCCACATGAAGTCTGTGCTGTTTGTTTTGATGTTTGTCTTTTGTTTTTTTCTCTGTAGAACAGTAAAGGCAAGGCCACATCCCTTGCATTCACCATGCTCATACGGGGATGCTGTGCGACATTAATTCATTACAGGACTGCGGGAAAAGCTGATGATGTGAGTCAGACATTCAATTTGTTACAGCTGTACAAAAAGAGAACGAAAGACCATTTTTCAGGACACCAATCACTCTAGAGTTTCTAAAAGTCTATATAAATGCACTGCAGAGCAGAGGCATGTGAATGTTTTCACTGGGTTTTATTTTTAATGATACAGAGCAGATGTTTGCATGTGAGTGTGTTCATTTTAGAGAGGAAGAAAAAGAAAAAAACTTCACAGAGAGATGTAAAGCTGTCCATCAGAGAGTGACCACTGCAGTGCACTGGAACGTTGGCCAAATTATTGGCAACTACATTGCAGTAACAGATGAGTAAAGCATGCTTTTTATTGGCTCTGAGGACTCAGTGGAATGTTAAATACGATTAAACATCAAGGTGTGTTTGAGCATCTCTATGGCTGTGCATGTCCAAACCATTGCTCAGTAGCTCATGCCACCCAGAATGTCAATCACCCGATTAGCTTCAATGCTAAAAAATTATTGTCCGTTCAGCTCCACACACCAGACTTGCTCGCCAAGACAGATGTCTCTGCACTGACATTAGAAAAACAGTCTCAGGGTGACAGAGACAAAAGCATATTTGCTCGAATGAAAAGTGGCGCCACATTAGCTTTACACAAGTTTTGTTTTATTAAACAAAGCATGAAATCCTCCAAAAATCAGCACTATCATATGACAAATAGAAAACAAACGCCTTGGCAGGGCTCAAAGGAGCAAACCTGCTCGAAGACACCAGTTTTGCATCTGCGTGAGTGAATGTTTTTTTTTTTTTACATTGCAAGCCACTGCAGAATATCTTTAGTCAAGTATACACAGCGTTGGGAAAGTTACTTGGAAACTTTTGCTTTCCAAGCTACGTGTTACTGAATTTTTAAAGTAATGCTGTAATGATTTAATTTACTCAAAAACCCTTTGTTTTTTGCTTAAGTTTTAAAAAATAGTTACTAAAAATGGAGCTAGATATTATGTTTACTCTCTAACACTGATTTTAATGATGCAAAATAAAAGCTTAATGTCTTTCATGATTTATGAGAATTTTGAAAGAAGGCAGGAACTGGGATGACAAAGAAAAATAAGAAAGCGGTAGAAAGAAAGGAAGGGAGGAAGAAGAATATGCCACGTAGAAGGGGGGAAATGACATCTTTATACGGACCTCCTGATGCATCCTATAAGCCAATGAAGATTCAGCAGTAACGTGGGAGTTATTACTTTAACCAGAGCAGATAACAAATCGCCGCCATACTTTCATATGTCAAAATTTGCAAAGTGACAGCCTTAAAGGGATCTTATCCTCACAACTCACACCATAATGTGGCAGAATACGGCGGCAGTATCGGACGATCTGATTATTTAAGAATGAAAGTGAAGCAGGATATAACACACATCACGGTTGCGTCTTTGTGAATGCACAATTCTTGCTTGTCTGTAACAAACAGGTTCCTTCAGACCTGTTTCCTGTTAAAAGCTGAAGTCTCCACTACAGAGATTGAAGCTAGCAAGATCCTTAACGAGGAGAATATCAGCTTTCCTGGCTCTTATGATCTGCCACTCTTAGGTTTCACTTTCAAAGCTCAGCTCATTCGCCAACTTCCCACAACTTCTCTCCCTCGTCCCGTCTCTCTCCTACAGTTCTGCTTCTTAGGGGGAGCTGATAGAGACATAAAAACGAAAGCACAAAGACACACACACGCATTCTGCACTCGTCTACAAAGCTCTTTATCCTCTGATGAGCTGTTTATGGTCAGGGATGTCTGGATGAAAAAATTTTTTAGGAATTCTTCTTAGGCTGCACTGAGATACATTGGGTCCTTCTGGATAATGAAACAGACAGACCTCAGCTTCTGTCTGGCTAAACTCTCAAGTTATGCAATCAGCATGCAAACATGCAGTCTTCACATAAGACACATCTACTGTTTCACTGTAGCATTACATAGATATTTCACCCAAATATGAACATTCTGTGATTATTTCCCTAGTGAAAAAAATATACTTTATTGTATTTGAAATATAATCCCTTTTTCAATAGTACATTGCAAATATACTAACAAAAATTGTACTATCTTTAAATATATTAAAAGTATATTAGCATCATCCTTTTACCTATTTTCACTATACAACTTTTAACACACTTTAAAATAATTGTACTTCAGTATATTTTCTAAAAATATATTTGAAGAGAAAATTCAGTTTATTTTTTAAAAGTATATTTATTTGCACAAATATATTTTAGGCATATTTTAACAGTGTGCTGGAAATGATCATTGTAACAATGCATTGAAAGTATACTTTCAAAATTCATTATAGTAAACAATAGTATTTTGTACAAAGTATAGCTAAGTTTTATTTGTCTAATAATGTGCATTTGTTATTGAAGACAAAGTATGCAATTTGTAGTATTTGGAATAAGCCAAAGGTATTAATGAGCCTATACTTTTTACTCAAATATATCACACCATGATAGCCTCGTGGGCAGGTGCGCCAACATGTGCTTCAGGAGACCAGGCTCATGGACCCCTATCGATCCCGTCCCTCCTCTCCCTCTCCCACCTCACTTCTTGTCTAGCTACTGTCCTATCCTAATAAAAGGTGAAAATGCCAAAAATATATTTTTTTTAAATAAAAAAAAGATATAAATACACTTATGGTATATTGTTTTTATGTTTCGAAGACACTCGTAATGTACTTGTAACAGAAATAAAGTACACTTTAATATCACTAATCAAGCATGTAATTAGTCCCTACACAGGCATATACTTAAAGTAGACTAAGTATACTTGAAGTTGGTCCAATTTAGTACACAAAAGTACACTAAATACACTTAAAGTTATGCTTCACTACAATTTAATTACAACTAAAATAAGTTGTTTAAAAATAGTAACCTTCAAGTTAACTAATCATTAACACACTTGAAGTATACTGATAATCAGTCTGGCTGCAAGTATACATAGCATATTTTTTTTCACCAGGGTTGCTCACCCTCATCAACCACCGTTAAGGCACCAATATACTTCAAGCGAAATGAAGAACAAACTGATGAGACGTCATTTCGAACAAAATCAGGAGTTTGGTTTGGGAGTTAGAAAAAGCTTGCCAAATCGAACTTTCCGGAAAAGTTTGCTACGGCTGGTAAACACCTTCGTACTACCATTGGTCGTTACGCGATTTCATAATAGGTAGATGTGCGCGGAGACTTCGGCTTCTTTTACATGGAAATCTTTTCAGGTTCATTTCTCCTTCAGTCCGTAGAGGTCAGACGTCAGTGAGTGAAAACATGAAAACACTGGAGAGCTGTTAAAAAAAACAGTAGGAAAAAAAAAAGTTGTACTTCCGATGAAATGAAACACTGATACTGTTTTTCATGTTTAATACGGTAAAGTTGCTTGATTTTAAACAATCTATAGTATAAAGTGCTATGTTAAAAAAAGTGACTTGACTTTACTAGAGTGCTGAATTGCAGAGCTCATGCAAACATATCCACGTTGCTATGATCAGATACTTTTCTTATGCTTTATAAAAAAAATGCTTGCTGTTTTCTTAGTTTTGTTGTGTATTTATTTTGTTATTGAGATGAAAGCATGCAGCACATTTACATATTCGTCTAAATGCCGCTCTCAGCAGTGTGAGCGGTGTCAGATGTTCGCCAACAGTATATCGATTGTCACGTATATTTAAAACTTCGTTTTTAGCCCTAAGCGAAAAACAAAAAAGAAGTTCGCTGTGAGTATATCGGGGCCTTTAACACGAATCACTGAAAATCACTTTTTTTGCAGCTCTCAAATTCATTCAGTGCATTTTGTTCCATTTCAATGACGATTTCCTGTCACAATTATGAATGTATTTCTCATAATTTTGACTGTATATCTCACAATTTCTCATAAGTGCAACTTAATTTCTGACAACTGGAACCTTATTTTTCATAATTGTCTCATAATAGCAACTTTTGTTTCTCATTATTTTGACTATATCTCACAGTTTCTCACACTTTGTATCATATTTCTTTACATCTCTATTTCTCTTGTACTTGTGAGTGTATTTGTTTTTTTAAACTTTATCTCACAGTTACATTTTTAACTCTGAGAAATGGGCTTCCATATGTGGTTGTTGGTGGTTGAGTAAATAATGACAGAATTTTTAGTTTGAAATGAACAATCTCTTTAAGAATAGCACAACTTTTAATAAATCCAAAGCTGTGTGAATCATTCAATAATTTCTTGACCCGCACATGTTCAATGGCAAGAATTATATAGCAGTTCCTGTTTGTGTGTGTTGTGCGTGTGAGATCACCTACAGATGGTTACGCCTCATGCATATGCTGGTACACACTACCTCTCAGTGTGACTGCTACACACCAGATGAACTGCTTGATGAGTGAAAGGCGAGGAGATTTCAGCTGCAGCCATGGCCCGGTGCGCACTACTGAATTCATATGCTGTCCAGATCTGTGAGAGGGAGGGCTATTATTCATCGATGTGGTATTTATGAGTGGAAGGAAAGGTCTTTGATAGAGAAACTCTTCCCTGCTCCTCTCTACCACATATACTCGTGCTCCTGGAACCCTACACTCTCCATTGCTCCCACCCAGTATCTGCATATCTCTAGTGTCCAGCCTTTTCCCATTCACTCCATATTGTGTGAAATGTGATAGAGAGGTTGGGTAATAATAGGTGTGGATATATTTGGGAAAAAGATCAACTGACTTATTGATCTGTGCACGTGACAGAATTGTTGAGTCCGGTACCAACACTGATGAGAGTCTGGTGTTGTAGCTCAGGACTGCTGGTATTCATCTGGCTTTCTTGTCAGAACAGAAACAGGAAAAACTCAAGGGCTCATAATCAATGCACTCTATTTATTTGATACTTTTAGAGCATGAGAGATTCAAACAGAAATAGCGAAAGAGGAGCAGAGATAAGAGATAAATTTGCACACTGAGCTCAAATTCCAAATGCCATTTTTATGCACATGAAGGGCACTGCAGGATTTGGCTGGCATATAGTTATTTATGACCTTAGCTGTCATTTAAAAATGCTAGGTTGCTTACAATGCAACCAAAAAAATTATGGTTTCAAAGAAAAAGTTCTGAATATGCATAACTCACTATATATTTTCATTTTTGTCCCAATGAGAGACAGAAGACTATAGGACAATATTTTAGCTATATAAATTTTGCTAATGCTATTGAAATAAATAATATTCTGATTCAAAATATATAAGCAGTGACGTATGGTATGGCTTTGTAGGGTTCTCCAAACAGCTACATATGAGACAGTAATACCCTGATCTCTTAAGGATAGGTATAGCATAATGGAGCTACCTTTTTAACAGAATTCACCCTCAGACAGTTTACAAAATAATAGCCTATATGATGGATAAAGACAAAGACATATTATACGCAATAAACATAGCCTGTTTACAGTCAGCTCTGCTTTGCCGCAAAGTTTATTCTCACCAGACAGCTTAATATTTAGAAAGACCAGCAGGCCTCAGAGGTGATAACTTCATCGCTCTCTGTGTCTCATCATCCGTGTCCAACTGAGCGCTTTATGGTAAACCTTGCAAACCCATCACCCTGGACAGTAAAATTATACTGCTCCTTCTATCTGTTTTAAGCTCTCCAAAAAAAAAAAAAAAAAAAATGAATGCAGCAACTGTGGCTCAGCTCCACATCTGTGTGGCAGATTGGGCAGAGCAAAAAGGTGCTGTGAAGTAGATGGACAGCAGTCTGTCCAGCATGTGTGCACTGCAGCCTTTATGATCAAATTACAATTGCTTTGCCAAACAATAAAAGGCATATTGAACTCAATAATTTTCCTTTCCATATATGATTTTTTTTTCTTATATATATATATGAAGGTATTTTTGGTGCAAATCAACTGAACGCCTGTGACAGTGAAATTTGTAGTTGTAGAGAATAGCTACACATGTGTATCAGTAAATTTGAAGTCATAGAGAGAAATGTTTTAAGAGTTGCAAACTTGTAGACTTTATCTTCCACAAACACAACACAACAGTTACACCTTCTCAAATTCTTCATTGCAGGTGGAAAAATCCTATTCTACAAATCACAAATTAAGAAGCTCGTACGCTCACATTTTTGCTACAGTTGCTGCAGTGAATATGGTGCAAAACGCATTTACACACCTGCATCAAAAAATGTGAAGTCACAGAGAAATTTTGCTCTGTAACTGTTGTGTTGTGTTTGTGGAAGAGAAAAAAAGTCTACAAGTTGTGGTGGAAAGAGTACTAACAAATTGTACTTAAGTAAAAGTATTGCAACTTAAGTAATAATTTACTTGAGTACAAGAAGAAGTACTGAAAATAATATGACTAGAGTAAGAGTAAATATGTAGTTTGCTTAAAAACTACTCAAGTAACTACGTTACAAAGTACATTAGTATTATTTTTCAATTTTTACCCAAAATGGGCAGATGATAGCGGTATGGAGCGCTAAACACTTACATGTTACTTGAGTATGTACTGGGAGCCCAGTACATACTGATTTATCCCTCGCATAGAAAGTCCACAAGTGAGATTCATAGAAGTATTAAACTTATGACATTTCAGGAAATGCCTTATATGGATATAATAACATGCAAATAGAGACGTTTTGACTGATGAAACATGAAGACAAACAGATGATAGTGATAATATATCTGTGTTCATCAAGCTATCTCAGGTATTTTCATAAGAATGATGTATGTCTTTAAAGGGGAATTCGGCAACTATTTCAACTTAATAAAACCATTTAGAAATCATTTGGATGGTTTAATAACCTGTTCTGGTGAGAATGGTGACTTTCCCCCCTCCCCCCAACGTTCCTAGGCGGAAAACCAACCTTGCAACATGAGGACTAACGTCCCGGTAAGTTGGAAATAGGAAGTCTCGTGAGAAGCGAGAACGAGCGAGAAACACAAACTGCTTTACGGCAATTCGACATAAACACACACGCCGCCCTCAATGTGTATGATGTATTACCCACCTCGGTAGACATAGCTCCACACAATAAAGTTACCCGGCTCCGATAATAACAAATGCACATGAGCAGCGGTAGAAAAGGGGAGGAGGGTGCCGCAAGTGAGTTTTTTTTACGACATTGTTGTGAAATATACGCCCCACAGCTGTAGGGGGAGCTCGTTGAGAAAACATGTGACAACAAAAGTGAAAATCAGCGAAGAAATAGCTAGAGTTGCCGAGTTCCCCTTTAAAGGGATAGTTCACCCAAAAAGGAAAATTAGCCCATGATTTACTCACCCTCAAGCCATCCTTGGTGTTTGACATACTTCTTTCAGACAAATACAATCAGAGTTATATTAAAAAATGTCCCTCTCTTCCAAGCTTTATAATGTCAGTGAATGGCTGGAGAAAATTTGAAACCCAAAAAAGTGCATCCATCCATGATAAAAGTGCTCCATTTTACTCCAGGGGGTTAATAAAAACCTTCTGAAGTGAATCCATGCATTTGTGTAAGGAAAATACCCATATTTAAAAGTTTATAAACTATATCACTAGCTTCCACCAGACGGCCGTACGCATCGATGTACGGTGGAAGACTAACCCCTGACCCGACGCACAGCGTAATGACGAACGTGGAAGCTCAAAGGTAAGAGAGCTAAACAAAACACTGGTCGCGAATTAGCAATTTTGAAGAGAAATGTCGGAGGATTTCTATATAATAGAAGAGGAGCTTCAGTTTGTTGCACAGCCTATTTGTTTAAACCGCGAGAGGCGTCTAAGCTTACGATACTCCTACATCCTACGTCATACATGCTTAAGTTAGGCTACTCTTGTGGCGCATGTCGAATTGCGTAGTATGCGTACGGTCGTCTGGCGGAAGCTAGTTATTTTAGATTATGAAGTTATAAATATGGGTATTTTTCTTACAAAAACCCATGGCTTCCCTTCCGAAGGCCTTTATTAACCCACTGGAGCTGTGTGGAGTACTTTTTTTCCAGCCATTCACTCCCATTATAATGCTTGGAAGAGCCAGGTCATTTTTTAATATAACTCTGATTGTATTCGTCTGAAAGAAGAATGTCATATAGGCCTACACTTAGAGGAACTTTAGGGTGAGTAAATCATAGGCTAATTTTCAGTTTTGGGTGAACTAACCCTTTAATGCTATGCTAATCAAACAACATGAAACCACATAAATAATTTCAAACATGACTGACATGTATTGTGATTTTTGGAGCAAAACATGATATTAAACTCATAAATTGTAGTGTTTGACAGTATGCTAAACAAACATACTACAGTAGCTTTCCCTGTTGTCAAGAGCGAGCGAAAAGTAAGTAAGTCCAGGTAAGATCATTTGAATGTTTTCATTTGAATCATTTCATAATTGAAAGCAAAGAAGTCCGATAAAAAAGATAGATTTACAACAATATGACTAAAAAAGTGCCAGTAAAAAAATAAATAAATGGGATATGATCAACATGTTAAATTAAATTCTCTTTTTTGTTTCGTTCTACTGAAAAAGAGCTGGGAGCCCACTGTTGCTATGGTAACAAACTACACTTTTACATGCATCTGATTGACAGATAAATCATGTGAACTTATTTTACTTATTTTTTCAGCTATGTACAAAGTTTGCTTCGTACATTTAGTTTAACTGTATTGTTAAAGACGGCGAGCTTTACCATTTAATTGAACTGTGTGCATGTATTTTAGACACTTACATTGTTCTTGCTGCGTCCATGTTATATGAGTTTTTTTATTTACTTCAACAGCTCAGTGCTCTGGTATTATCAATGAGATGACCCATTTCAGGAGTTGTCATAATTAAAATTTAAAATCAGAATATGAGCATAGCTCACTTACATTCACTGAAACATTGAAACGTTAGCGATACTGATTCAAAACCTTTCTTTTACTGTCTATGTTCAAACCACAAGCGCCAGTGAATGAATGACAAAGCGCGGTTTGAACACACCGCCCCCCAGCCAAACTGGAAGTTTTGATTGGTTTTGCACCCAAGTAAGACCTGTTTGTTATTGGCTGAAGCCCTTTAGATCTGTCGTTTATTGGCTGCTTCAGATCTGTCTGTTTTTTTTTGTTGTTGTTATTGAAGTCAAATGTCAGCTTGCCCTGTTGCTCCGTCGGCACCTTTGTCAAAGTAGGGTTAGGGTTAGGGTAACCCTTGGTGAAAAATAAATGTACCTTAGTTGAATACTTTATTTTTATTCAACTCAAGTAAAAGTAAAAGTACCACAAATTAATTATACTCAAGAAAGTAGAACCCTAGCCCCCCCCCCCCCCCCCCAAAAAAAATATATACTCAAGTACTTTAACAAAAGTATTTGTTAGTTACTTTCCACAAACTCTTAAAACATTTCTCTCCGTGACTTCAAATTTACTGATACACGTGTGTGGCTATTCTCTACAACTACAAATTTCACTGTCACAGGCGTTTATGTGATTTGCACCAATAATACCTTCATAGATGTATGTCTAGCAGAAACACTGATGTCAAGTGTAATTTCTAAGCTCACAGCTCCACCAAAATAAATGGTCTCACATCTCTTGCATCTGTCTTTTGAACATCATCGATGTACAGTGCGCTAACCTGACCTTTGGGGTCCAGTAAAGAGAAACCTTGAGTGACCATCCACAAACACAGTCACAGTTATACATAAAATGCTTAACAAATAGCTTGTGTCTGTGGCTACTTGGAATCTGCAATTTTTCCTCAAGTGTGGTTTAAAGGCACAGTATGTAAGTTTTGCCGCTAGAGGTTGCACAATAACTAAGGCATAGCTTGATGACACCGTGATAGCCGATGGAAAGCAATCTAGGTATTAAAGTTTTATTGACATTTTACGTTGCTGGTTTTATTATGCTTCTGCTGAAGTCGGCCGCTGCTGCTCCTTTTGTTTTGTAGTTTATGCATATATGATTAAAATTACGCTTTGCCTCCTTTTTCCCTGAACTTAAACTTTGTTACCGTTGCGTTTGATCACTTACATTCACATTATTTTATTTCATTATATTCACGGCTATTTTATTTCAGCCGTAAGGGCTGCAAATTGCTACTCACAGGTCACTTTATTTGATGAATTAAAATTGTGGGGTATGTGAATACTTGGTCAAAACAATCATAGCCCGTTTCACAGACAAGGCTTAAGTCTAGTCCCAGACTAAAATGCATGTTTGAGCTATTTTAACTGAAAGCAATTTGCACTGAGATATCTTAAAATATTTCAGTGCCATTGTTTTGTCTCAAGATGCGCACCAGTAATGTTTTTCTTTTCAAAGGCACATTTATAAACAATTACTTAAATGTCCTAATTAAACTAAGGCCTAATCCTGGCTTAATCTAAGCCCTGTCTGTTGTAAAGCTGCGCTGGATCAGGCCAATGAGGGTCTTCTGATCCGCGGGTGAAGGTCTCTGCGTGTTACTGTCTTTTCTCGCGGCAATGTATTTTTTATTAAATTCGATACATTTTCTCATATGTATTAACTACTCGGTTACTCACATAACCTCAGTTCCCTGAGTTAGGGAACGAGTATTGCGTAGCTATACGCAGTGGGGAAACTTCTTTTCCCCGATTTACTGAAGCCTTTATGTAAAGCGCATTTGCAGCTGCACAGCTAGAACATGAGCGTCTGGCTCGCTCATAGGCTGCGCTGTGGCAACTGCACATCCAATGGCGCGGGCGCCTCTGACGTGCGACCAATGAGATCACTCTGCGTCATACACGTCAGAGCCCGCTAAGGGGGCGTGACCTCAGTCTATAATAGTCCCCGAATTCGCCATTATAGCAGGTTTAACGACTAAAGCGACAACTTGCCATGTTACTATAGTGCGGCTGGCTACGCAATACTCGTTCCCTAACTCAGGGAACTGAGGTTACGTGAGTAACCGAGTAGTTCCCTTTCGAACAGTCACTTCGTATTGCGTAGCTATACACAGTGGGGACGCCATGCAAAATGCCGCAAAACGCCGTTACTGGCTGCCACTGCAACTCAGGACCCCTTAGCATACAAAACAAGCCATAACCGCATAATTATGTATAAATAGACTAGACACCGTCAGGTCTAAAATAGTACACATCAGTTAGAAATAACCCAACATACTACACCAATGAACCCAGACACTGTCGGGGTTATTAGTATATGAACATAACCAGTCAAGTGGGTTTATATATGAAATTATAACCGGCCAAAGCGGGTTTTATATATGTATGGAATATAACCGCCAAAAGCGGGTTTTATATATGTCATATAACCGGCCAAAAGCGGGTTTTATATATATGTAAATATAACCGGCAACAGCGGGTTGATGCATGAAATACAACCGGCCAGCAGCGGGTTTTTTTTATATATATATATATATATATATATATATATATATATATATATATATATATGAATGTGATTGTGCACAGTAATATATGACAAGACCGCCACCGACGGGTCTTAATCATACCGAAAGCACCTTCGCCTGCAGGGAAGGCACTTCCATATTATATAAACTCATAAATGTGGAAGGCGAGGACCAGCCGGCCGCATCACAAATATCACTAATGGGAATGCCAGATGACCAAGCCCATGACGAGGCCATACCTCTGGTTGAATGGGCCTTGATACCTATAGGGCAAACTTGACCCGCTGCGGTATAAGCCATAGAAATAGCATCCACTATCCATCTAGACAGTCTTTGCTTAGTGACTGGATCCCCCTTGGATCTACCACCAAAGCAGACAAAAAGCTGTTCTGATTGTCTAAAAGATGCAGAACGCTCCAGATAGATTCTCAGCCCTCTGACAGGGCAGAGAAGATTAACCTCTCCATCCTCTGCAGAAGGAGGGAGGGCTGATAATGTCACCACCTGTGCTCTGAACGGTGTTGAGAGCACTTCAGGAACGTAACCATGTCTGAGCTTGAGGATGACTCTGGAGTCATCTGGACCCAACTCCAAACATGCAGGGCTCACAGAGAGCGCCTGCAGATCTCCCACTCGCTTGATAGATGCCAACACCATAAGGAGAGCGGTCTTCAGCGAGAGGGGTTTTAGATCAACCGATTGGAGCGGTTCGAAAGGCGGACCTTTCAGAGCCCCCAGGACCGTGGAGAGGTCCCAAGGCGGCACAGACGGAGGTCTGGAGGGGTTCATTCTCCTCGCACCTTTCAGGAATCTTACGACCAGGACGTTTCTTCCCAGTGACTGGCCAGCCGTCAGAACATGATGTGCTGCTATGGCTGCCACATACACTTTGAGCGTGGACGGGGAGCGACCCGCATCCAGCAGCTCCTGTAAGAATGAGAGAACCACAGATATCTCACATGACTCTGGGTCAGCCTGATTTTTCGAGCACCAGCTGGAAAAACCTGACCATTTTGAAGCATTCAGGCGCCGAGTCGACGGGGCCCTGGCTTCAGATATAGTGCTGAAAACCTTCTCAGGAAGGTCCTTGGGTACCCGTTGAGGGGCCAAACATGGAGGGCCCATAAATCTGGTCTCGGATGCCACAATGTCCCGTTCGCCTGTGTGAGGAGGTCTTTCCTCAGTGGGACAGGCCATGGGATTGTGTCCGATAACTGAACCAGTTCCGGGAACCATGGTCTGGTTTTCCAGAGAGGGGCCACCAGAAGGACTGGGCACCCGCTCTCTCTGACCCGTTTGATGACTTGTGGAATCATCGAGACGGGGGGAAAGGCATAAAGAGGACGGTTGGGCCAGACATGGGCCAGCGCGTCCCTGTTCTTCGAGAAGAACAATTTACAGTGGGTGTTGATTTCCTGACCTGATGCCCCCCTGGCGATTTATGTAGGCCACCACTGACGTATTGTCTGTGCGGACTAAGACGTGGTGACCTCTGAGGTTCGACAGAAATGCCTTCAGGGCCAACCCAACTGCTTTCATCTCCAGACAGTTGATATGTAAGCTCTGCTCCGTGCTCGACCAGAGGCCGGATGCAGGCATGCCTTCGTGCAGCGCTTCCCAACCCAGGTTGGACGCATCTGTAAGAACCACTTTCCTCCTGGAAATTGTTCCCATTGTCACCCCCTCGTGATACCAGTCCTGAGCCCGCCAGTGAATCGGGGTTCTTAACCCTCTGAGGTTGGCTATCGTGCCGGCGCGATAGTCTCGCTTTTTTTCTTATCAGTGCAAAAGAAACTCAAATAACTCCGTCGATTTTTGTCATACAGACAAGTGTTTTACATTTTTAAAAACTGTTAAATGTCTTATTTTTTTGTGTACACTAATAATAAAAACAAAAAGTTGTTTTTCGTAAAATAAAGAAAAAAAACATGATGCACGTTCTGTCTTCTCTCTCAATGTGAAGTTCATTCTGAAACACGACAGAAAATGATCTTTAACTCAGCCAATACTTGCCACCCACACATGAAAGTAATGTCTTTACAAAGTTCGAAGTCTCCATTTTTAAATGAAGTAAATCATATCAAAAACAAATATTCTCGGTTTAAGAAATCGGTATGAAAGCAATGACATGAACAGTTTCTCCAGCCAGAGCTCATTAACTTTAATTTGACCACACCCCCACGCGCGCAGCTGTTATCATTCAAATGATCCACGTGAAGGAACGCAGAGCTGTTAACGCCCTCATCAGCTCTAAACAAAGAATCAGCGACAGCGACTCCAGTATTTCTCTACTTTTCATCAGTTTGGAAGACTGTTTGTGCTGTGGATTTACCTAAGAAGAAGGACACATTGTTATTATGAGAACAATTTTTAAGGTAAGAGACATATTAGTAAGTGTTTTATTGTTGCATAAACTTTACATTGTAGCTACTAAACTCAAACTGGTGCAGCCTAAAATGTTATGAAATGAGATACAAGTAGGCCTATGCTAGTATGAATGTTTATTCTAATATGGTGAATATTTTAATGTTTAGACCTGTGTTTACTGTTAAATACTGTGTTTGTGGATATCTGCTCAAACGTAGATGTATAATGTAACAACAATGTTTCATAGTTTGGAGCGGCTCGATCGCTGCACGCGCTGTGTGTTTGAAAAGCAAAACACGCCACACATTAGGCTTCACGACAAACTCATCTCATTTCATAACGAATAGAAATATTAGAAGTAACATATGATAAACAATATATGTTTGTCTAGTGTAGTGTTACTGAAAAGTGTTCATTTTTAACGATTTATAGGCTGCCTGCTATCTAGGCTATTGTTATTATTTTATGCAGCCCTACACATGCCTATATACAAGGCACAACAAACTAGATGTTCCTATATATATTTACAAAATACATATACATATATACACTGCTGTTCAAAAGTTTGGGGTCGGTAAGATTTTTAATGTTTTTAAAAGAAGTCACTAATGATTAGATTATTTTTCAGATAAATGCTGTTCTTTTGAACTTTCTATTCATCAAAGAATCCTGAAATAAAAATGTAAATAACTGTTTTCAACATTGATGATAATGAAAAATGTTTCTTGAGCATCAAATCATCATATTATACTGATTTCTGAAGGATCATGTGACACTAAAGACTGGAGTAATGATCACAGGAATAAATTACACTTTACTATATATTTAACATTGAAATATTATTTCACAATATTACTGGGTTTGTTTTGTATTTTTACTCAAATAAATGCAGCCTTTGTGAGCATACGTGACTTCTTTTAAAAACATTAAAAATCATACCGACCCCAAACTTTTGAACAGCAGTGTGTGTGTGTGTGTATATATATATATATATTGTGTGTGTATATATATATATATATATGTATATGTGTGTGTGTGTGTGTGTGTGTGTGTGTGTGTGTGTGTGTGTGTGTGTGTGTGTGTGTGTGTGTGTGTGTGTGTGTGAGAGTGAAAAATCTAAAATGTATTCCCAGAATCGTGCAGCCCTATAGTTTGTGTTGATATCAACATGTTTACAGGTGTTTATTTATTTATTTTTTAGAAAGGGACCAGATGCCACTGGATGAGTCCTGCTGACTTCAACATTCACATGAGTCTCTGTACATGAACATGGTCAAATGAAAAGTCAAACACCTTGGACATGACAGGTATGCAGGCTACTATGTTTCAGGAATGGCACAAAGGTGTGTGACTGTTTAAGTCTTTGTCTTTACATCAGTGTGTTTACTAATGTGCTTTTTGTCCTTTGTTGTGTATCTTTGGATTATGTTGTGTTGTAAATAAATCCAGACAATCTAAAAGCCATTCTTTTTTTAATTTCTCCTCATTCTTTGTGCAAGGCTTCTCATGATGATAGGGCCTGATAGCCCCTAATAGGGCCATTAGGGGAGGGTCTTTGTCTTTCTCAGGTGTAAAATGCATTCATATTAATGAGAGATCCACGCCCCTTCGCCTAAAGCTTTCTCACACAAAACACGTCATACAAATTTTAAATCAATATATTGTCTTCTCTAAATGAGTATGCAGGATGATTTTCACATAGTTTTGGAGCAAATATTCTAGGCTACGTGATACAATTTTCAAAAGTCTTGTGAAGAAATAATCACTATGGGTTTTATGACCTTATTTCAGTGACATTTTTTTTTTGTTTTTTCACAAACCACGCATAAACATTATTATCTTAAAAATACAAACATGTACATACATGTTGCTCACATATTACGGTAGCGCCGTTTGTGCTATATAGAGTGAATTTACACCTTTGCCATTAACATGTTTATAAATAACTGAAAAAAGGACAAATGTCAAAGCATGTCAGAACACCTCCAGGACCCAGAAAACACCTTAGACCTCAGAGGGTTAAACAACCGTGATTCACCATAACGCGCAAGCTGCCTGACTGCCATGCATGAGTTGGCACACGGCGTTTCAGCCAATGCTGCAGCGGGCGCATGCGCAGTAATCCCATGCGGAGTACTGGCGATGCTGCTGCCATGAGACCAAGCAGTTTCTGAAATTTCTTCAGTGTGCACTCGCGCACTCTGAAAGTGCTTGCAAGCGCTCGCACCGAGAGCTCGCGCTCTGGTGTGAGTTGCGCTGTCATAGCTCTCGAGTCTAAAACTGTGCCCAGAAAGATCACGCTCTGGCTGGGGGTTAGTTTGCTTTTTGAAACATTGATTGTGAAACCCAGGCATTTTAGATGGCCTAGAATCAAATCCCTGTGAGCTAATAGCTCGATTCTCGACTGTGCCAGCACCAGCCAGTCGTCGAGATAATTTAACACGCGCACTCCCTGATGTCTCAGAGGAGAAAGCGCTGCATCCACACACTTTGTGAATGTACGGGGTGCCAACGATAGACCGAACGGCGTATTGATAAGCCTGGCCCTTGAAGGCGAATCTCAAGAATGGCCTGTGACGAGGATTTATTTGAATTTGAAAGTAAGCATCTTTCAGATCCATTGTGACAAACCAATCCCCCGGGCGCACTTGCGCGAGGATATGTTTGATATAGGGCTGGGCGATATGGCCAAAAAATCATTTTTTGGGTTAAATGGCGATATACGATATATATCTCGGTACTTTCTACGTTTTTCTATTTGGATAAAGAAAAACTGTATTTATTTAAAAAAAAATATATTTCACATCCTGCTCAATGATTTCCAAACAATGTTGATATTGAAGGATATGGAAACAAATATAGTGAATGTAATGTAGGCTATGCAATATATTATGTTCAAAAAGGTGGTTAAAATCACATTACATTGTAACATTACAAACTAAAAACAAATATAATTCTTTTGTTTTTAAAATGACTTAAGGCTAAACTAAAAATGAAAATAAAAACAAAAGCACAAACTAATTATATTAGCCTGCATTTAATTACCCCATTATAATGGTCACTTTCAAAAAAATATACTTGTAGGTTTAAAATTCCACATTTGGCACATTTATTGTCTCCAACAACAAATATTTTAGCAATAGCCTATGTATATTTTAGTCAGAATTATTGCGCTACTACTATTATATTGTGCTTGTCTGTTTGGCGCGCATGCGCGTGGCGGCGCTCATTAACGGTAACGGAAGCTTGAATTTTAGCGGAGATTCACTTGCAGAAGCTCGTCCTCTCCTGACAGTGAAATGGACATATTTGTTTGATTTTCTCACATTTACAGATGGAGAATATACCTGTGAAATGTAAGTTAAGCACTGAGGAAAGCACCACGTCTCAAACGCATTAAACAGCGCAAGTATTTATCTGTCAGTCAGCAACAGTCTCTGTCAGAGCATCTGACAGGGCAAGCTGCTTTAAACTTGTTAACTATATCTTACCAGTTATTTTAAAGCGCTTAATATAAGCTTGTGTCATGTTTAGGACAAATTGTAGGCTACCGTGTACTTTCACTGCAGGAGCTCACACTGCGTCCTCCGCTATTTTTCAGATGTGCTCGTATCAAACTACTGTATCGATATAAACGCAGGGCCGGCGCGTGCACTTCTGCCGCTCTAGGCGAAAAACAATTGTGCCGCCCCTCTATTTGCAATGTATAGGCCTACCAGCAACAACACACAAAGACCAATATGCATACATATAACGCAAAACCAGCAACAGCACACAAAGACCAATAAGCCATAGGCCTACATATAACGCAAATAGTGCGCAACGCTCGTGTGTCCAAAATGTCAACAATATTAAAGTTTAATAGAGGCAATGCCTGCTGGCATTTTTCTTCAAGCAGTCATGACAGGACTTTTCCAAATAATCACATTTCACCTCCTCAAATTACTGTTGCAAATCTCTTTACACCACTTTATTATGTGCGTAAAACACACACAAATGAAATGTGTGCACGTTATATCATCAGCAGGTTCAGCATCTTAAATAAGGACTAGAGAGCAAATAAAGCTTAACTTACGTTTCAGAAGCGCGCACAGCGGGCCTTCATCGCAGCAAAGGTCTATTGCGAGTCTCTGTGCCAGTTCATGTTCTATGGAGATTGTTGCCAGTCCATTAAGTCTGTTCCCTGTTCACAAAACGTTCCCCATTCAAAGCAATCGGGACACCACATATGAAACAGCCAGCCACCGCTGTCAGTGAGCCGCCGTATTCAAGCACCGAGGGCGCGCCGCGCCCATACCTCCGGTTCAGTTTCCCGAGCACACGAAGTGCGGCGATCGGAACCCGGAGGCCATTCTGCCCCTAGCTGTACATGTAAAAGCATGGGAAGCGATTCCAGGGATATCAGAATGAGTGCTGAGCAGTGAGCACAATAAGACAGGGCTATTAGCTACAGTTCGCTCGCCGTCCCCTGTGCTTTCGAGCACGGACCGCGACGAAAGGGACCCCTTTGCACAACAGTTTCGCTATTTCTGCGCGGAGTAGATGTGCTACTTCCGTATTCACTTTCGTCGCGGTCCGTGCTCGAAAGCGCGGATGACGGCGAGCGAACTGTAGCGAATAGAATGACTCAAGATAGTCAGTAAAATGATCCGAACTTCCCATCACCCAGTCATGACTCGTGAGAGCATGGGCTGCTGGGCGGCGGCAGCTCAGTAAATCATATAAATAACCTATTTGGTGAATTGTTCATTTCCGGTTGGCACACATTTTGCCGCCCTTACAAAAGTGCCGCTCTAGGCAATTGCCTAGTTCGCCTATATGGACGCGCCGGCCCTGTATAAATGGTATTGCCTCATTCCATATCATGGGGATAAAAAATATCGATATATTGTACAAACTCGATATACCGCCCAGCCCTAGTTTGATAGTTAACATTTTGAACGGCCGTCTCATGAGAGCTTTGTTCAAATGTCTCATATCTAGAATGGGTCTGAGACCCCCGTCTTTTTTCGGAATCCGAAAATAGCGGCGGTAAAAACCCATATGTTTTAGCGTGGGGGGGGACTAATTCTATCGCCCTTTTTGCTAATAGATTCTGTACTTCGGTGCGAAGCACGTGACCCAAGTCTCGAGAACCGCCTGAAATTTCAGGGGTCTGCGAGCGAATTGGAGCGAGTAACCTCGCTTTATAGTGTTTATGACCCAACTCGACACATCGGGGATAGCTTGCCAGGCTAGAACCCGTGTGGCTAGAGCTTGGCACACTGATTGGGGCTGGTCGCCTAACGTAGGGGGACCTGATACCCTTATATTGTGATTTGTGCACACATTGAGTATTGGACTGACTGTACAAGCATTTGCGTGTGGAGAAGTCAGTGTTACAACGGGGGAGGGGCCGCCTGATGAAGGGGGACCGTGAACCCATGTGTTTGTGCTTGTGAAACTGATAGCTAACATTTTGAACGGCCGTCTCATGAGAGCTTTGTTCAAATGTCTCAGATCTAGAATGGGTCTGAGGCCACCGTCATTTTTCGGAATTAGAAAATAGCGGCTGTAAAAACCCGTATGTTTTAGCGCAGGGGGGACTAATTCTATCGCCCCTTTTGCTAATGAATTCTGTACATCGGTGCGAAGCACGTGACCCACGTTGCTTCTCACCGAAGTCTCGAGAACCGCCTGAAATTTTGGGGGTCTGCGAGCGAATTGAAGCGAGTAGCCTCACTTTATAGTGTTTATAACCCAACTCGACACATCGGGGATAGCTTGCCAGGCTATAACCCGTGTGGCTAGGGCTTGACACACTGATTGGGACGGGCCGCCTAACATAGGGGGACCTGATACCCTTATATTGTGATTTTTGCACACATTGAGTGTTGGACTGACTGTACAAGCATTTGCGTGTGGGGAAGTCAGTGTTACAACAGGGGAGGGGCCGCCTAGTGAAGGGGGACCGTGAACCCATGTGTTGTGCTTGGTCTGTGAGCGAACTGGAGCGAGTAGCCTCGCTTTATAGTGTTTATGACCCAACTCAACACCTCGGGGATAGCTTGCCAGGCTAGAACCCGTGTGGCTAGGGCTTGACACACTGATTAGGATGGGCCGCCTAACATAGGGGGACCTGATACCCTTATATTGTGATTTGTGCACACATTGAATGTTGGACTGACTGCACAAGCATTTGCGTGTGGGGAAGTCAGTGTTACAACAGTGGAGGGGCCGCCTAATGAAGGGGGACCGTGAACCCATGTGTTGTGCTCGTGTGCTTTATTTGGGTCGCCGTGAAAACGGCGTTTGTTTGCAAAGACGCGCTCACTGCTGCGGGCCTGTTTACAATAATAAAATCCCCAGCCACCTGAACTGAACAGGGGGCTGTGGGAAGTTTTGCTGGCTTCTTTGAGGGTGGTCCGGCAAGCGCGGGACACGCTTGAACGTGTCCTCTCCACGCTTGAACGCTTGGACGTGGCTCTTTCCTTTGCGTGCTAGGACCAGTGTTGGGCAAGTTACTTTTAAAAAGTAATTAGTTACAGTTACTAGTTACTTCTTCCAAAAAGTAACTAAATTAGTAACTCAGTTACAAATTTTAAAAGTAACTAGTTACTTATGAAAGTAACTATTGCGTTACTTTCAAGTAAAATTAAATTTTAAATGCTCAAATGTGACCCCACCTCTACCCCTCTTTAACGGAACTTAAAATACATGTGCATGTTCAATTATTTATGATAAATTTGAATATTATAATGAAATGGACACTTAATACAATACATTATTAACAGAAACATGAAACATTGTACACGCATCTAAAAAAAAAATGTTGCTGTGGGACAAAGTGAGACTAGCCTCCAATCAAACGCCATGTATGTAGATATTATGTTTATATAGTGGATCAATGCAAATAACACAATAGATGTTTTGGAAATTTTGATATTTATTGCCCCTCAACAGGCCACAACTGGGCAAAATTAAATTAAGCTTGTTAAGCTCGTCGCCATACCTGTCTCTCGTTGACTGACTGGCTTGTGTTGTTCCTTGTGTGTCCTGTCCTGCCCGACTATGCGTTATGATGGGTCGTTCGCAATTCATGAGCGTTAGCCGTTAGTGATGATGGGTCGTTCGCGAATGAGCGTTAGTGATGATGGATCGACTCGTTCGCGATTCGCGAATGAGCCGACTCTAAGAGCCGGCTCTTTTAGGTGAACGTTGGGAGCTGGCTCGCATATCTGAAGAGCCGACTCTATTTTTACAAATTTAGCCTATAGAAATTAAATAATTATGTAATACAAATTGAAATATTATAGTCAAAGTCATTTAAAGAGCCGTTTGTGAGCCAAAAGAGCCGGCTCTTTTCAGTGAGCTGAGTCAAAAGAGCCGAATGCCCATCACTACTATGCGTGCTTTCGAACACCCGCCCAACTCTACCTCTGATTGGCTTACAATGACATTTTACTCTACCTTATAGCCAATCGTCAGCATTTATGCGCTTGTCTCGTGCTCTGCCCACTAACCAAGGAAGAACAGTAAAAAAAGTATTTGCCTCTCGCTCAGAGATCTAGTTGGTCTGATGAAAAAAAAAACAGCTTCATCAGTTATAGTAACGCGCCGCATTTTCCACTGAGACCACTGAGATCACTCTGCGTCATACACGTCAGAGCCCGCCAAGGGGGCTTGGCACCATTGGATGTGCAGTTGCCACAGCGCAGCCTATGAGCGAGCCAGACGCTCATGTTCTAGCTGTGCAGCTGCAAATGCGCTTTACATAAAGGCTTCAATAAATCGAGGAAAAGGAATTTCCCCACTGCGTATAGCTACGCAATACAAAGTGACCGTTCGAAAGGGAACTCGTTATTTCATCTGACTCGATAATTGAAAAAGGTTTTAATGATATCCGTGCATCATTAAATGTGAGCGATGTTTGACTATTGTCAGTCAGAATAATCAAATATAACAATTTATTATGTCAGGTAAATGTATCATTACAATTTCATAATCAATTCAAAGGTAATCAATGCATAACATCAAATGCTCTAGAACAAAGAGGAAAAATGTTTACCCGACATTAGAAATACGTGAGGCTGAGAGCGGTCTCTCAGCCTCACGGGCTGATCTGAGATACAGAAAAGGCCCTGATCTTTTTTGCTGAATTCCATTATATAGCCAGAACATCTTTAGGTAACATGTGCTAAACAATGGATATTTGCATTCGGAGGTCACACCTTTTGGTGTACGAGACCATTTGTCTAGAGACCACATTCCTTTGTGTGTCAGTTATCTCTAAACTCTTAAAAACCTTATTACCTTTTGTTTTACTAATTTGGAAATGAGACATTTGTACCAGTCGCACTGAGACATTTCAAATGATACCAAACATGTATAAACTGTATGATAATTGTTCACGTTAAAACCATATTGATTCTTGTGTGAGTTTGGGAGATCTCACCACGAGGGAGGGAGAGTGGGGGTCGAGGGAAAGAGATGTAGATTAGAATGATTCTGAAGTGAGACTTGAGTCTCAAATGTTGCACAAGAGGGGGTCCAAATGGTAATTTACTTTGTTTTCTCAGAGAATAGCCCTCTCTTACAGTTCTTCCAGTTTTTCCAGTCTTACACTCTGAAACCAGGCCATTGTATGGTGGAGAAAATGCTGTATTACTGTTACTACAAATAAAGCTTGTTATGATTATGCTATTGGCCAATGTTGTCTCCGAGGCATGGTACACACGTTACTCACGTTAAATAAAGAAAACAAGAGATTCAAACAATAAGACTAACCATGTTGAGCTATATAACAATTATTCATTTTCTGTTGATAAAAGTATCCAAACATTTGCTTACCTAAAAAAACATAACATTTATTAAAGCGTTTTTGGTTTCTACATGGTTTCTACGGAAGTAAAACTGGAAATCGAGGGTAATCCTGTTTTTTTTTTTTTTTTGTGGCTAGGATTCATCTAAATGCCTACAAATACCTAACTTTTCCTCCCCAATGTGTTGCTACCTTGCCGTGGTGGGGAGGCTTGCGTGCCTCCGTGACCATGAGGGCTATACCGGCGGGGGCAAGGCCCCTGGTAGGTTCAACCAAGCCGGACAGGACTCATGGTAGAGGACAGACGAAGAGCAACACCTGGTCCTCCAGGTTGGGGGTTGGGCGCGGGGCTAACAACCCCACTCCGAAAAAAGAATAATGTTACAGATTCGCGAACAAGAAATTCAAAAGTAACTAAGGCCCTGGGAGAAGATGGACCCATAGCTGGAGAAAGTATGACGCCTAGTAGGGAAAGCCCTTTGGAAGCTACTAGGCCAACAACCATCATCTCCACCAGGACCACCACTAACATCAGAACATGGAATGTCAGAACCATGTTTGAAACCGGCAAAACAGCTCAAGTGGCAGCCGAGATGAGACGCTACAATCTAGATCTTCTGGGAATCAGTGAGTCTAGGTGGACAGGCGCTGGTCAGAAGAAACTAGCCACAGGAGAGCTGCTGCTGTTCTCAGGCCACAAGGAAGCAAACGCACCCCACAGCCAGGGAGTGGCCCTGATGTTGACAAAGATGGCGCAGAGAGCTCTCATTGGATGGGAGGCACATGGCCCACGGATCCTCACTGCCTGCTTCCGCACAACGAACAGGAGGATCAATATGGATATCATCCAATGCTATGCCCCAACCAATGACAGCGAAGAAGACGTCAAAGAGGATTTCTATAACAGGCTGCTGACCATCATCCAGGCATGCCCAAGATGAAACATAATCGTCACCATGGGTGACTTCAATGCCAAGATCAGCAGTAACAACCAAGGGTATGAGGAAATAATGGGAAAACAAGGCTTGGGGGAGATGAATGAGAATGGGGAGAGATTTGTCAACTTATGTGCCACTACCAACCTAGTCATAGGCGGGAGCTTCTTCCAACACAAACGAATACATAAGGCTACCTGGGTGTCACCAGACCTGATGACGGAAAACCAGATTGACCATGTATGCATCGGGAAAAAGTTCAGAAGATCTCTGGAAGATGTACGGGTCAGAAGAGGAGCGGATGTTGCATCCGACCACCATCTCCTGGGCGCCCGCATGAAGCTCAAGCTGAGGCGGAACTGGACAGGGCAATCCAGTCAACGCCAGAGGTATAACATCAGTGCTCTGAAAGAAACAGCCAGGCTAGAAGTGTTTCGAAGTACACTCTCTAAAAAGGCCCAGATCCTACAGCAGCAGATCGACAGAAAGACCATGGAGGAAAAATGGCAGAGCATTAAAGAGGTAATAACATCAACATGTAAGGAAGTGCTAGGTAACAAGAAGAAGGGGAAAAAAGAATGGATCTCAGTGGGGACCATAGAAAAGATCCAGGAGAGGAAAAGGAAGAAGGCAGAAATAAACAGTAGCCGCACACGTGATAGAAAAACCAAGGCCCAAAAGCAGTATACAGAAGCAAAAAGAATAGTAAAGCAGAGTATAAGGGCAGACAAGAGAAATTACATGGAAGCAATGGCAGCAGAGGCAGAATATGCGGCTCAAAATGGTAACATGAGAGAGCTGTATACAAACATCAAAAAGCTCTCAGGTAAATTCAGCCAATCAGAGAGGCCAGTTAGAGACAGAGAAGGAAAAGCTATTCCAGGGATAGAACAGCAAAAGCATAGATGGGCAAAGCATTTCGAGGACCTCTTGAACAGACCTTCTCCATTAAACCTAGTAAATATCCAGCCAGCCAGCTGTGACCTTCCTATCGTTTGTGGCGTTCCATCGAAGGAAGAAATGTATCTTCAAGCAATTGAGAAACGGGAAGTCAGCCGGACCAGACACCATTCCTGCAGAAGTTTTAAAAGTGGATGAAGTGACCACTGTGGAAATGCTCTACCCTCTTTTCCATAACATCTGGGAGGAGGAAGACATTCCAACAGAGTGGAAGGAGGGCTATCTCATCAAACCCCCAAAGAAGGGTGATCTTAGTTCCTGCTCCAACTACAGGGGGATAACACTGCTGTCAACCCCATGCAAGATATTCAATAGAGTCCTCCTAAACAGGATAAAAGATGCGGTCGACCCACATCTCAGAGACCAACAAGCTGGCTTCAGGAAGAGTAGATCCTGCATTGACCAGATAACAACTCTGCGGATTATCCTGGAACAGTCTTTGGAGTGGAACTCACCTCTCTATGTCAATTTTATTGACTACGAGAAGGCTTTTGACAGTGTGGATAGGCAGACCACCTGGAGTCTGTTGAGACACTATGGGGTACCAGAAAAAATCACTAACATCATCAGGAACTCATACGAGGGAATGACCTGCAGAGTGGTACATAGCCAGCAGCTTACCGATGCCTTCCAAGTGCGAACAGGGGTGAGACAAGGATGCCTATTGTCACCCTTTCTTTTCCGGTTGGCAATAGATTGGGTAATGAAGACATCAACTGCCCAGAAGAGAAATGGCATCCAATGGACACCTTGGACACAATTGGATGACCTCGACTTTGCTGATGACCTGGCACTTCTTTCCCATACCCAGCAACAAATGCAAGAGAAGACCAACATCATTGCAACTCATTCAGCAAGCCTTGGACTCATTATACACAAAGGGAAAAAGCAAGATCCTCAAAGTCAACAACAACACGGCTCCCATCAGGCTAGGAGGAGAAGCGCTAGAGGAAGTGGAAAGCTTCACCTATCTTGGCAGCGTAGTCAACGAGAGGAGGGACAGAGGCAGATGTGAAGGTGCGGATTGGAAAGGCAAGGGCAGCTTTCCATCAGCTGAAGAAAGTCTGGGGATCCTCTGAGCTGCCTAGGAACACCAAGATCAGGATCTTTAACTCCATGATAAAGCCTGTTCTACTGTACGGTGCAGAGACCTGGAGAACAACAGTCACTACCATGAAGAAAATCCAGTCCTTTATTAACACCTGTCTCAGATGAATCCTAAGGGTACGCTGGCCAAACACCATCAGTAACCTGGAGATGTGGCAGCAAACAGGACAGCAGCCTATTGAGGAAGAGATCCTCCAAAGACGTTGGAGATGGGTTGGCCATACCCTTCGCAAGCCTGCATCAAGCATAGTAAGACATGCCCTCTTTTGGAACCCACAAGGGAAAAGAAAGAGAGGCAGGCCAAAGAAAAGCTGGCGCCGCAACCTGGAGGCAGAGGTGAAGAGGTCTGGCCACATATGGGGACAGTTAGAGAAGTTGGCCCAGGATCGGGATGACTGGAGAGCCCTTGTTCGTGGCCTATGCCCAAAGTTGGGCGGAAGGAGTAAGTAAGTACCTGGCTTTTCAAAGTTGTTTCCGCATATTTAACTGGGTCAGGAGAATAAAGATATTAAGTTTAATATTGTTAGGTTGAGGATTAAGTACAATGTGCAGTTACCATATATGTTTGCAACCCCCAGATGCCTTTACATATCTTTTATATGTAATTTGACAATAACAAAATAATTTCCCCAGGGTACCTTATGGCTCTACAAAAGGATGCCAAATAAACAGGTTTGCATGTAATTTAAGACAGAAGTGTAGGGTCTGGACCATTCAGACACACACTAATTATTCATATTCACTATATTTAATCAATATAAAGGTCTATGAAACTCTCCCCCAAAACTAACCTCACAAATGAAGTTACTATGTCAGCCGGGTGTCCGGTTACAGAACACTTTAAGACTGATAACAAACTTTTACGACCTCAAAGGAATGTGGCCACATGCGCCACATGCTCAAGAGAGAGAGACAATCTTTAATTAAATAAACTTTGCGGTATTACTCTGATCTATGAAGGAACATGCCTCACAGAAACCGTGATGATTTACTGTCTCGTGTACTATTAGGTATAACAACATGGTATGTTTGATTGGGGTGTATGTGGTTGCACAACCACCCAACGGTCAATATAACTTCACCTGTATCATTCTTCCTTCCTAATTAATCCTCATTTAATGACACATACTTCGATGTACATCACCTTCTCTTAAGGTGATGATACACAGGGCAACTTTTTGAGCAATGTTGCTGGGCAATGTTGCCGTCAACGGGCAACCAGATGAGACACAGGGCCCACGACTGATCTAAATTATCCAGATAGAAATGTATTGCCCATTTTCAATGGGAAAGTGCCCAAGCAACTATAGCTCGGCAAGATTGCCCAGCAACATTGCTCAAAAAGTTGCCCTGTGTATCATCACCTTTAGAATGCAATTTGAATTTGTTATGTCTATTTGAGCTTGAATGAACAGTCTAAGCACGCTGGGGACAAAGACCATAAATCAACTAAGAGCCGCTTCCCCTCTTGGACATGTCTCCTTACTCATAGGTCCATTCAAACCTTAGGGGTGGTTCTTTTTCAGACTATATCAGAGACAGGTAACAGTGACCGCCCTCTCTTGGTTTTCCATCCTGCCGCAAACACGGTCTCGGGTGATACGGGGAAACCCCCCCTCCCCCCTCCATGGGGGCCAAGAGGCCTTCCAGCAGGCCTGGATCCCAACCAGATCCGGCCTCATGGAAAAGAGAGGAGACTCTCTCACAAGGAACCAAAGACAATCTCAGGAGTTTTGGAACAAAGACTCCAACCAACAACGACTCCAATCACCCATCCTTCCGACTTCCTCACTTCTCCTGGGTACCAAACCAATCATGCGTTCCTGGAGAAAGAGAACGCTCAACCAACCGCGGAACCATCGACGACTTAAATTTTCAACAACTTCAAGAATTGTTCCCATTACAAATGCAAGTATTCAATTCAATGAAATGTGAAAATGAAATTCTGATGGTTCTTCTCATAGACCCTCTTCCGGTTTCCAATTTCATCCTATCACTAACCTATTTATGTATTCATGTGTGTATGTTGTTTAGTTTATTTATATTCATATAAATATCTATATTTAGTTAATAAAACTTGTACATAATATGTATTTGGTTCTGATTTGTTTGCAATACATTGTCACTTTATGATCACGGTTTTTGCTACTGGCTCAACGTGCGGTATATGCGAAGAAATAATTATTCTTCTGTGGCCATGGAAGATACCCTTTTCTTAGAATAAATAAATAATCAAAAGAGTTTGTTGGACGAACTGATTAATTGATTGTAATATTGATTCAGCCACATCAAGTTAATCCAATTAACTGACCCAAATATTTATAATTAATAATAACAAGATATTATTGATTATTAATATTTCCAAAAAGCTGAGTTCCTTACAGAAGAAACAGCAGCATGACACCCCTATCTTCTCTACTGTCCCCTAGGACAGAGAGATTGGACTTGGCATCTCACACCCTGGGAGCTCCAGGGGAGGTGGCCTAACCCCGGGGCGGTCCCGGTCAGCCATTTCAGGGTGAAGGATCGCAGGGGAAAGGAGACCTGGCAGCCTCACTTCCTCTTGGCCCGCAAGAGGCCCTAATTAGCGCCACTTTTCCCATTCAGAACATACTGGTCTTCTCCATTATCAGTACAGGTATCCGAATGAAATATTATTCAAACAAAAGTACTACTTTTTTGCAGTTTTATGTTACATCCACTCAGATGTGTATTTATGGATAAATGGGTCTAATGTCCTTGACACAGTTTTAAAAATCTGCTCTACAATCTTCACTACTCACATCTGATAGGTAAGTTGAGGACAGAGAAAGAAATATCAATACCAGATGATGAGAAAGAGGGAGGGAAATACAAAGAACAAGAGAGAAGGAATGATGTGAAAGAGGATATGACAGACTATGAATTACCCGCTCCCCTTCCCTCCCTCCCCTCAAAGAAAGATGTTTGTTTTAATGATGACAGTCAGGAGCAGGTGTTTGTCTACTACCATCCATCATTTTCTTATCTCTCCTCATGTTTTGTGTCAGCATGTCTGCAGGATCTCCGGATCCTCTCTGGTTTTCCCATCACCTGGTCCTAATTGGCTTAGATATACAATATGTGACTTACTGGACAGACGTCTGGGAATAACAAGCATGCAATGATAAGGAAGTACTGCCTTAATTACTGTCAAAGCACTGAAATGCTCACAGCAAATAAACATTTTACTAAACAGAAAGTGACTAATGTCACAGACACTCCTAAGCAGCTAAAGGACATCAGTATAGGCATCCTTTTCTATTGAGACAAATTCAAAATGTTGTGTATTCTGATAAGAAAACTATATATACCCTACTGTTCAAAAGTTAGGGGTGAGTAGATTTTTGTTTTTGAAAGGCATCTCTTATGGTCACCAAGACTATTTACTTGATTTAAAATACAGTAAAACTGTAAAATTGTGAAATATTAGTACCATATAAAACAAGTGATTTCTATTTTATTATCACCTATTTTAAAATGTAATCCATTCTTGTGATGGCAAAGCTGAATTTTCAGCATCATTATTTCAGTCTCAGTGTCACATGATCCTTCAGAACACTCTAGTCTAATGTGCTGATTTGCTGCTCAAAAAACATTTTTATCATTATCAATGTTGAAAACATATATAGGTGTGTGTGTATTTTGTTAACCTCATAAAGAGAAAAAAGGATTGATCACAAATACAAAGTATTGTGTTCCATCATGTGTAGGCTATTTTAGAGCCAAATTTGAAAGTAATAATTTGAGAAGTGTTTCAGAGAGGACATTTGTTTGCCTCCGTCTCTACTGTGTGACCACTCATCACTCTTGACTTCATAATGAGTACGTTAAGTTTATCTGCACAGAGAGGATAGAGAACTAGATAAAAACAGAGGTCAAGGGATGGAGAATCTGTTATTTTGTGACACTGAAAGGAGACAAGGATTTCAGGAGGGAATCTAAATGGGAAAAGCAGTCTGAACAGTAGATAAAGTGAGCTCACTGTAAACTCAATTTCAAGGCTGCTGTCAGTCTGTGGGCCAGACCACTTCACCAGTCCTTACTTTGAACACATGGACTGCTGCTTCATCAGGATATGATTAGAAGAGCAAAGGAAGAGTCTTGCATTCGTCGAAAAATAAGCTGGATGACACCAGTTACCATTTTTACAGAGCTGGAGCGGGAACTCATGTTTGTGCCTCAAGCAACTCGTGTATGATTCTCTGTCCAAGACTGCGAGTTTGATTGAGTAGCCTAGCGTCTCTTTACTCTTCGTCCCCCTCCCCCATCAAACTAGATTTTTCAAATACGATAAATACCGTGGCCAGATTCTACCCCCTCACTGCGCTCTCATAGCAAAAAGACTCACTCCCAAAAAGTCTGGATTCAATTTTTGAAAAATGGAAAGCTTGTGAAAAAGGGGGCGAAACACTCTTGTCTTGTAAATCCATTATTGTTCAGGCTATACTCCAAATCCTGCTTTAATATATGTGTTTGTTTAGGATATACTCTCAATCCGCCACTACATAATCCCATTCACGGACTAAGTTTAGCAGCACAAATAAATATGGTAATGGATCCCCCTCACATATCAGTAGAGAGGCAGTTACGGCACCAAGGCCCAATCTTTTCCAGATGGCATATCACATTATTTACATGCTGAGTATTCGGTTTCCACGGCAACGCTGGCCACTCTCACGTGCGCCTCTGCAGTGCGCGGCCGGGCCTGTTTTTCTGCCTTGCGGGTCCTGATTGCACAGGAATGAAGATCGTTTTCATTAGGATGCTGATGCACAGATATAGTGCCCCATAAATGCACCTTCTCCGTGCTGTCTTTGTATTTCCTATGATATCTGATAGCCTCATTCAGCGCACATTACAGGCTAATCATGTCTATCATTTCCATTAGCGCAGTGCGCTGTCGACTCATTCACCCGTGCAATGCGGTCTAGATGAGCATCATTATGTGCCCCGTCCCTATCAGTGCTCTTATGGCTAATTAACTTAGAGCAATATCCTCTGTGTTTGTTCTGTATTGAGTGACTGGTTGCAGTCTCTCTCCACTAGATGGTGACCTATGATCACGCAACTGACCCACGACTTCCGAGCTGTCAGGAAGAGTTGTTTACTATTGGTTGTAAGGTGGTTAAGAATTTTAAACGCAATAAACACTGATATGGGCTGTGAACTAAAGTTCACAATGTAGGCTATTAGGCTTTAAACAGTGCTCGTAAATCTGCGATCTAGTATCTCTGCTCAAAAACATTTACAAAACCCTATATTTGTGTTGCTTTTGTATTGTAAGTCTATATCTTCTTGAAGAACAGACAACAGACATCTGCAGCTTAATTTCTTACATGAATGTTCAAAGATTCTTAGTCGATTTGGTAATTCGTCCCCTTGGAATTATAAGGTTCTATCTGACATTTTTGTCAAAATTGAGTTATTCACATATTCTTATTCGGTGACAACTTATTTACATTATGTGATGTGTTTTTTTAAGTTGTGTACATTGTGGGACTTTTTATTGAAAAAACAAAAAGGTTCTATCTACAAAATCGAACTCTAACTTGGCTCTATAAGGTTCTATCTGCGTGAGCCAATCAGCACTTCGAATGCACAGAAGAGGACCAATCAGAATCAACTTTATATGTCATGTCGCCAGCTTTTTCCTTGAAGACAAAAAGAAACCCCATAAAGGCATAATGCTATACATTTACAGTAAATTAAATATTCACTAAATTGTGTAGTGTTATGAAGTGGCTTCAATTAGGCAATTTTCTTTATAGTGTATTGGTTATTATTATTAATTATCAATGAGGTTATTATTAATAACTATTATTATTATAGTTATTATTATTTGAATTATACAAATATGCAGTGAGTAAATTGAATATTTAAAAAAAACATTTGTGTGTGTGTGTGCGCGCTAATGTGTGAAAGTGTGTGTGTGTGTGTGTGTGAGTGAAAGTGTGTGTGTGTGTGTGTGTGTGTGTGTGTGTGTGTGTGTGTGTGTGTGTGTGTGTGTGAAAGTGTGTGTGTGTGTGTGTGTGTGTGTGACAGCGTGTGTGTGTGTGTGTGTGTGTGTGTGTGACAGTGTGTGTGTGTGTCTGTGTGTGTGTGTGTGTGTGTGTGACAGTGTTTGTGTGTGTGTGTGTGTGTGACAGTGTGTGTGTGTGTGTGTGTGTGTGTGTGAAAGTGTGTGACAGTGTGTGTGTGTGTGTGTGTGTGTGTGTGTGTGAAAGTGTGTGTGTGTGTGTGTGTGTGTGTGTGAAAGTGTGTGACAGTGTGTGTGTGTGTGTGTGTGTGTGTGTGTGTGTGTGTGTGTGTGTGTGTGTGTGAAAGTGTGTGTGTGTGTGTGTGTGTGTGACAGTGTGTGTGAAAGTGTGTGTGTGTGTGTGTGTGTGTGTGTGTGACAGTGTGTGTGTGTGTGTGTGTGTGTGTGTGTGTGTGTGTGTGACAGTGTGTGTGTGTGTGTGTGACAGTGTGTGTGTGTGTGTGTGTGTGTGTGTGACAGTGTGTGTGTGTGTGTGTGTGTGTGTGTGTGTGTGTGTGTGTGTGAGTGAGAGAGGGGGTGTGTGTGTAAGTGAGAGAGGGGGTGTGTGTGTGTGTGATTAAAAAATTAGTCTGACATTTTTTTGTGATCATATAGTCAGTGAATCATTTTTCAATGATTATTAAACTTTATGAATTAATTTGCTGAAGCATGTCGATTTTCTTGTAGTTTTTAAAGTCTTAAAATGTCTTAATTTTTACAATATTAAGCCTTAAAGGTCAAATAGTTAACAATTTCATTGATGGTGTCTTAATTACAACAATAAACGTTAGCATGTTATTTCAGCCATACTGATGTCTAGAGAGAAAGCCATTATACCTGGCCCACTTTAGCTGGAATAAAGTCCTGCTCAGATGTATTACAGTAGCTGCTTTCTGTCTAAACAAAAGAAAGATTAAAGTAACAATTGCAATAATGTGTTTAATTACCCACCAAATTGGTAACGAAAATTAAGATTCTGCACTGGACAAAATATTTAGACCTACCTTGCTTAATTTGAAATGTCCTAAATACATGGAAGTGCTAAAAAATATGAAATAAATGTCATAGAAAGGATAAAATTTAACTTTCTAACACATGTTGAGATATTGTTACAACATTAATTTTATATTTCATGTTCAAATAATGTTTTGGCAGATAGAACCTTATAATTCTAAGCGAAAAGTGTTTTTTTAGAATTAGAAGGTTCTATCTGCATTTGACCCATTTAAAAAAAAACATTTACAAATTTGAGAGGGTTTTGATATTGTACATTTAGAATACATTTAGGGTCCCTGTTATTTTCATGTTTGAAAGAAACTTGTTCCCCATATAAATTTTCCTATATGTAATGCAAAAACTTTGAAGCTCAATATCTCAAAACTGTTCAGAACGCAGATAGAACCTTATAATTCCAAGGGGACGAATTGTGCATTTGAAATTTTTTTTTATTAGAATAACTAGTTGAATACTAGTTCCTTTTTCATTTAAAATATTCATTTGTTTTGATTAATTACACTCTTTACACTCTTATTATTAAAAAACTGTACCAGTTTTAATCTCTATTTAATTTAAAATTACATTACCTTAGTTTCACATTTGTGTCAAGAGTAAATCTCTTGTACACTGTGCCATTTTTTAAATACACTGGATAGTGTTAGAACAGTCCCCATCTGGTCATTTACATGATATGGTCTATAATTTTATACAAATAACATTATAAACCACGTGTACAATCTAACTTTTTATTTTAAATAATGTTTTGTCCTGTAAATCCTTTATATTTTTCCTTAGGATGGTGTTCATGTATTCTGGTGCTTATGTTGTCTCAACTGATCTGAATGTTCCAAGGCATTTTTCAATTTATATTACCTTGCCTATTACTACTCAGCATGCTTCCTAATGCTGGGAAGTATTAGTGTCCAAGAAAGAAACTACAAATGTGTCAAATATTTTGACACTTTGAAAGTTTGTTCCTAAGACCACAGTAGCTCACGCCTTTATTTTGTAACACTCACACCTATTTAACCTTCATGTAAAATGCAGGACTTGGACAAGCAGCTAGAAATGTTTAAAAGTTGAATACACATAGTGATTTCATTAATGGGGAAAAATATACATATTCAGATTGGCACGGAAATGTTGGCCTCATATTTTCAGTTAATGGTCTGAGCTGTCATAACCAGCAGGTTCTGGGCACAAGCTCACATGATCTTTAAACAAAATTAAAAACCAGCTGTAAAAATGTGCAGGTAATACGAAATAGTAGTTTGAAAATGCAAATTCAGTTTTTATGCTTCAAGATTTACATTTTGCAGTAAAAATTGCAAGCATAAAAAAACTTGTTGACTAGCACACTGCAAGTCTTTCTAAGGTATGAATGGGATAATGTCTCTCTTCTATATTTGTTTTTCCAAAATATTATTATTAATCTTGTTTACGGAAACTTTATTTCATGTATTAGGCCCATGTCACTCCTAAGAAACGCATGTATGTTATGTATTTTATATTAATAGTAGATACACCAGCAATAAACCAAAATATCTGGTATAGTACTTTCAAATATATATTTAGCATCATTATAGTGAAATCTATGTAAAAATTAACACATATAGAAGCTACTAGAAAATGATTGGTACTGTAATATTTGTCACTCCTTATCAAATGACTATTTACTTATCCATCTGAGATGTTTTTGGGTTCTATTAAATTAGTGTTAATCTTTGGACAGCCGTCTTTAGGATATGAAAAAAGATTCCAGCTGTGGTGGGAATGGCTGGCTTTCTCCCCACTTAATTGTTCAGGAAAACAGCTGTAAACCAGCCAACAGATCCTGCTTTTTCTCAGAGCCACATATTGTACATTTTAATTATGTTTCTAATTACATGCAAACGCTCAAAGAGGTTTTTGTCGTCGCCATGTGTGTCATTGAACCAGCTAATTTTCTTGAGAGTCAAGAGTCATGAACCTAAAGAATATTGACGCTTCTATTTTGGGCTTAGTGATTTTGTGTCGCCTGCAGTCATGGCATTTCCTGCACATTTGGAATTATGACAGTACAGCAGCAAATTATAATGTGGACAATGTCTTCTCTGAATTTCAGTAGCAATGTACAGTTGTCACCACAAGGTGGACGGCAGCTACTGTGTATCTGTTTCCTTACATGGGCTGTACAATGTAAATCCTCCTTAAACTGAGACATACTGTACCATTTAACTATCTCTGTACGGTACCTTCTTCTATAAGATGCCAAGGTCTCCCCCCACTTAACAACAACAGCAGCTTTGTGTTTCCCGTGAAAAATGTAAAGAGATTACACTGAAATAAGATGCAAATAGAAATTACAGGGTTTGCTGCAGAGAGGTGGTTCCAGGCCTGTGACTTCACTGTAAAGTGATACCCTTTACAAACTCTGAAGAGTAGCCTGCTGACAGCAGCAGGGCCTAAAAAGGGCGGACACACGCGCTTTATAATGTACTGCTTAGAGCAGTGTGTGTGTATGTGAGAAAGTAGACTCAGAAGAAGGGGCACATTTGTAATGATGCACTGTGGTGAAACCAGGCTATCTGGATATAATCAGAGTCCTGTTCCAATGTTACAGTGCCTCCTTTCCTCTGTCTGTCTTTCTCCTCCCTTCTTTCTCTTATTCCACAGCAGTAACACCTATAATGACAGCTGTCGCTCCTTTCCTTTTAAAGTCGGCATGAAATGGAATCTGCAAGCATTTTCTTCCCTATTGTGAAGTATATCTGAGTGAAACAGCTTCTCGAACAAGAAATAATGTAGGACGGGGGTTGATTTTGTTCATTGGGAATTGATTGGATCAATGGATGGTTGTAGTTGCTATTGCTGTGATGTCATGTGAGTGACAGGTTGTCCCGCTCTCACGCCAGTAAACACATCATCAGAAGAGATGTCATTGCAAAAAGGAGGGGAAATTATTTTGATTTAAGGTTATAAGGGCACCTTAATAAAAAAACAATGATGTGAATGGAAAAATCACAATAAATACTGCAATATTCAATAGAAAACAAGAAATATCCATTCATAGTGACTTTAAACATTATCATCTGAAATAGCACATTTGCATTTTTTCCTAGTTTTCCTTACTTTTAGAATAGAATCTTTTACCCACAGTGAATTGTACGGCTATGCAACATACATGAGAAAGTATGTGATATGTAATGTACAAAAACAATACAACATGCATGAAACAAGTGCTGTGATACTGAATATTCTGAAGTTTAGACTACGGCATTATTGTATGATATTGTATTTGACTTCATGACTGTACATATAGCAATAATTGGATTCCTCACAAAAGAAGGAAACCCAACTTTTGCAGGATTTTGATGTGTAGTCTATCAGTCAACAGTTTGGTATGCGTGAAGTGTGATGGGGCTATTAGCAATGCCTAATGTAATGATGCCTGAACCAATAAATGATTTAATCATCAAAGAGCTGCATTCACGGCCAAAATAAACCAAATCTCGCTGGTCTATCCAGAATCCGCCACCAGTTCATGCTGCTGAGTCAGGAAGTGCAAGAACTAGTTAACCCATCAGGTTATGTGTGAAAGAGAGAAAGAAAGAAAGAAAGAAAGAAAGACAGAATGAATGAATCACTGTCTAAAGCAATTGTTTTCCTACATCCTGAATCTATCATGGCGAAGAAAAAAATCTGAAAAAACATGGTTTTGGAATAAGAGGGAAATTTTGGATATGCTAGAGTGAAATTTCCATTTAAATGAGTTTTTTTTTTTCACATCAAAAGGAGACCATGATAATAATGCCCATCCACTTATAACCAGTGTTTTCTGTGGTCAAATTAGGAAGTCTCATTTTTCCAGTATCAGCGCTCTACACATCATTATGGATTCAGAGATCTGGAAATCATTATTCCAATAATTAACATGCAATCATCAAACCTAAAAAAAATATGTAAAATACGTATGCAAGTAAAAAGAATAAAATAAAATGAAAAATGCAGCTTGTCAATTTATTGACTGTGACATCTAATCAAAAGCGTGCAATTTTCTTTCTTTGCAATTTCCGTCATGGCAGCCACCTGATATCTTCTGATTTGCACAACTTGTCTTGATGTATGGTCAAAGTCTTTTTCATTACCTTAATACACTTATAAGTATACATAAAAATGTCAAATGTACACTAGCATTCAAATGTTTGGGGTCAGTAAGATTTTTTTTAAAGAAATTAATACTTCAAGAATGCATGAAATTGATCAAAAAGACATTTATAATCAGAATCCTGCAAAAAGTAGTTTTTGTAAAAAATATTAAGCAGCATGACTGTTTTTAACATTGATAATAATAAGATATGTTTCTTTAGCAGCAAATTAGAATTATTTCTAAAGGACCACTTGACACTGAAAATAATAATAAATGACATTTTTTTTAAATATATTAAAATATAAAACTATTTTAAATTGTAATAATATTTCACAATATTACTGTTTGTACTGTATTTTTGATCAAATATTTGCAGCCTTGGTGAGCATAAGAGACTTCTTTCAAAAACCATAAAAATCTTAGTATAGTGTAAGATGTTCAGTTGTGTGTGCGAGTCTCTACTGGCTGAGATCAAAATGCTCCTGAATTAAATGTAGCTTAGCTTCTCCGAGCACATGACCTTAAACATGATCTTTAACCCCACTCGTGCTCTACTGTATGATAGCGGGAGAGCGACGACAGCAGATGGGAGTGAGAGAGCAGAGACCCTTTCTCCACCCCCGTCACTCCTTCCCTCCTGTTCTGTCAGCGCTAAAACAGAGAAGGAGACAAGGTGCTGAAACACATCCCTCCTGAGGGACGACCCCCTCCCACCTCAGCACCACACAGACACACACGGCTGGCTGCTTCCCTGCCCGTTTGAAAACAGTCACGCATTCGCCTCTGACAGGCAGGAGGACCACAGCACATGTTCCCCACACCCGAGAGGGACGTCTGGTGGCCTGAGCTCGCCGTGAAGCCTCGGGTCTCAGCGAACGGAGCAGAAGTGTGCCGTTCTGAAGTAAGAACACTGACAGAGATAACTCCGCTATAGCCCGCCCAAAGTCCGGCCCTGTCTGCTTGGACTGCTGTGTCTTTCGCTGCTGCAGGCTAGTCAGAACTAGCAGTAATGGAAACCAGACTCTCCTCTCAGGAGCAAACATTGCTTTACACAAAATACTTCTCACCAGCTGTTTATTTTCCTTAACGGACCGAAGTAAGAGGGAAAAAAATAATTAAAATACATGGAAATTTCCAAAGGCGCTCTTTAGAACTTTTAAATTAAATGGAACTGTTCATTCAAGTAGCCAAGTCATCCATCTAGCTATCCATCTTCTCATCAATCCATCTATCCATCTATCGACTTGGGTGGCAGGCGCCCCGTGGGCTGCAGTGTCAGAGGGGAAGGCCTGTCTGTCAGTGTCAGGATGCTGGTGAGTCAGGGAGCTGTTGATGCAGGCTGAGGTCCCTGCGCTCCCCAGGCCTGTGCCCTCCTAGCCCTGCCCCGTGGTGGGCCATGGCCCCCTGCCTCTATATATTATCACAGGTGGGCTGTTGGTTACAGCCACCCTGCCCATTCTCTCCACAGCACATCAGGGGCGGTCAATAGGCCCTGGTTCTATTACTTGAAACTTGGCCAGGATTTTTTAGAACAGATCCATGAGGGTGGTTGGGCAGATAGATCTGCGGTGAGGAGATGAACAATTAGTGATCGGGGAGGGCGATGAAAGAGGTCCACATTCACGGAGCAGACGGGCAACCTTTCAGCATGCAGCTGATAGAAGGGTTATGTGTCATTCCTTATGGCAATAAATATTTCAGAATTTTTTTTTTTTTTTTTTGAAAATCAGCTTCACTCAGATGTATCACCATCTGGAAGAAAAGATCTGAAGATCCTTCCATTACATCACAACATTAATAAAGTCACTTTTTGGACCAGGTTGGAGAACACTTAATTTCCAAGAATGTATTATATAGCTGTGTTGAATTGCAAGTCAATTTCTCTTCCTGTGATTCCAGTTCAACTTCTTGTTTGGCATAGCCAATTCATCCAAATTATTTACCAATTTTAATCTTTGAATTAACCAAAAATACATACATATTGAGCACATTATGTTTCAATTTTTAACCACAGTCTATTGAAGTTACATTTATTTGGATTTTCATTTGCTTAAAAATATAAATAAACTAATATTCTTTCTGTAAAACAAAGGAACCTCAGTAAAGTTGGAGATGTTATTCATGGACCACACACACTCAAACACAGAGATTAGCCGCACATTATTTTCCTAAAGTCTATCACAGTAGGGTGCTGCCAGTTCTGTCTCTGCATCCACCCTGCTTTGCTCCCTCTCTCTTTCTGTCTCACCGTCCCTTTCTTTCTGTCACACATACTCAAACACACACAAAATGTCAACTGTACGCATAAGTGGTTTTTCCAAACACCACAAACATTTTATTTTGCTGCAGCTCATTAAATTAAGAAATGAAGTGGGGGGCTATAACAAGACGTTGGAGTAAAACCACCTTTTCAGGGGAACAGAAAGAGAAATCATCATCATTATCATATCATGAGAAATTCCTCTTCAGAGAGGCGCAGAACAAGGCAATGCAACTGGGTGGCCAGGAAATAGATGCCAAAGGCACTAACAGCCAACAGAGAGAGCGGGAATCACAGAGCATGATGCAAACACAAAGTGAGGTTTTGGTATAGACACGCTGCTTGATCACGGCCTATGTGTTACAGAGCACAGTGCCGCAGGAGACGGTCTTGAATATAGAATATGTGTGTGAATACAACCAGATGCAAAGGTGAGAGAATCAGCAGCAGATGTGGTTGAAGGGAATGCAGAAATACTGCAAAACACAGAACTGTTTGTCCCTTTTAAAACCATCTGTTAGAAAAACCAGCGGGTCGATAATTACATCAAATGAAATGCTGGAGTTGGACTTTAATACTTGCTGTATTTCAAAATTGTAACTGTAAGTGACATATTCAGGCATAGAGTGTGCCTATAATAAACATTTACAATGTGAAGGAAGGATTAACTTGAAGGGTGGTTTTAATGCAATAGCTAACTCAGAAGTTAAAATGATATCATCATTTATCTTCACTTTCTTTTGTGGTAGAATATGACAGTCTCAGTTTCCACTCACTTTTATTATATGGAGAAAAAAAAACTATGGAAATCAATGGGGCCCATCAACTGTTGGGTTACTGTCATTCTTCAAAATATCTTCTTTCGTGTTCAGCAGAAGAAATTAAGTCATGCAGGTTTGGAACAACATGAATGTGATTAAATGATGACAGAATTTAATTTTTTTGGGTGAACTATCCCTTTAAGTTATTTTTTTTTCATTTCGTTTATGAGATTATGTTACGGTAAAGCATTTTTGCGCCCTTCAGGAAGCGGACGCCGTTTGTAGGCGCATTCCAGACAAAAGTGAACACCTGAATCCCTCTATAGCGAAGTATAGCGAAGGGTAGGCCTACTACTTGCCATTGACTAGTTCAAGGAAGGCCTATTCATTATATTTTGTTATGTTTTTGAAAGAAGTCACTTATGCTCAGTGGTGCGTCTGGGAAATTTTTAATGGGGTGGCCAGTGGGGGATGGTAAAAAAAACCCTAGGGTGGCACAACATGTATCACTGGATAAAAGTGGTAACATGCATTTGTAATCCATATCTACTTTATCTAACCAACAAAATTAAATTAAATTCTTTGACGTAATTTGTCAGGTTGATATGCAGATTAAATTGCATTTTTGACTTGCATTAAACCTGTTGATTTAGATGTTCTTACATAACGCACATTGTTTAGGAATGAACTGCAAAAAAACTAAACAAAACAAAACCTCAGTTTTTTCATGTGATTGTAATTCCTGTGTAAATACATTTATACTATTAATGCACCGAAAAAAAAAAAATCCAGGATGCACTCAGCCAAAACCGAAACTGGAAATGAAAATAGTTATTTAATAAAATGTAATAATCAATTCATTGATTAATTAAATTTATTCAATAATTAACTCTTTTCCACGAGATATTGAAGCCAAAAAATTATCCTTAATTTTGTATTAATGTAAAACGCTGTGCAGCAGCATGCAGACATAGGCAAGGCGGCTTGCGCGCCTATTGGCTGCCCTGCGGCAACAGCAGCAGCCTATCGAGAGAGGCGGTGCGTGACACCACATCCAATGGGGGCGATTCGCGCCCATTTCGTCACGTCCCGCTAGAAAAGGCGTGGTCTCGCCCTAGAAATATAGCTCGATTAGGCTGGTACAACTGATTTTCATCTCTTCAGCGAAGCACACGCATCGCTGGATCCAGAGTGAGAAGCCGCGCCGTCGACATAAGCCTTCTGCGGGACGAGCCTTGAACCTGAAGCCGCTGGCCTTCACCTCGCCGCCTTCAGTCGCCGTACCTGCTGCGCTTTCCGGCGTATATATCCTTTTTACCTCTGCTGAGAGTGTTCGTTCGCCGCTGCAACTTACACTTCTCTATACCTCTAAAAGACCTAGCATCTTTTTAAAGATGCCTTCTTCCTGTGGCTCGTGCCGAGCCCAACTCAGCGACGGGGACCGCCACGTGATATGTGTTTCCTGCCTGGGTGAGGATCACGCGGCTCTCGCGCTCGCTGACGGCGGAAGCCCTTACTGCGAGCTTCTGCCTATGGTGACTCTGAGGACTCGCCTGGCATCATTCTCAGAGCCAGCACTTCTGCCCGCTGTGGTACCGCGCTGCAAGAATCGCCGTGCACAGCGCGCCCCCACGAGCTCTCTCCTGCCCGCCAAAGCTCGCCGGTTCGCCCGCCAGCTTCGCCGGCATCGCTCGAATCGTTCACAGATGGACAGCGGCAGCCGTCTGCCACCGCTTCCGCCATTGAGTGTGATGAACCAGCCGAGGCCTGTTCCATCCTGGCATCAGACAGTGAGGACTGGGCGAGCTCTGTAGACCTCCCCCCGCTACCCGCCAGCCGCCTGGGTAACGAGCCGGCATTGAAGCTGAGCTGATGCGTCTGCTCTCTCAAGCCGTCGACAACCTCGGCCTCGACTGGGAGGCGCCCGCGCAGCCTGCGCACAACCGGCCGGATGGTTGCTTCCTCCAGAAGGACTCCGCCCCATCACAGTCAAGACCCGCGCCTTTTCTTCCTGAGCTTCACGAAGAAGTCGCGAAGTCGTGGAACGCCCCCTTCTCGGCCAGAATGCGTACCTCTGTCTCTGCAGCATTCTCCTCTGTGGACGGTGCGAAAGAGAAAGGATACCTCTCTCTTCCTCCAGTGGAAGTAGCGGTAGCGTCCCATCTTTGTCCACCCTCCGCTGGACGGCGTGCTTTGACGGCGCTACCCTCTAAAGCCTGCCGAGTGACGTCAGCCATGCACGGCCGCGCTTACACCGCCGCTGGGCAAGCTGTGTCAGCGCTACATTCAATGGCGATACTGCAGATATTCCAAGCCGACCTTCTCCGTAAAATGGACAAGGAAGGACCGGAAGCTATCTGCGTGGCGGACCTAAGAAGCGCTACGGACCTCGCTCTACGCACTGCAAAAGCCGCTGCACAAGCCGTTGGGCACAACATGGCCTCTCTCACCGTGGCTGAGAGACATCTGTGGCTAACGCTGTCTGAGATGACGGATGCTGAGCACTCTGTGATCCTCGACGCGCCCATTTCCACGGATGGCCTTTTTGGATCTGCCGTCAAAGACTTCACGGACAGATTCGCCGAGGTGCAGAAAACTTCACAGGCTATGAAGCACTTCCTGCCGAAGCGCTCTAGTTCTGCAGCAGGCCGCTCTAAACAGCCGTCTGCCCGGGGCTCTCACCCGCAGCCTGCACCACCAGCCGCCGCCGCTTCTCATCGCCGCCAGGCCCGAGACCAAAGAACGCGCTCTCGCTCTGCTGGACGCCGCCCCCCTCAGCGCGGGCCCCGGCCAAGAATCGAAATCAAGCCTGAGGTCTCAAAGCCTTCCTAGCCACTCTAGGAAAGCGTCGGTGTTCACATCCCGCCGCGGCCGGATTTTCACCAAAACTTCTCGCTCGCTCAGTTCCAGACAATGCGACTGTTCCAGCGTACTTCGCAGTAAACAAGCCCGTTCCACAACCTGCTTGTCTGCACACAAAAGCCGTTTTTACGGCTACCCAGATAAATCCAATAAAGAGTGTATTTTCTGGTGTCCCGGCCATAGCCGATGGTGTTATGAGTGTTGTAAGAATGCCCACGTCTCAGTGCCCATTCCCACACACAGACACAGCCCGCCACAATACAGGGCTAGCACAAATAAAATCGACTCATGTCGGTTGTGCAATAAATGTAGTGTACGTGCCCACAACACAGTGCCCACAAACACTACACAAAGCATGTCCCACGGTTTCTGTAAAAACGAAACCAACACATTCTCAGTCGGTGCGAGCCGACAGTGTTATCAGTGCAGTGAGTGTGCCCGCTATCCCGCGCCCACATTCCCTCACAGACATGCCGAACCCTACGGGGCTCGTCCCGCTCGCATTCTCTCCACAACATGTCAGAGAGAAGCTGAGCGCGGCCGGGCTGCCCGCTGTGATCAGCGCACCCCCCGCCTCGCACACTGTAAACACAGTGTTTATCTCCCAGCACACCGGAGCTCTCCGGCCGCCGTTATGCCGCGGCCAGAGCCCAGATTTCATTCTACCTCTAGCTATTCATGCAGATGCGTGGGCAAAGCTTCCCGGGGTATCAGAATGGGTGCTGAAGACTATAATAAGATGCTATTCGCTACAGTTCGCTCGTCGCCCCCGCCGTTGCGCGGCGCGAGTCGAAACGACGGTGAAAGACGAAGTATCTCATCTAACGGGGACCAACTCAGCGACGGGGACCGCCACGTGATATGTGTTTCCTGCCTGGGTGAGGATCACGCGGCTCTCGCGCTCGCTGACGGCGGAAGCCCTTACTGCGAGCTTCTGCCTATGGTGACTCTGAGGACTCGCCTGGCATCATTCTCAGAGCCAGCACTTCTGCCCGCTGTGGTACCGCGCTGCAAGAAGCGCCGTGCACAGCGCGCCCCCACGAGCTCTCTCCTGCCCGCCAAAGCTCGCCGGTTCGCCCACCAGCTTCGCCGGCATTGCTCGAATCGTTCACAGATGGACAGCGGCCGCCGTCTGCCACCGCTTCCGCCATTGAGTGTGATGAACCAGCCGAGGCCTGTTCCATCCTGGCATCAGACAGTGAGGACTGGGCGAGCTCTGTAGACCTCCCCCCGCTACTCGCCAGCCGCCTGGGTAACGAGCCGGCATTGAAGCTGAGCTGATGCGTCTGCTCTCTCAAGCCGTCGACAACCTCGGCCTCGACTGGGAGGCGCCCGCGCAGCCTGCGCACAACCGGCCGGATGGTTGCTTCCTCCAGAAGGACTCCGCCCCATCACAGTCAAGACCCGCGCCTTTTCTTCCTGAGCTTCACGAAGAAGTCGCGAAGTCGTGGAACGCCCCCTTCTCGGCCAGAATGCGTACCTCTGTCTCTGCAGCATTCTCCTCTGTGGACGGTGCAAAAGAGAAAGGATACCTCTCTCTTCCTCCAGTGGAAGCAGCGGTAGCGTCCCATCTTTGTCCACCCTCCGCTGGACGGCGTGCTTTGACGGCGCTACCCTCTAAAGCCTGCCGAGTGACGTCAGCCATGCACGGCCGCGCTTACACCGCCGCTGGGCAAGCTGTGTCAGCACTACATTCAATGGCGATACTGCAGATATTCCAAGCCGACCTTCTCCGTAAAATGGACGAGGAAGGACCGGAAGCTATCTGCGTGGCGGACCTAAGAAGCGCTACGGACCTCGCTCTACGCGCTGCAAAAGCCGCTGCACAAGCCGTTGGGCGCAACATGGCCTCTCTCACCGTGGCTGAGAGACATCTGTGGCTAACGCTGTCTGAGATGACGGATGCTGAGCACTCTGTGATCCTCGACGCGCCCATTTCCACGGATGGCCTTTTTGGATCTGCCGTCAAAGACTTCACGGACAGATTCGCCGAGGTGCAGAAAACTTCACAGGCTATGAAGCACTTCCTGCCGAAGCGCTCTAGTTCTGCAGCAGGCCGCTCTAAACAGCCGTCTGCCCGGGGCTCTCACCCGCAGCCTGCACCACCAGCCGCCGCCGCTTCTCATCGCCGCCAGGCCCGAGACCAAAGAACGCTCTCTCGCTCTGCTGGACGCCGCCCCCCTCAGCGCGGGCCCCGGCCGAGAATCGAAATCAAGCCTGAGGTCTCAAAGCCTTCCTAGCCACTCTAGGAAAGCGTCGGTGTTCACATCCCGCCGCGGCCGGATTTTCACCAAAACTTCTCGCTCGCTCAGTTCCAGACAATGCGACTGTTCCAGCGTACTTCGCAGTAAACAAGCCCGTTCCACAACCTGCTTGCCTGCACACAAAAGCCGTTTTTACGGCTACCCAGATAAATCCAATAAAGAGTGTATTTTCTGGTGTCCCGGCCATAGCCGATGGTGTTATGAGTGTTGTAAGAATGCCCACGTCTCAGTGCCCATTCCCACACACAGACACAGCCCGCCACAATACAGGGCTAGCACAAATAAAATCGACTCATGTCGGTTGTGCAATAAATGTAGTGTACGTGCCCACAACACAGTGCCCACAAACACTACACAAAGCATGTCCCACGGTTTCTGTAAAAACGAAACCAACACATTCTCAGTCGGTGCGAGCCGACAGTGTTATCAGTGCAGTGAGTGTGCCCGCTATCCCGCGCCCACATTCCCTCACAGACATGCCGAACCCTACGGGGCTCGCCCCGCTCGCATTCTCTCCACAACATGTCAGAGAGAAGCTGAGCGCGGCCGGGCTGCCCGCTGTGATCAGCGCACCCCCCGCCTCGCACACTGTAAACACAGTGTTTATCTCCCAGCACACCGGAGCTCTCCGGCCGCCGTTATGCCGCGGCCAGAGCCCAGATTTCATTCTACCTCTAGCTATTCATGCAGATGCGTGGGCAAAGCTTCCCGGGGTATCAGAATGGGTGCTGAAGACTATAATAAGATGCTATTCGCTACAGTTCGCTCGTCGCCCCCGCCGTTGCGCGGCGCGAGTCGAAACGACGGTGAAAGACGAAGTATCTCATCTACTTCGAGCCGAGATAGCGAAACTACTGAGCAAAGGGGCTATAGAACCTTTATCTCAGGCTCAGAGCAAAGGGGGTCTTTACAGCAGGTATTTTCTGGTACCGAAGAAAGACGGGGGTCTCAGACCCATTCTAGATCTGCGACAGCTGAACAGAGCGCTCACGAAGCGTAAGTTCAAAATGATTACAACCAGGAAAATCCTCGCGCAAGTTCGCCAGGACGACTGGTTTATGTCAATAGATCTGAAAGACGCATATTTTCAAATACAAATAGCGTCGCGTCACAGGGGCGATTCTTGAGATTCGCCTTCGAGGGCCAGGCATACCAATACAAAGTCCTGCCGTTCGGCCTGTCCTTGGCACCCCGTACATTTACGAAGTGCATTGATGCAGCTCTCGCACCCCTGAAACTCCAGGGCATGCGAATTTTGAACTACTTGGACGATTGGCTGATTCTAGCTCGATCACGATCAGAGCTCATAGAACACAGGACCACATTACTCGAGCATCTTGAGAATCTGGGACTCGCAGTCAATTGGGCGAAAAGTTTGCTGTCTCCCAGCCAGAAAATCTCTTTTCTGGGAACAGTGCTGGACTCGCTATCCATGACAGCGCGCCTGTCGCCAGAGCGCGAGCTGGACATTCAGCGCGCCGTGAAATCCTTCCGCCGCGGCTCGATAGTCCAGCTCAAAAGGTTTCAGAAAATGCTGGGCCTCATGGCCTCAGCAGCTTCAGTGCTCCAGCTGGGTCTGCTTCGCATGCGCCCACTGCAGCTGTGGCTGAAAGCGCGAGTTCCTCCCCGGGCATGGACTGCTGGCCGGTTTCGCCTCCGGGTCGATCTGGAATGCGTTTCAGCTCTGGAACCATGGAAAGTAACCGACTGGTATCAGTCAGGTGTGAGTCTGGGGACTCCCTCGAGTGTGAAGGTGGTGTCAACGGACGCCTCCACCTCGGGATGGGGAGCGCTGCTCGAGGGCAGACCGTTCTTTGGCCAGTGGTCAGAACGGGAAAAACTCCTACATATAGACTGTCTGGAAATGATGGCAGTCGACAATGCGCTACGGCGCTTCTGTCCCCAGATAAAAGGTCACCACGTCTTGGTCCGTTCGGACAACATGTCAGTGGTGGCATACATAAATCGCCAGGGCGGTATCAAGTCCCGAAACCTTTACAGGCTAACGGAATGCCTCCTGGTCTGGGCTCAGCACAACCTGCTTTCACTGAGAGGGGCGCATGTGCCTGGTCACCTGATTCTGGGACCAGACAGACTGTCCAGAAACAATGTCCCAGCAGGGGAATGGTCGCTGCACCCGCAGACGATCCAACTGCTGTGGGAGACATTCGGCAAAGCGCAGGTGGACCTGTTCGCGTCCCACGAGAACGCTCACTGCCCGAAATATTTCTCCAAGAGCGAGGACGCGCTGGCCCACGTCTGGCCCCGCTGTCCCCTCTATGCTTCTCTATGCTTTTCCCCCCGTCTCGCTCCTGCCTCAAGTGCTGGAACGAATCAGGGAAAGCAGATGCCCAGTGCTGCTTGTGGCTCCGCTCTGGCCGAACCAGGCTTGGTTCCCAGTCCTGATGCGGCTGACCAGCACTGCCCCTTGGCCAATACCGTTGAGGAAAGACCTCCTCTCTCAGGCCAAGGGCTCGATTTGGCATCCTCGCCCGCAGCTATGGTCCCTACATGCATGGGCCATCAACGGGTACCCGCTAACCTCCCGGAGGGAGTGTTAAACACGATCACACAGGCGAGAGCCCCGTCTACTAGACGGCTTTACTCTGCGAAATGGTCTGTGTTCTCTACCTGGTGTCAAGCTCAGGGCTTTTCACCCGTAGACTGCGGGGTCACGGAAGTACTTTCCTTCCTTCAAGAGCTGCTGGATAACGGCAGGACCCTATCCACGCTCAAAGTGTACGTGGCGGCCATAACAGCGTTTGCAAAACCTGTGTCTGGCCACTCACTGGGGAAAAACAACCTGGTCGTGCGATTCCTCAAGGGAGCTCGGAGGCTGAACCCTCCTAGACCTCCTTCAGTCCCGGTGTGGGACCTTTCTACGGTTCTGGAAGCCATGAAAGGTACCCCGTTCGAGCCAATCCATTTGTCAGACATGAAGCATCTGTCTTTCAAAACGGTGTTTCTTTTGGCTCTCGCTTCAGTGAAGCGCATAGGGGACTTACAAGCGCTTTCAGTAAGCGCGTCATGTATGGAGTTTGGGCCTAATGACTCAAAAGTCATACTCAAACCAAGGCACGGGTATGTGCCCAAATCCCTCAACACACCGTTCAGGGCCCAGGTCATTTCCCTGTGCGCCCTCCCGGTTCATTTTGAGGAGGTGGATGTGAGTCTCCTTTGTCCTGTCAGGGCACTGAGAGCTTATGTGTCCTGCTCGTCTGTCTTCAGACAGATCGAGCAGCTCTTCGTTTTGTTTGGCGGACGCTGCAAGGGACTGGCTGCATCAAAACAGAGCTTATCCATATGGATAGTCGACGCCATAGCACTGGCTTACACTTCTAAGGGCCTGCAGTGTCCTTTAGGTGTCAGAGCGCACTCCACAAGAGGCGTGGCCTCATCGTGGGCATGGTATAGTGGGGTTACCTTGCAAGATATCTGTACGGCCGCGGGCTGGGCCTCGCCGTCTACATTTATAAGGTTTTACAACCTGGAGGTTCCCGCTTTACAAGCCAAGCTCCTGTCGATATAGAATTCAGTGCTATCTGCCCCACTGTGTTGGCCCAGATACTGAGTTTTGCCTGTGCATCGCTCACCGAGCGATAGAACAGCCTAGGGGTGTTGAATAACCCTTTCTATTGCCCAGTTCAGGCTGAATATGTTCACCCTGTCTGCGCGGAACACTGTTACATAACTAGCTCATGTGGGATGCTATTTCATGGGGAATGATGCTTGCAGCCTCTCTTCTCCGACTCTCTGTGAGTCTATGGTGATTATGCACTATATGAGCCCCGGGCTGCTGCCCTTGGGACTTTGGTGTTGGATCCCAGTACGCACGGCGTTTTGCATAGTGTTCCCCATAGCGTAAGATATTACGCAGTACGAGAGTACTCTCGTAAGAGAACGTACTCGGTTACTAACGTAACCTCGGTTCTCTCTAGAGAGGGAACGAGTACTGCGTATCTTGCCGTGCATACACAGCTCTGGTTCGCTTCGGCGATGAAAACCAGTTGCACCAGCCTAATCGAGCTATATTTATAGGACGAGACCACGCCATTTCTGGCGGGACGTGACGAAATGGGCGCGAATCGCCCCCATTGGATGTGGTGTCACGCACCGCCTCTCTCGATAGGCTTCTGCTGTTGCCGCAGGGCAGCCAATAGGCGCGCAAGCCGCCTTGCCTATGTCTGCATGCTGCTGCACAGCGTTTTACATTAATACAAAATTAAGGATAATTTTTTGGCTTCAATATCTCGTGGAAAAGAGGTTTTCCCCGATAGCGTAAGATATTACGCAGTACTCGTTCCCTCTCTAGAGAGAACCGAGGTTACGTTAGTAACCGAGTACGTTTTTTTACCGTTCCCCACTGGCCACCCCATTAAAATGTTCCCAGATCAGCACCTGCAAATCCGAGGCCATGGTTCGCAGTCGGAAAAGGGTGGCTTGCCCACTACAGGTTGGTGGAAAGTTCCTGCCTCAAGTGGAGGAGTTCAAGTATCTTGGGGTCTTGTTCACGAGTGAGGGAAGGGTGGAACGGGAGATTGACAGACGGATCAGTGCAGCTTCTGCAGTAATGCAGTCGATGTACCGGTCTGTCATGTTGAAGAAGGAGCTGAGCCGCCTTCCCGGGAAGGTGTTCCGGGCGCGTCCCTCCTGGAGGAGACCCCGGGGAGGACCTAGGCCACGCTGGAGGGATTATGTCTCCCGGCTGGCCTGGGAATGCCTCAGTGTCCCCCCGTAAGAGCTGGAGGAAGTGTCTGGTGTAGTGGAAATTTTAATATTCATTGATCAGTAATAGATATTGCAAGGGAATGCAACATGTTTTTCTTCTCACTTGGAGTGATGTTTGAACAAGAGATATATTTGTATCCGTGAACATGCAGAGTGAAGCACCCTAGGAACAGCTGAACAAGGCCTTTTGGTCCTAGAGGTCAGGATGCAGCTAAATTCTATGGTCAGTTAGTGACAAAGGGAAGCATATGCAACAGAGTATTCCTTATTTGGCAACCTGCCTCAAGAAAGACACAGACTGCATGTAACCTTGGAAATGTTATAAAAGCAGTTCAGCCCTTCCTGGTGTTGTCTCACTCACACTACAGCGTAACTTCTGTGTGGTGACTGGGTCCTTCTTGCAAGAATAAATACTTTTTAAAAGACAATTCGAATCAGAGTGTCTCTTACGCAGTGATTTTGTTTAATAGAATTTTTGCCACAACACTGGGGAGAGGGAAGTCTGGGCATCTCTGCTTAGACTGCTGCCCCCGCGACCCGGCCCCGGATAAGTGGAAGAAGATGATGATGATGATGATGATGATGATAATACTGAGTTGTACAAACATTTAAATGACACCTATGGCAGTTTTTATATCAACTTTTTAATAATAGAATTATATTTTTACTCTATTTTATGGTGAAATATCAACATTTAAACAACGGCCCGTAATAGCCTTATAATGAATTTGTAATCTCGTGTATATATTTATCAAAATGCTCCTCTCTAGAGTTATTTTTTTCTAGTTAACCAATGAGTTATGGTCATTGAATAGCTTTCCTGAGGCAGAAATGTGAAATTAATGTGAAATGTGAAATTTTTCAGTTTGAACCACTGATTGAGCAATTACATGAGATGATACATTTCAGTAATTTGTACTGTATCATTCAACATATACCTTCTGATGTTTATTCATGTTTATTTCGTGCTATAACTAGTAAAGAAGAAGATATGATAGGTTCATGTGTCGCTTGAACTGAGCGCCAAAACACATTGTTTGAATTTTAAACAGAATTTTAAAGCGGGCCCTTCTTTCACATTAAAAGTAGTAAAGCGCAAAACTTATTGTGGTTTTTGGATGTCAACTTTATAATGTTTTGTTTTGTGAAGTAGTGTTCACAGATCAACTGAAAACTGAAGACTGATTTCCTAATTGGAGTTATACTGTAGTTAAACACTCTGGGATAACCCGAGACTAAAACTACAAAATGAATCTCTTTTACAAGGGAAACAAACATGGTGTGAATTAATATATACAGGCTTACTTGTTAGTTTTGTCCGATTCAAGCTCAAATTGATCCTCACACTAACACTGAAGTAAACGTCTTCATTGTGAGACACAAGTGCCCAGCTCCCTTCAAGTTCTCTGCCCTTCGGAGTGAGTATGGTATATAGGCATTAACATATTAGACGAATTCATATATAGATGTTCACTTAGATTGGAATTCGCCGTCGCCCAAATATTTTCGCTGAGGTGGGATTTTCATGGGCAGTTCCTTCTGAAATATGAGTGAGACCTGTTTTGCCCGATGTCCCTTATTGGACACCGTACTTGTGTGTTTATGATTCATTCAAGATGGCGCTGTCCATGAAGTGTAACATGAAATCTCTGTTTCGCTTTATTCACACGAGTAATTCCCATCGAAGTTTATTTAAAGCTGGGAAAGCGACGGGAACAATGGTAAGAAGGTCTTTTCTTTTTACTATTGTTTTATTTGGCAGTTTGACAGCTTTACGGAGGATCTGTTATATGTTCACCTTCAGTGGAAACCTCTGTTCTGTAATGCATTGAAAGTATCCGACAAGTGTAATTGTCAATCTAAACACATAACAGTAGCCTATATACTCTTTTCAAATATAGTTTAATGTGTGAAAACGACATTGTTTAAAAATCGCCTTGCTGTTGTTAGTTTTTTTTTGTCTTGCTATTGTTAGTTGTAAGTGTCTTGTTGCTAAAGCTTTTAAATGTCTAGAATAGTTTGATATTAGTGGCAGGCAGTGACATTTATTTAGCCAGGATTACATGTAACATGCAGTTAAGCATCTTGACATGGTTGTTAACTGCAGTGAGTAAATTGGGGTCTCTGGTGCTGCAGACATGTAGCTTATATGCACAAACACCTGAATTATTACGATTTTTTATTTATTAGAATATTAAAAGGATTTCTTTAGGATCATGTGACACTGAAGACTGGATTAATGGCTATATCATAATATAACTGTTTATACTGTATTTTGAATCAAATAAATGCAGCTTTGGTGAACATAAGAAACTTCAAAAACACTTTCCCTCCCTCATGTCCAAGAATCTTTCACTTCTTGTGTGATCACAATAACAACATAACGATTATCTCATGATTCTATAAAATATTACACTTTTTGCAGCAGAGTTTGGAAAAACAGCATCATATTGTGAATTCCGTTTTATTTAAAACATAGATTGGGAAATGTTTTGTTGTGTTGTTCAACTCTGCTGAGAGGTTATAGGTTCATCAAATCAAATTTATTTATATAGCACAATTCATCCTTTACAATAAACATTAATAAAAAAAAAAAAACAAAAAAAAAAACAAGTAAAAACATCATAATAAAATACAAGACACAAACAGACACAAAAAAGATTATAAAGATTTAATAAGAAATAAAAAAATGTAAAGCTGAACAGTATAGCTAGATTTAAGAGCTCAGCATGTGAGAAAAGAAATGTTTTCAACTTATCAATAGGTTTGGGGCACATCTAAGATCTTCTGGTAGTTTGTTCCAGTCGTGTACAGCAGAGATGCTAAACGCAGCTTCTCCATGTTTTGTTCTAACTCTGTGCTCCACTAGCTGACCTGAGTTCATTGATCTAAGAGTCCTGCTCTAAGGTCTTTCTAAGGTCTTTCCTTTATATTTTTCAAACATTTCAAAAATGTACTCAGGACCTAAACAATTCAGTGCTTTATAGACTAAAAGCATCACTTTAAAAACTATTCTATAACTGATTGGGAGCCAATGCAAAGTTTTAAGAACCGGAGTGATGTGCTCTATTCTCACCTGGTTAATAATCTAGCAGCAGCATTCTGAACAAGCTGCAGCTGCTTTACAGTCTTCTTCGGAAGTCTGGTTAATAAGCCATTACAGTAATCAACCCTACTAGAGATAAAAGCATGGATAAGCTTCTCTAAGTCTTTTTGAGGCACCAATCCTTTGATTCTAGATATATTTTTCAAATGATAGAATGCTGTTTTGGTGACCGCTCTCATATGACTGTTAAATGTGAGATCTGAATCTATCATAACACCAAGATTACGCACTTGATCCCTGATTTTAAATGCACGAGAATCTAATTCTTTAATAATACTTGTTCTTTTTTATTTTTGTTGCCAAACAAAATAACCTCAGTTTTATCTTGGTTTAGTTGTAAAAAATTTAGATTCATCCAGGTTTTTATTTGTTCTATACAGTGGCACAGAGAGTCTATTGAACTGTTGTCATCTGAATCAAGAGCCATATATATTTGAGTGTCATCGGCGTAACTATGGTAATTAATGTTATTGTTCTGTAGAATCTGGCCTAAAGGTAACATATAGAGATTAAACAGTAGCGGTCCAAGAACTGATCCCTGTGGAACTCCGCATGTCATGGCTACCCTATCAGATTCCGAATTTCCGATGGTAACAAAGTAACTCCGACCATTCAGGTAAGATCTGAACCAATCAAGGACTATCCCGGAGACTCCTACCCAGTTTTCCAGCCTATCTATAAGAATTCTATGATCTACAGTGTCAAATGCTGCACTGAGATCTAATAGAACCAAAACGGTTATTCTATCAGAGTAAGTATTCAGCCGTTTATCATTTAAAACTTTAATTAGGGCTGTTTCAGTACTATGTTGTGGTCGAAAACCTGACTGAAATTTATCTAAAAGACCACTTGAAGTCACAAACTCATTTAGTTGAATAAACACAGCCTTCTCAATAATCTTGGCTATAAAAGAGAGATTTGAAATAGGTCTATAGTTGTTCATTATAGAAGCATCCATTGTTCTCTACTTTAATGGCAGCGGTTTTCAAGGACGTTGGAAAAATGCCTGATTGCAAAGAACTATTGACTATTTGCAGCAAATCTGTTACTATAGAGCTAAAATTGTTTTAAAAAAGTCTGAAGGTATTATGTCTAGATACAGCACGTGGAAGATTTAAGATGTCTAACTATTTCTTCTAGGAATTTTTGATTGATTACATTAAAATGTGACATAACCAAGTTATGTCTTAGTGGTTGTAATGACGGTATAGAGTCAGTGTTAGACTGTGTAGTACTGATAATCTGTCTAATATTCATAATTTTTTCACTAAAAAAAGACGCAAATTCATTACATTTCATAGTGGATGTAAATTCTGATGCTATTTGCTGTATTGGATTTGTAAGCTTGTCAACCATGATAAATAAAGTGCGGGTATTATTAATACTATTATTAATACTATTATTAATCATTTCTGATATATGTTGCTGTCTGGCCCTGCATAACTCAATATTAAAATTGCCAAGGCTTTGTTTATAGATGTCATGGTGGATTTGTAGTTCCCTTTCAGTCGCTCACGTTCGACGTGACGACGTAATTGGGATCACTTCAGGGAGCCCTATCAAATTCAAGTGTCTACAGAATGAGCCAATGAACGTTGGCATGCGTGAGAAGCGTCACGCGCCCCCGCCCCGCAGTGCGGGTATAAACAGGAAGCGGGCGGACGCGCTCATTGTCTTTCGCTTCGGAGGCGAGCTTTCGTTTTGACTCTGAGTTTCTGCAGACTGCTTCAAAAGGAAAATACTCTGTTCCAGTGCTGGTGTGAAGGCGCGATCAGCGGTGGCTGCGAGCATTACAGCTCACAACTGCTGTTTTCACAGCATTGTTTGTGTGTGTCTGTGTATGTGTATGTGTCGGTCTCGGTGGGCGTTCCTCTTTAAATGTGTACCCCGATTACACCGTGGCTATCCCTGGGTGCTTCAGCACTGAGAGAGTTATTTTTTTCTTTTCTATATATTTTTTTTCAACTAAAAGAGCAACACAAGCGTTACCCTGCGTCCTTTTCAGGATGTCATTCCGCTTGTGCGTTTCTGGATGCGGTTGTTCCCTGGTGCCAGCAGACGGCCACAATTGTTGCCTCTCGTGTTTGGGCGTTCAGCACGCTGAGGCAGCTTTTGTGAATAGTTCATGTTCTCATTGCGGGAATATGGCTATGGCAGCGCTAAGATCAAGACTCACTTACCTCACGGGAGGTGCAGTCCCCTCGCCAATGCCCAGATCTAGTGTTTATTCTGGACCTCAGAATAAACCTACTTTTGCGCATGGTCAGGGTGATCTGAGGATTACCGTGAGGGCTTCCCCGCCGAGGCAATCTCCGCGGGCCCCTCACGCCTCTCAAGCGCTGCCGCTGTTGGAGCTTCCAAAGGAACGCGCTGGTCCTCCTCATGGACAACCAGCCGTGTCCTTTGGGGCCCCACCTGACGATCAGATGCCGATCGCAGCATCGGAGGGGGAGCTTCAGTCCTCTGGAGATGAAGATTCGGCTGCGTTACCCCCTTCCGGGAGTGTGGCGTTGCCCGAGTCAGATCCAGAATGGGCGGTTATGCTTTCCCGGGCCGCCGAGAAGGTCGGGCTTGCGTGGAAACCTCCACCACGTCCCGAACCTTCTCGGTTGGACGATTGGTATCTCGGGGCGGGCCGCCCCGGTACCATTCTTTACGGAAGTGCATGAGGAGCTTACTAGGACGTGGACGGCGCCGTATAGTGCCAGAAGCCGTCCTAGTGGCTCCTCCCCTCTCACCACCCTCGACGGCGGGGCGGCTAAGGGGTATGTGGATGTCCCCCCGGTGGAGCGTGGCGTCGCGATGCAATTGTGTCCGGCGTCCGCTTCCTCCTGGTGGGGCAATCCACGCCTCCCGTCCAAGGCATGTAAGTTTTCGTCCGGTCTCATGGCGAAGGCTTACAGAGCCTGTGGACAGGCTGCTTCCGCCCTCCATACCATGGCGCTTCTGCAGGTCCACCAGGCCCAGGCGCTCATGGACATGAACGAGGGTGGTTCCGACCCAGAGCTCCTCCGGGAGGTCCGTGTGGCAACCAACCTCGCTCTCCGAGCGACGAAAGAAACCGCACGTTCAGTCGGTCAGGCGATGTCCACCTTGGTGGTCCAGGAGCGCCACCTCTGGCTCAACCTGGCGGATATGAGGGACACCGATAAATATCGGTTCCTGGATGCCCCTCTTTCCCAGGTTGGGTTATTCGGCGACGCGGTTGAGAGCTTCGCCCAACAGTTCTCTGGCATCTGCAGCCGCGGTCACGCCGCTCGGATTGCTTCATATGAGGCCGCTCCAACACTGGCTCCACGATCGAGTCCCGAGATGGGCGTGGCAGAGCGGCTCGTGCCGGGTCCAAGTGACTCTGCACTGTTGCCAAACTCTCAGCTTGTGGTCGGACCCTTCGTTCCTGCGGGCAGGTGTTCCCCTAGAACAAGTGTCCAGGCACTCTGTGGTAACCACGGATGCCTTTGCCACCGGCTGGGGGGCCACGTACAACGGGCATGCAGCTTCAGGTCTGTGGACGGGGCCTCAACTGCATTGGCACATCAACTGCCTCGAGTTGTTAGCAGTACATCATGCGCTGGGCCGCTTCAAAACGCCGCTACTAGGCAAGCATGTACTGGTCCGTACGGACAGCACTGCGACGGTTGCGTACATCAACCGTCAAGGTGGTCTACGCTCCCGCCGCATGTCACAACTCGCCCACCATCTCCTCCTTTGGAGTCAGAAGCATCTAAAGTCGCTTCGTGCCGTTTATATTCCGGGCCTGCTCAACCGTGCAGCCGTCGAGCTCTCACGGCAGCGGGTGCTACCAGGAGAATGGCGACTCCATCCCCAGGTGGTCCAGCTGATTTTCAGGCGCTTCGGGACCGCACAGGTAGATCTGTTTGCCGCCCCGGACACGTCTCACTGCCAGTTGTTCTATTCCCTGACCGAGGGGACCCTCGGCACGGATGCTCTGGCACACAGCTGGCCCCCGGGCCTACGCAAGTATGCGTTTCCCCCAGTGAGCCTTCTTGCACAGACCTTGTGCAAGGTCAGGGAGGACGGGGAGCAGGTCTTGCTAGTTGCGCCGTACTGGCCCAACCCGACCTGGTTCCCGGAACTAGTGCTCCTCGCGACAGCCCTCCCTGGCCCATTCCTTTGAGAGAGGACCTGCTCTCTCAGAGACGGGGCACCCTATGGCACCCGCGTCCAGACCTCTGGAAACTCCATGTCTGGTCCCTGGACGGGACGTGGAGTTTCTAGGTGACCTACCCCCAGCGGTAGTTGACACCATCACTTCCGCTAGAGCTCCCTCTACGAGGCACTTCTATGCGTTGAAGTGGAACCTGTTCGTTGACTGGTGTTCTTCTCACGAGGAGAACCCCCGAACTTGGTCGATCAGAGCTCTGCTTTCCTTCCTGCAAGATGGGCTGGAGCGAAGGCTGTCTCCCTCCACCCTTAAAGTGTATGTTGCCGCGATTTCCGCACATCACAATGCAGTTGAAGGTAAGTCGTTGGGAAAGCACGACCTGATCGTCAGGTTCCTGAGGGGGGCCAGGAGACTAAATCCTCCTCGCCCACTCTCTATACCCTCTTGGGTTTTGTCTCCGATCCTTTCGGCACTTCAGAGACCACCCTTTGAGCCCTTGCAGTCAGCAGAGTTAAAAATTATGTCCTGTAAAACAGTTCTCCTTGTTGCATTGGCCTCTATCAAGAGGGTAGGGGGCATTTTCGGTCGACGAATCATGCCTGGAATTCGGCCCGGCTAACTCTCATGTAATCCTGAGACCCCGGCCCAGATACGTGCCCAAGGTTCCCACCACTCCCTTCTGGGACCAGGTGGTGAACCTGCAAGCGCTGCCTTCGGAGGAGGCAGACCCAGCCCTGGCTTTTCTCTGTCCCGTCCGCGCTCTGCGCCTGTACGTGGACAGAACGCAAAGCCTCAGGACCTCAGATCAGCTCTTCGTCTGTTACGGAGGCCAGCAGAAGAGAAAGGCTGTCTCCAAGCAGAGGATGGCCCACTGGATAGTGGATGCCATCGCCTTGCCTTACGAAGCCCAAGGCGTGCCTTGCCCGCCCGGGTTGAGAGCCCACTCCACTAGGGGTGTTGCTTCTTCTTGGGCACTGGCACACAGCGCCTCGCTGACAGACATCTGTAGAGCTGCAGGCTGGGCGACACATAACACGTTCGCTAGGTTTTATAGCTTACGTGTTGAGCCGGTTTCTTCCTGTGTGCTCGCTTCATCCAACCGGTAACACCGAAGTTCCCGCTCTAGGGTCGGCTTGCTGCGCCACTCCCCTCCACATGGAGCGGAAACGTGCGCTTCTTGCTCCAGTCGAGTTCCCCACTCAGGCGAACCCTGTTGACTTCCTCCGCACCCCTTCGGCAGTCAGACGTTGCGGAGCGTCTGACGCCAGGCCTAGTGCTCGTATGCTTGTGTAACTTGTGCTAGGCTGGGTTCCATATGTGGTGATCCCTGCGGCAATCCCATATGCGTATTCTTCCACGATCAGCTCCCTGCGGTGAGCCCGTGTCTTTCCCTTGGCAGAGTCTGCTCTGCCGTCACTGCCTGGTGTTGCCTCCCCCTTCTCAGGCTGGAGCCACCCCAGTGACATTCCATATGTTGCACTGCCCTCCGGCCTGTCCATATGTGTATTCTCCACATGTTATCTCCCTTCGGGCAGGATGTGGCTTCCGCAGCGTCTCTTCCTTTCCATGTTCAGGGTACGTTTTCCCAGTGTTATCCAAGTGTTCCACTGTGTGGGGGATAACGGAACAGCAGTGAACTCCCTCTACGCAGGTCTTCCGCCCCAGCCAGATGGGGGTCTGAGAGTCTTCCGTAGGGCGCTGGATGTGGCAGCAACCGCGGCATTTTCCATGGGATCCCAATTATGTCGTCACGTCGACGTCACGTCGAACGTGAGCGACTGAAAGGGAACGTCTCGGTTACTAATGTAACTCTCGTTCCCTGAAGGAGGGAACGGGAGACGTGACGTCCCGCCGCCACGGTTGCTGACCATCGCTGTACGGCCGCCACAATCTCGGCTCCTCAGCGAAAAACAATGAGTGCGTGCGCCCGCTTCCTGTTTATACCCGCGCTGCGGGGCAGGGGGCGCGTGACGCTTCTCACGCACGCCACGTTCATTGGCTCGTTCTGTAGACACTCGAAGTTGATAGGGCTCCCTGAAGTGATCCCAATTACGTCGTCACGTCGACGTCACTTCTCTCGTTCCCTCCTTCAGGGAACGAGGGTTACATTAGTAACCGAGACGTTTAGTTTTCCGCCACTTGCGTTCTGCTTTCCTACATTCTCTTTTAAGGGCGTTTACCGCCATGGTGGTTCTCCATGGTGATTTCGGTTTGCTCATATTTCTCTTTACTTTTGCTGGTGCAATACGATCGATAACATTCAATATTTTAGCACTGACTACTGTGGCTTGGCAAATTATAGTTGTGGTGAATCTTATGTTTTTCTCTGTTGTATATCTTTCAAGATTTCTGTGAAATCATGAAATATATATTTACCTTGTATAATTAGTGCACAACAAATTCTCTAATTTTTTTTATTACAATACTGTTTAAGCATTTAGGTCTTTGAATTTTATTGTATAGATTTACGCCAAAGGATACTATTTTCAAGTCGGCATGAAATGAAAGTTGTGATAGCTATAGCCTAGAATTCCCTGTAGACCTTAATTATGGTAGTGCCATATTTAAATTTTGACAGGAATGAAAACGAGGCTGTGAGGGATTGAAGTACAGTGCACTCACTGAATTATACAGTTTATTAACAACGTACATGAAACGTCTTTCCGGAAAAACAAACAAACAAACAAACAAACAAACTAGTTGAGAAAAACTCCTTGAAACAGTTTTGAAAGTTGTGAGTTCTGAAAATGACTTGATCTAGACCAGGGGTGTCCAATCCTGCTCCTGGAGGTCCACTGTCCTGCAAAGTTTAGCTTCAACCCCAATTAAACACTACTAAGCATTCTAGAAACTTCCAGGCATGTGTGTTGAGGCAAGCTGGAGCTAAACTCTGCAGGACAGTCGCCCTCCAGGACCGAGTTTGACTTTGTACACCTCTGATCTAGACCTTTATACAGTGCTTGCCATTGTAAAGACTGTAAGTCTATCCCTCACAGCCGTGTTTTCTTCTCTGTTAAATTCTATATGGTGTCTAACCCGACTAAGGTCTATTGTGATGTCTATCCAATTGAAGAAAAAGAGTGAAGACTTCTTGAACAAGAAACAACTTGGGGCGGGACTTGATTTTGTCCAATAGGAATTGTTTGGATGGTTGTGTTTGCTATTGCTGTGATGTCATATGAGTGACAGGTTGTCCTGCCCTCGTGCCAGTAAACACATCATTAGAGAAGAGATGTCGCTGCAAGATGGAGGGGAAGTTATTTTGATTAAAGATTACGAAGGCACATTAATTAAAAAATAATGATGTGCATGAATAATTCATTTAGAATAAAACTGCAGTATTTAATTAAAAAAAATCAGTTTTGATTTCATGGTGGCTGAGTAGTAGTTGACAGAAAATGTACATTAACTACTTTTTTTAATTATTATTTATTAAAATCTAAACCTATACCACTTTTATATTTAGATTATTGCAAAACTCACTTGCTCATTCTTGCTCAATTAGCCATGTTTCACTGTTAGAACCATCCTAAAATAACACTGATTATAACAGCCATCACACCCTTTTTTTTCTATATGGGAATCCCGGTACTCAAAGTGAACTGGAGTATGTTAAGGAACTTTTAATTAACAATGCAATTTCCTAAGTGTATACTCTAACTGGACCTAAGCACAGTAAATTATAACTGGTGTGCCTTTTACAGAGCATGTGAAGCCCCCACTGCCTTGACTTGATTGACAACCAGTTTTATTTGATGGCTTCAGCACACTTGCCGTGTAGGAATGTGCGTCCACCGCTGGCAGCCAGTCTCTGTTTTGTTAACTACAGGCAGTGTGTCGTTTGGGACGCTAAAGTGCAGAGTGCTGCGACTGTGGGAGTGAGGTTGCAGAAAGACGTCAAAACCATCCCAACAGTCCTTTATTACCAGCAACAACATTTGAAATGAGGTGTTGGTTTTCATTTGTTTTAATTCTCTCCAAATGTCGGGGACTGCGTGCTAGTGCGGATGTTCACAATGCTGCTAGGTGTGATGTGCGTCAAAACATGGAGTGTATTCCTGGCAAAGGAAGGGTTATGGAAAGTCATTTATTTATGGTGTGAAAACCCAGAGATGAGCACAGATTTGAATAGTTCAAATAGATGTATCACCAAGAATAAGTGAGAGGGGAATTTAACCTAATGAAATCTATGCCTATAAATAAATCTTGTATATAAAATGTCAAAAAGGGTCTCAAATCGATCCACTTGGCAAGCAAATAAAAGGAGCACTTCAATATGGGGATTAATCACTTATATTTTCTTACCACCAAAATCAGCAAGTTTCCACTAACAAAAAATGCTAATTAAATTCAGCATTAACCTTTCACTCTGTGTTGAAAACTCTTGTTTTGTTTCTGGAGCTGCTGAAATACCCCTGTTGTGTAAGTGTTTTATGCAGTTATTTAGACAATAAAGTCATGCCAGTTTTAAGCTTTTGTTCCAATCATATCACATCCATGAAACTTCCCTGATTATCCTTCCATACGTTGCAGCATGAGGCAGCAGGATGCAGTGGGCCTTCGCTCCAAGCTGTGTTATAAAACATGACGCTCCCTATCCGGCCCTTAATCGCCTGTGTTCTTAATGGCTGATATCAGTCATCTCAGCCTTGTGTTTCACAAAAAGGCTCTTAATTCTTCTTCAGGTCTAAATGCTCTTACTCTCATGTCAGCTAAAACCATTAAACCTCCTCCCAGAGCCGCCCGGAGAGGAAACCGTAGGAAAGGAGGCGCACATGAGCTGGGCCTGATTATATTTATTAATTACACGATTTGTTTTTACATGTCAGCTAAGCACTTTATTTCACACTCCGTTTTGTAATTCAGTTCATCATTCTGAAGGATGAATGCAATATGTGCTGAATAACCCCTCCAGATCCCTCTAGCGCTCATAATATTTTTGATAATTTAGTGTATTTTGGCTCTAAATTCCTGTCGAGTAAAGCTGGAGTTTTGTGCCATACTCTGGCCTGTAGACTTATGGTAACAGAAAATCTGACGTAGTTAATTGAATTGCACCCACTATCTGGTATCAAGCTTCTGAGTTGTGCTCAAACCAACAGTCAGTTCTGCAGGAAATTAGAGGGAACGAGGAAAAAAAAAAACCCTCTGGCTCAGAAGTTCCTGAGTGTTACCATAATTACACATTGATAAATTTAAGAGGTGTGTGCAGGTTATTTCTGCTTCGTTGTGACTTTTATGTGTTTAATTTGTCATTAGTAGGCTAGCGCCTCTGCGTTTTTCCTGTCGAGGCTCAAAAGGGAAAAAAGGTCGGAGTGGATTTGTCCTTTATTTGCTTAGCGTAGTTTATAAAGGGTGTCCAAATATCACAATATAATCCATGCAAGACATTTATCCTTCTCCATGCCAGGCATTTGGGGTTTTGGTTTAAGATTTCGGCAGCCTTTTCTGTGTAGCTTGCAAATAATTATATTTCATGTCAGACTAAGCATAACCTATCTTTTAATATGTAATGTGATCAGCAGAGGGAGGATTGTATTGAAACAAAAGCGATTGGTCCTAAACGGTTCAGGGTTTGGCCTCCGAGCCGCGGTCCGTAGTGGAGCGTCTGTCCCGTCCTGGTTATTTTTGGAGCGCGGTGCGGCCCTTTCTGCTGGGAGCGCTGTTTTTGAAGGGACTCCAGCCCCATTAATCAGGCCGGGGACCCCACGGTGTGAGAGGGCCCCCAGCCCTGGCTCTCCACACTGCGAGTTTCTGTTCCTCTCCCTGCGCTCTCTGCACAGTGTGAAGCGTAGAGGAACCTCATCAATCTCACCTGTCCGAAACGTCAACCGCAGATTTAATCAAACGCTCCGTCTCCTGCCCCCCTGCCACCTCCTGTACACCACCCTCCTCCCCACAAAATACCTCTGTCTCCTGCTCATTCTTTCTCTGCTTTTTTGGCTTTGTCACTCATATTCTCTAATGTGTTTTCCCCTCGAAACGGGTCTCGTTCCTGTTTTATTTTCAGTCGTTCGCACTTCGCTTCAAGCTGAGTGTGTTTCAGTACGGCAAAAACACACATTCCCCACCGTTTCAGGCACGGGAAGGTGCATAAAAATGATTTTCTGCTCTTTCCCAAAGCGGGGCTTTGTTGGGTAGCCCAGCGGAGAGTGGCAGGATTAAGGCATGTGTTTCTGCTGTTCAGCGTGATGTCTGTTTTAATAGGGTGAGTGAGGCGATGCTGATAGGCACTGTAACAGTAGGTTCTGTGTGTCTGAAGCTTAGTGGGGGATAAATGGACTGGGGCGGGAGGGTCAGAGGTGCCGTTCAGAACCGGCCTCACGCTCCCTCTCTGATATCAGCTCCTGTGGAGAGCTTCTCCACATTTAGTGAGCTGCTGATGCTTTCCTGCAGAACCATAAAGGGTGGTGAAAGGTAATGTTGGAATTGGCATGCAAAGATGGCCGTTTCTGCCGAGATGTCAGAGCCCAGCTAGGCTGTCTGTTTCGTCAAGGTCTTGATGGCTCTTTAGGGTTCTTATCGTTTCTTGGTGAATGTCTTCTCACTGTAAAAATGGTGATCCGTAATTCATGGGAACAAATGTTTTTCCATTACTTTAACTCATCAAAATAATTAAACTAATTTCAACTTCATTTTTAAGTTGTATGAGATACAACTAGACAAGTTTTTTTTTTTTAAATGAGTTGAAATGACTAGCCCGTTTATTGTAGGATTATTTAATTTAAGGCAGCAGCTGAACTTAATTTTTTTAATTCAGTGGGTGTTTTTTTAAATGTTTTATCAGGTGGCATTTTTTGCAGTGTGTGCATAGCAGTGGCCAGTTGTTAATTACAAGCTCATTGTGTCAGTCCATGTCTAATTTTAACTTTGACATCTAGTGGAGACCCAATGCTTTGCCTAAATTAAACAGTAAATAAAATGTATCTATAAATCAAACAATTAAATGATTCTATCATTTTTATGTATTTATTATTTTATAGGGTTTGTGAGTGTCTGTCACTTTTACCAAGTGACAGATGAAAAATTTTGATTTTGATTGGACACAGCCTTTGAACAAATGATATGAAGTGTTTTTATTTCTCTATTTGAAAACCACTGGGTTATAACAAGTCCTTTCTGAGCATGAAAACCTTTAGTATAGTTGCAAAATATTAAATTGTTTTTACAGCTAACCTAATCTGTTTGCAATGAAGATTTAAGTGTTAGTTGTTATTCTGTCTATGGTGGCCTTGGAGCCTAATTTTACAGTTATTCCATTGCTCTAACTGTCCTGCAATACTGTCACTATGTTTATAGAAAAGGGTCAGTCCATGTCAAGTGGTCAAATGGAGGTTCTTGACCTCTTTTTGTTTGTGTCTGTTGTTATTGCAGAAGCACCATTTTTATGGTGCAGAACTTTTGTTTTAATGCAGAACTTTACCAGTTTTGAGCCACTTGAGATTAGGGTTTGGTACCGAAACCCGGTACCGATATGGAACCGGTAGGCCTACCTCAATGTAACCGGCCCGAATCAAAACGCAGATTTCGGTTCCACTTAAATGCCTCAGCTGTCGGTTGAAAACTTGAAATATTTGCACTCTGGTTCTCCGAAACGGACGCAAGCATCATCACCGCATGTGATCGCTTCACACCAGTGTGATTAGAACGTTCAGATTGCGTTTTCATCAACTGACATGTAACGCAACCAATCATAGTTCGTTTTGTTCCGCGTCATGTTTAGTGTGAAAATGTGAAATCGACGTCCCTACAACAGACCGGAGTATACATCTAATAAATTAATCATTCAAGAACGTTGTGCAAGTTTACTGCAACAATAGAGCCGCGAAGTTCACATACTTTTGAAATCCAGCATTCAGTTGATCCTGATAAGAGCTCATTGTCACATTTGTAAACATGACGGTTCTTTTTCCACGAGGGGTTTCGCGTCACGGCATTTAAAGGTGCTCTAAGCGATGTCACGCGTTTTTTAGGCCAAAACATTTTTTGTCACATACAGCAAACATCTTTTCACTATCTGCTAGCTGCCTGTCCATTGAACACACCGTAAAAAAACGCGGTCTCTGCAGACACCCCAGGCTCCACAAACGGCAACAAAAACAAACTGAGCCAACCCGCACCATGAAACATAACAAACTGTTCCTGCCAATAACCGACAAGAAGGATGTGGGGGGTGGGGTTTGGGGGGGTTAGTGCGCGGATGAGGAGGAGGGAGGGTTTAGCCAGCCTCCGTTTTGTTTGACAATACTTTAACGTCAACAAGAAGTGACGTCACCCGACATCGCTTAGAGCACCTTTAAGGTGATGTGTTCTAAAATAACCCTCACCTTGTGCAGGATATGCAATTAGTCAGGAGAGGTGTCGTATTTTGCCAGAAAAGGCAAAACATGTAAAAAGGATTACTGAAATTTAAAGCTGGTTTGTAGCATACCAAGAAAACAGACTTTGCTGTTATTAGTAAGCTATAGTGTTTTTTAGTGTTAAATTATTGTAGTTGGGTTAGGTGGCTTAGGTTTTATTGTGTATAATGTAAATTTGTTGTTTTTTATTTAGACTACTTATATTTATACTTGAAAATTTTAATATATTCAATTTTAAGATTTTTATTTCAATAAAAAAGCAGTTTTTTAATGTCATTCACCACCATTTTGAAGCTCTTTTTAAAAAAAGTATCGGTTCAGGCACCGTTTAGGCAGCGGTACCGTCTTAAAAGCATCAATTTGACACCGGTATCGAAAAAAAACCAAACCATACCCAACCCTACTTGAGATGGAATCACCCAAAATACTCTGGACCTCCACTCACTGGCAGTTGACTGAAAAGTATTATTCATATACTGTATGTATTTTTTTTTTTTCTAGACTAGCTCTCTCTATCCTGCACCTACTGGAACACACACAGACACTCTTTCAATTAAATACTCCTATAAAGTGCCTACCTGAGTGTAAGAACAGGGAACGTAGGTGTACCATGTAACCCTATCAGCTTGCGCACACACTTGTTCGGTTTAATGTGTACTCCATATGGTAGACGTGTAGGAATTTTTTGCTACTTTGCTGCACTGTGGTACAACAGTGTTGCGTTTGTGAGTGTAAAACATTAGGAGAGAAGTTACTGCTCCTGCCAGGTGTCATCAAGAGTGGGTTTGTGCTGGTGGGACAGCTGAGGAGAGAGAGCTGGTGAAATTACTGTAGGTGAGAATGGGAATAGTATAGTGTGTCATGATTTATTTGTAAAATTAAAAGTATTTTATTTCACATTAGACTTTAAATTAACAGGGATTCCATCTAACATCTGTGTTTGACTTAAGCATTATTTTTTTCCTGACGCATTTACAAATTACAATTTAGAGCCTCAAGACTTGTACATTTAAGTCATTTCACTATGAAGTCAAATTGCATTAACACAGTTTGATGTACAATGTATAAAATAAATAAGCTTTTTCAATTGACTTTAGACTAAACAAGGAAATTTTAAAAATGTTTATTTATTTATTTATCTATGGTATCAACATATGGAATTTCAGTATTGTTTAACTGATGGCCCTATCATTGTTTAAACCTTCCTTTATAAATAATGAAGAATGACATTGGAAAAAGGCATTTTTCAGGTTACTATGTAATGTACCTGTTGAAAAAAAGTCCCCCATCATCACCAGCTGCCAAAAAAATGGATATAAAAAAACAGATTTTTAAGACATTCCTTATTGTCGGTAGATGTGAGGTACGATATGCTGATTATTCCTTCGGTATTTGGGACTAGTGTTGTTTCAGCTTATGTGTGATTGTCTCAAATGACACCATTACCATGTCTGGATGGTTAATGATCGGCTGGAGGGGAAGAGGGGAACAGCGCAAGGTGAGAGAACATATGAACCAGGCTCCGTTCTGCCCCAAATCACTTCTGACACCTCAGAGAGGCCCTGTGCATTCAGGCCACTGCACTGCAATTACTCACCCAGTAATGGCATAAATAGCCTACTCTTTCCTTATATATAGGCTAACTAGCTAATGACACTGGATCAGTGATTGTATTCCCTTGGCTATAGGCTTCCCTCAAGCCAAACTGATTTTAGATCAGCCATAGATCTTAGATTGTAAATGGACCTCAAAATAAGTTACCTCATACAGGTGTTAATGGCTATTTTCATGCAAGTGTGCTTTCTGTGTTTTAATATTCTTATGTTGTAATGGTAATCTTTTCTTAAATACTAGATTTTTTGGGAGTTTTGAAAGTTGAAGTTTTAAAAGTTAGAGTTTGGAAGTTTTGAATTTAGTTTTTTTTCAGAGCATCAACAACGCCTGAGCTTACTGCTACCAACCACTGTCAGAAACATGTCTCATCTAGGCCTGCTAGTAACAAAATATTTGTCCAGAGGTCTGTAGGCAAGAATCCCCCCATAAAGACTAAGGAGTAGGGGCTTCCTTCTCTGTCCAAGCATTTTAAAATGAGCTCTTTGTTTTATTCTTCCCAATCTTTAATATACTTTATGGGTTTACAACATCACACTGCTTTCTTCTATTGCTGTTTCGGGTAGGACCACTACTGTGATTGTTATTCCACAACTATGTCACTCTTAAAAGCTGCTATTGGCTGGCTGTGATCTGTGGAGTGTTTTCATTGGCTGTGGAGCAGTTCCGCTCTAGCACTTTCTCACCCGGTAGGGTGCTCTGTTAGTGTGAGACATACTTTGGATTTATCGCTTTGATAACATTCATAAAACTGTGTAAGGCGTCCCCTTTCTTCATGTAGGTGCACCACCAACATTCGTTACATTCACTTTTATGCCATCTTTTGTTTCTCTTATTATTGTTTGTCTTTCTTCTTAACCGATTTTGTCTCTTGTTTTTTATTTTTTATTTTTTTATTAACCTACAGAGCCTCCCTAAAGGGCAAGTTTTCTCAGGAATCCAGCCCACGGGTGTTCCTCACTTGGGAAACTATCTGGGAGCTCTAGAGAACTGGGTGGCCCTGCAGGACGAGTACAGTTCAGTCATGTACAGCATAGTAGACCTTCATTCCATCACCCAGCCTCAGGACCCTCAGATACTGCGAGACAACATCCTGGACATGGCCGCCAGTCTGTTGGCCTGTGGCATTGACCCGACTCGCTCCATCCTCTTTCAGCAGTCTCAAGTAAGTCCTGCTGGACTTTACTTGCTTCCAAGTAAACATGTATTTAATCACATTAAAGGGATCGTTCATACAGAAATTAATATTCTATCATAATTTACTCACCTTCATGTTGTCCCAAACCTGCATGACTTACTTTATTCTGCTGAACACAAAAGAAAATATTTTGATGAACTGTTTTTATCCACACAATGAAAGTCAATGGAGTCCAAAGCATTCCACAGAAGAAATAAAGCAATGTAGGTAACTTTGGGATGACATGAGGGTAAATGATGACAGAATTTTCAACTATCCCTTTAAACCATGCATAACTGCTACTAGTATAATGTTTTTGAACTGAGTTCCCTGCTGCCTAAACAATGTCAAATAACGTCAAAGGCACCTTTCGAATAACTTCAGAAGTCTCATTCTAAAAAGGCGTCCGGTCGTTTTATTGGGTAACTACTGGTAGTCAGCTAAAACATATTTTCCATCGCCAAATATTTATATAATGGAGTCTAGCTTTAAATGCATATTCTACCGAACCGATTCCTATCTCTACAAATTCTCGGGATGGGGAAAACGCACAGATTCGTTTTCACGGTTCACTTCAAAGTGACCACATGAAGCAGAAAGGAGGATAATAACAGATTTTACTGTACGCAGCAACTCGCTAGCTGTCCAGCACTTTTTCTCTCGAATTGAGCAACTTTTGAAGGGTAACTATAATAAGTGTGGACATGTTCTTCCTCTCAGCCACCTGATATGCTTTCAACTGTGTGTGTTTGTGTGTGTTGTGCAGCAGAGTAAAAGTGTGTTGGGGTTTTGTGTGTTTTCTCACTGGAACTTTGCAGCGAGCATGTGAAAACACACACACACTCGCACTCCCCCTGATTTTATTCCATTTTAACTTCATGCCACATATCTTGGCAGGACTTAAGACCTCCCATCGAACATACGAGCACAAGACTGTTCCACATGTGAAAATAATACCCTGGCCCAAGGAAAACACTTGGCTTCATTGAAAAAAGGGTGACAAGCTAAAATCAACCGAATCTTAAGTACAGGGCTTTGTGTTATAGCTATATGTATATTTGTGGTAAATTGCACTAGAAACTCTTTCACCAAAACAGCATCCACACAACAGAGAGATTTATGTGTACGTTTCTGGAAGACTTGCGTAATTGAAGTCTGTGCGTAAATTAGATCCTTTTTTCCACTCCGGGCTTTCACGTTTCTTTTAAATTAGTTTTCACTGATGTTTCTGAGGAATAAACAGTTTATATTTAGGGTTCTATTGTTTCACTTACTCTTTTTGTGTCTCATTGATTGCACAAATCTAACAAATGAGGTCATCTGAGATATCCACAACCACCACTATATCAAATTTTCTGCCATGATCCCTCAGTCTTCTTTGTATCTGCGGTCTCACCCTCACACATAGAATTAGCTAACTGTAATAAATATCACATTTTATATTCATTCCTCTTGGGGTTTACATCAGATGCCTCAGTATCCTTTTGTGAGATTATATGAGAGATGGCGGGCGAGTCGCCAGCACCCATAAAGTTTAATTCTCTGAAGCAGAAAGATGTTGAGGAGTGTTTTTCTTTCGAATCTGTGTGTGTGCATGCTTCTGCAGAGAGGCATCCTAACTGTTCTACTTTGCACCTGTTGGGAGGTGGGGAACATCTTGTTCTCTTCACTACCACACAGGGGCGCTACAAAGATGCCTAGTTTATGCATAATGTACTGTCACATATCAAGAGTAATATATATTATAATATATAATTATAGTAATTTATTAATAAATATCATTAAGTTGCACTAAATTTTGCAACCTTAACTAAACTTACCATGTCCTGAAAACATCAAATTATCTGATATTTTAAAAGACTTATTGTCCTTGACACACACTCTATATGATGGCCTTTCCTGTTTGGTTTTCTAACTCCGAAATGGAGAAATTCATTATTTTAATGAGGCTTTTTCTTTATCATGATATCAGGTAGAGCTGCAGGTGCATTTGTCATTGAATCAATTATTCAAGAGATTTGTTCAAGAGATTTGATTCATCCAGTAACGAACAAGTTAAGTATTTATGAGTGAATCATTGAATCATTCATTCAAACCGTTCAAAAACAAAAACAATTTATTCATATTAATTAAACTTTTTAAATAGACTGCAGCACCAAACATTTTGTCAGAACCTGTAGTGAATGTAATGTTATTTTGTGTCTGTTCAGAATCGTGGGAGAATCATGTTCTCTGTTTGAAACAAAAAAATCGTTATTCTCAATTCATCCAGAATTGTGCAGCTCTAATATCAGGACAGTTCACTCTGATTTTGTCAAAATAAAATGAAATGTACAGAAATGTAAAAACTTACTTTCTATTATCATAGATAAAGTGTGTTCAAAGCATTGCATGAATGAAATGCACTTTTAATGTATTTCTTAATAAATAAATTTATCGTACAAAGAAATGCGTGCCATGTAATTTTTGTTGTGAAAATCTAATTATTATACAATTGATCTATGCAGGTCGCTGAACATGCTGAGCTCGCATGGATCCTAGGTTGCCTTACCAGCATGCCGCGTTTACGGCACCTGCCTCAATGGAAGGTAATTACAGCACTTTTTTTTTGTTATTTTGCTGCATTTATCAGTTGAAAAACGTTTTATTTTTATCTGCTCGTGATCGTGTTAAATAAAAAGACGCATTATTTATTAGAGCCCTCTAGAAGATGGAATAAGTGTTCAAGCCTCCCTCTGTTTGTTGTCTATGTGGCACGGCGACAGGGTTTTCCTGTGCCGGTTGTGAGGGTTGGCGGACCTGGCAGGGAGAGACAGGGCTTGATAATGACTGTGATTCACCCAGAGAGGACAACCCTTTTATATTGCTGCTGACGGAGCGCTCGGCCAGAAGCCTCCTACCGCTGCAGGGAAAACACCTAGCTGTTTACTCAACAGCTGAGTGCATGTGAAACGTGGCGGAAAGTGGCCTTTGGATGTTGCCTGTGTGCGTTAATGTGGCAAAACTCCTTCATTCAGCCCGATCTGGGACACTGTTAGACCTCATTGTAATAAGAAAACAGACAGTTGCAGCCAAATGTAATGAAAGGTGCTTTAGATTTATTTCAAACTGTCCTTCCAGTGGTAATGGATCCTCCATTTCTTGTCCTTGCAGATGAAGAGCATGGAGAAGAATGAAGGCAGTGTGGGCCTTTATACGTACCCAGTGTTACAAGCAGCGGATATTCTGCTCTATAAGTATGACTGGCTCTGCTCTTGATGTGTTTTGTTCTTAGTGCGGTTTTATTCCCAGCTTTTTGTTTGAGAGAGACTGATGTTATTGTTGTGCAGATCCACACATGTGCCAGTAGGGGAGGACCAGATCCAGCACTTGGAGCTCGCCCAGGACTTGGCCCGCATCTTTAACAACCAGTATGGAGAGTTCTTCCCCGAGCCTCGTGCCCTGCTTAGTATGTTTGGAAGTTCTTGTATTTATCTCATGACATTAACTTCCCATTTTAATCGGTCCGTTTTTCTCATAAAGGTTCACCTGCACATAAACTCTATAAAGTGGAAAAGTACAACCAATTACTCTGTGTCATTCAGCGAACACACAAATGAGTCAGTGCTCACAAGTGTCTGGTCAAGCGCCCCGCTTTCCTCTCTGTGTGTTACATGTTCGCACAACTGCATACACTCGCATAATAAGTCGTGCGCACACATGGCAGGCATGTTGGACCATCAGTTTGAGCTACAGTCTTTCATTCTCTATAATTATCGCCATCATAAAAGCACAATATGAAGCCAGTCATGTGTGCAATGGCGCTGTGATTAAAGGAATGTTCTCTTCCTCTATCTGAGTGATGGGGTGATAAAGGATTTGGGGGGGGGGTTTCCCTATAGTGACTTCACAAAGGACCGGTTCACGTCGCTCTTCTTACATGTGTAGGAAGACTGTGCCTGCATTCTGGAGCCAAAGCTGAATAAGCCAAACAATATCTCTGTTGCACTGAAACCAAATCAAAGATCCGACCATTAGAGCCCATCTGTGTTGTGATCTCCCAAAGAAATAATATTTATAACTTACAAAGAAATAATATCTTTCCTGAGATACTTAATTTCAATCTCAAAACTTTTTGAGTGTGGTCACTGTTTAATGCTAATTTACTGAAAGGTGAATCCCTTACTGAACTAAATCTATTATAGCGGTTTCTGAATTCAACAGCTGACCCACCTTTTGTGTCAGCGACTTTCTATTATTAAGTGATATGCTATATTAAATAGTTTTTGAAAGGAGTTTCTTGTGCTCACCAAGTATGCATTAATTTAATCAAAAATACAATAAAAATAGTAATATTGTAATTTTAATATATTGCTATTTTAATATATTAAATATAATTTATTCTTGTGATGGGAAAGCTGAATTTTCTGCAGTCTTAAGTGTCACATTATCCTTCAGAAATCATTCTATTATTATGTATTATTCTATTATCATTCTTATTATTATCAATGCTGAAAACATTTGTGCTTCTTAATATTTTTGTGGGAACCGTGTTTGTTTGTTTTTTCCCAGGTTGCTTTGAATAGACCACTCAAAAGAACAGGGTTTATATGAAATAGAAATCTTCAGTAACATTATAAATGTCTTTACTGTCACATTCCGATCAATGAAAATCATTGACCCTTAATGTGTCCTTTTTTAATAAAAGAATTATTTAAAATGCTTCAACATAATTATATATTACTGACTCCAAACTTTTGAACTATAGTGAATAGGAAAGACTACACTCTGAGAACTGGTACGGTACCCTTTAAAAGGTTTAGTTACTAGTAATATGTACACTTTTGGTACAAAGGTGTACCTTTTGAAAGGGTACTGCCAGTGACAGCTTTTGTGCCTTTTTTTTCTGAGATTGCAGATGAAATGTTTAACTTTTCCCGCCTTTTAACTCTCAGGTGTCACTCGAAAGGTGAAATCTCTCAGGGATCCATCTTCTAAGATGTCCAAGTCAGACCCCCAAAAGTTATCTACAGTCTTCCTGAACGATACACCTGATGACATTGCCCTTAAGATTCGCAGAGCTGTGACTGACTTGACTTCTGAAGTGACCTATGAGCCTGAGAGTCGGCCAGGTGTATCAAACCTAGTCTCGATGCACGCGGCTGTGTCTGGACAGAGCGTGGAGGAGGTGGTTCGGCTGGCTAAAGGTATGGACACTGGACAGTACAAGAATGTGGTCGCCGAGGCTGTTGTAGAGAAGCTGCAACCCATTCGGCTGGAGATCCAAAGACTGAGGGCCGACAGAGGCCATCTTGAGAGTCTGTTAGCCAAAGGAGCAGAGAAGGCTCGCAGCCTGGCGGTTCCTGTGATGACGGAAGTCAGGAAACTGGTGGGCTTTTATTATGGCAATTGATAAACCGTGAGATGCAACAAACTCTTCTTTGTCTGTCTTGATTCTTTTAGTTTAAGTTTAGTTTTCTTTTAGTTTTTTTACCACTGTCACCATATATTGCCCATGTCCGTTCAAATGCTCAGTTTTGTTTAATTACATCCTGTACCATTTTTCTATTTAATTAAACAAAAATAAACAATCTTCTTTTTATGAATTAATTTGTAGATGAATAACTTGCGTTCAAAATCCTTTTCAATCTCACCCGTGCCTCAACACACAACTGTTGAGCAGGAGAACCTGCCAGACCTGCATGGAGTTGTGAAAAACTCTTGGCAATTTCTGCTCAGTTGACCTCACGAACAATAATTTAATTGTAGCCTTTTGCACTGATTTTTGTTCTCCTATAGGAATGTACCTGTGAAGAGGTTTCAAGACTGTCTGTCCAAAGCAAAAGTATATGTTTTAAGGCAAGGCAATTGATAAAATTAGAAATGGTTCATGTTTTAATGTCTTGATAAACTTAGTCTAAGATTAACTTTTATCATACAAGATTTTATACCCATTTATCCCTGAAAAGTTTGTAACAAATGCATGAATTTAATATGCCAGGAGTGTATTATAAAAAAACAAAACAAAAAAAAATATATATATAGGCTATATATAATATATATATATATATATATATATATATATATATATATATATATATATATATATATATATATATATAAGCTATAGGCTATATATAACTAAAATTTGAAAAATGCACAGGCTAATATTCAAATTCATAACTCAAGAATAAATAAGTTCTTTAAAATGAGTTATGCTTGTAATTTTAAATTGGGGACGATTTCAAAGTCTTTTTCATATACTTAAATTCCGGTTTATAATGACTTCAGCCAATTCTGCCTACTTTTCGATGAAATACTCCTAAAAGAAGTCATCATAAATCATGAAAACATTATTAACTGTGCACTAATTTTCTCTGATTCTTTTAAATTGCGATTGGAAACGTTTTCATCGTCACACTGCACATGCATTATTCTCCAAGCTGCGTTCTGAATTCAAGGATATATGGGAGGATTAAATGGGGAGTTTATTCGTTCCACAGGGCAATTAATGATCAGTCCAGCAAAATGATTCTTTGTTTAGAGATGTTTTTTTTTCCGTTCTCTCTAGCCTATAGGCTGACGGAATGGCGAAGAAAAGACGCTTGTTATTTGACAGTTTTTTACTCTTTGCTTTGAAAGTGTAATTCATTTTTGCCTTGTTCAAATACGCTATTTTTAGCTGGTGAGTAATGTGCCAGAGTTGTAACGTTGGTATAGCTAAACTCCATATGAGCAGCTAAATAGAAATAATACGCAAAGTGCAAGCATGCTCACTTGCCAATATTGGATTGCAGTAGTTAAATAACCTGTAAAATTACAACAAAACGTGTCCGACATAGTAAGCGCTTTATCATAATCCATGGACAGTGTGCTAATCGATTGCAGCGCTCATGATACCAAGCGATGCGCGGTCAAGTGTGTGTTGAGTTAGTTAATGGCTTATGTGATGCGCATGCTGAGAGCCCTTTGAGCTCTGTTTATGAAAGTCTTGGGTCAGCCTTTTCTCTAATTAAGCGTTAAGAATCATTAAAATATAGGCCTACTACATTCAGAGACGAAACAATGTAATTCTGCTGTCAAACCGATTATTAGTATTTTCTTTAAATAATAATAGCTAATCCGTGTATCTTGGAAACGTTTCATCCAGCGAGAATAAAGAGTCCCATAGTGAGACTTATCGCTTCCTCTCTCTCTTTCTCCAAAACAAATGGTCTGTCCATTTCTTTATAACAGTACAGCCTAATAATAAAATAACAAATACAAAAAAATAATATTTAAATAGGCCTTTTAGTAAATAATAAACAGCTAACCTAATGATAATAATAATGGTTTCTTATTTATTTTTGTTGTGACATTCAAAACTGCATGCAATTAAACTAGCCATATTTAATCCACACTTTATTTATCATCGCATCATGGACTAATAAATCAGTTAACAATTAATTTGAGCAGTTATGAAAAAGGGTATTGGTTTAGTATTCAGAATAACGCTCGGAGATAACCATTTATCAAAGCCATGCAATTACAGAATCCTATCAAAGTTCATCAGCCTAATTACTATTGTTGAAAATGAAACCGTTGAAACGATTTTGAATGTTTAGAAATAAAATCGCACAGGCCAGATGTTTTAGGATTTAAACTCGGGTTAAACTCAAGGGTGCAGCGCGGTGCTCCGACTACTAATTCGCAGTTAAATGTCTGTGATGTAGTAGAAAGTTATCTGCATAATTTACTACTAGCGGTAAGGAAACTTTGAAAGTATTTTTTGTAAGTTTGTTTAGTATTTCTAAATATATTTCCCCTAAAACCGTCTTAATTTGAAATGTAATTTAATTAAGATATTCATCAGATTTGTTCTTGTTTATTAATCCAACTACATTATAGGTCATTAATAATTTCTTGTTTAGTCTATTTTATTTTAGTATTTGGCTACTTGCCGGCTTTAAAGCTTAAATTAATTAGGCCCATTTGTTGTTGTTTTTTTTTGTTGTTGTTTTTTGTCTACACGATAAGCAAAACATACATACGTTAATATGCTATTGTTATTAATATATATTGTTATTCTTTGAACACAACAGTATAGCCTAGTAATATTTCATATTAATATAGTAGCCTAATGTTATTAATTGTTTGAAACAATCTTGATGAATACATGAAACATAACAACGAAAAGCATAAAACAATCAGCATTGTAGCCAAGCTATTTAAAAAAAATCACTTTAACGTGTCATAGGCTATAGCCCATTGATCGCCTTTTGTATTTGACGAAGGTAAAACCTCATGTTGAAGGTGTTTGTGCTTTGTGGGACATGTCTATACGCACGCATGGTGATGATAGAGTAGGAGAGGAAATCTGTATTTATAAAAAACGAATGTTTTGCGGAGCCTAAGGCCTAAACTTCAAGGGGAATCTATGGGACACTTATAAGTCTTAGACCAGTCTTCCATGTGGTATTTATCAAGTTCAATATTAATATCAGTGAATAATCGAACTGATAATAAAGTGCATCAACATGCAATCAAGCTTAAATAGACATGTCACTAAAAGAAAGAAAAATATAATTTTATGCTTACTAAATTTTAATAATAAGCAACCAAACTTTTTAAAGGTCAAATGGGTTACTTAATCAACCATTCATTTTACGCTGACCCACCCGGACGAATGATAAAAACTTCCGACAAAAACTTTATTCATCGCGGACTTAGCCTAATTTAGTTAGCCTACTACAAAAAAGTAATGATTTTTTTCTCGCTAATGGAACAAAAAACAGATGATTTCAGAACAGATAGCAATTTATCTGCTTGTTAAATCGAATGAGGTTAATTCACTGTAAAATGGCCATCTACAAATTCCAGCTCACAGTTTCTCCACCATTATTTCCCTCCTGTTCCATTGGACAACATATTTTGGCTCTTTGCTTTCCTGCGTTTCCCATTGGTCGCTCTGGGTTTGACAAACAGTAAGAGGGTTGCCCTTAACGCTTCGAAAAAAGTTTTCCAGAAGTGAATATCAATCAGAGAGATCTCAACGACACAAAAAGAGACGTAGAGAAGTTGGACGGAGACGCAAAACATCGAGATATATTAACAAACTAACTTCTCGGTAAAGGTATTCAGCTAAAGTCTAATCGTTGGGAATGGATTCTTTTATTTTTAAGCCTTTAAAGGGCATACATTAGACTTGGGTTTGGATTACCGTCGTCACCGAATACCTAAATCCACCCGATATAAACATTTTGCGCGTGCGGCATTCCTGCGCCTGCGGCCCGGACGGAGTTTCTGTTTGTCCTCCGTTGGATTTGCAGTGGGAGAGATGAGTGACAGGAGACGATCCGCTGCCGCGCTGAGTTCACGAGCGCACGCATTTTCGGTAGAAGCCCTGATCGGGACAAACAAGAAGCGGAAGCTCCGGGGGTGGGAAGAAAAAGAACTGGAGCTGTCAATGGAGAGCCTCGCGAGCAACGAACAGTTGGGAGACGGCGAGGATCCAGCTAATTGTCTGGATATCGATCCGGGTTAGTGATGACATGGCAAACTGAATTACCATGCACTCTGTAAACATCCCATAACTATAACTTTTGACTACAATGAATACAATGTTTTATAGACAACTGCAGGCCTATGCAATTGGTCCAAACATCACTTTAATTCTATAAAGCAATATTTTTTTTACAATAGCATATGAAACAGCAAACTGTGTTTTTTATTCTTAAATTACTTTGCACAAACTAGTTAAATATGACGTTGTTTATGTCAGGGAAATAATAAAAAAGAAAAAGTCAAACTAGAAATGTATACTAGCCAAATGAATACAACAACCGTGTAGAACTTTTCTAATTTTTCCATCAAGTAAAGTTTTTGTGTTTTAATTCAGACTAAGATGCAAGTGAATGAAAATGTGGTGATGCTAAATAGCCTATCGAGTAATAGCCTCGATGTGAGGGCCTAACAATAGTTCAATCGTGATCTTATGTTTTATTAGGTCAACAAAAGAGTAAATATTATACAAATTAATTGGAAACATGAACGTAGAGTTTAAAACTACTCTGCAGATGTCAGTGTATGCATGCTAACCCGTCATAAAAGACAAAAGATAAGCGCTCTTGTGAGTTCACGCGAACAGGCGCTCAAGCACTGTTACTGTGTGTGTATTTCTCGGTTTCATAGCTGTAGTTCAACTGTTGCAACGTTAGTCATCACTTCATTAGTCTCGCTTCAGGAACATTTGCCATTAGGCAGACCATTAAGTTCCGCACAACATCAGGCTGCTGACTGATCATTCTGATATTGACGCCGGATAAATATGACTGTTCACCACTTTTTTAAAAATAATGCTGAGCACAGACAAAAGTTAGTTAGGGTATACTGAAACAAAAGAGCAGCTTTATTTCAGAGGAGGAAAACAATTGCAACAGGTGAGTAGCATATATAATTTTCATTTTATTAAATTGTCAGACAGCTTTTTTATAGGCAAATGAACAAGATCTGAATTGATTTCTGAGATTATGCATTACAGGTTAACAGGTCACAGAAGGCCTGATTGTGTCCATAATGGATTGTAGGCTGTATTCAAATAAAATGTTGTCAATTTAAGCAAAAATAATTAAACATAATTTATTTCATGTCGAATTGTAAATCATTGATGCAAATTACACGGAAATCCCAAAATTATGTATTTGCTTATAGCCCACCTTTAAACTTGGACCAATATTATGTTATGTACAGGTTGCATGGTAACTGTTTTGATTCAGATTCAAAATATTTAAATTATATAACATATTTAAAGTATTTCTCTCTAACTTAACGGCTTCATGTTTTTATTTAACCAAACAGAGAGTTCATGAATAGAATAGGCCTACATCTTTGTTGATACACGACCAATGGGAATAGGCTGGTGATACAAATTGGATTAGAATAATAATAATTCAAAAACAACCCCAATAACAATAGCTACATTGTTTCAATTAATTACGTGGGACAATAATTTCAGTTAATCTAAATACATTGATCACCATATTATCTTGCCTACGCCAAGCGCATTCATACAGATGAATTGCTCATCTGTTCGAGGCTGATGTCCTAAACAGACACGGATGACATGATTCTGGATTTGAGTCAGTTTCTACGTTCTTCCGACTCAGTGAACACTAATGGAAACATTTCTACGTCTTTGAGAAACAACATATAGTTCCAGGAAGATCCCATCTTGATTAAATTACAGAGGGAAAGAGGACTCTTTAAAAAAAGCATTTCAAAATCTTTTTAGACACTGGAGTGAAGTCTTATTAATGGAGCAGTTTGCCAAGGCGCGAATCAAGAAGCTTTTATGTTTTTAATAATTCGTTTTAAGTTAAATTATTTGTAATAAATAATTAACCAATCAGTTTTTGACCCCAAAACAGCACGTTACGTGCTGTTTCCATCTTGGTCACCTTGAGAAATCGGGATTTTATTGCTTATTGCTTTTCACAACCTAAGACAACGTTTGCAATAAATACATAAACAAATAGGCTACAATAATGCGATATTTCCTTTCATGAATCATACTTCACGTAAAACAAAGACAGTATTTTATGTGTGACATCTATAGTAAGAAAAAAGTATATAACATTTAATAAACATTTACTTTAAAATTGGACCATTGTGCATATGGTTTTGATGTCAAAATCTCGGATTATTTGCATTATGTTTTTATCCAATACTTTAAAATAAATATTAAAATTCTTCAATAAATAGGATACTGAATATTGCTAAAGTCTGCCCTTGTTAGATTTTTGTAGTTTTTCTAAATGACGTTCGATGTCAATCAAACCACATTTTTACCCTTCGCTTGCATAATTCCCTGAGAGACAAAGCCAAAATGAAAGACGACAGATGTGTACATTTAAAGGGAGTCTTAATCTTTAATCTTTATTTTTATGACCTCCTTCTTACATGAGACTGAATGAAGTCCACTAGAAACAGGTGGTTCTGTTCCTGGTGGATTGGGTTACTCTGCAATTTCATGCTTAGTTCGCCTCCGCCCCATAAAAAAATAGGTAATTTATAACTAAATCAAAAGAAGACAAAAATGAATTTGTTTATGTTAAAGTGTTGTGCTGCGGTATTAACGGGCAGACGAAAATATGAATCTGCTATTAGTATGCTAATACTAAATTATGTTTTTGTATTTGTTTAATTGCGTCAACTTGTCCCGTTTCCATTGCATTTGTATATGCATTGACTGTAGTCATAAGTTATTCCTCCGGGAAGTTGACTTATTTGTCAGCAGTGTTATAGGCTAATGTCCAGGGTAAAGGTGAAATTTTGTTATCTGTCTTATTTTGAAACTAGCCTTTGTAGTGTGTGCAGCTGACGCTATAACTGGTATTCTTGTTGTGTTGTAATTCTGGCAGAGGGCATTAGTCTTGTGGAATGTCTCATTGACAGCAGCTCATTGACGGGCTTGGAAGGAGTTGAGGACATGCCTGAGAGATCGCGAGAGGGAGACGATGGGGTTCATTACTGTAATTACGCTGATTGAATCTCTCATGAGCTTGATGAAAAGTCGAACTCTCTCTCTGATTCGGGCTCTGGGGCCCCGTGGCCTCGGAGGGTTCTGTGCACGGGGTGATGGCGGTTTGTCCTGGGCTGCTGTTCAGTCTCTCTGCAGCTTATAGGCTACGCCTGCACAGCCTCATTTGCATGGCATGTAGGCTACAGCCAAAACAATCCACCTCTTTTCAATGAGCCTGTGAAGGTTGCGTGATCACCTGAATAATAAAATCTGTAAATAGTCTAAATCGATTTCTTGTGAGTTTTCTGTTTAACTCATTCGCACTCACCATGCTTTGCATCAGAGGCAAGGACTGAAATATCTACTTTTTCGTTTGTCTTTAATCTTATCCCTATAGAAGGCTAACGTGTGCACACGCTTGGCAATTTAAAAGTTTTGTTTAAGTGCATGCTTTTTGTTGTAGTAGTTCTAAACAATTTCGTTGTAAACCGCTTTAAATGCTTAAGTCAGACTACAAATAGCCAATTTAGATCATGCGCAACAGCAAAGAAAAATGGCATAAATATCTTACGATCAGAAAACGCAACGATATAACTTTTATTCTCATAAATCTAATTTTTAACCAACAATCTTATTCTAATTACAATAGGCCTAGGTTTGTCGTTGGGGGAAAAATAATTAGTCTGTTGCTACACGCGTGTCCAAAATCATCATATATGTATTTTCAGAAAACAAAAATAAATATTCGGCAGCCAATGTGCTGAATCAGAGTTTCCACATTATTTTATTTTGATATATATATATATATTTTTTTTTTTTCTTTTTAACATTCAAAGGCCCATGATGGTCTGAGTGAATCCAAGACGTTATCCGGCTGCAGGTGATCTGGTTCTGCCGCTCAATATTATCAACGGTGCCTGCTGCTGGCGTTTATAATGGTTTGATTTGCCCGGTGTAGATTCGGAGGCTAGCCCGGGCTCTGACGGCGAGGGTCTGGCGGAGAGGACGTCCTGCTCGTTCGGCTCCCCGGCGGACCTGACCCCTGCCGCCTGCGACCCTTCACCCTCAGCCTCTATGGAGGAGATCCAGGTGGAGCTGCAGTGCGCTGACTTATGGAAACGCTTCCACGACATTGGTACAGAAATGATCATCACAAAGGCTGGAAGGTAAACCTTTTATGACATGTAAAGTCAGACAGTAGCAGCATTTTTTTATTCATACAGGCCTTACCAAATTTAAACAAAGATAACCCATTTTTTACATCTTTGGTATGATTGTTGGCAAAACTAGTTGTGCATAATATTTTATTAGTATTTATTTTACAAATAAGCAGTTAATTACTTAAAAAAAAAATAGACCTAATGAATAAATCAGTGTTGTGTAACCAACATACAACAAGCCATTTTTCTTTGCCACGAGCCAAAAGAAAACCATTAAACAAAAAGGTAATTATTATTATTAGTTATATTTAATTAGGCTATATGTTTTTACTTTTTTTATGAGTTAGAGATTCCATTGTGTTTTTTAAAATTAATGATATTGATTAAGCAAAGGTTTTTGTAGGCTATCTTGATAAGGTTGAAGACTTTTTTGAAAATAGCTTACATTGAAGTTGTTTAGCTACTCGCATGGTTTCAACGTGCAAGGAACGTATTTAAATATTTGTACTTGTTGGTTAGGCCTACACAACTTTTACATTTTTTTTTCAGTTAAACAGAAACATCAAATTGACATTTTTAATTGAAAATGTATTAAAACAGCTATTGCATTTCAATTCTAGTCATTTTATTTACCGGTATTAAAATTCGAACTTTTGTCATTGACCCATAGGTCTACAAGCCCCCCCCCCCCCCCACACACACACACACGCGCACACGCACGCGCAAATAAACTCAAGGTAACATAGCATTGTTTGGCAAAGGGATGTGACTGCGCGTGGGGACTGAAAACACACTGTTTTGGGGCGCTAATGTGTTACACATGGGGGCAGCGGTCACAAACCACAACCTAGCAAACTACGCTAGGGCTATTCCACTACATTACTAAACCCTATAACGGTGGGCGAAACGGCACAACAACAACAACTGTTTCTAATTAATATATTTGAAATATGTGTTTCGTTTTCTTGCTCTTTTGGGCGTCAATTACAGCCCAAACGGAGCATATAACTTAACCTGCACAGTTCACAGTAAGACCTTTCGCTCCGCTTTTTTCTTCTCAGGGGGATTGCCAGGTATTTCCGTGCCATTTTTACACTTTACGATCAAACCAACATGATAATATGTCTCCATTTATTGGCGTAATTCCCTGTTTTAAAACACAGGGTAAACGTGTAGGCTACTTATACTTCCTGACTGCACTGGGAGGCTGTAAAGTAGAGCTTATTAATAGAACTATGTTTTGGCTTATAGCTTAAAAAAAAGGAAAAAATGGACCTCGTTAAACGAGCCCACGATGCCATGACAAATTATTAGACATCTTATTTCATTTTTTTTTTTTTTACATTATTGTGCAAACATTTCGTTAATTATTCCCTAAATTTATAGACAATAAAGTGTTTAAAATGTGCTTTGGTAGACATTAAAAGGAAAAACAGTAAAAAAAAAAAAAATAGGAAAAAATGTGGATCTAAATTCTAAAACTAGTATTAGCCTATAGATATTTCTCACTCAATAACATTTGATATTTGCTTGTGCCTGTTTTCATCATCAATAGACCCTTTCTTCAGATTTTTCGCACTGCAGTAAGTATAGCAATTTTTCTTTGGAACAGTAAACAATTTTTTTTTTCACCTTAGCCCTTTATCAAACAAAGTTACTTGTGTCCAAACTATTTAACATTTTATAGCCTACTATAGGCTCCTCGTTTGTATATGTTTAGTCAAAAATGGAGCCTGAAATAATAATTCCTCTGATTTGAACGCGTGTAACACAACTTCATGAATAGCCCGTTGTATTTTATGCCCTGCTAATAATAACCCTATAAATTTAAAGGTGTAGGGGGGTGGAAGTGAGCGACCAGACACTTTTCTCTCATTATGAACAAAGAGATTTATGACGTTAAAATGAAAAGACAAAGAAGTTGCTTTTGAAGTGTAAAATGAGGAATTAGCCCAAATGTCTTTTTAGACATGGCCCCTTTTGTTCAGTTTAACTTGTTTGAACTTTTTATAGACATTTCTGGGTTCTTTGATTCGTCTGCTATTTTTTCTTTTATACATCATTTTAATTGACCAAAATGTATCTAAATCCTGCTAATCCAGCAAGTCGTGATACTTTCAAAAATAATAATTACAATAATTATTTTATTCAATTTTATAATGTTGCATTTGTTTTATGCTTTTGTTGGTGGTATATTTCAATATAATAGACATCACTGTAACACATGCTATTTTTTACACATTTAATTCATTGGCTGTCTTATTTACATTAACTTTGCTTTTTTTATCAATATTTTTATTCTCTTAAAAAATAATAATAATTGTCAATGACGTCACTGTTTATGCAATTGGACTTGTTCAATGAACACATGCAATAATTTAAATTATTTTCTGTTTCAGGAGAATGTTCCCTGCTATGAGAGTTAAAATCGTCGGACTGGATCCACATCAACAATATTACATTGCCATGGACATTGTACCAGTGGACAACAAGAGATACAGGTAAACGCACAGAGAGTGTAGTTCTGTTAGCATGCAGTGAGTAAAGAGGAAAATAACAAATTTGACTGTACATTTGTCTATAAACTGGAAAACTGAACCCTCTTGAAATGGGGTGGGAGATTTACATGAATATGCAACACTGACGGCAATCCTGACAGAGTTGCCGTATCAGCCTTGAAGGTGGTGTAATGTATCCCTGTGATTTTGCTCTCACCATGACAACTTTCCATCACACATGCTTACAGAAAAGCTTTACTTGAATACAACTAAAGCCTGCATGCATGTACGGCTTGCTTTCGTGCACTTGTCCTTTCCATAATTACATGTGCCATGTTTCATTACCAGTTTGTTAAGAAGTCTTCCCAAATTAAGATGATTTTTATTTAAAAGAGGCATAATGATCAACATACAATAGGTTAGCTCTCCTCGTTTCTTCCTACAATCACTATAAATCAATAAACGCATCTGATTTCTGTTTATATTCAGTGAAACTATTTGAGTTGTGTTTATGCTTTAGTCCCATGTTTGAAAACAGAACTGAAAACGACTGAAATCAGAACGTAGATTAGAGGCAAAAGAGGATAGATAGGTTAGATAAAATGTGTTTCTGTTTTTCAATAATTTTCTGCTACAATACAGCAAAACCCAATATTTTCTAATTTTTCTATATTTTATTCTTTAGAAAGGTAATGATTAAAAATAAACCAATACAAAACATTTTGGATGTAACTATGTTAATTACATTGTGACACTTAAGTGGACAACACGATAATCTTCCAATTCATTTAAACTTAGATTAATGTAATCATTTACTGAAAATAAAACCACAGCCATTCGAGGACTGGCCCTGAAGACAGCTATTTAGAGCCCCCAAATATCATGGAGGATTTTAGAAGCCAAAAGATCTTGTAAAATTAAATAGGATTTTCTTCCTGGCTGGGGAATTTACCACAAGGCTTTGCTAGCGGAGCAAAGAGCTGTCACTGGAATGCCTCATGTGTCTCGAGGGCTCGGGTCTGGAAACGCAGGCTTTATTGGAATTTACTCACTTTACTTAGGCGCACTGCCCTTTTTAAGGGACATAGAGTTTGTACTAGACTTGTTAAATCTTTCTTTACGTGTTGCTTGAATTACTGTACTCTTTAATGTGGGCATTCGGTATGGCTTATATTTGAGAGAAGAAGTAGGAAAATGCGGAGCGGCCCAGATTTTTGGTTCCTTGTTGGAGGTTCTCTCTATAGCTAAATTCACAAATATCCTACGTGCGCTGGTCGCCTTTGTGTTTCTTTATCTAGGTGTTGGCCTGTTTGTCTCTTATTTGTTTTTTTGTCTATTTGCTGCTGTGTTGTGTGTATGAGAAAGCACAAGCATATCTGTAATGAACTACTAGAAAAATTGGTATGTGCAGATTTGTTTTTAACCTTGTTATTTTGCTTCTGTACTTGACTGAAGGGTCCTTAGTAACATTAATAATAACACCATTTTTGCCCCCCCCTCCATCATCTAAATGTATGTAAATACTTATGCATGTGTACACAGTGTACTGCATGTGTTAAATATTGCTGGACTCTAATGGGCAGTCGCTTCACCATCTGTCCAAAAAGGTGTCACATAAAGTTGGATCTTTATTGATTGTGCTAGTGCCAGATGGCAGATTTATGAAAGATGAAAGAGGGCTAATCAAATTTCCAGTCCTTTTTGGTCTTAGGTTTCCCTTTTCTTTAACACTTTCCCTGCTACATAGAGCATAACCCTAAACAGCACTCCAAACAGGAAATTACAAAAACGCCTGGCACTATATGTGTATGTGTGCAAGGGACAGAGAACGTGTGAGTGTTTGTGTTAAAGCACACATGTTTTTGTACAGATATGTTCTTGGCTTTATAAATATCCCAAAAAATCCAACAGATTAATACCTGTGAATGTGCGTGGCGTGCACGTGTGTTCATGTCCGCAGTAGTGGGGTGCTCTGCAGAGAATAAGACCGACACAGAGGATGTTTAATGCTGCCAAGCAATAACAAAAAGGGGCCAAATTAGAGTTTTGTCCATATTTGAGAGTTGGGTGTTGAATTTGGCAGTGGCGACGCAGTTAAGAACTTTCAACTGTGTGCATGGCCTGAACTAAAGGCATCCAACTGTGTCTCAGCCAGCTGATGGGAATGCCCTGCAAACAACACTTTAGGACTGCCTAAAAACACACATCAGAATGTTCTTAATGCTTAACATTAATTATGTTAATGTTTACATACTTTTACATACCATGTATTATTATTTGCAGTCCAAAACAGGTTCAATAGGATACTATGCTCATATTGAATTTGTATGGTCTATTTGGATGTGACAGATATCCAAAATTTGGATGTGAGAGCACATGAGTAATTTTATGGAAATAATAACACTCATGGGCCGCTGGAAAAGAGTATCATGAAAGTCATGCGCATATTTTTGCAGGTATGTGTATCACAGCTCAAAGTGGATGGTGGCGGGAAACGCAGATTCCCCAGTGCCGCCCAGGGTCTATATCCACCCGGATTCACTGGCTTCAGGAGACACCTGGATGAGACAAGTGGTCAGCTTTGACAAACTCAAACTCACCAACAATGAGCTGGATGATCAAGGCCATGTGAGTGCACATTTGATTACAATGGATGATGTCAGTATTTATATATATTACATACATGCTACCGTTTAAAAGTTTGGGGTCAGTCAGATATATATATTTTTAAAGAAATTAATTATTCTCGTCAACAAGGGGGCATTAAATTACTGTCAAATGTGACAGTAAAATCATTTATTTAGACATCTATTTAAAAAGAAATGCTGTTCTTTTGAACTTTCTATTTATCAAAGAATCTTGAAAAAAATGGGTTCCACAAAAATATTAAGCAGTTTTCAACATTGATAATAACAAGAAATGTTTCTTGAGCAGCAAATCAGCATATTAAAGTGATTTCTGAAGGATCATGTGACACTAAAGACTGGAGGTAATGATGCCGAATTTAGCTTTGCATCACAGAAATAAATTATATTCGATGAAAATACATTCAAAAAGAAAACTGTAATTCACAACATTTGATCAAATTAATGTAGCCTTGATGTGCATAATATACTTAAATCTTACTGACACATGCATATGATTACCAATAAAAAAGATAAAGCCACCAACACATCAACAAATGCAATATTTGCACATTAAATGTCTGCGTTTGAGTTAGAAGACTGCATACACCTGCTTATCCACATTTCTGTATTCATAACATACACTAGTTGATGAATAACAACCCCCATTTCCCCCAAAGACATCTGTATATTTTCTCAAGCAAGAAAACCATTATTCAGTGTATTCTCTGAAGCACTGGCAAAACTGGAAAAATAATGATTTGAATGTACTTGACTGATATTCCCCATGCGTCTGTGCTGAACAACAGCTGAATACAGCGCAATGCAAGTGCATGTTATTGTTTGGGAATGTATTTATTTTTCCCCCAACATAAATGAATTGTTTTCAAGTATGTCCTCCAGATCTTTAGTTTTTGTGTCCAGTGCATCTTTTCTCACTGTTCGAGTGTGACTGTGTTATGCCTGGCTCTGGTTTGCAGCATTGTGCTGAGGGAGTGAGTGCACAGGGATGGTTTTATTATCAGACCATCAGATGACACTCTCATCCCCAGCACGTTTTGTTAGGTTGTCTTGGTTATGTATCATCGTAGTGATAGTGACTTTGAGAAATGAGGTGATGCGTCCAACTCTATCCAGAATAATGAGACCCACAAGATAAATGTGCTTAATTTGCTTAGTATGGTTTTAAAGGCTTAGCCCTCATGTTTTGTTTGAATGTTTCCTAATGTTTGGAGATTGATTGTGTTTGGGGTCCCAGAGAACCCAGTGTATAAATATAAAAACAATATTAGTAATTTTGAAAAGAGCTATTATTGTCCCGTTGGATTATTTTAACTCAAAACCCAGCTGGTAGATATTATTCAAGCTGAATGCCTGTTTTACCATAAGGTTGATTCACTCAAATGTGATTGTTATGCAGTTTAGTATAACATGTTTTTGCTTGGGGTCTGTAAGCTTATGTAACAATTCTTGATTTTTAATTAATTAATCTTATTCACATTTTAATTGTTTGCACGCAATGAAATTGTCACCCTCATAGCTTTCTTTATAATCAGTAGCAAATTTCTCAACATAAAGCAATGATTTTGTCAATATTTTATCTATATCTATTATTAATTTTCTTGAAGCAGATGTTGTTTTGATTAATGTGATCATCCACTTTTAATGCATCTGCCCATGACTAGTAGAATGGTGCTGTAAAGTCAGCAGAGAGAGGAAATATAGAATAATTGTACGTGACATGCTGCGTATTCCTTACCAAAAGATACAGTGTATCTATTTAGATGCAGGGTTGGTGTGGGTAAAATAGTTGCCTTAGGCCACGTCTGCAAAGTTCGCTACTCTACTGGCATCTCCTCTGCATATGGGGCTGTTTTGACTCGATTCACTGATGCTATCACTCGAGGATTCTGACAAATGTAATAACATATGGGTGTTACAACTGCAGCAGGCTGGTGTTTTTTCAGGAAGAGGAGAGGGGACTTTTCTTATACCACAACCTCGTAAAGAGAGACTTTATTTTTTTGTTCGCCTGGAGGGCGAGCGAGGGCCGGAACTGAAGTTAACCCTGGAACGTCCTGTGTGGGACCTCGCCGCCGTGGAATATATGAACCTCACGTTCCTCCTCCTGACCAAATATAATTTCGATTGCAGTTTCATTGCAAAGCGGATTTAAATATTATTGCTGTAGAATAAGGGGCTGCTTCTACTTCAATATTAGAATAAATGTGTGTATATATACAGTGGATAGCATAAGTGAACACACCCATGCTAAAGTTGAATAAAAAGAGGAATAAAAACATCATCTTTTGGAAATTGATCTTAATGCCTTAATTTAAAAAATGAGGAAAAATCCAACCTTTAAGGACACCAATTTTCTTTGTGAATGACAGTCCCTTCACCATACCTAGAGATTGGAATGGTGTTATTTCAGTTAGGCTAATAGTTGGTATGATTTGCATTGAGAGATGATCTTATGGAAAGTACTCAATGCCAATCTCTAGGTATGGTGAAGGGAATGTGATGATGTGAGGCTTTTTTAATTCCAAAGGCCAAGGGAACTTTATCAGGATGCATATTATCCTGGATCCATGAAATAACTGGCCTTTACAAATAAAAATCTGCCTGCCTCTATGGGAATTTAACATAGGGGTGTCCTGACTTATGCAACCTGTATTTTAAGGAAGAACATTTATTTATTTACGATACATTATTCATTCACAAAGAAAATTGGTGTCCTTAAAGGTTGGATTTTTCCTAATTTTTTAAATTAAGGCATTAAGATCAATTTCCAAAAGATGATTTTTTTTATTCCTCTTTTTAGTCAACTTTAGCATGGGTGTGTTCACTTATGCTATAGGCACTGTGTGTGTGTGTATATATATATATATGTATATATGTACTGTATATGTACATATACTATATATATGTGTGTGTGAGTGTATGTATATATATATATATATATATATATATATATATACACACACAAACACACACACACACACACACACACACACACGTATACACACTTATTTTATACAATGTAATTCTAAAATTTGAATTGTGTGTATATTCTGTATGTGTGTGTGTGTATCCGTATATATGTGTATATAGCCTATTTATGTGTATACACAACATTTGAAACTTTAGTTGACATTTGTTGTTTGGATCAGCAAAGTGTAACTTTGTCAACTCCTAATGTTTAATTTTTGTGCTCCGATATCACCTTGAAAAATTCCTTTTTGGACCCAGACAATATTCTCAATCCTGTATTGATCTCAAACTCTGATCTGTGGAATTACAGCAGTGTGGCTTTGAACACTTCCTCTATGTAGTCGGTCTTCATTGAGCTGGTGTTGTCTGGCCTTGGGCAGCATTGGGCTCTCCTGGGCTGTGCATTTAGATTGGATAGAAGGGGGAGCTGGAATATTAAATTTACTGTTATCAAGCTGTTTTGCAAAGGCCTCTCTTCTCTTGCCTGACCTCCTCGGTTGCAGGGGGACCCAGGAGACGCACACTGACACTGGGAGTAATTAGAAACAGACTAAGGGCCGGAGGGAAGGCTACAGCCTCCGTGCTCTGACGCCAACACATCGGTGTGAGATACTCACCCTCGAGCTGGCCTGATTCATATCTCATCAACATGTGTACACACTGTGATACAGCATGTTCTCATATTGGTCCAAGCAGCTTTGATATTCACAGCCTCATTATGCCACTGACATTTAATCCATACAGCTGTGTAAGTGCGCTCTTGTGGTTGTGGCAGAGTAGCTGATGATATAACTCTCTTTATTTCTAGATCATCCTGCACTCGATGCACAAGTATCAGCCCCGTGTCCACGTGATCCGAAAAGACTTCAGCAGCGAGCTTTCTCCAACCAAACCTGTTCCTACAGGGGAAGGAGTAAAGACGTTCAGCTTCCCAGAGACCGTCTTCACTACGGTCACAGCCTACCAGAACCAACAGGTCCATTACTGACTGTCAGTGTACAGCACCACTGTGACTATGAAATACATAGTACAGGTCTTAATAGGCATAATACAACGTAACTAGAGATGTGTTAAAATAAAAATTATAGCCAATAATTATTTTCATGTTATGTTCGATATCAAAATTATAATATCACTAAAACAAACACTAAAATCAATTGTATTATATTATACAAGCGAATTTAGGCATCACAACTTTATAATTTTCAGTGTGATAAATGGAAATACATTTTTAGATTGGCTGAAGATTACATTTAACAATGTTATTATTAAATTATTAGTTTTATTATTAATTATTAGTAAAAAAAAGATTAACCTTAAGTGAGTTTTAATATATATATATATATATATATATATATATATATATAATATTCCAATAATATTCACATAACAGTAAATAAATAAAAATCTCTATTTTGACCAGTAAATAATATAGTTCTAATATTTTGTGCATCCCAAAATAAAACCACATTATGCTTCAGTTTCAAAAGGAAAACATTGAAAAAAGACTTTTTGTTAGGTTTATTATTCAATTGCTATGATGAATATGTGTTTGAAGTGTCTGGATGTCAAGATATTATTAAATGAGTCTGTTTTGGACTTCTTCTCTTATAACAGATTACCCGTCTGAAGATCGACCGCAACCCATTTGCCAAAGGATTCCGGGACTCGGGGAGAAACAGGTAGATTTTCAGGAAATCTTACCCTTGCTCTGTATTGTCCATGCTGTGTGTGCAAATACACACATATCTCAGCAGTGTCCTTTCATATGGATATGAACCCCAGGAGATCCCTCCTAATTCCACATCCTGCTACATTAAAATCACTCCCTCATTCAGCTGCCAAGAAAACCTGGTCGATCTGTGATAAAGCGTTCTGATTGAGGGCAACGGAAAGAAAAATGCCTCTCTTTCCTTTTCTCGCTTTTTCAACTCCCTTCCCTCAATCTCGCACCCCCTTTCACTCGCCTTTCTTTCCCTCTCGCTGTATTTACATGCACTTCCCTGCTCCGTCTATATAAGATGCGAGTCAGAATACTGCGAGAAAGTCTGAGACAGACCCTCAGCACATGAAAGCACACTTCCATCTGGAGAGTATTATCGCCACAGATATTTGAGACATCTTTTTTCATTTTTCAAACAATAGACCGCCTGATTTATGAACTAGCATTAGATTTTCATTGCAAAAAAATAGAGATGAAACGATTATTCGGGAGTAAGATAATATATAGAAAACTCTCTTGCCCTCTCAACAAAAATGGTAAAAATTTGGTATACAACAAAACAGTTGATCTGTCACAAAGTAATCACAGTTTAATTTATGCACTGAATTCTTCTCATGCTGGTTTACAAACCGCAGATTAAGTTGTAATGTCAGCTTTTGATGATCGGTGGAATCAGTTATGCTTAACCAAGATATAAATAAATATTTTAGTTGTGATATTAATGGGAAAAATCTGTCATTTGGTGAGCAGTATTTGGATTCAGTCTCGGCCAGTGCTCGAGTCATTAGAGCGTCTCACTAACAAGCAGAAAGGAGTCGAGAATTACTGCCTGTTAAGCCGCACGGCGAGGGCTGATGCAGGGAGCGCTGCAAACAGGAGTAAATCACGAAGGGGACCCATGTACAGAGCAGAGATGAAACATCACCAAGATTTATGTGCACAGTAAAAACCTGCTCTTTTTATGGGCTCCAGTTTCCTCAAACTCCCCTTCTCTTTTTCTCCCTTTTTTCTCATGTGCACAATCTGACTGTCTCACCTGTTTTCTCTGCCATTTCACGTCTCTTCTTCCGGCTTTCTCTGTCACTATCTCTTGTGCAGGACTGGGTTGGAGGCAATAATGGAGACATATGCTTTCTGGAGACCTCCAGTGAGGACGCTGACGTTTGAGGACTTCACGAACATGCAGAAACAGCAAGGTATGTGCATGGTCCCTGTGGCTGGAGATGTTTATAACATGCCTACTTAAATAACAGAGGCTTTGCATTTCAAAATATTGCTTCATAAATCATTTTTAAAGTTACTGTGTGGACACAATAATCACATTCCACAGAGGATTTATGAATGACTCTAAGCTTGTAGGGAGCTCAGCACTGGGTGGGACGAGTTGGACAAATGTGAGGTTGTCTATACATCTGTTTGACAGATCAAATGTTATTTCACTTCCTCAGTCTCTTAAAAGAACAGTTCACCCTAAAACCATAATATAGCTTTATGAAAACGAGGCCAAAATGCATTCATTATAAAAAAAACATATATATATATATATTTAAATATTCAAAATGTAACATTCATTACTAAAAGTAAGTAGTAGCGATTTAAAAATAAAATAATTCAATCAGATCTTTTTCAATCTGCTCACTAATCGAACTGATCCAGTTCTCCAGTTCAACTCAAGAAACTGATTAAGCGCACTATTTGAGTGACATGAACACAAATTAATAATACAATTAAAAGAAATATCTGATAGTCCTCCATTACGCAGTCGCTATTTACATCTCATATCTGTCTGTAAACTGTTGCGTTACCAATGTAATGACTGACACATTTGTATTACATTCCAAAGAGGTTTATTATCAGCCTCACACAGTGGAAAATGAAACCATATCCATACTGGCCGGCACAGTGGAAAAGCGGCTATTGATTCAGTGATCCAGTAAAGTAGTATCCAGTACCATTTAAGAATTATCAGTGAATAACATCATACATTTCAGCCTGTTTCTCACACAGAGCTATTGAATGACTTCAGAAGACTTAACATATAGCACACTAGGTGTTTCGACCACTTTTAAAATATTTTTAAGGTATTTTTGTGTTTTTATTTTGAAGCTTGAAATGTCATGAGAGTGAATTAATGATGACGGATTTAATTGTTCAAAAGTAAAAGTCCTCCTGTGAATTTTGCTGTGACTGATGTCTGATTGCTAAAATCATCTCTTTAGCTCAGTCTCTTACTCATAGCTAGTTATTGCCCAGATGATCAAATGCTGATGTAACTATTTCTTTCTCTCGTCATAGGGTCAGAGTAATGTGAGCATGGTATTTTGTCTGAGTAGACATCTGTTTGTCATCACAAACTTCTCGAAACAGATTAAATGTTAATTAAAGTTCTCGCGCGGCTCGTCGTGTTCTCTCCCTCCACCCCCACCCCCCAAACCGATTGCCCTCAAGAAGTACATGCAGATCTATTGGAGTAATTAGTTGTTCCCGAAGCACTACTGAAGCCTCTCTCACCCTAGCCTGACAACAGGGGAAAAACATGACATCACCACGAGGTCTTCTTTCCCTTAGCCAACAGAACAGAACCATGTTGAGTGAACCAGAACTCGACTCAGCTGTATTATCGAACACATATGGAGCTTGCCCAAGCCTCAGCCAAGAGAGTTCTGAATTATTTAGTTTCTTCCCTGTTCCGAGCCATAGACCAGACAACATTTTCAAAACAACAAACTGAAAGCTGGCCAATTTTTCATTAATAAAGATCTGTGGTAGATATTACACCGCTATCATTCAGTTCCATGTGTTTGACTTATTCACTGTTAATATGTGCCAGTGAATTTTTTTCCCTCTATGAACATATGCCCAAATGCTGCATGTCATACTGAGAGAAAAAGGCCAGTGTTCTGTTCACCAGACATGCATATTTTTATTTGTATTTTTTAGTCACAGTATCCCTGAAATGGTTTTAGCTGACAAGACATGTAATGAGATTTTCATACTGTGCTTAACCTCTGGTTATCGCCTCTTTAAACCCTGCTTTTAACCCCAACTTCTCGCAAAGTGTGTGAATTTCGGTGCCAGATGTATACAGTGTGAAACAATGCTGTACAATGCAGCACTTGCCTCATTAAATATTGTATCATATTGTATAGTCAGATAAACTTTTACACACTGTATTTTGTTTTGATGTTTAAGGGAAAATCAAAATGTCAATGACAGAAAATGTGTTTGTTGGAGTGAAGAAGAGTGTTTTATTGTTATACTCATGGTCTGAAGTTTATTGAGGTAAAACTGAAGGGCACTATCAGGCATATATGATCCCAACTGATGTGCAAGAGCGAGGCAAGCCATTATTTAAACAGGCTGCATACTGTGTTCGTCCAATCAATCATACTGACAACGTAAGTCTGCAAAGAAGAAAGTAAGTTCGGGTTCTGTTAGTTCAGTTTTTAGAATGATCTGGGGTTTACAGTTTTAACTATAAAAATACCTTAAAGAGATTGTTCACCTAAAAATGAAAATTATTAATTTTGTCATTATTTACTCACCCTCATGTTGTTACAAACCTGTATGACTTTCTTTACTCTGTGGAACACGAAATAGGATATTTATAAGAACTGTTTCTGTCCATAAAATGAATGTGCCCAAAATACCCCACTGGCTTACATTGTATGGACAAAAAACACTGACATTTCACAATATATTCTTTTGTGTTCCACAGAATAAAGTCATACAGGTTTGGAACAACATGAGGGTGAGTAAATAATGACAGAATTTCCATTTTTGGATAAATTATCCCTTTTAAAAAAAATCTAAAAAATTAAGATTTTTGTTATGTAGAATAGCACTGTGGAGATGCGCTCCATTATGGGTTAATTTGTGGCACTTGTTGCCAGGTTTGAACAGGCCTCTCTTGTAACCAGATGAAATGCTCTCCCTAAGGAGCCACAGTGACTGCTTGTGAACCATGGGATGAAATAAGAGATACGCTCTGTGTGATTGTTGGACAGTGCGTGTGTTTTCAGAGCTGGCTCTGTCTCAGTGTTCTCCTCTTGAGTGTGCACTTATTCTTCATGCATAGGAACGTGTATCCACAGTGTGTCTTTGGGGTTTGGATGTTTCTGAATGTTTGCTGACTGTGTTTTTCAGGAGGGAGCACTGGCACCTCTCCCACTACCTCCAGCACTGGCACTCCATCTCCCTCCGGAGCGACACACCTTCTCTCCCCGTCCTGTTCCCCTCCTACTTTCCATCTGGCACACAACACCTTCAATGTGGGCTGCAGGGAGAGCCAGCTGTGTAACCTGGGCTTGTCCGAGTACCCTGCATGTGCCAGAAGCAACATGGCTGCCCTGCAGGGCTACGGAGGACTGGCCGATGGCTCCTACGGCCGCCTCCAGACCACAGGAGGCACTGTAACCTCCGCCCAGGCTTCCGATTCCTTCTTGCCTCAGAGGACTTCCTCTCTCATCCCTGCAGGAATGCAGGGAGGGGCTCACGCCTCATTGGCTGCTGGTAACAGCAGCGGTTGCAGCGGCGGGGGTAAGATGGATGCGTATGGAAGTCAGCTGGCCTCTTTTCCCGCATCCCAGCTACAGTACGTCATGCAGGCAGGGGCGAGCTCCGCCTCTGGGTCATCAGCTTCATCCAGCTCATCCCCGTCCTCCTCGCATATGTTCTCTGGGAGCCATCATCACGTGCAGCAGAGCACATACAATGCCTTTTCCCTTCACAATCCCTACAACCTGTATGGATACAACTTCCCGGCATCACCGCGCCTGGCTGCCAGCCCAGAGAAGCCTCAGGGTGGCTTACTGTGCTCTTCCTCCTCTGCCGGAGCATTTGCCGAACGCCAATACCTGTCCAACAGCGGTATGGACAGTATGCACATGATCGGCAACCCCGCGGGCAGCCAACAGGGGGCCGGCAGCTGTGATGGCCGCCAGTATGGCTCCTCTTCACAGATGTCCATGCACATGGTTTGAAGTGCTTGAAAAAGTTAAATAAACCAAAAACAGATTAAAAAAAAAACACTAACAGCTGCTGCAGTTTTTTGCTCAGCGTTACAGGGTTTTCAGAGTTTTATTATTCAAAATGTCTGATATATTGGCATGAGCATTTCACCATCATGACATTGGAGACACCAGCCGTTCAATATGGACTTATTGTCATCTCATTGCCTTATAACTCATCAGACTAAAATGGAGTTAAAGTGTTACCTGTGTTCATCTGTTACATAATATGCCGTCAAAAGCAAATGGATATACAAGCTAAAAATGACTCTTCAAACTCGACTGTTGTTGTTGCTGACCCGCCGACCTCAATGATGTGTAAAACTGAACTAAGTCAAATGAGGTCCGATTTTTAGAAGATGGATTCTGGTGAGGATTCATATTTGGTGCAATAATAACAGCAATAATGGCCCCATAACTGTCCAACATTAACAGAGACATCAGCCAGAACTAAACATATCCTCAAAACTGTGACGAATAAATGTTGTCAGTATGACGTTTTTGTTGTTGATAATATACAATGCTTGTCATAGAGGTTGCGATACGATGTTGGAAACTGACTGACTCTCTCAGGATGGCAAAGTTAAATCCTCCTGTAATAACAGGGTCTCTGTGTGTTTCTGACAATCTGTTACTAAAATGCTGAACCTTTGCCTATTGGTTTGGAAATGGCTTAACCATATCCTGAGTGGAACATAAACATATAAACAATAGTGAATGCACGTAAAGCACATAGGTTTTAAATTGTTGTGTGGATAAAAACCATAGGAAGACAAGGTAATTAAGGTATATGCTTTGGAGTGTTTGTAAATGAAAATATTTAAATGCTAAGCAATTATATGGCCAGTGTACGTCGAATTAAAACCAGTGTGGGAGGAATGAACAAATGTTGTTTTAGGCTTTTAAGGCTGTAAATACAAGTGCCAAGCACATAAAGCTCATTAAATAAACATTATAAGTCCTCTTTATGTTTCTTGAAAAAAAAAAAAAATCAAGCATGTTTTGTTGCTTTTGGTTGTGGTTTTGAAATTATATCATGCAGTATATGGTGGATCAGAAATCAGAAATAATCACAGATCAAAATATGGACCTAAAAAAGTGAATATTTATGTAGCCTATATATTTGAATAGTTTAATAAATTAAAAATGTGTTAATCCATACAAGTATTTTTATACAGAAAGCAAGAGGATCTAAATGAAGTTCTAATCCTCACAATCTGAAAACCATTACTAGTCCTAAAGAAAGTTTTTACTAATCAAATGCAAATCTATCTCATGCCCTCTTATTTTCCCCCTTTATTATAACCATGGGCTTGAGATAAAGAGAAACTGAAAATAATTATTTGAAAGTCAATATGTGTAAAAATAAATGTGTAAAAACAAAAGGACTGATCCTGCTGTTCTCTTTGATATAAAGAAGAAAGAGAAGACCATGTGGCTCAAATTCATCCTTTTCACTGTGGTGATGCATATAAATATGCCACCTGTTTAAAGAGATCGAACGGGGCAAGAGGGAGTGGGAAGAGAGGAATATGTTAAACGCTGGATGTGGGTAATTTTTACATATCTGGTTTTAATATGTCTGATCTTAATACGTTTACAGTATTTATGATGACTTCTCTCATGTCTGCTTTGGTCCTCATTATCCCGGCACAGACTTCATTGATTTAAAAGCCCAATCAGCATCCATTACATGGATGTCTTCAGAAGTGAGTACATTTTTTTTTCTCTTTCTCTCTGTTCCTCTTTATTTTTCTTCATTCGCCGATCACATCCCATCATGTGCTTCGTTCCAGCCATGAAATATCATATCTGAATCATCAACAGAAAGTGAACGGGCTAGAATACCGTGGAGACATCTCTCTGTATTAGAAACACCTGTTTTCCAAGTCCAGCTCTAGTAATGACTGGATATGCAACTGAAGAGTGCATGATTTCATAATTTGGCACATCTCCATCTGTCTGGACATTTTTTCCAATAATTATGCACATTTATTTGTTTAGTACTTAAAAATAAAAGCTCTGCCAAAATTTCAAATCTGCCTGTCCTCTGTAAAAGTGAACCATGGCCTCTCACACCCAGAATGGACAGGTAGGGCATACATTTAGGAAATCTGAATGTAGAAGTGTAAAGGGTAAAAATATAGATAGCCTACTAGAGAGATTTCATTCATATTTACATTGCTATGTTAGCCTACATCAAAGATCTAGGCTATCTGTGTTGTTTTAAGAAAATAAACCTGAATCGCTTGAATTCTTTTTCTTTTAACACATTTTTACTATTAGTATTTAATAATATAAGATATTGACCTTTAACAAATGTTATGCCATTCCATCAGCCTGATAGAAATCAGTGCAGACAATGCAGTCTGAAAGAATTAAAAAGGGTGATGAAAACAAAAATGTTTAATTGGGAAAATGGAACTGTCCGCACAGCTGGTTTGAAGTATGGCCATGTAAGATACGATTTCTGGTAAACTATTGCCCTCTTGTGTTTCTCTTCCACATGATTCAACCAGCACTAAACTTGTTATTTCAGTAAATAACTGATGTAATGCTCCTGCCTTTATGTCGGAGTTACAGCACTCTTATAAGCTACAAACATGTGAATTTTTGTTTACTCATTGCTAGGGGTGTCACGATTCTCCAAATCCTCGATTCGATTACATTTTCGATTCTAAGGTCACGGTTCGATTCGATTCTCGATTTTTTGTTCTTTTTTTTTTTAAGCACAGGTTGCTGTTGCTCCTAAAAAGCTGACATCAGTTCATCGTAATCTCACACATCTCTGTTATTATCAATGAAGCTGACTGCACAATGAATCTTTCATAATATATAGCCTACACTTTGTTTGTTATAATTAGAGGATTTGCCAGTTTACAGAATTCAGCACTGAACAAAAAGTCCGTTTTGAGCGGTGAGGGGAGTCTATCTTAAATGCTTTTGATTGGCCATTGCGTTCAAGAAATCAACACATATGTCTGTGATTGGCATAATCGCTCAACGCTGCAAACATGTTATAAATAGAAACTCTGGCCTGTAAATCGTTTCTATTTTGTTTTAGTTGTTCTTGTTGCTTTTCTGCAACAGATAAATAAAAATGTATTAGTTTTTATATGTTTTATTCATAGATATTTCCAGTTTGCGGGAGTCCCGCGAATCGTTTTATTCTCCCGCACACACAGAGTGAGTGCATTACCGCCCGCGCTCGCACTCGGCCATCAAATCTAGTCCCGCGCCGCACTCTATTGCGTTGGGAGTGCACGTCTATAGATCAAGAGCCCGGCCCGAGGATAGTGAAATATCGGCCCGGGTCGGGCCAAGTTCGGGCTCGGGCATAGAATCTAAGTTTGAGGACTCACAGCCTTTCTCAACACGTGTGTTTTTTTTTTTCCGCGCCGTGATGAGTCGTTCATGAACGATCCGTTCATTGCCTCGGTCACGCGACAAATGAACAAAAGACTCGGAAGGTCAAGTAATTATTAATGTTCCCTGTAAATTATTTTTGACTGCATTATAATGATTTCTTAATTCAGAATATGATCAAGATTGCGTAGGTGGATGTGTTCGGGGAATTTGCCTGTTAAAAGTATAACATTTAAAGCCCCTGAAATGACTAGAAAAAAGATTAGTTAATTTTGATGAACGAGATTGAACAATAGAGTTAGTAAAACGATCCGAACTTTCCATCACGGGCGCGACATGGGGGCGATCGACGATTCCATTTTTTATTTCGATTTTTGAGATTGTGAATTAATTTCGATCGATTTCGATTTAAAATCGAAATCGTGACGCCCTTACTCATTGCAGAGTAGCCTAATGCATTTCACTCACACACATGTAGGCCTATGCATGAAGAAGAAATCCTATCTGTTGTCTGCCTCTTTGACAGTGCTGTAAATAAACAAATGCTTTTTTTTTTATTTCTTGCCCGTTCTGCTTTGCTTAGATTAGCTTTTCTTTTCTGATCCTTTTCTACACGTGTCATCCGGTTCACTGCCTGCAGACTTTGTAGGCTACTAGTGATGGCCGGTTCGTGAACGAATCGTTCTTTTGAACTGGTTCTTTTTAGTGAACCGGTCGAACCAGTACACTAAATCGGACTGAATCGTTCGAAACATTTCGCGTCTTGCGTCAGTGCTGATCCACAAGTTACTAAAGTTACTCACTTTCAGACATGCCTGACAGTCCCTCCAAATCGAAATAAACCAATATTCCGGAGTATATTTTATTCCAGTAACTCAAACAGTTCACTGAACTGATGTTGGTGCTGAGAGAAGTGATGAGCACGAGCAGCTGATACTGCGCGTGCGCGTAGCGTACTACCGAACGCACAGGTACAGCGGTTCTCGGATCACCAGTACAGAACCGAGAACTGTTTCTTTCGGACACGTTCGACATAATGAGAACTGATGAGTTGATGAGCTGAGCGTGCGTGCAATTTTTTCTGAGGGACGACATGTAGGCCTACGTTTCTTAAGTATTTAGTTGAACATCAGTAGGCTAAGTGTAATAAAAGAAAACATGTTGGAAACATGTTGATCACATAATTACTTTATTATTACTGTGTTATTTTAAAGTTTGTAAATACAATGAATGGATTGTAAAACTGTCAAACTAAACATTTATTATTATACTAAAATAATATTATTTTCAGGAACAGCTCATTTAATTTCTAAGTAAGTTGATATAAATCTTTGATGTAAACTCTTGCCAAGGTTTTAATGGTGCACTGTAAATGTTTATCGTCGTCGTCGGCAGCCGTTCGTCTCGGGAGACGATGGTGTAGCTCGTTGCGTCTATCTGCACCGCCGGGAATGGCTGTGCAGACCAATTCTAGAGTGGCAGTCCTTGCCGCACTGGGCGCAGGAGAAGGGGGATGGCTGGTCAGGCTGCTGTTGCAACTGCTTCCGCCTAGCTCTCTTTGCCACGGCAGTGTCGTTTCGTGCCGCTTCTGCATTGATTATTTCCTGCCGGACTGCTTGTCGCCAAGCGAGGCGATCATCAGCCAGTCTCTCCCATGCGCTGGGGGCAATGCCGCATTGCTTCAAGTCCTTTTTGCAGACGTCTTTGAAGCGCAATTTGGGGCGCCCTGTGGTTCTGGTGCCTTCAGCCAGCTCGCCGTAGAGGAGGTCTTTGGGGATGCGGCCTGCGTCCATCCTCCTGACATGCCCAAGCCACCGCAGCCGTCTTTCGCTGAGCGTCGCATACAAACTGCTCATGTTGGCTCGTTCCAGCACCTCGGTGTTGGGGATCTTGTCCTGCCACTTGATATGCAGTATGCGACGCAGGCACCGAATGTGGAAGCTGTTGAGTTTCTTCTCGTGCCTTACGTAGGTGGTCCATGACTCGCTGCCATAAAGGAGCGTACTGAGCACGCAGGCTTGGTACACGCGCAGTCTGGTCGTCTCAGTGAGGCTGGAGTTGTTCCACACTCGCTGATTTAACTTGGCCATGACTGCGGCTGCCTTGGCGATCTGCTGTTGATCTCAGAGTCGATGGATAGCGAACTTGAGATCGTGGACCCAAGGTACGTGAAGTTCTCAACAACGTCCAGGCTGTACCCGTCGATGGCGGTGTTTGGAGGGGTCTCTGCTCCCTGCATCATGACGTTGGTCTTCTTCAGGCTGATGGTCAATCCAAACTCCTTGCAGGCGTGTGAGAGGCGGTTTACAAGCTGCTGGAGTCCGTCTGCCGTGTGTGAAGTCAAGGCTGCGTCATCAGCGAAGAGCATCTCACGAATGAGTACCTCTGTGACTTTGGTCTAGGCACGGAGACGGGCTATGTTGTAGAGCTTGCCGTCCGACCTGGTGCGGATGTAGACACCCTCGCTGCAGTCTTTGAAGGCGTATTGGAGGAGCATGGAGAAGAAGATACCAAAGAGTGTGGGCGCAAGGACGCAGCCTTGTTTCACTCCGCTGCTGACTGGGAAGGCTTCGGATGTTGCGCCGTTGTAGCATACTGTGCTGTGCATATTCTCGTGGAAGGACGTGACCACTGCAAGCAGGTGCGGAGGGCAACCAATCTTCTGCAGAAACCTGAAGAGTCCGCTTCTGCTAACCAGATCAAACGCCTTTGTAAGGTCGATGAAGGCGATGTAGAGTGGCATGTGCTGCTCCTGACACTTCTCCTGCAGCTGGCGTAGTGAGAAGATCATGTCTGCTGTTGATCGGCCATCCCTGAAGCCGCACTGGGACTCGGGGTAGACGCGGGAGGCGAGGGTCTGCAGGCGGGCCAGAGCGACGCGGGCGAACACTTTGCCTACAATGCTGAGGAGGGAGATGCCCCGGTAGTTGTTGCAGTCACTACGGTCTCCCTTGTTCTTGTACAAGGTGACAATGTTAGCGTCTCGCATGTCCTGGGGGATGTAGCCCTGTTCCCAGCAGAGACAGAGGAGGTCGTGAAGTGGTTGTAGCAGGGCTGGTTTCCCGCTCTTTAGAACCTCGGGGGGGATTCCATCGCTCCCTGGCGCCTTCCTGCAGGCAAGGCAGTCGATGGCTTTGCTGAGCTCGTCCATGGTTGGTGGGGTATCTAGCTCCTCCATGACTGGTAGGTCTGGGATGGCGTTGAGAGCCGTGACAGTCACCACATTCAGCGTCGCGTATAGCTCAAGGTAGTGCTCCGTCCATCGCTTCATCTGCTTTTCCTGGTCGGTGATAACCTCGCCCGTCTTGGACTTGAGGGGGGCGGTCTTAGAGGGGGTTGGGCCTGTTGCCTTCTTGATGCCCTCGTACATCCCTCTTGCGTTTCCTGTCTCGGCAGCTCTCTGTATGCTGGTGCAGAGGTTTAGCCAGTAGGTGTTGGCGCAGTGGCGGGCGGTCTGCTGGGCTTTGTTCCTGGCAGTCCGGAGGGATTGTAAGGTACTAGGGCTTGGATTGGCCTTGTAGGCCAGAATGGCTTTCCTCTTTGCCTCAGTCACGGGCTCCATTTCTTCCCAGTGGGCCTCGTACCAGTCGGCATTTTTCCGCTCCTTCTTCCCGTAGGCGGTGATGGCGGCGTTGTAAACCGGGTTGCGGCCACTTGGAGTCGATGGTGTCATCTGCTGAGACTCCCTTGCTGAGGGCGTTTTCCAGCCTGCTGATGAACTGCTGGGTTTTCTCAGGATTGCTGGCGCAGCAGGCATTTATGCATGGGCGACCCTTCTTCTTGAAGTGGTGCAACCTTTTGGGTGTAGTGCGCACCTTGCTTGCTACGAGAGCGTGGTCCGTATCGCAGTCGGCACTATGGTAACTGCGGGTGAGGAGGACGCAACCAATGTCCGCTCTTCTGGTGATGACTAGGTCAAGCTGGTGCCAGTGGCGGGATCGGGGGTGCCTCCATGACACCTGGTGGATCTCTTTACACTTGAAGAAGGTGTTGGTCATGCACAGGCCGTGGTGGCACAAGAGCTCAAGCAGTCTCTGGCCGTTCTCGTTTATCTTCCCCCTCCCAAAGCTTCCGAGGCAGGTGGGCCAAGCCTTGTGGTCAGCTCCTACTCTTGCATTGAAGTCTCCTGAGAGGTAGAGGCCTTCAGTGCTGGGCCACCTGGATATCGCTTCATCTAGGGCCTGGTAGAACTCATCTTTTTCCTCGGCGGTGGAGCAGAGGGTTGGGGCGTACACGCTGAGAATGTTGACTGGGCCAGAAGACGTTGACAGCCGGAGGGTGAGTATCCTCTCTGTGCCTACTGTGGGGAGCTCGGTGAAACTGACAAGTGTGTTCTTCACAGTGAAGCCAACACCATGTTGCCTGGGTTGGTCTGGGGACTTCCCCTGCCAGTAGAAAGTGTAGTTTGTTTCCCTGATGGTGCCGTTGTCAGCCAGCCGGGTCTCCTGTAGGGCGGCAATATCGACGTTCAAGCGTGACAGTTCCCTGTCAATGACGGCCGTCTTCCTTGCGTCGTCGATCTGCAGAAGGTCTGCGGTTAGTCCTGGACACATGGTCCTGACGTTCCAGCTAGCGAAACGAAGAGCTGGAGGCTTCTTTCTTGGTTCTTCCTTTGACTTGCCTGGTGCGAGTGTTTAGTGGCCCACTTTTCGAGAGATGCCTCTCTAGTCCCCACGCACCCAGTGGGGCAGGTGAGCCATGGCGGGACGGCACCTTACTGGCTGGGGGCTGCCCAGCTTGAGGCGGGCGGTGGCTGTCCATTGAGGCGCGATGACCTCTCCCACCGTCGAAGGGGACCCCTGGCACTCGCTTCCTTCGCCAATCGGACGAGCTTATAACCGGTAACTGCCCCCTCCCGTGTTGAGTCGACATCTTGCGATGGCGCTGGAGTGTCCTCTCCAGTGGAGCTACAGAGCCTGGGCAGGGTTATATGGAGAGCCAGCTGTTGCCCATGCAGCAGGCCCCCCCTCTCCGCGAAGCTGAAGAATCCAAGGGAAAGACAGAGTCGATACAACTTGGCTCCAGCTGCGCCGCAGGAGTTGCCGGTGAAGACAATACTATGTCAGGCTGCCTTTGGGACTCCAGCTCCGGATTTTCTGTCAGGGTTTACTCCCTTAGCCTATCCCCTGAAGGGGTATACCGCAAGGCAGCGGAGGTTTGGAATCAGAGTTACCTTCTCCTAGATGAGCTACCATCCAAGGTTGACGAGCTCCATCTGCCCGAAGCGACTGGTTTTGAGGCGCCAGAGGGCCGCCTTTGCCCCTTCTCCTGTTAGTGGAAACGGTTTCGCCGGGCTTAGTAGCTAAGCCACACGGGAAGGCCAGGAGCTGGACTGGGTTGTCAGAGGCTGTTTGAGACGCACACCATTGGGGCATTTTATAGGGAGTGGGAGCTTATCCCCACTACCACCCCCGGTTTTAACAACCTTCGAAACCAAATGTTTATATGTTATGTTATGTTTATATGTAAATGTTTATAATATTATGCGTTAAAACATAACGTATTAAACATACTGGAGACATGCATCAATTTTTTTGTTTTGTCGACTGTATATTCAGGTTTCAGCAGTTCTCTGCTCAGCACACACAGGCCTATGCTACGGTTCTCGAGTAAAGAACTGGTTGTTGCAGTTCTTGAATCACCAGTACAGAACCAAGAACTGTTTCTTTCGGACACGTACGATACGGAGAACCGATGAGCTGGAGATACTGCGCATGCGTGATAGCACCGTCTCTAAACAGAACTTTCTTTCGACCAACTGATGATGTGCTGATACATGAGCACGCAGCACGAGTGAATCGAGGATTTAAATGAGGGGCCGAATTTGGCGAAATGTAAGTTTATTTAATAACAAATAAAATGATGAAGACCATTTATGCACTTTACATCTTTAAGACATGTAAAACATCCGCGTTTGTACATCGCCTAGGCTACAGGGTTCATTTGCAAAACGTAAAAGTAAGAAACTTATACAAGATGATTATGACGATGAGTACTATTATTTAACTGAAGTCATGAATACAAATGCCTTTAATTGAAAGTATTTTGTATCCGCCGGGATGATAGAATTGACGTCATTACGTGATGACGTAAAAGAACTGGTGAAACGGTTTTTTGAACCAGTTCATTGAAACGAACTGTCCGAAAGAACCGGTTCGCGGAAAAGAACCGGACTTCCCATCACTATGCTACATACTCAAACAATGTTGGAGACCTTTATCCAATCAGATTTTATTGCGTCACTTTTACAAGTAAAATGCGTTGATCTAAGCTCCACCCCTTAAGGACTCGGACCTCTCCAGCATCTAATTTCAGATTGTAAGATTTATTAACCAATCAAATTGTTTTATTTTGCACCTGCTGGTTGTCTTTCTGAGGCCTCTTTTCTTATTTCCAGGGGCATTTTTTTCTAACTATGTTCTAACCATTTCTTCTAACCATGCATTTACACTGCAATTACAACACCATAAATAATGTTATGAGATTAATTATTTACATATAATAATTTGAATATAGAAAAAATTACATGCTAAAAAATAATAAATAATATTTTTGTTAATTATGAAATTAAAACCGCCAATAGGTGGCCCCAAATCACCAACGTCTTAATGAACGAGTCATAGAAGCATTCATTCAACTGATTCGTTCAAAACGGCAGATTCATTCTGGAACTAAGCAACTAGGTCACGAATCACAAAAACCCCAGATTTGTTCAGATACACATAACTCTTTTTCTGTGGCTTGTTTGGAACTATTGTCATTGGAGAAATAGAGCAAAAACAAAGAATATTTACAATATAACGTCTAAAATGTCACATCACAATATTCACTCTTTGTTTACTGAACTGTTGTATACAATCATCACATTTACAATCGCGCCAATATTCTTTATGAAATATTTTTTAATATCATATGTTATAAATATGAAAATAACTCATACTAGGGCCATTTTTTCCACATCTTGAATTTTGGGTGGATATTAATTCTGCTCGCATGTTGCCCCCCAACCCCCTGATGATAACATCTGACCCTGCTTCAAGAGAAACATAAAACAGACAAAACATCATTAACAGTTTTCTATGCTATCATTTGAATCAATTGACAGCCTTAAGCTACATTTGAAAACATAATTTTGTATAAAGAGGCATGCTGTTTTGACCACTATTCTCTCTAGATTTAACGTGAGTCAAATTAACTAGGCCTATAACAATCAGGTTAAACAATTATGCTTAGCTACTTTTAGACGTGGTGAATGAAGTTCGAGGTTGTTGTGATGGTCGTGTCCGATATCCCTTGTCAGTTATTATGCATACATCAAATCTTCTTGTATGAATATGGTCAATTTCTAGTGTTTATATCCAAAAAGAAACGATACTGGAAGATGTTTTTGTATAAATAAAAAGTGACATGATATAAAACACACAGCTCATATTTCAGTCGCTGTAAATTACCGAAACCGAAACCAAACTCAATCCCCTTAGCAGAGCGACTCTCTGCACTGTATATGACGTGACAGACAACTGTAGTTGTCCACTGCGGTTTCATTCACACAGCGCGGGTTTTCCGAGAATGCGGTTGTTTTGTGAGTCCTGAAACATATGTGTTTCCTGTTTACGGGTGTGAGTTCGGTTCTAGAATGCGGTTGTCACTCATGTAGCTAAATTACGTAGGCTGTGTGAACACAACAGTATTAAAGGGATAGTTCACCCAAAAATGAAAATTCTGTCAGTAATTACTCACCCTCGTGTTGTTCCAACCCCATAAGACTTTCGTTCATCTTCGGAACACAAATTAAGATATTTTTTATTAAATCTGAGAGCTGGATCACTCCTCCAGTGGCTTCTAAGGCCCCATCCACACTACTGCGTTTCAGTTTAGAAACGGAGAATTAAAACGAATACGATCTCCGTCCACACCAGCGTTTCAGCTGCGTATTAGAATTGATCTCCGTCCACATTAAAACGACTGAAAACGCGGATCACGTCACCATTCACCTACACTGGGCATGCGCATGCCGGTGTAAACAGGAATCAGATTGATTATTCCTCAGATTTCGCTGAGGTTGATAAGTGCCGATCTGGACATTCGAAAGTTTTCGCACCATTCCTCAGGACCTACAACTTCATTGATAAAATTATCCCACCATGCGCTGGTTCTTCCCGGCTTAACCCAAAACCGACGCTCCATGTATGGTCGATACCACAGCTGCACGCGGGAATTGTCACAGATCGCTCGAATAATAGCTTGCCTTCTGCGCATGTAGGCAGTTATAGCATTGTAAAATGCAGAATTTACTTGCACTAACATAACTGGTAGTCCAGGCTGTATGTTTTTTTCCGTTGTATGACACCCAATCAGAGAGCCGAGCGTGAGCCTCTGCGTCATCCTTTCTAAAGTCCTCCGTTTTGACCCGTCTTCACTAAAACGCCATCCGAAGATTCAAAACGCAAAACGGGGTCGGCACCGTTTCTAAACTTCTTTGTTTTAGGTCTTCGTTTTTGCCGTTTTAGTCTGGACGGGAGGTGCAAACGTAGCAAAAGGTCTCCGTTTCTAAACTAAAACGTAGCAGTGTGGATGGGGCCTAAGGGATTGAAACTTGCCGGCCCCGAAAAGTTATTAAAGACATTGTTAAAATAGTCCAAGTGACTACAGTGACTCAATCTTAAGTTTATCAAGCGACAAGAATACTTTTTGTTCACAAAAATAACAAAAATGACGACTTTATTTCAACTATTCATTTCCTTCTCTGTGGGCCTCGAGTGAGTTCACGTAGTGTAATAGCGTATGCTTCTGTGTTGTACGTCACACGTAGGCTCACTATTGGCCGACGCTGGTCATGTGTGTGATGTGTGTGACGTACAACACAGAAGCACTAATTACTGACAGAATTTTCATTTTTGGGTGAACTATCCCTTTAAGGATTCAAATACATGACTGACAACCATATTCTGCTGCTGTGTGAATGTGGCCAATATGTCATACTGCATGCTATTTCTAATGAAAAAGCGTTTTTCAAAGACAATTCTTGTTTTTATGGAATATTGCATTTTTCATTATAAATGATTTATCTGTGGACATTATTATTTATTTTTTTGTGTGTGCCCTCATAATATTTAATCAAAATAACTTCCCCTCCCACTTGCAACTACATCTATTCTGTTCATGTTTACATGTTTACTGTAGTTAGGGTGAAACCAGTCACTCGTGTGAGATCACAGCAATAGCAAACTACAAATCCAGACAAAATCAAGTCACTCCCTACATTTCACTCGGATACGTCACAATAGAGAAGAAAACACTATGCAACTTCTTTTTCCTGCCGACTTTAAATACATAAATCACATTGAAGGCCCAGACTTCAAATGCACATGAATTTGACACATTTTTATTAGAAGCTAACATACAATTAAAACATTTTAAAACTGATTTAAACCATTAATAGTTTCTTCTATTTAAATAAAATGTAGACATTTAGGTCAAAAGGTAGTGTTTGAACCTTTTTTTTCTTGAGGGAAGAGAAGAGATGTTTGAGATAGCAACACCCTCTCAAAGCAAGTGGTTCTGATGAAACGATAAGTCCAAATGGAAACAGCGGAGTCCAGGGCTAGACCCCTTTTTCCTGTGGTTCATACCTGCCGAGTACAGAAACACCCCACTGAGGCACTTTCTCCTCTAATGAGAGAAGTCCGGCCTGGCCTAGTCCCATGGATCCTGCTAGTGACCCTGCTGAAGCAGATGCTGAATTAAGCATCCCTAAAACCATATGTCAAGTATGAAGAGTGTGACTGAAATTTCAAACTGTCAAAACACATCTCTTGTGAAACCTGCTTTCTGGGGTGCATTTCCCAAAAGCATTGTTAGTCAACTATGGTCACATGTTCCCTTGCTACCAACAAAGTCAAGCGATTCTACTGGTTACCCGATACCATATTTCTAAAGAACATTTATAAACAGCATCCCATAGTTATGTGGTTGGAACTACAGCTCTCGGCCTGTGGTAACTTAGAAGCATAGTTTCTTGTTAGTTTGACTTGGACTTAAATTGATTATGCTCTTGAGCAAAGCAAGCTAACATGCAATACATTATATATCCAACCCCTGTGTATGTACTACACACACACATACATATATATATATATATATACACAGTACTGTGCACAAGTCTTAGGCACGCTAGTATTTTCACCAGTTATTTATATATTTTGCTGTAGTGTCTCCAAATATTAATTTGGCCATCAATTGTAATAATCCAGTGAAATTTTGTATGCACAAGGAGTCTGACAACAGCCGGTATGATTTACACAGAGATCTGATCTCACCATCATCAAGTCCATCTTGGATTACATGAAGAAACAGAAAAAACCGAGACAGAATAAATCCAGAAGAACTGCAGCAACATTTCCAAGACGCTTGATGAAACCTTCCTGCAAAGCTACCTGAAAAACTATGTGCAAGTGTACCTGGACAAAAGCTGTTTTAAACGCAAAGGGTGGTCAGACCAAATATTATTTTGATTTAGTTAAAATAAGTTATGACATTATTTTTGAAAGCATCCTCACTAACTTTACACAGTACTGTAGCTTTGCAATTGTCTTCAAGCATCTTGGAGATGTTGCCCCAGTTCTTCTGGATTTAGTCTCAGTTTTTTCTGTTTCTTCACGTAATCCCAGATTGACTTGATGATGGTTAGATCAGATCTCTGTGTGGAGCATGTCGGCTTTTATCAGACTCCATCTCCATATAAATATCTCACTGGATTATTACAATTAAAGGCAAAGTTAATGTTTGGGAATGTAAACTGATGTTTCTTACTGACACACTACAAATAACAAAAGCAGAGGTGGAAAGTCCAGGGATCAGAAAGTAAAAGTCCTGCCATAAGTTTATTCCACACATGAACTCAGCCAGCTGATCTCACTAATTAGTTCTACCTACTGGCTGAAAAACTGCTAATTAGCAAATCCAGGTGATTGGAACAAACTACTGAGGAGGACTTTTACTTTCTGAACCTGGACTTTCCACCTCTGAACAAAAGATACAAATAACTGGCTTAAAACCATTTTTTGGGGGTGAAAATACTAACGTGTCTGAGGCTTTTGCACAGTACTGTGTACATGCCCTCACAGTACATACACACACAGGGGTTCGACAATGGAACTGAAAGACTGGTCAATATAGTGTTGGAGGTTTCATGCATATATATGCACGGCCAGGTGGCCAATCTTCACTGATTTTACATTCCAGCAGGAAGAGCAGTGTGTGAAGGTTGAATTAGCAGAGCAATAGCAGAGCTGTATATAAAATATTGCAATCCACACAACATAATGTGCGACATATCAGAGTTCAAAAGATGACAAATTGTTGGTGCGTGTCTTGCCGGCTCATATGTGACCAGGACAGCAAGTCTTTGTGGTGTATTGAGAGTATCTGGGGTAATGTAGTATTCCACCACGTGGGACGAACCACATCCAACAGGAGTAACTGTCGACGCAAGAGGAAGCTGTCTATAAAGGATGTCCAGGTACTAAGCCGGATTGTATCCAAAAAACATAAATCCACAGCTGCAGAACTCACTAAAGAATAAATGTTCTAGCTGATAGAAAGGCAACATTAACTCTAATAACCACTCGTTACAACCGAGATATGCAGAAGAGCAACATTGAAGCAGATGGGCTAAAGCAGCAGAAGGCCACACCGGGTGCTACCCCTGTTAGCTAAGAACAGGAAACTGAGGGTACAGTTCACACAGGCTTACCAAAATTGGACAATAGAAGATTGTAAAAACGTTGCCTGGTCTGATGAGTCTCGATTTCTGCTGCAACATTCAGATATTAGAGGCAGAATTGGGCATAAGCAACGAAAGCATGGATCCATCCTACCTTGAATCAACGGTTTAGGCTGGTGTAATGGTGTGGGGGATATTTACTTTTATATTTTCTTCTTCACACTTTGGGCCCCTTAGTGCAAACTGAGCGTTGTTTAAACAATGGCCATAGCCTACCGGAGTATTGTTGCTGAATGTCCATTCCTTTATGACCACAGTGTACCCATCTTTCTTATGGCTACTTCCAGCAGGATAACAAAATCTCAAACTCTTGAACATGACAATGAGTTCACATTTCTCAAATTGCCTCCACATCACCAGATTTCAATCCAGTAGAGCAACTTTGGGATGTAGTGGAAGTGAGATTTGCATCATGGATGTGCAACCGACAAATCTGCAGAAACTGCATGATGCTATCATGACAATATGGACCAAAATCTCAGAGGAATGTTTCCACCACCTTGTTGAATCCATGCTATGAAGATTTAAAGCAGTTTTGAGGGCAAACGTGTGTCCAGCCCGGTACTAGCAAAGTGTACCAAACCAAGTAGCCATATGTACGCACACAAATCTTACCTTGCATCTTTAGTTTGTTAAGTCAGAAATTAAAGTGCCATGTTTAAAGAGTGTGCATGTGGTCTAGTACCCCGGGTGAACCCCAGAGTATGACAAATGAGGGAACCCAAAATTGACGTAAACATCTGGAAATAAAATAAAGCAAAACATCGGAGAGCAAAAATAGTGAGGTAGTCCTCTGATGCCATGCTCATTATTTACAGCAGTAATGTGACATTAATTAGATCTTGAACAGATTCATTAGCATAAATTATTACTCCACCACCTGCGTGACAAAGTCATCAATTACAATTCTATATGGTTGAACCAATGTGGATCGAACGACGAAGGTGCAACCATGTTACTACATTTTCACATTTTCAGGAAACAGTTTAGACTACAGTATAGCTAGTTAATTTCTCCAATGATGCATCATACTATGGTTGTTAAGTAGCAGTTTTTTTTTTTTTTTTTTTTTTTTTTTTTTTTTTTTTTTTTTTTTTTAGCATCAGACCTTTCTATCCAGTCAGCGGATATCAATAATGCTTGATATTTTTAGCCCATTTTAGAAAACATATTGTTTGAAATTTTTCTGTAACCATCACAATAAAATCTATTCAGATTGTGTAGCGTATTTCTACCCACCCCTGAAAAGGGGGGTTTAAAATGGGGGAATAATGCACAGATTAAGAGACTATTGATTGATAAAGAGAAAAATATGCAGGAAGTGTTGGTGACCTTGATATAGAAAAACAGGTGCCCATAACTACATGGTTTTGTTTCTACTGAAAAGATCACCCAAAAATGTAAATTTAGTCATCATTCACTCACCCTTATGTTGTTCCAAAACCTATTTAAAAGGTATTTTGAAGAACGTTTCAACTGTCCATACTTTGAACATCAGAGGGATGCAGTGTTGTTTTGGACCCTGTTCACTGTCGTTTTCTGAAAGAAAAACCACAGCATTGAAATATGCTTCAAATGATCTTCTTTTGTGTTCTGCAGAAGAAAGAAAGTCAGTTTTGGAATGCCATGAGGGGGAGTAAATTTTCAACTATCCCTTTAATCAAATAGACACAGTATAACTAAACGGTGGAAAATAAAAAGAAAGTCTTTTATAGCATAACCTCGGTTGCTATTATTCCTAATGATTGTTACTGTTACAGTAAGTATGTTAGGCCGCTTTTACATTACATGGTTCAAGTAACCCAATTCTAATTTTTTCTTCCCATATTGCACAGATCAGATATGACCCAACGTGTAAGCAGGAAAAAAAGCACATGGATTCCAATATTCTCATATTGGTTTCAGGCCACATTGTGGAAATGTGGAAATAAATCTGATATGAATCGGATATGTGCATTTGCATCTGCCGTGTAAGTGGACAGATCGGATGTGACCCTGTCTATGTGAATTGTATACGTAATTGAAAAAGAAACCAAAATCTTGTATTATTATTTTATCTGTCCATTGCAAATCGCACTGTTTTTATTTCCTTATTGGTCTAAAATTTTCTGGTTCAGTACATCTACCGTGGGTTGTTTTGCCAAGTGTATAGTGTAAATGCGTATATGGGTCACTTTTAAAGGGGTCATGAACTGGAATTAAACATTTTTTCTTTATAATGTTTCCTGAGGTGCACTTATAATGTAAGTATAAAGGCCATTTTCTACCCTGATTTTAGCTTCTGATTTGAACGCTTTGTTGGAAGGGGCGTGTCTGCTGTGAGACTTCAATGTAAACGGCCACTACTGTGATTGGCTAACATATTTGCTTATGAAATAAGTATTACATGTGGAACTCTCTCAAAATACTTTTTTTTTTATCATTATTACAGCTTTAAGGGATTAACTAATTGTAAAAAAGTGAAAGAAAAGACCCAACCAAGAGAATTTGATTTTTCAATTATGAAGTTTTCAGAAAGGCAAAACTCCAACTTTAGGCCTGTATTTTCCCTGTAGCATTCGCGCTAACATTCACCCGTAATCATTGACTGATGAAATTCAATCCACACTTTTATTTTAAAATATCTCTGTTATTTCTCTGATACAACTGTTAGTTTGTTCATTCTAATTCTATTTTTTCTTCTCTTCTTTTTAGGATCGCGCCAGCTGCTTCTCTCTCTTGCAAGGAGTGTTGCATCATCTGTTTCCTGGCTCCACCCATTAAGGCGGGGCTAACTTCCCACTCGTCTAATTGGAGCAATTTTCATCTTATTAAATTAAATAACTTTTCTAAATGAGTTTTCATTAATGTATTTTCTTATTTTCTCTGCACAGATATTAATAAAATAAAACAACTGTTTTGTATGAGTGTTAAGTCTTTTTTTCCTTTTTCTTACATCAACAGGATTTCTTTAGTGACCTGAGTTACAGAGTCATTTTCGGAGCTTGTTTTTAATAAAAGTGTTTTTTGGACTAATGAGGAAGTATGAGTTCTTAAACTTTCTGGATGTTTTAATAGTACATTGACCTTTTACATGTGAAAAGATCAAGGACATTTAGATTTCTCAATTCATGACCCCTTTAAAAGAAGATGTAAGCTGGTCGCCAAAAACAAACAAACTGATATACAAATCAGAATTGGGCATCAAGACCTGCAGTGTAAATGCGGTCTTAGATTCATGTTTACTGTAATTGTGATTGACTAGACTTTGCCTTTGTAAAATGATATAGCAAGGATAAAGTATTTATAGTCAAGTATTGTCCTGTATAAATTGTTTTGTGTGGATGTTCAGTGCACTGACAATTGAGTAAATCCCCAAGCCGTAAATAATATAGGCCTGTAAAAACACCACACAGCTTTAGGCACGCTTTTCTCCTCTCTATAAACCAATGCACCTCCTCAGTCCTCGACTAGGACTCTGTGCCACATTTTGCAGTTTGATTCGTTCCGCTCGTTATTTTCACAGGAAGTTTGTTTAACGGTCGATAGATGGACAGCGCGAATAGCCATCGTTCAGGCTGCTTGAAAATGCAGAGCTAATCCAGACCCCCCCTCCCAACAGTTAACATATTCTGGGAAATATTCTGCCAACACACATGTGTACAATAAATCACCTTTATAATGCTTGTGTCACATATAATGTTACTATGATCGCTGGCTTAAGATTGTGTTTATAGAGTTGGACGTAACAGAGTCCATGCCAGTGCCTCCCCACCTATGTTGGCCGCTCATCAATCTATGTGTTGAGGCATGTAGATATGTGTTGGGTGTATGTCTGAATGCAGGTTTGACGAACAGGCGCTGCATTCTTCTCTGCCCTTCACCTGGGCCATCGCTTTCATGGAAATTTCAAGCCGACCTTTCCAAAAAGCTCCACATTAATCTCCTTTCAGAGCAGGTAAAAATTACATTCTAATACGGTCGCAAAACGCTATCGTTGCACAACTAATCCATAGTAGTCAGCCTGCTGAAACCTCTCTGGCAGTGCAAGCCTACTGGCCGGCCCAGGCTATGCCCTAATATTGCTACACCTATGGCATGGCACAGCCTTTTAGACCTTAAACCTCGGGGGTTTTTGTTCATACGGCTTTGCAGGGCTACGTTGTGTTTGCAAGATAAAGCTCCTCTAAGTCCATGAAATGTAGGTAGTTGTTAGGGTGCATTATTGCTTCATGAAAATACCCCTCTGGCAGTGTGTGTTTCTATGTGCCCTTTTGCTTGGCTACCCATGTGCCTCTATAACTCAGGATATTTTGAGTTTAACCCTTTAACACCTCAATTACCACAGCAGCGAGCAGGAGGATGACTGGAATTAGTGAGCAGCTTTTGTTTCACAGTGTCACAGGCTTTTAAAGGAAATAATAAACGTTATGGCTAGCTTAGCATCCTTGTGTTACACTCTTGTTCTGTTGGTATGGAAAGCAGGTGCTGAAAGGGTGCAGGGGAGTCAATTGTAGTAATTGTAGAAAATAGTACAATGCATGAACATAGAAAGTTTCCATTGTGGAATAAGTTTTAAATGTAATAATATAGATGAAGCGCTCAATTATTGTCTCTTAACCTAATCAGTGTATGTCCTCTATACATTTCTAGTCAGCCAGGTTGTTTGTGGACTAGTTTGAGAGAGGAAACCAATCTTAATATAGGACTGGCATGAAGTTTATGTTCATATGTCCCACAACAACTGTACCCTGGACATTTTTTCCATCTCTGTGACCACCCTCCCTCCTCCCAAGCCTTCTTCAGACAGAGGGTTTGCTCAGTAATCCCAAACACCTGCTCCATACAAAGGAATGCCAATTTAAATTTACAGCAGTAAGGAGAGCCCCAGTGAGCGACGTTCTTTTAATTGAAGGGACTTCTCTCTTCCTCTAAAACAAATACTCACTTTTATTAATTTATTACTGCCTTTGCATGTAAGAAATACTTATTCTTGAGGCGCTGTTTTGAATTCTTTATATGCAACCCTACTGTAAGTCTAAATTAAATGGAGATTATACATATATTTCAGATAAATAACAACAATGCATTGACTAAAATGAACAACAAGCAAAGCATTTGTAAGCTTTAAAATTATTAAACTATTTATTGTTAGTTTATGTTAGATTAAGTCAAATATTAATAAGTACAAGTTATTTATGTATTCATAAATGTTGAGATTAACATCATAATAAATATACTTTAAGTATATTTAGAAGTAGTTCTCATTGTTCTCACACATCTTTAGCACGTGTCTAAATGCGACGATAACATTGGCTGGTGACAGCCTATGACGTCACTACCGGTGCGACCATAGTATAAAAGTATCTTTTGTCTTCAGGATCCATTTGTTTATGTACGTGTGAAGGCTATCAAGCGCTTCAGGAAGTATGTGCCCCCGTATCAGAGATGGCACTTGAGGACACACGATTTGTGTTTTATGTGTTTGAGTAAGGAGCACGCGCGTTCAGTTCTCCAGGGAACTGAATGGATTCATTGTGAAGCATGCTTTGCGATGCATTCGTAAGACTGACTGAAAGAGACAAGTAAGAAGCTTTTACTTCTTTGTTCTCTCCTGAGGGATAGTAGTTCGGGTTTCCATGAGCACGTTCAGCTCTCGAGGGAGTTGAAGGCACTCACAGTGATGTGTTTGTGACTGTTCTATGCATGATTCGGTCACTGTGATAAGCTCCTTTGTTGTTTGTTCTTTTGGGTTGAAAATAGAGCGCCTGCACCCTGCGGTTCGGGTCCTGAAGCCGCTATAGTGGTAGGCAGGTTCGATCACGGAGTTGGAACTTACACCTCTTATGGTGCGTTCACACCGGACGCGAATAGAGCGTCTAGCGCGAGTGATTTCAATGTTAAGTCAATGCAAAGACGCGTTACGCGCGTAAAAAATTCCTGCGGCGCGAATGAGGCGTAGAGCGCGGCGCGGTAGACGCGAATTCGCCTCATTCGCGCGTCAAGTTCACGCGAATGGCGCGAATAGCGCGAATTGAGCGTCTGGCGCGTTACGCGCGAATGATTTATTTCCGCCCGAGTTGAAAAATCTGAACTTCTGCGTCAAATTCGCGCCGCTTTAACCAATCAGGAGCCAGCTTGCTGCTGTCACTTGGTTAAGTAAATATTTTACCAGATAAAAACTTGATTTTAATATATGAGACATTAATTTTGTATGCTATTTATTCCATATCTAATCTAGATTATATGAAACATTATTATTATTCTAATGTAAAGAGAACCAACTTACAACTTGCAAGAACATAGTTTGTGTCTGGACAGTGTTGTGTGAGGGAAAAAAAAACACAGGACAGTTTAATCACTTTTGTAGTAGCCTAGGCTGGCTCCATTTATCATCAAAACAAAAATAAATTACAGATGAGGTGGGCGAGGGTGATCCTCGCTCCGATGTGGGACAGCAGGTCATTGAACTGGGCGCGGGACAGGCGGAAGTACCGCTGAAAGCGGCTGTCATCCAGGCGCAGCTCCTGGAGCAAATGGTGAAACTCGCCGAACTGGGTTCGCCTCCGAAGGGTCTGGTGGACCCAAATACGGCAATGATGATCCCTACTCCGCTGTTCTGCTCTCCAGAGCAAATACAGAGCGGTGACTCTCTCGATAAATGACCCATCAACAACAGACATCTTGTAAAAAGATGGCCGCCAACGGGGTTCGAAACTTTCGCCTCTGACGCGCGTAAATTTCGCTTCAAACTTTTGTTTTTACGTGCGTCAGTTTCACTCTTTACGTGCGAATTAACACAAAGTGGTCAAGCGTCAAACTAGACGCGGTAGACGCGAATTTGACGCTCTACTCGCGTCCGGTGTGAACGCACAGTTACACCACTAACACCTCTGATTGGCCATGGCGTTCAAAAAATCAACAGACATGTCTGTGATTGGCTTCATTGCTCAACACTGCAAAAACACATTGTAAATAGAAACCCTTTGATGCTCTCCAGAGCGCAAACACAAATACGCACTTGAGTGTTTGTAAATCAGTTTCTACAATATGATATTATTATAGAATTAACCTAAGGGTGCTCTTGCTTTCATTTGAGGGTGCTTAGCACCATCTAGCACGACTACAGAACTGGACCTGCCCCTTTTACGGCACCCACCCTGTCATTTTGCACCCTAGGTAACCGCCTAGGACGCCCATGCCACGGGCTGGCCCTGGTTAGGGATATAGTGTCCCCTGAATTGACAGGTAGGATATTCCTTATCCCTGGCCATATTCTGTTGAAGGTATTCCGGGCTCTGCCCGCGGGGTATGTAGCCGGAGTGTCTGGCCCTAGGGAATAGAGTCATGACAGCCACTGATGTGTATAATCTAGAACAGAGAATTGTGACTCCGGACCTAGCTCCGTGGAGTCATTGACTTCATATCAGCTGTTATGGCACTCATTCCTTCAGCATGGTGCAGTGGATATTTGTTCCCCAAAGCATCCTAGGATGCAGTGCGAGTTCCCATTCGAAAGAGAATGTCTCTGGTACAAATGTAACCCTGATTCCCTGAGAACAAAAAATTTGACAATGTGTCTCTTTGCCGTGCCCTAGCCTTAGCCCTGGCCCGCTTGGAAGAGGCGAGCCAGAGCACAGTTAAGTTGGGCTCAGGCACGGTAAGCATGTAGTGTGATCCCTAACCGCACTGGAGCACTTAACAGCTACTACTTTTGTGTGTGTTACTGTCATCATTACGACAGAAAAGTTAGCAAATATCTTCTACTACTTATTGGATAGTACAATTTCTATTAATTAAATCAATTTGAGTATATTTAGGTTTATAACGGGTCTGATTCTCACTCAATTGATGAACAGGAATTGTAGTTTTTGAGTAACGCTGCAAATTCCTCCATCAAAGTCAGCTGCCTCTGTAATAATCTTCTGATACGTGCAGCACAATCAAGTGAAAATTGCCACCCAGCATAAATAATAAATCTATTAGGCAGTCTATAAGCCAATACACTTTTCTTCCTCTTTTCTTCAAAAGAAAAAGTTGCATCGTAAATTATGTAAGCATGCTCTGGCCCAGAACATTAAGTGCAATGTAAGTGCAGAACAGCGGGGGAGTGCGGAAGGGGGACAATCACACCAGGGCACGGTACAAGGCAACCATGCCTTGTGTGAGTACACCCTTATACTCTAGTCGCAATGATAGTGACGTCATAGGCTATCGCCGGACAATGGTATTGTCGCATTTAGACAAGTGCTTCAAGCACCAGTCGTGGTTACTGTTATGGAACAGAGACTCAAGACATTGATAAAATCAATAGAAGTTTCTTTATTTAACATCGGTTAAGCAAAAGTTAAGGCAGGTGAGTATTTGCAGATGGTGATTGTAGATTGAAGGTGAAATTGGAAAGATACTAACAGTCTCTGAATTGGAGATGGAGTGGAGATCATGGATGGATGAACAGATGGTGAAGCACACACCTCGACAAGGAACAGGTAAGTATCCAATAGATCACAACACAGAACAGTAGACACTGGAGACAATGTGGAATAGGAAGACGATGGAGAAACGCTAGAGACCGGTAAATGTACCGGTACTAACAGTACCAACCCCCTTCACGGCCCACTCCTGAAGGCGCGTACTCGGCCTAATAATAATAATAATAATAATAATAATTTATAGTCATTGCAGTGATACAACAAGATTACATTAGAACATCAATCAACAGTACAATTTCATGAAATGCAAGAGATCAACAATAGCATATTTTGTAAACTGGGCACAGCGACAAATAATAACCAAGGAAAATGGTATATGAGTGGAGAATCACTAGTAACCAGGAAAATTTGTATACTTGTGTGTGCTGCAGCAATGCAAAGTCCAGTTCACAATTATTGCAATTTTTGGATAATATGCATGATAGACGGATTAAGTGAGATCAACAATAGCACAAAATAGGGCAAAGCGACATACAAGGACAAACAAACAAGGAAAGGTAAATATGAGGCGAAGAATCACTATTAAAGTCCATTAAAATTTTTGAATCAAGTTTTTTGGCTTTTAGAGTGAATATGTTAGCCTATTTATAAACTAGTGTGCTCTAAAACAATGACAAAATTTGCCATATATATATATATATATATATATATTTCTAAAGCTGTGCGTTCGTAAATATGTTATAAATCCTATCAGTATGTCCATATTGTATGTTTCAGTGTATATCACAAAAAATGTGTGTACCTATGAATGCTAATGAGATCAGGCTGGTTCACCCCAGACCTATTAACAGTGGTGTGTAAGTGTTTGTGGTAGTGATAAAATGACTCCTCCTTGTATTAAATTAAAAAAAAAAATGTACAGTGGTACTTTTTATATGGTATCATTTTCACACATTTTTACCCCGCAAATGATCAACTTAAATTCTGCACCGCTTCCATTACCAACCGTTTGAACCACCACTGATTTAAGTTGGCATGTAGAGACTGTCTTTGTCCAGCTCATTCTATGTGGTGGGTGTGTAGCTGTATGCGGTCCAGATTTTCACTGCTGTGCCTCGGTCCTAATCCATTTAAAGCCAATTACAAGGCTATTACAGCAATCACCCTCCCAAAAATGACAATGGAGTTGGTGTGGTAGAGAATGGAAACAATGGCAGCCATTTGCCCTAGTGCTGGTCTTTCCAGGGTCGGCAAAACCGGCTTTGTGTTGGCCGGATGTCTCGATCACTGCAGGTGATGATGGATACAATTAGCGTTCAGCTTTGACAAGAGTATTTAGTTGTTGACTGACATCCTCTGAGCCTGGGGTGTGAGTTTAAGGCTTTTGAGCTCAGCGTTTCAGGGTCTTTTTCAGGTCTGGTGACCGCTTACCTAACAGAGCTTAACATTTTAACTAGATTGCTTTTGACTGGAGAAGGATATGAGGTGTACAATGTATATGGATGCAAATGAATCAAATATTCAGCTTTAGCATTTGGTTTTATTTATTGGATGCTAAAAGTGTATAAAGTAGGTATTTGCTGATTTTTAAAAACTTATATTGAAAAAGAGGCTGAATTATAGTCCTTAAGAGATCAGGAACTGGTTTTATTCTTGTATGTTTGTCAGGACTTGATTGAGAAAGAGAGAGAAAGATGCAAGCAGGAAGTTTGTGTTTGTGACCTTTGTATGTGTGTTGCGGCAAGATGTGTGTATATTTGTAGTATGGTACACACACAACACCAGGCATTCACTGCATCACACAGCACACGTTTATTTAATTAAGCAGGAAGCAGCCTCTGTGACATTCTCCTGCTTATTTATGATGTGTCGCGTCCAATGCAGAGGCCAAAAAACTGATGAGGTGGAAGCCCCCATCTTGGAGTTTGTTACGAATTTATTTCAAGCCATAATTCTTCCTAGCATTTATGTCCCACTTTAACTTGAAGGAAGCTGCAATTAGTTGGGTCTCTAGACTTCATCTGCGTGAGGCGAAACAGAGTTTCTCTGTAAAGTCTGTCCACAGAAACAGAATGGCTCTGTTGGATTCTCATTTCGTTTGATTGTAGTGACAATGGGGGCTTTTTTGTTTTGATTTTTGATTTTTCCAAGGCTGGGTTTACTCATTTCCTTGGCCTCTACGACACTTCACAAATAAGCAGGAAAATGTCACTGGGGCTGCTTGCTGCCAAATTAAGTATATATATATATATATATATATATATATATATATATATATATATATTATTTTTTGTTTTTATTATTTTTTTTTTATGTATTAAAATATGTTTTATTATTAAATAATGTAATCATCATCATCATTACAAACACATTATACTGTTTTTTTTGTTTTTTTTTGTTGAAAAAAACAAACAAACCCGTATGCTCACTGATTTATTTGATAAAAAATACAAAAATAATGAAAACAGTAGGCTAATATTGTGAAATATTTTTACAACTGAAATAACTGTTTTCTTTTTCAACATATATTATAATTTCCTTTATTCCTGTGATGGCAAAGCTACGTTTTCAGCATAATTACTCTTGAGTGTCACATGCTCCTTCAGAAATCATTCTGATATGCTGATTTGCTGCTCAAAAAACTGACTGACTCCAAATTTTTAATGTTATTATATATTGATTTTTAATTGTAGTTGTTGTACAAAGTCTTTCCCTTTGTACTGAATAAGGTTATATACCGTTTTCTTGACCAAATGTTTTACTAGGTTCTTTAAACTATCTAGCGGAATTTTTATGTCATATCATATTTTAGTGTATTAGTTATTACAGAACATATATGTGAAGGCCTATCTCATTACCATGATCTGTGTTGGAGAGTTACTGTGTGTGTTTGGCAGCAGTGGGGGACATTTGTTGAGTGGAAAATGGCCTCTTAAGCTCCTCTACTCACCTTTCGCAGTGGTAACATTTAGCACTGTATGTATACCCCCTTACCCCAGCACTATCCCCCCTTTCCTTTACTCAGCATCCAACCATCACCCATGTTTCCATATTAAGTTTTCACAACCTGTTTTAGAAGCAATAGGAGGATGAAGTGATTTTAAAGAAGTAATGCCCTTCAACAGATGGTCAGACACAACCAAATGAAGTGGGGGCTGGAGGTGCTGGCTGGTGGATCAGGTTGTCGGGGTGGAGTTTTGTGGAGTTTGAGCAAGGGGTTGAATGTGACAAAATGTGAAATGGAATTCAGCAGCACCTCCATTCCAGAATTGGCCCAGGAAGAGAGCATGCGAGAGGTACAATGGCATGTCCTTCGCGGGCCTCGCGAGTTTGGCTGACAGCTGCGATGTTTATAGGCCGGCTTCGATGACAGTCAGGAGGGGATGGCTCGGCTCTTTTCAGACAGGAATTAGGTTTGTCATCAGATTCTAAAATCCAGTTGATTTATGACAATTCCACTCTTGGTTTCCCTTTAGTCTACCCCCCAACCCGGCAGCTCTCCCCCACTTTGGGTTGATGACATTTGGGGTGGGTAGTTGTTTGTTTACTCCTGACTTTCATCATTCCCTCTTGTATGAGTCATTTTATGTCTTATTAGAAGAATAACCCTTGTGACCACTACCTTCTTGGGGTGAAAAAATTGCAGTGTCTATTAAGAAAATAAGGTTAATTAAAATATGTAATGCCATATTTAATGGTGTCAGAATGTAATCCAAGTATTTTAAGTTGTCGAAAATATTGTTTTACTTAAATTATTATTATTATTATTATTATTATTATTATTATTATTATTATCATCCATCCATCCATCCATTGTCCAAACCGCTATCCAGGGTTGCAGGAATGCTGGAGTCTATATTATTATTATTATTATTATTATGCAATAAAATTATTATTACTACTGAAAGCATTTTATCGGCTATTACAGAACATATACACTTATTTTGGCTGGCCTGTTTATTGATGTAAAATCTATATAAAATATTCCTGAACATTATCATCATAAAAGTCCCAGTTTCACTCTTAAACTCTAAAGCATCTCTTCATGCCAGCAGATCAGGGGCATATATGGTAACACAGGGTACTTTGTTATTTCAAATGCTTCATACCAAGGTCCCCTGACAGCTATTCAACTCCCAAACAGCATCGTTCTTCTGCCAAACAACACAGAAAGACAAATATTTAACAGTGGAGGCCACTACATTAAAATATATGCATAGAGTCAGACGTTCCTACCGCCACACAAGGTTATGACCTGCAAGCACAGAGCAGACATTTATGAGGCAAAAGTCTTTATGACCTTTGGCCCCCGCAGCGCCCAGACCACAACCACCAGCACAAACACTCACCTCAGCCTAGTTCACAACAGGACAAAGTCAAAGAAGAGTTTGTCACACCCTGTCTTTGGCACTCTCCAACCCATCCAATAAATACAAAAAAATGAAACCCATTGACCAAATGTAAAATTATCATGTTGCTTATCCTTTTAATTAAGAACCTGTTTGTTACAATTAATTAAGGAGATAATCATTTGGAAAGTGTGATATCAGTGAAGAAAATGGAAGAGCACTGCTATGCGGAGGGGGTGTTTTACAAGCCGCACACTGACAGACGTACAAGCTCTGTGCTTATGATTCTGAGAGGCCTGAGTCTTAGAGGAAAATAAACCACAGCGAGGAGAACGTCTTAGTTACGAATGTATGGAGACGTAGTCGACGTGTCGACTGATTGGGATCACGCTTAGGGAGCCTGTCCTCTTCGAGTACTGTTAAAAGGAACCAATGCACATTGGCGTGCGAGATCTGCATCTCACACTCCGTCCCGTGGCAAGGGTATAAATACGGAAGTGGATGCACGCATCAGCTGTTTTTCGCTGAGGAGCCGAGCGGAGCCCGGAGTCAGCGGTGGTCCAGCAATAGTGGCGACGGGACTATGTCTCCATTCCCTCCTTCAGGGAACGAGGGTTACATACGTAATCGAGACGTTCCCTTTCAGTCGCTCACGTTCGACGTAATCGACGTGTCGACTGATTGGGATCCCAATTAAAATGCCACTAGTGCTGCCACCATTCAGTGCCTAGACAAAAGTCTTCTTATCCCCCCGCATTATTAAGGCTGAGACAGGATAGGGCTTAGGCCAGGGAAGTCACTGCTGTTCCACAAGACCACTGGGAAAGCGTTCCCTTTCTTTGGAAAGGAATAAAATGAATAATTTTCAAGGGAGGGGAAAGAACCTTGGGCAGACATCCAGGCGGGGGTCTCAGGATATCGTGAGTTGGCCGGCCCGAATTCCATCCCTGAGAACTGTCTCAGAGGAATGAGTCAGAAAGGGGCTGTCGAGAGGAGCATAAGTTCGGGGGAACTAGGTCCGGTTGGGCCAATAGGGGGAACTAGCAAGACCTGCTCCTTCTCCTCCCTTACTTAGCACAGGGATGTGCAAGAAGGCTTACTGGGGAAACACATCTCTGCGGAGGCCCCAGGGCCAGCTGTGTGCCAGTGTCTCCGTGCCAAGGGAAATTCGCTCGGTCAGGGAGTAAAACAACTGGCAATGAGACGAGTCCGGAGAGGCAAACAGATGTAACTGGGCGGCCCCAAAGTGGTCCTTGAACAGCTGGACCGCCTGGGGATGGAGTCTCCACTTTTCCCTGGGCCTCAGGCTGTCATGAGGCCTAGTAGGCGGCATGATTGAGCAGGCCAGAAAATGAAGTGGAATGAAGCGACCTCAGAAGCTTCTGACTCCAAGGAGGTGGCAGCGGGCGAGTTGCGACATGCGAGGGAAGCGTAGTACAGTACAAGCTTGCTGAGCAACGGTGTCTCAAAGCAAGGTGTACTGCCAGCAACTCGAGGCAGTTGATGCCAATGCAGTCGGAGGCCCGCCCAGACCCCCGTTACTGCATGCCCGTTGTACGTGACCCCTCAGCTGGTGTTTGGTGGACACTTGTTCTGGGGGCGGCTGGTCCGTAGAAACAAAGGTCTGATCATGGGCTGAGGGTTTGGCGGCAGGCCAGGTGATTGTCACACAGAGCCTACCGCTCTGCCACGGCCATCTCGGAACTCTGCCCTAAAGCCAGTGCTGAAGTGATCATCATATGGAGGAAGCCATTTCAGCTGCGTCTGCCATATGCCCCAGGAGCCTCTGAAAACGTTTCAGTGGGACCTTTTCTCACTTCTGAAAGCACCGACCAGACACGTTCCTTCTGTGAGGCGTGTTAGACCGAGTCCAGCTCCTTCCCAGAAAAAGAGTTCAATCGCATCCTTAGCCAGTAGGAGTGCAATGTCCGCATACATGACTGGGCACATTCGCTCAACACCGAAGTGTAATGAACAGTGCTGAACTTGGGCAGACGCCGGATGAACTGAATCATACAGCTGATTCTGATGGTATGGAGGAGCCGACTGGACCGGTTGGGAAGCACTTTCCAGGCTTCTACGAACCGGGCCAGGGAACCAGAGGTACCACAGATGTACCCGAGGTGGGGCAGCGAGGTGGAGGACAGGGACCCGGCTCGGAAGGCCCGAAGGTGGCCCGAGGCCTGAGTGTGGTGCACAACACTTACCTGTCTCCACGTGACGGCAGGGGTTGCGTGGGAAGGCGTGACCGGGTCTTCGAACCACACCCAGCTGCCGGCTGGTGATACAAGAGGGGGCTGAAGTGTGCAAGGCTTTACAGGGTCCCACACCACCAGTCTGGCCCTCTTGGGACCCAGGAACAGAGGAATTTGCTCTATCTTTTGAGTCGGGTACAGTAACCAGTAACCATCTGAAGAGCTCGTTCCCCCATCCCTGGGTGGCTGATGTAAGGGATGCTTGGCCTTACACTGAATTGGCAGAGTCTGACACAGGCTGGGCGGCCTGCCTGCGGCTGGCTCCACGCTGAGGCCTGGGGGGAGGCTGCTGCGGAGACCCAGCAGGAGCAGGAGCGGTGGCAGGGGGAAACCCTCGGCGACAAGCAGGCGGAGGATCTGCCACTGGTGGCGGGGTGGAGGCAGCAGCGGGCCGACGGGGCTGGATGTGCCGGATGGCCTCCGTCTGTGCTTGGGCGGCAGAGAACTGTTGGGTGCAGTTCTCCACCGCATCGGCGAACAGCCCAAACTGGGAAATTGGAGAGTCTAGGAACCGAACCGTGTCCATATCCGCCATATCAACCAGGCTTAGCCAACGATGGTGCTCCTGGACAACTAAAGTGGACATTGCCAGACCGATCGCGCATGCCACAACACTCGTGCCCCGGAGGGCGAGTTTGGTTGCAGTGCGGAGCTCACCTATGATCGTACGGTCTGGGCTACCCTTGTGCATGTCCATGAGTGCCCTGGCCTGATAGACCTGTAGCAATGCCATGGCATGCAAAGAGAAGGCTGCTTGCCCACAGGCTTTATAAGCTCTGTGTGTCGGAACAGATGAGAACTCAAAGGCCTTAGGGGTGAGATGAGGATCCTCCGTCCAAAAGGCAGCAGCCGCCGGGCACTGGTGCAACTGTGTTGCGACAGACCGCTCCACTGGAGGGATAGCCTCGTAACCCACCACCGCTCCTCCGTCAAGGATAGTGAGGGAGGAAGGAGCTACTCAGGCAGTTTCTGGCAGAGAAAGGTGCCATCCACGACCTGGTAAGCTCTCCATGCACTTTGGGAAAGAAAGGCACTAAGAACCAGAACGGCCTGGCCAGCACGGACAGTTTGGAACACGGTGGAAGATTCCACTCGAGCCCGACAGCCTCGGTAGCCCGGTAGCGACATTTCTGGATCTAGCTCGGGCAACGTTACACTCCCAGAGGGAGATAATTCAGCCGAGTCATCATTAGCTGAGGTCAGCTCACCCTCCGATGCTGCAATCGGCATCCCGTACTCTGGAGGGACCCCGAATGAAACGGCTGGTCGGTCCATTACAGAAGGACCATTGCGCTCAACGGGGGCCCCACCGACTGTGGTGTGATAGAGGAGTGAGGGGCCCACAGGGATTGGTTACCAGACGAGGAAGCCTCACTATGATCCTCTGATCACCCATCCCACACGGTGCCGTAGCGGGGCATGGTAATGAGGACTCCACCTTAACGCATGAAGCCAAGTCTTCATGAACATGAACATGAACAATCTACAAAAGCTGCTTCAGCGTGCTGAATATATATATATATATATATTTTTTTTTAAACATGTGATGCAACCATTGTGACCGTCAGAGGGGGACAGGGAACGACCGCATCCAGAAACGCACAGATGGAATGAGATCTTGAAAAAGACGCAAAGGCACCCGTGTTGCTCTTTCAGGAAATGGGACCCGTCACCAGTGCCGGAGCACACAGGGGAATGACCGCGGCAACACTGAACAGTGAACTGAAACAGTTAAGCACTCACTTCTTTGCCCTCTAACCAACCGTAAACAAACACACAGAAATGATGCTGTTAAAGCAGCAGTTGAGAGCTCAGAAGCTCGCGATCACCGCTGCACTCGCGCTGTAGAACCACCAGCACTGGGAGAGTCTTCCAGAAGAACACTGACACACTCGCTCGTTGAAAACTTCACTCTTCAGAGACATCGACACCGATCGGCTCCGAATTGAAAGACAGATAGTGCGTGCATCTACTTCCGTATTTATACCCGCGCCGCGGGTATAAAACCTATTAACCTATGGTTTTTCAAATATTCCCTTTCATGCGGCTTTTCATCCGTTACCCTCGGATTGCGAGTTACGGACGGGGCCTACGCCAAAGAACTTTATATCACAATACTTGCTTGCTGGGCTGTTAATAAATTTATGCTTTTTTATAGGGCTGGGCGATAAAACGGTATCGGTATTTATTGATGGTACACCATTGGTAATGATATAAAAAAAAAATTCAATATAGCGATATAGTCCGATATAGGATTCATTAGAATCCTACTGCTTTACGGTTTTGCATCACTAGAAATACATTTGCATAATGCCCACCTACCTTATGTGTTATGTTGTCCGCCCTCGATCAACTTGACCAGCCCACAACACCTAATTTTACTGATGACTGCTTCTCAAATCTCAGAGTTCAATGCGGGATTCGCAAAACGCTTGCTTTTGAAATATGGGTCAGGATCCAGTTTATTTGGACCAAATTTCGGTTTCTGAGGAGGAATCTATTTAAATATGATTCCTGCATATTCTGTGTGCCTCTATGTGTGAATGAATGGCACAGATGTGCGGTTTCATTTACCACACATACACACACACTGAAGCACGCATGACGTTCGCTGTGTTTTTCAGTCCCTGCTGCCTCACTATATGAGAACATGAATGCATGAACTTCTTCTCCAGAGCCGCTCCGAGTCACTGAAGTTCATCAGCATTTTACAGTTTCACTATTGTCATATCATAAACACACGGACGCTCAAAGGTTTTCATGGCAACCCATCAAAATAAAAGTTTGGTTTAACTTTGAAAATATTGTACAGTAGAATTTTGATACGTCTCAATGTAATAATAATACTAACACTAATAATACATTATCAAAACGGAATTTTTTAAGGAATAATGAAAAAAAAATCTTCCATGTAATTTTAACAGTATAAAGCTCATTTGTGCAGCATGTTTAATTTAAAATTTTTATTTCATATGATTAAAAGATAATGTTTTATGTCTTCATTTGATTACCAGACAAATACACAACACCGAATTTGTGGAAAACAAAACATTTCATAGACATTGTTTTATTATTAAAATGGTTGTTTTTATGAATATTCAAACATCACTGACAATGGCAGACAGCGACCAAGGCAGCTCTGGCATAATGTCAATAACACTTCAATAATTTACTTCCAGTTTTTTTTTTTTTTTACATTTATTGAGGTAAACATGCCTAAAGTACCGGAAAAATGGTCGTCATCGTTGCTGTCTTTACTGTGTGTACAAGGCACTGTATGCGGTAGACCAACCACAATCAGAGCAGAGCAGTCTCTCAGAAAGGAGGGATTTAGGCCACATTTACACATAGCCGGGTATTTAGAGAAACGAATATTTTCCCCCCTCCTTTTCAATAATAACATAGTGCACACAACATTGTTTTCAAAAAAGTTGTCATTTACATCAACCCGTCATAACTATGCCAAACTGGGCGCTCAGCATTTTCTGGTGCATAATGTGACGTTTGAGAACTTAAAACCCGGTTTCTCCCAGTTGACACGGCAACACATGACCGGCGTTATCAGAAATCTCCACTTTGGCCAGAGTTTTTAGAAATAATCGTTTTCTGTGATAAAAACTGGGTTTTCGTGTAGATGAGAGGCCAAACCGCAGGGAAATATCTGCGTCTTCCCTTCGTGTAAACGGGGCCTTAGAGAGACTGATTCATCCAACGAGTAGTTTAAGAATCATTGAAAATTGTGGTGATGTGGAATGTATATTACGAGAAAATGAAACTTTCGATGCATGTAAACATGTTGTAGGAGTCCTCCAAAACAAAATTAGGAGCCTTTAAAATAGCATAATAAGGGCACTTTAACCTATAAGGCTATGTCTGCATTAATACTGATACATTTGGAAACGCATCTTTTTCTCTACTTTTGGTCCTTCATCCACACTGAGACTGTGTCTTTGTCCTGCAAAAACTGAGCTTTTTGAAGTTGCTCTACTAAGTGGGTAAATTAAAAATGTTTTCACATTGTAGTGTGGACTTTCAAAACAGAGGTATTCGAAAATAATGCCACATGTTGAGTTATGTGAAGTATATTATGGTTATACCGGTATCCATTTTGTTTTTAAAAATAAATGTTACTTTGTACAATCTTCATATTACATTCCTGCAAAGATGCAAGAGGACAATTGCGTTTTAGACCATTCATGGAATAGAGATTGTGAGTGTGACCTGAACACACCAGGAAGTGGTGGGATATTTTGCTAATAAAGTTATTGTGCCAGAAGAATAGCGTGATAACTTGATTATGTCTGGTCTCTCTCTCTTGGTATCATCTCAGTGAGTTTTTATTATGTGTTAAATACAGTATGCGCAGTAAAATTATTTAAACCTTTTCTGACGTTTCAGTGTGGACAAGAAACTTTTGGAAAATCCTGAAAACACTAGTGTTGACCGTTTGAATGGTAGTGTTGAGTGTTTTGCAACGAATACGCAATTTTCAGACATAGCCTAAAATATTACAGTATGTTTTCGACAGAGCTGAAGCTTTGTAGAGGTCAGTGGCACTAATAGACCCCAGTGTGCTCTTATCTATAAATGTTTGCTCAAGCTTTCATGGTATTGCTGTATTTCAAAAAAGAAATCAAGCCGAGTGATGTTTCCTCACGTCTTCAAAAAACGACAACCAGTTATGTGACACGTCCCCTCCTCCTTACGGACTGGATTTATACTCTCCTCCCTGTGTGAGGTGCGAAAGACATGAGGAACGCATGCACCAGCTGCAAACGCTGGTACGCGCACAGGTTGATCTTGCTCCTCCCGTGAAGCGGACTCTATTGTTCTACCTGCCCCCCAGCACTGCTCTGCGCCCCATCCTGCTCTATGCTGTTAACTGAGACTATTTCACAAGCTGTAAATTCTGAGCAGATAAATAAATCAAATGGCCGGACGGCTGAAGGGGGGTCGTAACGGGATCTGCAGACTTTCACTCCAGGGGTCATCACTGCTATTCCAAACCTGGCTCAGTCTTAGAGAATGCACTCGACCCGCTGCAGCAGCTGTGCAGGAGAAAGCGGGGAGACAGACCCAGCAGCCTTTAGAATGATGTTCTGTAGAGTATTAAATGCTGGATTGTAAGAGGAAGCCCTGCTTTGTTCTATGAAAACAACTTGCTTCTCTGTGCTCAAACACATTGAGCATGACATCATTCATGACCTTCTTGAATCTGTTTACCATAATCAATTATTAAATTAGACTCATTAATTACAAATATATAATATACAAATATATATATATATATATATATATATATATATATATATATATATACATACAGTACATACACACAAAGGTATATATATATATTTGTGTGTATGTATATGGATACTGTACTACTTGTACAGTGTACAGGCCATGTACTACTCACCAAGGCTGAATTTAATTTATCAAAAACTACAGTAAGCTCACACACAAACACACACACACGTGCGAGCTGGGTTATATGTTCTGTGGGGACTTGCCATAGACATAATTATTTGAATACTGTACAAACTGTATATTATATCTCCTAACCCAACCCCTAACCACAACCCTCACAGAAAATTTTCTGCATTTTTCCATCATGTTGATTTATAATCGGTTTAAAAACGGTCCCCACAAGGTCAAAGATTTCTGGCATTACCATCCTTGTGGGTACATTTTGGTCACACACACTCACACATATGATAAAGCTAATTTTACACAGGTTGCTGACATGATCACACTCTTTTAGTAAAGCTATAATAGCACAGATGTCCAATGATCAGTTTATACCATGAACCATATACCATGCATGCTTGGTGAAATGTTGTCCCTAAAACCCCGGTGCTGCAATAATATAAACCTGCTGCCCACCCATCCCAGGCCTCCTCTCACTGATCCATCATGAGCTGACAGTGCGTGTCCATGGCTGAATTTCTGCTCCATAAATAGAGCTGCGGGCCCCTCTTTTTTTGGGCCTCCAGCAATGTCCTGTCATGTGGCCTATGTGATGGCTTGTGAACACATCTTCGCCACTGACCTGTGAGCAGTCCAAACCCATGACTGACTTATTTTAGGCCTGTTCCTCTCTTCCACCTCCTTGTCCTGCTCACTTCCCCAGTCTAGCTCTCTGTTCTTTTCACAGACAGCCCCCCTCTCATCAATCACTAGCCTGTTGGAGGTGAAAAAAAATAAACAATACCCCCTTAGGACGCGAGGGGCGATTTTCGAGTGGTGGCAACAACTTTGCAACTTTTCAAAAATATTCTTTCCTCAGCAGGGGTTCATCCCATGAATCTGCCAGCCGCTAAAAGTTCACACTCAGTGGAGACTGTCAGTAACCCGCACCAGACTAGAGCAGTGACATTCACACCAACAATTAGTACTTAATAAATCAAGACCTCATTTTAACACCTCAGTTTCAGCACCACGGGGCAGTGGAGGAACAGCAGACTTTTAATGAGACAAACCTTTCTTCTTCAGCAGGATGATCAACATATATCTTTGATAAAAATCAATTAATTCTACATTAATTGTTTTTCTCTGTGCATTTATAGCCCAACTTATCGGCTTATATTGCACAACCTAAAACCAGCTGCAACACAAGAGTGCATTCAAAAGAAAATGCTTAGAATGAATGCAACGTGTAAGTCAAAGATACATTTGTAGTAATTGTCTTGTTACAATGCAAGGTCTTCAGTCTTGCCAGCTGATGCAGGAACAAACTGGCATGGGATGTGTGGGGATTATCATAGTTGGGCTTGAGTGAAACGGGCACCTGTGTTCTCTGTCACAAGAGAATGCGACTGACCCTCGCTGCGTATGCGGCCACATACAGTGTGTGACTGTGGTTGTGTACAGCATTTTACTGAGAAGCAGGTGTTACTCATTATGTTCAGCTTGACAAATTGCTATATTCTCATCTTCTGTACGATGCGCGGTGCCCTGCGGAGAAGCTATATGGTCAGAGACTTATTTTCTGCATCATTATGTCACAATGCTGGCTTGTAATTTTTTAAAATCTCATTAGTAATGGATAGACTGTAGAGATAACATTACGGGCATGCAAAGCAGAGCGTAATTAAATCCAAACAGCATAATTAAAACTCCTTTTTTTTGATGAGCACTACGGTACAGAGTAAGTACAATGTGACCATCGCTGTACTTGAGAGAAGGCTAATGTAATCTAATATCGGAGGATATCTTTCTCTCTGTCCTGGTGCCACATTTCTGATAGTTTACACCATACATGTGTCACCAGGTCGTTACATTTATTTCAGAGAGTATCAGTCTGATGACACTGTTTAATTAATATGTTTTGCAGCTCTGAATACCAAAATATGTCTAGAAACATTATTTATCTAATGAAGATAGCTAGCCAGTCAGTCGGCCACTGAATGACCAAAGCTATCAGTTCATAATATTGGGAACAGAGGCCTAGATATCTTCAAACTTAAAAAATGCAACTCCTGTCTTCAGCTGTTCTAACATGACCTTTCTGCTGTCCCTGGTACAGACAGTTCTGGCTGACTATTTGATATGCAGATACCTAGTAAGATGTACACTGTGACATCTGGTTAGGGATTTAGAGCTGCATGTGGACAGTCTCTGTCTGAAGTCTGAGTGGAGATGAGTTTAGGGCCGGTAATTACTGTGCTTCAGTGTTGGTGTTGAGTGATGATGAGGGAGATGAGTATCTGCCAGTGAAGCTGCTGAGCTTAAGTCACACTCATGATGGCCAGAAGTGAGCCGATTGTGAGAGTCAATGTAGGGATTATATGTTAATTTATCAGTAATTGTTTTTTTTTTTTTTTAAAGAAATTAATGCTTTTATTCAGAATGGACACATTAAATTTATCAAAAGTGACATTGAAACATTTAGTATGTTTAAAAATATTTATATTTCAAATAAAAGCTGTTCTTTCTGTCCATCAAAAGATGTTGATAAAAATATTGTTAAAAAATATTAAGCAGCACAACTGTTTCAACACTGATAATAATAATAAATGTTTCGTGAGCAGCAAAATCAGCATATTAGAGTGATTTCTGAAGGATCATGTGACACTGAAGACTGGAGTGATGATGCTGAAAATTCAGCTTTGCAATCACAGAAACAAATTATTATATAATTAAATTATTATATAATTATAATTATTATAAAATATTTCACAATACTACTGTTTTCACTGTATTTTCAATCAAATAAATGCTGGTGAGCACAAGATACTTGTTTTTTTAAGTCATACCAATCCCAATCAATAAATGTTTGTGAATGAGGCATTTAAAGTAAAATGAACAATATTCAATATTGTTATATACAAACAAACAAACAAATACCTATTAGTGGCTGCCTCCATCAGAATAAACCACAATGTCACAAAAAACACTTCATCTTAAACTCGCTCCTCAAATGTGATAGTGGCCTCCACAGTCCTCTCCAAATCCAATTAAATGCCTTTGGAATCTGGCACAAATTTGCAGCACAGATGTCAAGGTAAATGCAATTTAATTTGACCTGAGCATCTAAGCATCAGCTTGTACTGTCTTAAGGTTCTAAGTCACGTCTAATTTTCATTTTTGCCCTGCATGAGCCCCATAGCTGTCAATTTACTGGCTCATTACTTATGCTCAATTCTTTTCAGCATGGATTAAGAACGTTCATTTCGAGGGTCATGTCTCCACAGCCCCCTCAAAACACTTATGTATTGAATATTTACCCAACCTCTGGGTACATTCCACCATCTATTTTCCTACACTGAATCTCGGCAGTTTCAGCAGGCTACAAATTACAGCGGCAAGAGCTTTTCACATTAAAGGTCCGGGTGAGTGGATGGTCTAAAAGCAGAGACAGAAGCTTCTCTTGGCATGTGAGAGGGCACCTAGCACATGTACGTGTTCTAGATATCATCACATCACATGAAGATTCCACATCGCGCAGAGCAATCTCTTGCCTGCATGATTTATTGTGGAACTCTGGCTTCAGTACAAAGGGCTCGGAGCTGATTGCAGGGGTCATCGTTTACTGTGTGTATGGTGTCAGGAACAAAGGCTGGAGGTGCTCTTCAGTCATGCAGCTTGGTAATGTTTGTTTACCACTGCAGGGATATCAAGGAAAGTTCAGTCTGTTCAGATACCAAGATGGACTTATTATGCATAGATACAGTGTATATTTTTAGAAATGGACATCTTTATACGACTTTTGAAACATTTATCTTACTACTACTATCTCTAGAGACAATTGGGTAGCAAAAAATAATGGATAGTATTTATTTTAGTGGTATATTAGTGTCTAGTTTCAGTTCCACATTTATTCATTTCAAGTTGTTGTTGTTGTTTTTAGCACTTTTCACTATACATATGGTTTCAAAGCAGCTTTACAGAAACGGCTTGTTTCAGTGTTGCAATTAGGAATTTTCTGTTATCAGTCAGATATAGTTTGTCAAAGTAATGTCCATATGGCAGTAAAATACAGCTATAATATAATACATTATGTGGTTAGTTAATGTCATGTATTCAGTTGAGCAGACACAACAAATGTGCAATGTTAAATAGATATTTCAGTATACTTAAAGATAATATTTGACAGTATTGTAAGATTGCTTCATCTGGAGTCTTAGCAACTCTTGGCGTCAGTTGAAATCGCAATATTTGAAAACTCAGTGAGGAAAGAAGAAAAGTATTCGTAAATTGATAAGTTTGCACATTCCTCTCGTGAGGCAAAGTGAGATGGACAAAGTTGGACCCATGCCAGAGAGCTATTTTTTCCCTTTGGCAGACAGGATATTTTTTACGTTTACAGTCAGAGATCAAATCTTTTATAGTAAATAGTTGGAATTGTGTGTGTTATACTTGGCAGTGCCCTGTTATTTATAAAACACAGTGTGAGCAGTGGGTTCACACTTTAGGTGATAACTACACTGGGTCTTTATGAATCATGAGGGCTGGCCAAGGAATGATGGTTTATTTTGGAGGCTAAAACTGAACCTAACTTCATGCGCAAAGTTGTCAGGATTTGCAACCTGTATACTGGGTTTGAGCCATTTGTATCTGCATGATGTCTTCTCTTTTGGACCTGTCAACATGAGTAGCCCTCTTGCAATAGCAATATGTATTTTAAGTAAGTACCATTAGATACATTTGCTCATTTTAGTCTTCACTCAAAAACCTAAACTAAAGTTTTTTTTTGTTTTTTTGTTTTTTGAAGATGTTTTAGGACCGCAATACAAGAATGAGTTCACTGGGACTGGGTCAGACCTGTGTACACCACTTTTTGATGTGTACAACACTAACATTTTATGCTTTAATTTCTCCATGTTTCCAAACTGTATATACTTTAAATCTTCTCCTGCCAATTCAGAACAATTCAATTGAACTTTGACCTCTGTGGCAGCCTCCTTCACTTCTCGACCTCTGAAGAGCGGCGCTGAAAGGCGAGGGATGTTTTTAGAGAAAGTCTCTGATAAGAACTGACAGGTCAATAAAAGCAGAAATATTATCAGCTCCATCATTAACCGCTACCACGGCAGCTGCCAAAATATCCCCCAATTCTCTGGCTGGTTCCTTGTCCAGACGCTTACGTCTTTCCGTAAAGGTGCTAATTTTACGGTATTGGACCGCTCAAAGCCACATATACTAAATGCTTTTGAAGCCAATTCTTCCAGTCGGTTTTGCTGTGGCTCAGATTTATTACGTATCCTGTTCCTAGTCAACCAAATATGTTAATGTATAGCCACAAGGGGTCTCACTGATAAGTTGATCATAAATATATTAATATTTTGTATTAAATATATATTATAAATATAATATAATATTTTATTATTGTAATGTATTAGATTAATATGTTAATGCATTACCTACTTTTTATGGTAAAATATTGTTAAAATTATTATTCAAAAACTTTTTATAATTAAAAGACATGAATCACACTATAATTTATAGGGAAAGGGGCATCCTCAATTTTAAATAAAAAGTTATGTTTATTTTTTATTGTTTTAATGTTTTAGTTAATGGTGTTTTGAATTTGTGTTACAGTAGGTTACGTGTTCTTTTTTTACTTTAATGTTGGCCACTTGAGATTTAACTGTAAGTCAAGCAAGCAGATTTTAATCACTTAATTTAAATATTGAATAATGCATGTAACTGTTAATAAAACAACAAAGCCCATGCTATAATGCCTCACTCACTGTATTATTTATTTATGGTAAAATTATGCCAACTGTTAGTTTTTTACTTTAAATTTAGCAAAATAGTTTTTTTAAACTGTCAGGTCACTTCATGTACAATAATACACGGCTGTAACAGATCATAACTTGTTGAAAAATCACATGAATGAAGAGTGCTGTTGGCAGATGAAAGCAGTATCCACACCTGAATGATTTGCACAGTTTGACTCTCACAGATGTTAGTCTAAAACCACAGGTTACTGGTACAAATCTCGTCTGATGTGTGTCTTTCACCAATAACGTCTGTTTATAGTATCCTCAGAGCTCTCTCTCCCAGAAGAGAGGAATGATCTGCTGTTTGTGATGTGTGTTTGATGTTCTATTTCAGCATTGACTTCTGTCACATTAATCAGAGTGCTGGACCCGTCCACTTGACATATTCAGCCATTCCTAACGCTCTTACACGCCCACAGACGATTTATTGAGGAAAAAAACTTTGGCTATATTTGCAGCTCAACCTTTGCTCTTACCCTCCAGCTAACGTCAGTTAGTTATTCGTCCCCTGAATCTAATACATTTTCTCAGTGCCAAGTCATCTCGCTGTGCTCACTTACTCGTGTGGGGAGATTCAAGACTGGCTAGTTTTGCAGGTGGGGGTTGTACATGACAGTCACTGTGGAAAATCAGCCGTTCCATCCATCTGCTCATGTTATCCTACCAACCTAAGTTTGGTTGCCATGGTACAGATCTCTCCATATGAACAGTCAAAGTATCATGACCTATTTTTCCCTGTCTCATTTGACTTATTTACATATATACAGGTCCTTCTCAAAAAATTTGCATATTGTGATAAAGTTCATTATTTTCCATAATGTAATGATCAAAGTTAAACTTTCATATATTTTAGATTCATTGCACACCAACTGAAATATTTCAGGTCTTTTATTGTTTTAATACTGATGATTTTGGCATACAGCTCATGAAAACCCAAAATTCCTGTCTCAAAAAATTAGCATATTTCATCCGACCAATAAAAGAAGTGTTTTTAATACAAAAAAAAAAGTCAACCTTCAAATAATTATGTTCAGTTATGCACTCAATACTTGGTCGGGAATCCTTTTGCAGAAATGAATGCTTCAATGTGGGGTGGCATGGAGGCAATCAGCCTGTGGCACTGCTGAGGTGTTATGGAGGCCCAGGATGCTTCGATAGCGGCCTTAAGCTCATCCAGAGTTTTGGGTCTTGCGTCTCTCAACTTTCTCTTCACAATATCCCACAGATTCTCTATGGGGTTCAGGTCAGGAGAGTTGGCAGGCCAATTGAGCACAGTAATACCATGGTCAGTAAACCATTTACCGGTTTCCTGATAACAGAAAACTAGCAGGTGCCAGGTCGTGCTGAAAAATGAAATCTTCATCTCCATAAAGCTTTTCAGCAGATGGAAGCATGAAGTGCTCCAAAATCTCCTGATAGCTAGCTGCATTGACCCTGCCCTTGATAAAACACAGTGCACCAACACCAGCAGCTGACATGGCACCCCAGACCATCACTGACTGTGGGTACTTGACACTGGACTTCAGGCATTTTGGCATTTCCTTCTCCCCAGTCTTCCTCCAGACTCTGGCACCTTGATTTCCGAATGACATTCAAAACTGAGCAACAGTCCAGTGCTGCTTCTCTGTAGCCCAGGTCAGGCGCTTCTGCCGCTGTTTCTGGTTCAAAAGTGGCTTGACCTGGGGAATGCGGCACCTGTAGCCCATTTCCTGCACACACCTGTGCACGGTGGCTCTGGATGTTTCTACTCCAGACTCAGTCCACTGCTTCCGCAGGTCCCCCAAGGTCTGGAATCGGTCCTTCTCCACAATCTTCCTCAGGGTCCGGTCACCTCTTCTCGTTGTGCAGCGTTTTTTGCCACACTTTTTCCTTCCCACAGACTTCCCACTGATGTGCCTTGATACAGCACTCTGGGAACAGCCTATTTGTTCAGAAATTTCTTTCTGTGTCTTACCCTCTTGCTTGAGGGTGTCAATGATGGCCTTCTGGACAGCAGTCAGGTCGGCAGTCTTACCCATGATTGCGGTTTTGAGTAATGAAACAGGCTGGGAGTTTTTAAAAGCCTCAGGAATCTTTTGCAGGTGTTTAGAGTTAATTAGTTGATTCAGATGATTAGGTTAATAGCTCGTTTAGAGACCCTTTTCATGATATGCTAATTTTTTGAGATAGGAATTTTGGGTTTTCATGAGCTGTATGCCAAAATCATCAGTATTAAAACAATAAAAGACCTGAAATATTTCAGTTGGTGTGCAATGAATCTAAAATATATGAAAGTTTAATTTTTATCATTACATTATGGAAAATAATGAACTTTATCACAATATGCTAATTTTTTGAGAAGGACCTGTATATATATATATACAACATTTTGACCAGTCACAGGTGAAGCGGATATTGTTGATAAGGCTCATCGATGCACGAGGGCAACGAAGGATATCCCGTCTGGTCTGGTAAAATTTTAATGATGGTTAAGGGAGGAATGTGCACAACACACACTGCATCACACTCTGCTGCGTAGCCACAGGCCAATCAGAGTGCCTTTGATGACCGCTGTGTATTTGCATTAGTACATTAATTGCATTTATTTTTTAAAATAACCCTAAAGGCAACTGAACTTAAGTTAAAGTACATTCGCTGCTTGTCATGGTGGATAACTGCATCTGCTTGCAGAAATGTGAAATTTAGCTGCAGAAATCGAAGCTTAAGGCTTTAGGAGACACGGCTAAAGCACACAAAGCCTCTGGAACAGAAGAAAGCCATCCTAACCCTGGATAATTCCCAAACGAAGTGTGAGAAAGGGGAAAATAAGTATGACTTTGTAATGTTATGAATGACACGGTTTACACAGGGATAAATATCACATTTCAGCAGAAATATTACTGCATATAAAATGCTTGCTGCATTTGTCGAAATTTTCACGCTGACTTACACAATTGTATTTAAAATGGAAATTGCTGTGGTAGGATTTCAGATTTTTTGATCACCTTACTGACCTTCAGTTAAGTTTATGTATTAGCTGAGTGTGAGACTGGATGAATACAGTATAACAAAAGGAAGCACTTTTTCCTCACAGCTTTATTTTACCTTGCTTACAAGCTATAATGATAAAAATAGTAAAATAAAACAATTAAGTTTACATTAACTTATAGCTCCTTTGATGCTTGAGATATTTTAGTGATACACTGCATTACATTTTTTATAATAATCTTTCTGTATGACATATTGGTGCCTAAATATTTTACTATATATTTTAAGGTAAATATTTTTACCTTAAAATGCACTGATAACCACCATAATAATACAGATGGCATATTTGAAATTCACATAAGAAATTAAAGTTTATCTCAAGCAGCCTGTCCATAAAACATAGCCAAAATATATACAGTGCACATGCAGCGTCACTCACATAAAGACAAAACACCATCAGACTGACACACATCACTGAAATAAAAACACCCTTACTGATAAAAATGAGAAGCAATAAATAGTTATACAAGATGTAATATTTCATACAGGGAGTGGGAATGTCCTTTTACTGTTTTTCCACAATAAATTATACTGAAATTCATAGTTTTTACTAGCAAAAAAAAACATCACAAGTTTTTTTAAGCATTTGTGCCTTCAGGCTGTCACATGCAATTTTTTCTCAAATAGAATGTTTTACTTCTTTTTATGTTTGTGTTACTGTATATTATTCAGCACTGCCACTGTATTTCATTATGAAAATAACTTTCACTTGCAAAAATTGATTATCATTTAGCACAGATGTAAATCCAGTGCGTAAAGCTGTTTATCAAAGTGCGTGGGGAGCATGTGAGTCTGTAACTGATCAGTGATTTGTGGCTTTGGGACTTGCTAAGGTACAATGTGATGGGGTTTAAGGGGATATGTAGTGGTGTTGAGAAACCGAATCACACTCAGTGTACACTTGTGAACCTGTCAGCCCAGTGATGTCCAGGCGGAGGGGAGGGGGGGATTAGTTCTATTAGTTCTGGACAGCACAGACTTATTCACATTCGTGAGGAGTCACTGAGGTCCTTTCTGCTAATTATAGGCTGAAATCTGACAGAGAAAAATTAGAGAGAAAAGGGACAGCTGCACTACACTCTTGCAAAAGGGTTGGTGCAGCGAAAAATAAGGAGATGAGGAGAGATAGATAAAGAGGGACTGTTGATTTTGGCCTAAATCTTCTAACCTCCTCTGACGGGGAAACAAAATTCAATCTTCTCCCTGTTTCACCCTCTCAAACGCTCTACTCTGCTCACAAGGAGGTCAAGAGTTAGTCCCACGTGGTGTGGCCTCTGACTTTGTGGGATGCCCTGTTTTTCAGGGGAGCCAAACCATTCCTAATCTGGGTTTAACTTCAGGAAGGCATCTCTGACGTATGTATACTCAGAGCTCAGTCCAGTTCAGCCGTGCTAAACCTCGCCAATCTGAAGAAAAATAAACATTTCTTACTGGTTTATTTTCTTGCACAGTTAAACTATAGTATATTTTGAAGTTCAAAGCTTAAAGGAATAGTTCAGCCAAAAATTAAAATTCATCAGTGACAAGTGATCAATTACTCACTGAATGACTTTATCTTCTGTGGAGCATAAAAGCAATTGTTTTTGTCCCAATAAAAGTCAATGGGGTCCAAGAAAACCCGGCATTGGCCTTCATTGACTTTAATTGTATAGACAAAAAAAAACCTTATCAAAATATTTGTGTGTGTGTTTCATGAAGAAAGGCGTGCAGGTTTGGAACAGCATGATAGTGAGTAAATCACTTTTTTATTTTTGGTTGAATTTTTTTTTTTTTTTTGAAAGCATAGTTACAGCACACGTAAAAAATACAGTTTGCTTTTGTCTTTTGCTCATCTTTAAATGTGCAAAATAATTAAGAATATTACAAAGCTGTGGTCTGCTAGAAAGGAGGTAGATGGTCACCTGCATGTGAAAGTTAGGAAGCATTGCGGTATGCTGTGAATTTTATACTTCATGATGTGCCAGTTTGCAAAATGTTTTCTCAATGTCAGTGTAATATTGTAAGATCATTATCTTGTTACAACACCACCATGAGAATGTCACTGCATCAGCCCAATGTGATGCTCATCCACCCTGCAGATTCGGAGAAGCTTCAGAAGCTAACTTGAGATGTTTTTCCTTTCTGTGATTGACAGGTTTCGTGCAATCCCTGCGGATTCACACCGGAGATCCACATAGACCAGGGGGGCCCCGTGTGATCTGAGTTACTGACCATGCCAAACTCATCTGCAGTGTTCGCTGCTCCCAGCCACGAACAGGTGTATTTAACACTTTACTCTGTGAGTTTAAATCTACATTTATTTTATTTCATGCACCATATTTTGAACTGACTAGAGAAATGTTCATAAATCGTGCCAGTTTAATACATATTTACAGCAAGGATATATATATTTTGTAGAATATTAGTTCTTAAAAAAATGTAAAAAAGAAAGGCAAAACTGAGGGAGCTCTTTTTATTTAATCTCTGCATATTTGTACATATTTGTGAGGGGGAAAATTCATTCAGTAAGTCTTCTGTGTGAAAGGAAAACTCAAAACTCCCTCTGCTGGCGCGGCATGTAAAAGCACCGTGAATCTGTTGTAACATCTAGACCAAAAAGAGAGATTGAGTGTTCTTCTTGTAGAGTCTTATCTTTGAATTTAGTTTAATAAAACATGAAATACATCTATTATATATAACCTCTCTTTTTTGAGCTTTCATGAGCTTTCACCATTTAAAGTCTGTAATAGGGTTGGAGTTTCTGGCACTGCTGTCCATATCCATCCCTCTGAGGCCTGTGAGATGGAAATGTGCTTTATAATATAACTTTGATATATGACACATCACATGGTGGGATGTAAAATCTGGTATAACCCTCATTCAAAGTATTATAATTTAGAATGATGCTCTGTGTGTTTTTTTTTTATTCAACCTTTTATTGTGTCTTTGAGCTTTGTTCTTATACCAAAGTTTTATGTCTTTTTTGTGGTGAGAGGCACAGTATGGTTCATGTGAGGCCCTCTTCACTTTTACAAACCAGTCTTCCTGCTTTTCTCATTTTTTAAGAGGAAATTAATTTTTCTGTGGGCTGGATGACATAATAGGGACACATGCAATCTGCGGCCATCTGTGAAACAAATAATCATTTTTATAAATAAAGAGCCCTTCGAATAAAAGGCCTCACTAGTGTAGACCTATATGTGTTTGGTTCAACAGCTACCATTAATGGTGCTCCTCTGTGCCCGCACTCAGTTTCTTCATACTGTACTTGCTCTGCTCCAAACCCTAGTGAGCTGCCTAGGCAGCATTTTGAGGCATCATAGACAGCACAATTATTATTTACCTTACTACCTTCTTTTTTAATTGTGGATGGGAGAAATGCTGAAAATACAAACCATTCAAAATTTTAGGTTAATAAACTGATACAAAGTGACAGTAAAGACATTTATAATGCTCATAAAATAAGTGATATAATAATTTATAGACAAGTCATATAATGCTGTTCTTTTGAACTTTCTATTTATCAAAGATCCTGGAAAAATGTTTCACTGTTTCTACAAAAATATTAAGCAGCACAACTGTTTTTAACATTGAAAATGAAATAAAATATTTATTGAGCAGCAAATCATATGAGAATGATTTCTGGCCTATATTCATTCAAAAAAAATTTGTGAATATAAGTTGACCATTTCCAATTTTAAGTGTGTAGTGAATGAATCCTCAAGCTGGCGAGCATTAGAGTTGTCCTGAAGGCTCAGAGGAATTCCAAAAGTGAAATTATTTTGATGTTTCTGAACACCTGTAGGTCATATCGGCACTTGGGCCTATTTTCATCTCAAAGAACACATAATGCTTCAGCCTTAAGTATTCCAGCCATATTCTGTAATAGCTATGTACTCTGCCAAATGTGATACAATTGAGCAGGCATTCAGCATCATTGTTATCTGGGCCGGACAGGTGGAGGTCACCTCCCTACAGCAGAGGGTCCGCAGGGTCACGGAAGCTAATTCAGGGAAGATGAGTCTGTGCTCTGAGAATGCTTTAGCTCCCTATGGACAGCTGCCACTCTTTTCCTTGTCCATACCCCAGGGCCGTGTTAACGAGAGGGATGACCGGTAGCTCTCCTAGTGTCTGTTCTGAGTTAATGAGGTCAGTCAGTGGATGTTTGGGGTTTGTGCGTGTATCCTGACCCAAATTCTCTCTGTCTCTGTCACTAAATCCTGCTGCCCAAATTATGGCATAAGGAATTGCATATTAAAAGTGCAATTTTGGAACCCCAAATACTTCTAAAAAATATTTTTAAAACAATTTGCACATATACTTTTATGATTGGACATTATTGACAGTCCAAAGGTGGCATTTTATGTTTTTTTTTTCTGCCATCTCTCCTGCACATTAAGTGTGTTCTACACCTTATTTTTGAAGACATGTTATGTAATTTAGCCTGGAAAGCCCATTACAACCCTGGAAAGCCCATTACAACCCCCAACAGTTGGAGTTTTTGCAGAATTTACCATCAAGGCACCTAGGGGTGTGTGTGTGTGTGTGTGTGTGTGTGTGTGTGTGTGTGTGTGTGTGTGTGTGTGTGTGCGTGTGTGTGTGTGCGTGTGCGTGTGTGCGTGCGTGTGTGCGTGTGTGCGTGCGTGCGTGCGAGCGTGCGTGCGTGCGTAATTATTCAGTCAGGGACGTTTTTTTGTCCTCTAAGAGTGTTTGCAATCATGATAGAATTGAGAATTGACAAGGGAGCACATCAGTTTGAAGATCAGAAATGTATTACATTATTAATTTATTTGTACAAGTGTTGAATATGCAGATGCACTTGAACATTACCTTTTTTTTGTCATGACAAAATTCAATGTAGTGTTACATCATGCTTTGAGAATAGGTTCATTAGGTGTCACTATCAAATTGGTCAGTACTTGATTTGTTTGATTACATTAAGAATCAATCCAGGCAGCATGTGAGACTAAATAGTATTAAAGGTGCAATGTGTAATAATTTTGAGTATCTATTAACAGACATGCAATATGACATCCATAACTATGTTTTCAGTGGTGTATAAAGAACTTACTTAATAAACCGTAATGTTTTTATTACCTTAGAATGAGACATTTATATCTACATAACCGCGGGCACCCCCTTCTATGAAGGTCGACATATTGTGACGTTATGTTTCTACCGTAGCCGAACGCGAACAAACAGCGCTACAGAGCGCGTTTCGTCACTACCTTGAAAGAGAAGCAGCAGAAAGCTAGAAGCTAGCCATAAACACCGTGAGTAGTGACTTTTCCCTTGTCAGTGGTGTAAAATATGTATTTGGATTGTTTCATGTAACTTAGTTCTTCTTCCTCGCTGTGTTATAGCTTTGCTATGTGGGGATAAATGTGCTGGTTACGTTCGTGAGACAGCTGATTAGTACTCTTGTCATTGACCGTAAAACAGTAACGTTACAGGAATCACCAACCCGTCGATCTTGGAAGCATTTTAAGTCGATCGCGAAGAGTTTTCAAAATCAGATAAAAAAAAACTATTGTGTGTAGTAAATGGTGTCTAGGGGATGCGGAGGCGCGCACGCTGTTACAATCATATCATTTTTGCCGCGCGCACCTTTGGGCTCATGCGGGCGCGTCGAGTTTAAACAAGGCTTTACGCTTTAACCAGCTCAGCCACAGTAACAGCTCATATTTAGCCAGCTAAACTTTTACTACCCTGTTAGAAAAAATATATAGTTCCATAGTTTCATGTGGTTCTCCTCCCTCACTGTATTATGGGTTTGCTATGTGGGGAGAAATGTGCTGGTTACGTTTGTGAGACAATCAGCTGATTACTATTATTATATACAGTATTAAGACCCTTGATCCTCACCTGACTATGGCTTTGTAAACTTTATCCATGATGTGGTTTATAATGGACTGTGGTACAGAAACAGTGACAATGTTACACACTCTTGGCTTACTCTGGCTATTCTCTGCTGTCTCAGACGATATGTTTGTCCCGTTTTAGCCACCGTAGCTTCTTCGAAAGGGAGGGGTGAGCAGTGGGCTGAGCCCTTAGTGCAACTCGCAACCGAACCGCTAGATGTCGCTAAAAAATACACACTGCACCTTTAAGTAACACCTCAACCTGTGACTACGATCAGACTGGCATATGTGTGACTGCGAGATCTGTCATAATTGCTGACACAAGAGTCACCGGGTCCCAAACAAACAAATACAATTTGAGTGCAGGAATACTTAGATTTAGATTATGAATTAAAATCTGATCTTTGATCTTTCTTTAATTGCAATCCGATGATCTTTCTTTAATTGCAATCTGAATTTGAGATCCTTGTGAATTGGGTCAGCGGTGTTATTCCTGCAGTTGTACAGTAAAGTGACATCAATGCTTTTTGTGGTTACGTCACTGTTCTCATGTTGATTGTTAACACTACTATTCCAGACTGGGCTAAAGGCCGCTGGTTCTGTTCTCGGCTGCCCAGACCTCCCTGGCATTTCACGCCCATCACATGACCACCCGTATTATCTCCCGGCACCTGTGGGAACAGACAAAGTAACTCTGATCACACAGTGTTTAAAAATGTTCAGTGATAAGTCTTGAGACTTTGTGTTGATCAGTGGCATTCCAGGTCATATGCAATATGGGCAAATGGACCTGAACATAAGCATGTTGAGATGAAAACACAGTAGAAGAGACGTGAGCGGCTGGGCAGTTGTCATCAAATGGAGGTGTTAATGATGCTACTGTTTGAGGAAGTCAAAGAGACAGTAAAACAAAAGGCCTTGTTTTACTTCTGTCCTTAAATCAGAAGGACTGATTTAAATCAGATTTTTGTGCACATCTGATAGGAATCTAATCATATTTAGCAAGTGTTAATGGCAAAATAAATAAATATATAAATCACATGCAATCTGTTTTTACAAATCCGTTTCAAGCTACGTTTATGTAGTTTGAAATCAAATCTTCAAATCGTATTTCTGGAAATCTGTTTCAGGGTACGATTACACAACAACGATGCACTAAAAATGTTAAAGTTTTTCCTTTATGTTTTTCGCATACAGATGACAACGTTGTCAAAACAATCCCATTCACACTGATCTGCAAAAACTATTAAAAACGTTGTATTATGCATGCCAGGGCAGTAGTTGGCGATGTCACTTTGTAACTAAAAATTACGCTCCTGTAGACTGCACATAACGTCATCATTTTCACAAATTCGCGTTTTTGTAGTTTATACGGAGACAGTAACGGTTTAGGTTTCAAAAACTTGCACTTTGAAATCATTGCCATAGAACCCAACTCAACATTTAAGTTCAACATTTAAGACATTTAAGTTCATGCCTTTTACTTCAGTTTAATAGATTTAATTTATATTCTTCTTGTTGTTATTATTATTAGTAGTAGTATTATTAAAGTATAGCGTTAGCAACAACAAGGTTATTGATGCAATTTATTCATTTATTTATATTGCTTTGGACAGACATTTCTGCCTAAATGTATATATGTAAATGTATGTAATATAAAATAAGTTTTCTTTTTCTAATCTTTCTTCTAAAACATTCCCCAAAGACTGTAAACATGTTGGGATTAATATTTATTTCACTCTGGTTTAAAGCCTGACCACAAAAACACTCACACTCTTGTCGTCTGAGGTGTGAGGTGCGAGTGTTGGCGCTGGGTTTGGAGATCCAATTCTCCAGCTCATTAAGCATATCTCTACTGGGAAAAGTAATGGCTAATGTAGCCTTATTGTGCTATATTGCCCGTGCAAAAGGCCAGGCTCCAAAAAACACACTCTGTTGCCCAGCCCGGCCCATGGAGCTGCTGACAAAAATATATTTTACTGATAACTAAAATATGATTACTGATGCTTCTACCAGTTATATACCCTGTGCTGATAATGTAAGCACACACATGGTGTTTTTGTTTTTCACACTTGTGAGTATCAGCTCTAATGTTGATATGTTTTTGTTTCATTTAATAATTAGACATTTGTGGCCAGTTTTACTTAATTTCTGAGAATATCTGTAAGAATAGACAATTAAATATTAAATAAACCTTTTAGCAAATGTCACAGTCACAGTAAGGTACATTACATTATGGCACAAATGCTGTCAGAACATTTAGTTATGAAAAATAAAATAATTTGCTTAAAACTTTTGTCAAATTAAGTCTATTCCAAGTTCTGTCTCTTTTTACTTTTACTGTGTGTGCGTGCGCGTGTGCGTGTGTGTGTCTGTATGTGTGTATATGCCTGAAAGACAGAATCACTTCATACGTGCAAAGTATGAAATCTGACTGCCAAGTCACTGTGAGACTGATCCAAAGTCCATCTGCTGTTTTCTTCTCTTCTTACTCCCTGAACTCTCTCAATCCCCCCTGCTAAAATCACCCTGTCCACCCACATGCCCTTTACATGTGAATAAAGCTATTTCAATTTAAAATTTTCTCTGTACTTTTGTCAAACAAACTCTCTGAAGCAGGACAAATTGGAGGTGATAAAACAGGACTTGAAAGTGATAATTGGAAAACACATAAAATATATAAAATATACACATATTGTATATATATATGTTTATACATATATATATATATATATATATATATATATATATATATATATATATATATATATATATATATATGTAGCGGATCTTGTCTCACACCACAAATATATATACACACACACACACACACACACACACACACACACACACACACACACACACACACACACACACACACAGTATATGTACTGTACACTGACACATGTATGTATTTTAGTATTTAATTTGTAATGTAATATGTGAATATCAACAATTATTTATCAGTTGATACTGATATACATTCATTTAATTGGGTATATTTATATTTAATGCCATCTACAGTTGCAGCAATCCACACACACATGCTTCCAGACGAACCTGAGAACGCCGTGAAGAGCCAGATGATGTCGGAGGGAGATTTGAGAAGGCTTATCTTCGGATAGATCGGGGAGCAGGCTGCAGCTGCGCTGAAATGATTTATATAGTCAGAAACACACACACGCTCTCTCTCTCTCTCTCAAACACACTCAATACTGCTCTTTCCCCTTATCTCACTCTCCCTCATTCTTTATTTTTCACATGTTTACAAGCAAAAGTTATTTCAAATGTATGCTCTTCATGTTTTCTAAACATGCTCTCAACACCCTGGATGTGGGCAGACATACTGTACACAATACTTTCAAGTTTTGATTTGTGGGGTCCAGGCTGGCTGTGAAAAGTAGTTGTGGTCACTGATGAATCTTTAAAAATACCACCAGCACACTGGCCGTGCAACAACTCCTTCACACCAAAGTCCTCGTGCTCCAATAATATAGTGCTGCATGCAAGTTACTCAGTTATCAGTAAAACAATAACGCTTCTGTTATTAGTAGTACTTTTGAGCATCACTGTGATTTTCATACTTAGTATTAAGGATATAAATAAAACATTTAAACTTAAACATGGGTGTATAAATCATCTTTTTTGTGTACATTGGTTAATTTGTTTGTTGTTTTCAATATTTAGATGGTGAACCTGTTGGATAGGGGATAGTTAGTTTAGATATATAAGGATATAGTTTAGAAGACAAATACATTGTATGAGCACTGTAAAATTTCAAACCAACAATGTAAAAATGTACCTGTAAAGGATTGCATGGATAAAAATCGTTATAGAAGTGATGGCTTGGCACTTAAGATTGAATGGGTGCATCGTTGTGTATGTGGCATTGCTTTGCCACATAACACTGACCTGTCATCTAATGGTTTCAGTAGTAATCTAAAGCTGATATTAAACTTCATTTGACTTCTTAAAGGTGAATGTGAGCTAAATTTATTCTGCGACGGGGGCCTGCTGGGCTGCCAGAGAATGTGTAAATGAATAGAAAGTGTATGGTGGGAGATCAGTAGGGGCTGATGCTATACACTTTTCTATTAGCTCACCTTACTGTCATAGGAAAGGAGAGGGAGCAAATGAAAAAGAGAGAGGGCAGGTCTGATGTGGTTAGCAGATGCATGTGCGTTATTGCAGAGCAGGGATTTGGACATTCTCCATATACTACGCTATAAATATCCTCCTGACGTTTATTACTCTCACAAGACTTCAGGTGCTAAAACACTTGGACACTAGTCAATTTTTTGTCCTGTTTTAGATTCTTAAATTGAAATTAAAACATGTTATATTCTAATTTAAAACAAAAGAACAGATTAATGACAGTGATAAAAAGCAGCAATAAGTACTCACATAGTGGGCCACAGGAAGGTTGTTTTTTTTTTTAGCTTTTTTAATAAAACAGAGTAGAACGTTGTTGTTAATTTAATACAGCATACCAAAATGTGAGACAGACGCAAGAACATGTCTTATGTGAAGGGCTCTGACTCACCCAAACTAGCTGTCTGGGTTTTTTTTTTTACATAAAAGTAAGGTAAAATTACATTACATTACATACAGTACCATATCAGTTTATATGTCAGCTTTTTTATTACAGAAAATATGTCATCTATGTCTGAATGTGCAGTCATATTTTCACAGGTGAAAGAAAGAGGGAACAGATGCAACCAAATACCATGAATGAAGTAATGACAACGAAATTGACATCCAAAGTTTTTCCTCCGGCTAGCAAATGAGCCAACCCTAAATAATGATTTTTATTTTTCATAACATTGCATCGTTTATAAAACTGGCTTATTAGACACCTGAGTAAATAGAATGAGAGCCTCATCTGTTGTGGATTTTGTTGTTGTTACGAACATCCACCAACACTAAGCTCACTGTCAGACCAAAAGGCTTTCTATTGGACTGTTCTGCAAATTCACGTGTCAAATTTCACCAAACTTAACACTAACGCTACTAGAACCCAATGCGAAAACCTTTGCGAAATTTGCACAGGGAAGTTTCTTTGCCACTGGAAATCCATCAGGAAAAATATTTCATTGTGGCAATTTCCATTAAAATCGCAAAATTTCGCATTAAATGTGATTGCACTATAATCTTTCTACTTAATCATTGCGATTGTTAGTGAAATCCAGCATTGCTGGTCACCAGCATAAAGGTATGTTCTTCATGCTGGGACCAGCATGGGATGCTGGTTGCTGGTTGCTGGTTGCTAGTTTCTGGTTTTCTGGTCACCAGCATGGGAAGCAGGAGTTCTAGAGGACCAGCTCTGTTTTGCTTTAGAACTTCATATGCTGGTCCACCAGCTAGACCAGCATTGTACCAGCTCTAACCAGCATAAACCAGCCTGGACCAACATGAAATTCATGCAGGTTTATGTTGTATTTTCAGCTCTGTATACAGAGGCCTTTTTTTGCTGCTCTGGTCATTGGCAAAAGTTGTATTTTCAAGTGGGCTGATGTCTGTATCCAGGTGGTCTGCATGTGCTCAGGCTTTCTTAGAAACACATTCTTTTAAACAGGCTTCAGGCGTGACACCTCTGTCATCGGATGACTTTTATAAATTGTTTCATTCTTAGGCAGAGGGTGAGGGTGGGAAACGTGGGTGATGGAGGAAGTGCCAAAAATGAATACATTCCATACTATGCATTTTTTCTTCACGCTCGTTTTACTTCTTCTCCATTATCCTAAAGCTGCATGAAAAACAAAGTTCATGTGGTCAAGCACTGGGAATGTAAGCAGTTTGTTAGGTTAGTTTCTGGCCTGTCTGAATGGGGACACAGTTGATTAGAGGTTTGAATTGTATCGCAGCTGAAAATGAACTGAGACCACACGGAACCGACAAGTAATTTTTGCTCGTACACGTTCTCGGGGGAGTCCTTACTAATACCTCTAGGTAATTTGGAGCAGCTGTCCACAGCTGGGTCGGCAAAAGAGAAAAGAGGAAACAAAAGAGATAGAAAACCAAATACACCAGATCTGCCTCTTCTGTGTCACACAGATTAGGAGAGCATTGGGAATGGACTTAAATTGCAGCCTTTTTATCATACTGTACAAAGATATTAAGCTATTTCAGTCTGTGTACAGATAGAAGAGAGTGTACGTATCATTGGTGTAGAGTACAAATGATTTGGTCATCTCAGTGTTATGATAATTAATCCACTATAGAGAGTCTGACACTTAACTAGTGTGTGACATGATTACAATGAGTGAAACAAGTGGAAACAAGTGGTTTGTTCAGCCATTCTGTCACCAATGCACAAACAGTAGCTACAGTACCAGACTTCATTACTAGAGGTTTAGGGATAACTAAGTAAAAGTAATTGAAAAGTCTGATTCATCATAGTGAAATGGATCATTCAACCCGTTCATGAACGGATTAAAATATATATTTACAGAAGAGTCTCTGTGTAGTGTGTTTAGTGAAATTTTTAGTAAAGTTTTGCTTTTCAGTCATGTTTTCTACTCAGAATAGAACTAGAATACACACTAATATACCATTCAAAAGTTTGGGGTCAGTAAGATTTTTTTTAAATAAATTAATACAGCAAGGACACATTAAATATAAAAAGTGCCAGGTAAAGAAATGTATAATGTTACTAATAATGTTTATAATGTAATTTATCATTTCTATTTTAAATAAATGCTGTTCTTTTTAACTCTCTATTCATCAAAGTATCATGAGAAAAATGAATAACTGTTTCCATAAAAATATCAAGCAGCACAACTGTTTTAACACTGATGAGAATAAGAAAAGTTTCTTGAGCAGCAAGTCAGCATATTAGAATGATTTCTGAAGGATCATGTGACACTGACGACTGGAGTAGCCTAATTATGCTGAAAATTCAGATTTGCCAACACAGAAATAAATTACATTAACTATATTACAACAAAAAACTGTTATCTTACATTGTAATACTATCAACATATATTTGTCTTTACTGTATTTGTGAGCAAATAAATGCAGCCTTGTTGAGCATAAAATATATCTTTCAAAAACATATAATTGGCATTGTTACTTTATTCAAAACCTCCTCTTACTTTTGTGCCAGAAAATCCAACTCTGGTTAAATTATAAATTGGATAGATATTTTTAAAAGATACTGCCCCTTAAGTAGCTTACTTAGCTAACTATTTAAAAGAGTAAATTATACGTAACTAAGCAAGCTACATTTTTACAGTAGCTCAACATGCACTATAGGTGATTTTCTTTGAATGTTGTGGCCTTAAGGTCAACATAAATCAAAATGTTCCCTTGATTACTTAAATGTTGCTCTGTTACTTAAATGTGCAATTTTAACCCACTAATGCCATTCTCCTCCTTAACTGCAGCATGTTGGAGAAGTTGAACTTCAGCCAGGCAACAGTTCTGCATGCATAGGACTCAGTATTGTGATGAGGGTGGGATTTAGGGAGGATGCCAGGGCCTGAGAGGGTCCAAAATGTAACAGACACCATAGGGTTTATGAGACTTGACGCACATCTCCAGTTGGATTTGGCCTCCAAGGTGCATGGCTGAAATTGAACTAGTGTTCTGAGAAGTGTCTTTCTTAGTCATCTTACTTTAGAATAAACACAGCTTAAGGATTATAAATAGACCTGGTCCATATTTATTTCATTCAGTGCCTGAAAGGGCTCAGTCTTATGGTCAGGTTTCAGATGGTTGAGAGGGGGGCGTATGGAACAGATATACAACCGCAAATGTGTGTGTAGGTGTGTGTGCGTATGTGAAACAGAGTTCAAGAGCCAGTCGTCAGTGCATGCACATCAGAAACTCAAGGTCATGGTTAATGCTTTTTTCCCTCTGGTGATCTCCCAGTGGATCAGGTACAGATGATCCCAGTCATATTTCATGTGTCACACACTTAAAAAGGGGAAAGTAGTCATTCGTCAGCACGGCAGCTGCTGCCAGTCTACAAAACAACTTGTGTAAGCGGTCGCAAACAACAGCATCAAAGATCTTGCTGTCATAATAGTTTTCAATGACATTTCATTTGGCATAGTTCACCAAAATAAATTACGGTAACATTCTGTCATCATTCACCCAAATTCATGTCATTCCAAACCTGCATAACATGATATATTTTGAAGAATATTAATTGTACTATTATTTATATACTGTTTTCTATTTTTCTATTTTTATTTATATATAAATCTTTTGTTAATATTAAGATATTTTATTTTTATATTTTCAGTTTTCATATTAATTATGTTATGTGCTTCTGTCATTTTTTTTTATTTTATTTAAAAAATAGGCTACTTCTATTACAGTTTTTCTGAATTACTAAAACCCTAAACCCCATTCTCTGAACCAAATTCTCAATAGTCTAAACCAATTTGTCGAATAAATCACTATTTCTGTAAAACATTAAACAAGTTCAGGTAGTTAAAACACTGTTTGCAAATCTCATGCACTCTTTTTGCAAAACTCGAAACACATTCTCACTCACTAAAACACATTTTGCACTGAGATGCACTTATGTTTCAAAATCCTAAACACAGACAGGCGAAAGTTAAACACAACTGCAACACAGTTGTCATCGTTTGCACACAACGACTCAAAATTGTTCACACCTATTTCTAATGATGTGACCAAACCAACTGTACAAAACGCAAGTCAGTTCAGTCCCAAAATTTACTCAAATTGTTGCACTGAATGTTGATACCAACAATGGATGGAAACAATATAAGAGAGAGAGAATGAAGATGATGAGTAAGAGGAGGTGAACAAGCAGGAAGAAGATGAGAACGAGGATGAGCAAGGTGTGGAGAATGTTGTCAAGGCTGGATCTGATTTATGGTTTTTCCCTTTGCCTGCAGAGATGACATTGTCTGAGATGTGGACAAAGTCCTCAGGCCGGACCCGACATGAAGACGTGATGCTGAAGCGGAATGAATCTCTCTCTTTGACCTTGATTTTGCAGTTGCACAACTCTTCTGAGTGTACTGTAACATGCTTTTCATTTAGAGTTTTTTACTGTAACCTTTTTGGCTTTTGCAGTTTGGTCACTGTATTTTCACAGTGTGCAAGTGGTGAATATACAGATATTCGATAGGCCTTCTATTCAATATTCAGTACCATATACATACAATACTATAATTGCAGTGGATACAGTATACAATTTATTCACCTTAAGTTACTATACTTTTTTACGTAATTGCAAAATTTGTTTACTCTGTTACAATATACTTTTGGTCTGTAACTAACTGCATGCTTTGGATTCTGTGTTCTCCATTTTTTGATGTAGTGTCTAACGAATGATCTGTAGTGTTTATAATATTGACTCATGTGTGTATGATCTGAGAGCATTGTTTGATTTTGAGCACAGATAAAATGGTTTTAAGGCAATTGTTTGATTTTGCCAGAAGAGTCAGAGGTTCTGTGAATGTGGTTTGAAAATTTGGTTTTGTGTAGGGTTAGAAAGTGAGTGATGTTTTCAAGAAATGTGTTTCAGCAATTTAGAAAAAAAGTAAGCTTTAATTTATTTATTCGGTTTTAGTCATTTTAAAACGTATTTCTGTTAGTTGCCAAGGCATTTAAGTTTTTCATCTAATATTTATATTTTATTTCATTACAGCTTTATTTCAATAAATGGAAATTATTTTTAATAGTTTTAGTTTTAGTTTTTAATAGTTTTATTTTTACTTTTAAAACTATTTCTTACACAATGAATTCACATTCATTGTGTGAGCAACAACAATTGAAACCAGTGTTAACAACAGCACAGGTTTAAATTTTTGTTGCACACACTATGAATGTCAATGGGGTCCAGAACAACAGAATTGGACCCCACTGACTTTCATTATATGAACAAAAAGACATTCTTCAGAATATTTTCTGTTGTGTTCAGTAGAAGAAAGAAAGGCATACATGTTTTGAAAGACATGAGGGGGAGTAAATAATGATTTTGAACTATCCCTTTAACATTGGAAGAGTGATCACATTTCAGCTCTGTTGATCTTCTAGAAATATCTTGAATACTAGAAGATCTCTACGTTTCTTCTGATTTTTCAGAGTTCCAGAGTTCATTGCAGGGTTGAGAGGAGTCAATGTTGAGTTTATGGTCATGAAACAAACACAGGACAAGATGAAGAGAGGGTGATGGGCACACTGGAGAAAGAGAACAGGAGAAAGCGGAAACAACATTTAAAGGGCAAAAGGAATAGGTAATCATTTTAAATGCTTATCTGGGGAATAGGATATAACGATCTGAGCAGATCCACCATTCCCTGCTCGAACCGACCCCCTTCCCATCCCCTCCCAGAGCACGCTAGCCTCCCTCCGTGAGGGGCGATGACGTCAGGCCCAGTATTTCACGGCCAGACACGGGCGATGACACAGGCAATTTGGCCTGTGAGTTCTCTCCAGCCTCGGACATGGTGTTACGATTACACGCTTCACTGAGGCTCCAACATGCCAAGGAAGGAGGGGGTGGGGGGGGGGTGCTTTTAAACTAACTTTTATAGAGTACAGCTCTATCGATATCTCTCCTCATAAAAATACAGGGTGGCTGATAGATGAGGCGAAACCTGGTCAGGTCAGCTGGAATGCCAGAGAGGTGCCCACAATACCTTACAGAGACAGTTCGGCATCATTTCCTGTTTACAAAATGGGTTCTGTGGTGGTCTTTGAGTTTGATCATGTAAGGTGGATGACAGTAATTGAAACGGACTGGCAGTTTTTTTTTTTACTGGCAGTTTAAGTTTCATGGGCTCAGTGGGTGAAAAAGTGTGCCGGTTTGTGTCCTGTGCTCTACTGAATCACTCCACCATTCAGAGAGGATGTTGGAGGATGCAATTTTTGTTGCTGACCGGAGGATATGATGTACAATAAATACAGACGTAATATGGCACTATTATATAAACTATTCAGGACCATACCAGGTTTTGCTTTTAAACAAACCCCCTAAAGGCTGCACAGCTTTTGCTTGACCTGTACCATGAACGTATGACACTCAACCAGTCTTTACTGTAAACTAATTTTAATTTAAAACCAAATTTTCTATTAGTAATTGGATTGATAACTCAATCGGACTGAAACTCCTGATCCAATTAAACTTGATCTGAATGAGATTGGATTGAAAGGGTCTGTAGACCTGAAATAATCAATAAGAAAAAATTAAGAATGTAAATGCTTGAAACTGGCTATTTTCTCAATCTAATTAAAAAAAATACCTTGCACACAAGTGTAGTGCTGTGATGCAAATGTTTATATATGAATCTGATTGGAAAGTTCAGGGTTCATATAAACAGATAATCGGAAATCTGATTGGATTCATTCGGATTGATGATTCAGATTAACTATCTTATTTTATCCCTATCTTTGATTGATTGTTACAGTTAAATTGTGATGGTAAGTAAATCCAGCAAAATTACTGTTCTCTAAAATGCAGAAAGCACAAACATTGTACAATGGGGTCCACAAATCTGAGACATGGGGAAATGCTTTTAATTTGTTTTTTTCAATGTTTTTCTAATTTTCATTACAACTTTTATCACCAACATAAACAATTGAGTGAAAAGGTATTTTGTTTTAAATATCTGAATTTCATTTTGTTTGTCCCTATTTTGGTATAATATAACTCCACAAGTTTGTCAAACTTGATGATCTGATGATTTGAGAATGAGCATCTTGAGCTTCAATGGAAGAACATTGGGAATTTACATGAACTTTTTTTGTATTGGTGACTTGAAAATTTACATTTGAAATTTTCCATGTTTAAATGCAATATATTTCCATGTTTAAATGCAAAAAACAGAGATTTTCAGACTTTTGAATTCCATTGTGTGTCCTATAGTGTTTTAAAAAACTGATTTGAAGAACACATGTTCTTTTAAGAGATGATAATGTATTACCTATTATTCATCTTTACTAGACTTTCATGACATAAGCATACACTGACAGAAATGCAATATTTCTATCTCACTCAATTCCAACCACAGCCAGGCTCATCCTGTAGGTGTTACGCCTTTTTTTCTGGTTGCATATGTATCTTTTAGCAGTGATCAGTCAGATCCCCTGGAGATGGAAGAAGTACTAGAGTTAGACAAGTCTAATTTTCCTTGCTTCCTCCCCCCCCACCCCCCCCTCTCTCTCTCTCTCTCTCTCTCTCTCTCTCTCTCTCTCTCTCTCTCTCTCTCTCTCTCTCTCTCTCTCTCTCTCTCTCTCTCTCTCTCTCCCTCCTACTCATCACTCTGGGATAGAGGATTAATGTGTTGATGAACATTTGCTCCTGGGTCAGATGGTTTCTTTCATCACCTTTTTCTTTGCTTGCTCTCTCTCTCTCTCTCTCTCTCTCTCTCTCTCTCTCTCTCTCTCTCTCTCTCTCTCTCTCTCTCTCTCTCTCTCTCTCTCTCTCTCTCTATTCCTGGTTCTTTCTCCCTCCAATCTACTTGTGGTGAGAAAGCAAAACAAACTTGAGGTGCGTTAACACCTGACCATGAATCTTCATCTCGTGAAAGACAGCGTGGGTAGCTCTGTTGTTTGAGTTACTGTTACTGCCTCTCGGATCCTTTGCACACAATTAAACAGAAATAAAACAACTGCCCTGACTAGTAGGAAGCCTGAAATTGATAATTGATAGCATTTTTATATAGGACATTTTATATACATTTATGCATTTTTATAGCATAAATACTTTAATGAGTTGAACGTGATTTTAGTCCACTCAACTACCACTTTGATGCTTCGGAAAGTTCATAAAGAGATTGTAAAACTAATCAATTTGAATTGAGCGGTTTAATCGTGAAAGCTCAAGCATGCTTACTTGATGTGCAAAAACCAATGAGGTTCATTCTCATGTTATGCAGCACATTTGAGCTTCCGCAAGAACAAATACGCTTTGTTCATACGCATCAAGCAAGTAAGGTTGAGCTTTTGTTTATTACATATTTTGTTATATGTAAATAAAATCCTAAATTCAATCTGTTTGTCATATAAAGCATTCCAGTCTGTTCAGAAAATTTGGACTAAACTGTTCGATTCATACGGATTAGTGTAACCACTCGTGTATTCACAGTGTATACATTGTCCTGCTGCAACCACTGAAACCTTTTGGACAACGTCAGTCTATGATGTCATGAGAGGAGCACCTGCGAGTATAAGAGGGCGCCTGCAAAATACGTCATCAGCTTTTTTTGTCTTCAGGAGCCGTTTCCTTTGAACACGTGGACAGCCAGATCTAAACATGGCGAGAAGATCTAAGAGTTTTCGTCAGTGTGTTCCTCCGTGTAGGCGCTTCCTTACACCAGAGGAATCACACAAACTGTTTATTATCTGTCTCGGCCCAGAGCATGCATATGCAGATCTCGAGGGAACTGGATGTGCCCACTGTTCTATTTCTATTTCTATTTCTATGAACACTGTTCATGTTCTATGTTCAGTCTCATTTGTGTTTGATTATAACATGTATGACAGTGATGATATACATCGTCCTACTGTCACTGTGGCCAGCTGTCGTGCTCAGTCTTCTGAAGGGTTGAGCACGCCTTTTGAAGCGTTCCTCTTTTTTGTAAAGGGTGGCTTCTGTAATGCCCTGAATGGGACAAGTGCTCCTGCAGTCTAGGGCCAGTAACTAGTCTTGGAGTTATTATTATTCTAAAACTTGGTTTGCTCTCTTCTTGACATCAGTTGGCTTAGCTTCCCTTCATGGGGATGCACAGGTGCTCCACTTCCGGACAAATTTTTTTGGGGGCGAGGGTTTGGGGCTTTCCAGGAGGGGAATAAGGTTGAAGCCAGTAATGTTGGCCCAAAAGCTAGCATTTTGTCAGCTCCCTTTTTATATATGTTTTTTGTAGTTTTTTTATAGGATAGAGCAAGGAGGTTAGGACTGGAATATAATATCCTTCATTCCTCTTAATTTTTCTCGGAAAGATGCTGCTCTCCTATGGAAACTCTAAAAGCAATTTTGTAATTTAATCAGGGGTAAGCCACAGAAGCATCCTCCTCAGAGGCCTAGATTATGGTTGCTTGGGCACACCTTACATGCTCTGCTTTCATGGTGGTTAGCCGAAGTGATAAGTGTAGTAAGCACACGACTTGATGCAGCTCATAGATTTCCTTTGGTTTTTTATTTGAGCTATTTCATATAGAGCTAATTCTCCCCCAGTCATGAGTTTTTGAGTCTGGATGCTAGAGTTGTAGGCATACTATTCAATCCCTTACTCTTGTTTCCCTTAGGCTCCCCCTTGAAGGGCAGCAGCAATAAGGTGGTAGCCTGTAGGCTAGTTAGCAGACTCCATTTCTTACCTCTTAGGGTAGAGCAAGAAGAACAGAACTAGAAGGGGTTACTCACATGTCTACTTCTGTTTCTTTTACTTCCTTCTCCATTATTTGGAGCCTTAAAGAGGGACATCGCTACCCTTTGGGAAGGTGCTCTCTAGGTCAATTTAATTTAGTCAGGGCATGAGCTGCACCTCCCCTGTTGTCTGGGGTCTTTAAGTAGGGCATGGCTCACCTGCAGCCTCATTCGGGTATAGAGCCTGGGTAGTGAGAATAATTAGTGCTATGCTCTCATGTTCCTCCATCCCTAAGTTGGAGTAGCGATTGGCTCCCCCTTGGAAGAGCGGCATTATTAATAGTTAGGGTTGAAAGCTTCTTGTAAATATGCTGCCTGTCATTGCGCTGCTCTGACAATATCCTTTAGAGTACAGCAGGATAGGCGGAATAATAATTAATCGGATTCAGTCTGTTCCTTCCCAACAATGGTTGTGTCCTGAAGTAGGACTTTGCGCTCCCCTATAGCGGGTATCGCTCCTGACAGTTTTTTGCATTTAAACATGGAAATTAGGGCTGTCAAAAGATTAATCGCGATTAATGACATCCAAAATAAAAGTTTGTGTTTACATAATATATGTGTGTGCACTGTGTATAATTATTTTGTATATATATAAATACAAACACATGCATGTATATATTTAAGAAATATTTGCATGTATGTACTGCATATATTTATATATAATTTATATTATATATAAATATAAATATTTTATATATAAATAAAAAAAATCTTAAATGTATACATGCATGTGTGTGTATTTATATATACAAAATAATTATACAAAGTGCACACACATATATTATGTAAACAAACTTTTATTTTGGATGCGATTAATCTTTTGACAGCCCTAATGGAAATATATTGCATTTAAACATGGAAAATTTCAATTGTAAATTTTCAAGTCACCAATACAATAAAGTTCATGTAAATTCCCAATGTTCTTCCATTGAAGCTCAAGATGCTCATTCTCAAATCATCAGATCATCAGGTTTGACAAAGAGTCAGGTCCTGACCTATGGCCTCCTCGCATGTTATAAAAGCACTTGCTCAATTAGTGCTTGTAAGTCTGAGAGCAGGTCCCTGAGATGACTTGGACAGGGTTGAGCTCTCTCCCCTATGTCTCTAGGGTAGATAAGTTTTAGCTCTCCTGCAGTTTCCTTGGGGGTTGAGTTGAGTTGAGAGGAATGCCAACAGATTTTGTTATACAACTTCAGACAACGGTCAAGCTGAGGGCATTCCCCATAGCATCGACTCCAGACACAGCGTGTTGTTCCACTTCTCAGGGAACCAGGGTTACAGTATTAACCTGAGATGTTTTTCTTATCTTATCTCAAAATCTTTCAAAATCTATTATAAATAAATATTTCAAGTCATAGGGTGACAAAAAGTTTTGGGAAGGAATTAATTATGTCAAGAATGGCAGTTACATTTTATTTGTGATTTCACTAGACCGGAAAGCAGGATGAGTAATGCAGGTAATTGCAGGAGCTGTGCCTGTTCTGTTCTAGGTGAACATGTTGTTTCTTTGCTTCTATCTATCCAAGAAAGAAGAGAGAAATATGTTTCCAAACTTGCATTGGAGGAAGCAACTTTTGCTGATGTGATATATGAGGCACTTTCTCCCTGTCCATTCCAGCCTTGTAGGAGGCAGCTTCATCCCTCTCTGCTGGGGAGCTCAGATTTATGGAGCTGAAACTGTATGCCTGTATATATGCTTTTCAGCCTGTGCTCCCTCTCTATCAACATCAATGTAGTTTATATAAAGAAGCGAATCACATTTATTTCTTGAAGCAGTTAATTCAGCATGGACACATCGGGCAGTTGTCCAAGCAGGCGGGCCGCCTTTTACAGGCCATATCTGTATTTCTCAATGGTTTACAGCGAGATTTCTTTATTTGTGTAACATTACCGACTGGGTGCCTCATTTGAACTCCGGATGTCTCACTGGCAGTATGGGATGAAAAAGCTGGCCAGCAAACATGATCATTGCAAGCTCTCTCCTGCGGTGCATCTGTTTCTGGCCGCATGCTTCTCTTGCAGCGCTCACCCTCCTGTTGTTTAGTCATAAACGAATATAATATCTTTAGCATGCCCCGGGGCCGGGGGGCTACTGCCTCTCAAGGCTGCCGGTCGAGGATGTGTCCAACTGCATCCGTAAACAGACACCCGGCTGAGCGCACATCCTCGGTCCGGCATTGTAAATACACTGGCACTGAACGCACTCACAGTGAAATGAGAACAGTACATAATCCTGCACACATGAGAGCAATCAAAAAATGTGTTTCTAACTAGTCGGCCCTCACCTTCTCCCGCCCTTTTCCTTGTTCTATCCGTCACTGTTCCCCAAAGCTATATATGAAATCCTTCACTCCATGTCCATACTGTAACGCTTCGATTCTCAAAACATCCATTCGCTAATGTACGGTGGTACTCAATTCTGAACATGAAACCCATGGATAACAGGGTCCATCTGTAGCATACTTTGTGTGTGTGTACTGGAGTGATTGTGAGTGCAGAAAGTAAAGACATTGTTCTAGGCCTAATAAATCAAAAGGATTGCAATACATTGCAACATCGAGAAGACATTTTTGATGTTCTGATGCAATGTATGTATGTGTGTGAGAATGAGAAGTATGTGGGATTTCTGTCTATAAGTGTGTATTTTTGACCTGTTCACCACCCCTGCTGTGTGTGCATGGTATCCTCCCTCCATTTATCACTGTGCAATCCCCAGAGGAAATGAGAGGCAGGGAGCAGTTCCCTTGGTGCAGGGGAGATATACGGCTAGCTCTGCCCAGGCAGACAGCTTCCTCTTCTGACAAATGGACAGAGGCAGGGGCCCAGAGCCAGCCTGGACCGTCCACACAACCATATCCTTTGTGGACCAGGCATCCATCTCTCAATTACTGAAAATTAAAGTAATTTCAAAATAAAGAAAACTTTTCTAAAACTGAGTAAGTCACGCTTTAAACCTGTGATAATGGATTAAATTAAATAAAAAATTAATTTTAAATGATAGTGCAGGCAATATTTGCATCCTTAAGTGCATAATTGTCAGTGTTATTTTACTATTATTTAATAGGCCTATAGTATTTATTAATATTTAAAATTAGTTTTTTTATTTTAATTTTAGAAATTTAATTAGGTGATTTTGTCATTGTATTAGTTTTTATTTTATTTTATTAATATTATTTAGCTTTAATTTAAACTCCTGTTTTAGTTTTAGTAATTTTTTGTACTTCAACTTAAAATTATATTTATTTCAGTTAGTTGCCAAGGCAACATTTCTAATTTTTAAGTTTTTTAATTTTAAGTTTTTCATCCAATATTTATATTTTATTTCAGCTTTATTTCATTTGGTAATTTATTTAAATTTCTAATTGTTTTAGTTAACACATATATGTGTGTGTGTGTGTGTGTGTGTGTGTGTGTGTGTGTGTGTGTGTGTGTGTGTGTGTGTGTGTGTGTGTGTGTGTGTGTGTGTGTGTGTGTGTGTGTGTGTGTGTGTGTGTGTGTGTGTGTGTGTGTGTGTGTGTGTGTGTGTGTGTGTGTGTGTGTGTGTGTGTGTTTGTGTGTGTGTGTGTGTGTGTGTAGAAAACCTAACCTAACCTAAACATAACCCTACCCATAACTTTTCCCTAAAATCAAAGGGAAATAAGTGAAAAACACTGATGCACCTACCCCTAAACCTGACATAAATTGTAAACTTGTCCCTCAAATCTGACTGGTTGGTTGGGATGTTATTTCAGGACCAATAAAGGTGTTGACCCAGGAACATGTTGTACTTGGTGAAATCACATTCACAGCATCTGCACCTGATTTATCTGTCAGTGTTTTGTTTCTCTCGGTGTCCCACCTATCTCCTCCCCCACAGTTGGTTCCTCTGTCCTGAGTTACTGCTCCTCACTCTTCTTGCCTTCCTGTCGCTCTCATTAATCTTGTACAGGAAGAGAAGACAAACTGCTTCAAGATCGTGATGGTAACCTCACTGCTTTTCCCAGCTTTAGGTAATGGAGAGAATCATATACAGGTGTGAAGTGAATCTCTTTCATCCATCCACCTTCACTCCCTTAATAACGCTTCAAACAGATTACTGGGAAGAAATGCTAAGGTAAATGAAAAAAGGGAACAGGGAAAAAAGTTAAAGGTGTTTGTATATATTAAATTCTATGTTCAATACTTAAAAAAAAGAAATCACCATTTAACACTTTTCGGTCAGATTTTTTGCTGATTTGCTGCCTTAAGAAACGTTTATTATTATTATCAATGTTGAAAGCAGTTGCCCTGCTTAATATTTTTTGTGGCAAACATGATGCATTATATAAATGCCTTTACTGTCATTTCAATTTAATACATCTTTGCTAAATAAAAGTATTACCTTATTTCATTAAAAAACCTTACTGACCTCAAACATTTGAACAATAGTGTAAATATTTGCAGTCTATCTATTGCTTGCAAAATGGCTGAGAAAGATGCCTTTTGACTGCATAATGATGCACATCTTGCACCAGCTCCACATTCAGTATAAACATTGGATTAATAATTTGGGAAACCCTACAGTATTTGAAAAAGGTCATGCTATAGTGGTGCAAAAAACTATACACCTCACCTTTAAAAGAACAAATAATGACTGAACAAGAAAGTTTTAGAGAGAAAGACCCCTGTGGAATGGTAAGGCGCCGTGATATGACATGTCTGGCTGCAGATTCTTCTACGCTGCAGGCTGCTAATGATCTCTTAACTGTAAGCGGGAGAAATCTAGGGTGGTTACTGATGGTCACAGACCTGTCCGAGAGCATGGGGAACACATATTACTGATGATAGTCCCCTCACACCAGAAAGGCTCCAGATCACTTATGGGAGTCTGGGATTCTGGAGAATCTAGCATTCAGAATATGCTCAATGAGCATGGCAGAAATCATGACTTTTGGCCAGTCCAATACTGATGTCTAATGTCAGAATATAAAATGAGGCTCATGGAGAGTCATTTATTTCACATGCAGCCATTATTCCGAGATCATATTTTAAGTATAGTATTCACAAACACACACCCTTTGAAAGCAAATTAAACTCCCAGCTGTTTAATTCATTTCAGTAGGGTTTCCTTTTCTCCTCATATTTCAGTATAATTTTAGCACTTAGCCACACTTTAACAGATTTATTTAAATTCTGAGTTATGCAACTAATGGTAGATTGTAGTGTAATTGTTTTAGAAAGGAAATTAAATGTCAAACATGAAATGTGTTAGTGCAGCTTTAGTAGCCTACACTTTTAATAGATTAATCTAATGGGCAAAAATCCCATTTCTATAATTGTACACACCGTATCCAGGCGGTGTTCCTGTTGAGAGGGAAAAATGTTGGCAAAGCGAAACGTACAAGGCCTTATGATTGTTTTCTTTTGTGACATACTAATCTCCTCCATTTAGTCTCATGTAAAAGCAGTCTAAGTTATGAATGGGTCACATTATCTGTGTGATACCGTTTATAATCATCATTCAAAGTGGAAAAGGGAATATGATACCCACCGCAAGCATTTTTTTTTTGGGGGGGGGGGGGGGGGGGGGTCACAGATACAGTTCAGTTTTGACAGGCCTGGGTTAACTTATGCACTGTATGTTCACTGATTTATGGGAAACAGAAAGTGATGATGCCTATCTCATATTCATGTGTCCACAATGCCCTGCACTGGGCTGCTTTTATGTGCCATAGTGGGCAACTGTTGACCAGCTGTTTGAAGAAGCTGCAGTTGTGTCTAGCACTTACCGGCATCCCTCTGCAACAAAGAGACACCTGTAGATGCATCATGCAACAGATATTTGCACACACAGTAGAGGACGGGAAGTGTATATAGGCGGGGTGTATAAAAATGCCAGCTCTGTAATTCATGTGTGCCGGTTCATTGATCATTAGTGGTTGGAACTTCAGTTGATTTGTGAATATCCTTGTGTACATGGGAACTTCATACAGTAAGATCTCACAGAGGGGGAGATTTATATCCCCAGCCTGCCAGTTGGGGAACATGATTAACCAAAATTCCTTCATCTTTTGCCAGTCTCTCTGTCCCTCTCTTTCCAAATGTTTCAATTTTCTGTGTTTTATAGGCATGACATATAATGGTTCGTAGTCTAATAGCAAATGGAAAAGTAGAATTGTGTGTGATAATAGTTACAAAGGAAGAAAACAATATAAATAATAATACAGTAATAATGTCAATAAATGTTGTAATAATTAATATGTAAAAAATAATAATAATGTAAAAAATGAGTAATGCATCATAAAATTATAACAATCTCTAAATATTTATATATTGGAAAAAAAACTTTAAAAAGTACTTATACTGTTTTAGCAATATTCTAAGACTGTGATAATACTCATAAATAATAGTAATAAAATATAAATAATATTACATTTTAATTTGAAACAATATTAAATATTATAGTATGTTATATACAATGTTTATACATTTTAAATTTATAAAGATAAATATTTTAGTTAAATGGTCAAAATGTGAAAGAAGTATTTTATTGGCAATGTTCTATGAGTGTGTTTAATACATACTGAACAAATGAAAATAAAAATCTGAAAATGAAAAACTAAATAAAAATACTATTTAAAAAAAAGGGATAAATAATTGGATGACATGTATTCCATTAACAGTCTTCGCAGTTAAACTGTTAGATGGTGGTCTGACTCTGAATTCAGCAAAACATTAAATGTATTCTTTCTGCTGCCAGCTCTCAGTGACTGTGGTCTGGCAAGGCAAGTGTCCTGTAGGTCAACTGGCATGATTTATTATACTTTTATTTTTTTCTAATTAACATTTAAAGGTGTGAAACATCAATGAGCTGTGGTACCCGGCTGATGACCCTATAGCCTGCCAATATGTAGACACCGGAGAAGGTACGTCAGGCAGCAATGCCTTAGCAGGTAAAGATCTACCTGTGTAATGTTTGTTATTATTAAATTATTTGAAATGATTCAATTATAAAATTATTAAAATATGTGGTTATATATCTCACATATATATCTCAGGTTTTCCTGCTGCTTCCTTACCTTCAAAAAACTATCTCAGTTCTGCCCATCTTCTCCCTGTTCATTTCCTCTCCAGCAGTTCTAGGTGTAGTTGTCTGGCAGTCTGATGTAGTCTTGCAACCATCACCTGCTGAATCCCTCTCTTCGTGTTCCCCAGCCCCCACAGATTGAGTTACACCAGATGTGGAGCCTTGCTGTTGGGAAGGCTAATTGTTTTTCATTGCTACAATCTCATTGGAGTTTTTTTTTTTTTTTTTTTTTCACATGTTCATAAATGTATTTAACATTAGTTTTTAGTTCTTCTTTTTCAGACGTCCCAGGCCACAGTCGTGTCTAGTGAGGAGAGCAGAGCTGAGAGAGGAATGACTTGCTCATTGAAGTACATGGAACATTTTTCTCTGCCAGCTTCAACCACTGGAGTTGAGCAAAGCCATAACCATGATAGATTGTCCCCATGTGAGCATGTGTGGGTTTGCGCAGGTTTGTACCTGTTTGTTTGTGAATATAGTGTCTATTTACACACACAGACACACTCTGGGCCTGGCTGAATGTGTGTCTGTGACCATTTCAGACAATTTGTGCAGCAGGGTGTGTAGCTCTTCGCTTTGCTGAACGTGTGTATGTGAGCTTCGGTCTCTCGGGCCAGGCCATAACAGTGATGGATGGTCCGTGTGTGGAGGCCGTTATTATTTGTTATGTGAGCGGGTGTGTGTGACAGCCGTTGTGGGCCGTACACCTGCTGTGCGAGCTGAGAGGCCGAGCGGGAAGAACAGCTGTAAGCATTGATTTAGCAGCTCACTCCACAGTCTGCAGGAACAAATCATGCAACAGCTAATAAAACCTGCCTTTATGATCACGGCCCAACTGCCCCCAAAACAACTGGCTACATCATGTGTTTCTCTAACACCCGCTATTGCTCAAAATTAAACCCTGGACTAAGGTGTCATTTCTGGCCTCTGCAGGTTTAAACGTCTGAGCTAACGAGTTTTTGAAGTTGATGTGAAACCAAATGCAGAATTTTTTTTTCTCACTTTTTGGAAAAAAAATGTAACATTGTAGGTTGTGAAAGCAGGGTATTAAACTTTACCTATCAATTGATTTTAAAAAAAAAATCACATGACATGCTAATGAAATTATTTGCATATATCAATATTTGCTGAGAAAATATTACTTTATTAGATTATTGTGGCAGATATTAAATAGGCCATGTTTATAAATTGGGGTCACGAGAAAACTTTGAGAGACAAAAAAAGATTTTACAAAATTAGTTTTAGGGCTATCAATCTTCATCTTCATCTTCATGTGCACGTTAAAGGATAGTTCACCCAAAAATGAAAATTTGCTGTTAATTTGCTTACCCTCAGAACATCCAAGATGTAGGTGTCTTTTTTTCTTCAGTAAAAATGTAAAGAATATTTTTAGGTGAAACTGTGGTCCTTGGTGATTCATAATATAATGCAAGTCAATGCCTTTGAGAGTCAAAAAACATAAAGCCGAAACAAAATCAACACCGGTGGTGGCTTGATTTGTGAAGGATCATGTGACACTGAAGACTAAAATAATGGCCATCACAGGAATATATTACATTTGAAAATATGTCACAGTGTTACTGTTTTTACTGTATTTGTGATCAAATAAATGCAGCCTTTGTGAGATTAAGAGACTTTTTATATTTTATTATATATTTTGATGGCAGTTAAAAGTATTTAAAATTATTATTAATAATAAAAATCAAATTTTAAATAAAAATTATTAATAATTTCTTAATTTCATAAACACATAAAAGTCAATTATTATTATTATTTTTACATTTCTTTATAAATGGCATCAAAAAGTTTAGAAAACACCTGGAATACTGTGGGCATTGTAGGCCCAAAAATTCACTATATTGTTTTATTTCAATATCATTAAACATAAGCCTTTTACTGGCTTGTAGTCCACAGCCGTACATTTTACTATTGAGTTTGTCCGTGTGCCCAACACGTTTTTGCATGAAGTTTCTGGTAGTTTTTAAGTGTTTGGTCTTTACAAACATAGACATCTTTGGCTGTTGCATTGTGTCTTGCACCATGAGCGACGTTTTTAAAATGCGCTGTCAAATTTAAAACAGTTCAAAGCATCTCAAAACTTCTTCACTTTGAACAGTGCGTGAACGGCTCCTTGGTCACTTTCTGCTGCCAACTTTCAGTGACTGTCCTGTTGGCAAGTGTCCTGTTGGACAAGAGGCATAACTTATTAAATGTTTCTTTTTATTTGTATTAATTATTAAATTATTTGATATTATTTATGATATATTTTGTTTATTATTACTAATTATTTTTTTATATATTCGTAATAATCAAATGTGTTAATTTCATTCTTTTGGTGTTCAGAAGGTTCATGTGCTGGTGTCATCTCAAGACTGTTAGCATTCCTGAAGGAGATTAGCTTTCTGATCCAGGCCTGTGTGTCTTTACACAGCTGTATGTTTGCTGTCTGGCCTGTGTTAGGCTGTGTCCCATAACATTGGCCCCATTGTTAGTACCGGGAGCTATGGTGTGTAGACAGACAGAGAAAGGGGGACCAGCCGAATACCAGAAGATTGGACATGGCTCCTGTTTCAGAGAAATCGACATGACACACACACAAACACAAACTAGAATGACACATATACAATATATGGCCAATCAGTATGTTGACACCCAAAACACCACAGCCACAGCCTCAAAATGATGGGCGTTATTTGAGACATATGAACTAAAATATGTGGTTATATATCTCACACACTGAGATTCACAGCAAAGAAAAATTCCTTTCTAGATATTTTAAGGCCAATTCACCAATGAAGTCCAGACACGCACATAAACAACCAAACATGTACAAACATTTTTTCAGCAACCATTTGCTTCTCTATCCACACAGTATCTACAGCCTGGTGACAACTGGCCCATGGAGTGCTGGTGTGATGCTGTCATAGCTGGAGAGTCGGCCACCTGTTAAATGGCTGGGGTGCTACACTGTCAGAAGAACTGGAATATTTGACACACAGGGTGCTACACTGTTATAAGAACCGTAATATTAAGCAAGCTGGGCGCAATGTTGTGATAGCCACTGGAACATTGTTAAAGAAATCACATGTTAAGCCCAGATGGGCCCCTGGTGCTTTGGTGTGAACGTGTGGACTGGCTGTGGCTTATTGTGCTCGACCAGTGCTTGTTAGTAGTTGGTTATTTCAGGGTGATATAAATTTTATATAAAATTATATATTGATGATATTAAAGTATACTATCAGATTAAATGAAAATCAGGCACATTTTTGCTTCAGGGGTTGTTATTGTGTATGATATGTCATTTTTATGTATTTTGACTCTAAATTACATCAAATCAAATCAATCTATTAAATAATGTGAGCACACACTTATGAACAGTAAGAACAGTTTTTACAGTGCTTTCATCATCTCAAACTAATGCTTGTCAATGATTTTTGCAAAAATTGTGTGAACATCACTGAGCGTTGACAATTACTATATGCTGAATTATGTAATGCAGTGAAATCGACAATAAATGACAATAATTGTTGCATGGATCTAATGAAATAAAATAAAATAAAAATAAATAAAACCAAAACAGATAAGTAATTACAAAATGAAATTGAAATTACAGAATTGCATACAAATCATGTTGAAAGATTACAGTATATGCAATGCTTTTTTTTTTTTCAGTAATGCACAATATCTATCACATTATTTTCTACACACATTATATGTTCTGTATGAATAAAAATCCCAACAAGAAAAAAAAAATGCAATAAAAAAAGAAACATCCAATACTCCTTTGCACACTTGTGACATCTGGTCACCCTATACTCTTTACATCTGTGCAGGGTTGTTATTGTTAACTAAAACCAAAAATAAACTAAAATTAAACTAAAGATAAAACCAAAATAAAAACCTTTTGTTACTTGAAATAAAATCAACTTTGATTAAAAAAAAAAAAAAAATTATATATTTTTTTATATATATATATATAATTTTTGACATTTTATTTAAGGCTAGTTGCCAAGACAGCATTTCTCATTTTAATTTAGTTTAGCATGATGTACTAAAATAACTAAAACTGAAATAAAAATGAATACAAATATGTATAGACATATTAAAAACTAATAAAATTGACAAAAACAAACAAAATGACCAAAACGTTAAAATTAAAACAGAAATGTAAAAATAACTTATTCAAAAAACTAGAATTTCAATGATACTTAAATAATAATGGCTCTGATACATCAATTTCGTAATGATTAATTAGTAAACATTTCTTTAAAAAAGGCTTTTTTTTTCTGTGGATTTGAACTGTATTTATAAATCATTCATTTATTCAATTTAAAATGAGTTTCAAAGGCCAATAAAAGGCTGAATACTATATGAATAAAAGATGGTAGATATACTGACTGTAATGTAATGTAACAAGCCTTTTAAATCCCCTACAATATTTGAGGTGGCAGTTATGAAATGTGAATGAAGAATCTGAGTAAAACTGCATTGCTGAGAGATTGACTTTGACAACTCAGTCTCACACACTCCGGCTGCCTATGATATCTGTTTCAGGAGTCCCGCAGGAAAGTTTGGAACCGATATGCTAAAATAATCATCCGTCCTTCCGGGTGTGTGTGTGTGTGTGTGTGTGTGTGTGTGTGTGTGTGTGTGTGTGTGTGTGTGTGTGTGTGTGTGTGTGTGTGTGTGTGTGTGTGTGTGTGTGTGTGTGTTGGCCTGCTATCCTTATGTTTTTTCCATAGACAGATCTGGAAAGAAAAACCTAACATTTCAAGAAGACCTACAGCTGCAGCATTTCATCACATTTTTATTACAGGTGCATATACAAATTACTAGCCACTGTTAAAGCAACGGACCTGAACATGATTAAAACTACTCCTCACAATTCATGAATCCCAGGGTTGTCCCACTCCAGCTGCGGTTCTTTCGATGGATGCAGAGAAGGCGTTTGACAGGCTGGAGTGGGACTACCTCTGGTCTATTTTGGAGGTGTTCGGTCTGGGCAAAGGCTTCATAAACATGATAAGAGTTTTATATAGTAACCCCTAGGCATCTGTTATGACTAATGGAGTACATTCTTTACCCTTTAATTTACAACGAGGCACAAGACAAGGGTGCCCATTATCCCCTATGCTATTTGCAATGTCACTCGAGCCCCAAGCCCAACTGATAAGACAGGAAAATGTCTGTTCAATCTCAGTTAACTCTCATAAGCAACATATATCACTCTATGCCGATGATATTTTACTGTTTATCTCGGATCTTCAAGTTTCTTTTCCCCAGATACTGAAGGTATTTGAAAAGTTCAGTGGGCTCTCTGGGTACAGAATTAATTGGGATAAATCAGCTTTGCTTCCACTTAATACCATGGCTAAGAAAGTTAGACTACCTTGTAATATCTCCATACAATCTTCACTAAGTTACTTAGGCATTGTTGTTTACTCTTCCCTCCATGGCATACCTGATGCCAATTATCTACAAATTCTAACTAAGGTTGAACAAGATCTCCAAAAATGGACCTCGTTGCCATTATCATTACATGCCAGAATAGCGAGCGTTAAAATGAATGTTGTGCCACGAATCAATTTTCTTAGCTCCATGATTCCGTTACCTGCGCCTAAAATGTTTTGGCACAAACTCAATTTTAAAATTCGTAAATTCATCTGGAATGGCAAGCAACCCAGATTGAAATTTGAAACACTGCAGCGTGCAAAACATAATGGAGGATTAGCGCTTCCGAATTTCGAATTGTATCATAGGTCCTCTCAAATCAAATTCATTAAGGATTGGCTAGACCCGCTCTCTAGGGTTCCTTGGAGAGAGATAGAGGAGAGCTTAGCCGGCAAACATAGGTTACAAGATATACTGTTTTCTGGACTAAACAACAAGCAATGTTTGCAAGCTTTTGGTCCAATCATGGCCTACAAGTAGTCAATTTCAAACTTATGGAAAAATGTATTAATTTTTCGCATATTTGGCACACCCATACACCTATTTGGTATAATAATAATATCCGTTCGGGAGGTACACCCTTTTTCTCTAGAGACTGGATGCAGAAGGGCATTTATACATTGAAAGATATTGCTGGTCCTAAACGCTTGTTAAGCTTTCAAGAACTGTGTGAGAGGTATGGACCAAAACCCTCTTCTTTGTTTTTATATCTGCGCCTAAGGTCGGCCATGAAGGCCTATGGGGTGCCCTGGGGGGAAACACTTCCTATACATCCGATCATTGCTTGGTTTGAGTCGTCCTCTTCTAGTCACTTCACTTCATGGATGTACGGGAAGGCCTTAGAGGCTTCAGCAAATCGCCTAGCTATAAAGCGTGCATGGCAAAGAGACTGTGAACAACAGGAGGATGTCACCGACTGGGGAAGAGTATGGCAGAACATTTTCACTTCATCTAGGAATCCTAATCACCAACTGATTCACTATAACTTCTGTCACAGAACTTATTGGACCCCACTCAAAAGACATCGTATTGACTCCTCCTTCAGTCCTTTTTGCGATAAATGTCCTGACCAACAACTTGGTTCCTTTTTCCATATGATGTGGGAATGTGAAAAGGTTAAACATTTTTGGACTGAGGTATGTGGTATCTTATCGAAAATCATTGAATATCCGATTTCCGGTGATACCCTCTGTATTATTACTGAATGATGACTCTCAGTTTGACTTCTCTAAGCTGCAAAAAATTGTCTACCTGGCCGGTTTAACGTCTGCAAAAAAACTTTTAGCTCAACACTGGCTCCCACGACATACCTTGGATATATTCAAGTGGTTGTTTCAACTTCGGGACATTATAATGTTAGAAATATCCACAGCTCGGGTGAACTTGGCTCAAATCTCAACACTAAAAATATGGACAACAGCCGCTGATAAGGTCTCCAAGTATATTGCGCAAAGCAATGTTCAGGACTCAGTTTGAATCACTTCAACACTTTATCCCATTTCTCTATTTTTTATTTTTATTTTTTATTGTTTTTTATAACTGTTTTATCATTCCTGTGACTGTTTTTCTGTTGACTTATCTGTCCATTTTGTACCCCATTTTAAAGAGACCGCGGGGTGGGTGGGAGGGATTGGTAGATAGGTTGTTGTTTGTTGTGATTCTTTTTGGCATGTTTATTGTCAAAATTTAAAATCTAATAATAAAAAAAAAAAAAAAGATAATCAAAAAAAAAAAAAAAACTACTCCTCACATGCCTCCCTTCATGATATTGTGACCTCTCCCATAATGCACTTTACAATATTTCGAAATCCTTTTTGAACAGGGTCCTGCATGACAGAAAAGGTATTTTGGCAAAGTATAAATTATCATATCATACAATAAGGAACCACAGTAATGGAGTAATGGGTGTGCCGAAAGGTAGGGGCGTGGAAAAAGGTCTTTTTATTGGTCGCGAAAGGTGTCTGTCTGTTCTTCAGTTTTTGTTGTTGTTGTTGTTGTTGTTGTTGTGATGATTCGATTATTGTGTCATACAACAAATTATGTATTGCCTCACAAGACAATAATTGCCCAATTTTGTTTATTTTCGTCAATTTGCATGTCCATTGATTATATTTCAACTACTGTATCTAGCCAACATTAGCATGATCACACTTTATTATTGTTGATATGTAACTATCACTTCAGGTAAAGGTTGTAAGGTGGGTGCCAGAAAGTCTGGGCTACCCCTCGAGAGAACAAAAGGCTCTCCTGAGAATTAACATTTAAACCCTCCCTTGCATAATTATGTAAGCAACATTCAAGACGCAGCACACAGTGCAACTCACACCTCACTTTGACAATCTCCCCCTTCTCCTCCTCACCTGAAACTCACTGAAAACCCATGAAATGTTAAGTGTGTACAAAAAAGTAACTATACAGGTTTGGTTTCATTTAAAATGGTCTCATTCTCCCAACCATAATGAAAAGCTAAAAGAAGTTACAAAATATGAGAAAAGTGATGTGTCCCTTTAAGGTGTTCCCTCCCCCAGATTCTCCATTCTGATCTCACAGTTGTGAGCCCCTCACTAGGGGACCAAAATCGAATTATAATGACAGCCACCACCATTTGGTAAGCAAATTGAATGATCTGGGTTTATAAGGAAAATGGGCAAAGAGGTTTGTGGAATCTGTAACTTGATTTCCCACACGATCGCTGTGTGTAGTATTACGTTGCAAGGTAAATATTTCTTCAATTCTTCGCTTCCCGAATTGTTGTTATGAGACAACAATTCGGTTCCGTTTCCGTTTAGAGCAGCGAAATGCTGTTTGATCAACCTAAATCTGGGTGTGCCTTACCTCTGTCTTAATTTAAAGTTACTTTAGATAAGTATACGTGAGAAATCACGGGCTTGTCCAATCCAAACTATTATAAGAGAAGTATAGTTGGTCGACTCATACCAATAATAGTGGCCAAAACCTCGACTAAAGTAAAACGATTAAATGAAGTTCAAGTGTATGCAATTCCATGGGGGCTATCAAAATATCTTTTGATCAAGTAAGGGTGAATCCGACCCTCTAAGATATTAGCCAATTACCTCTGTTTGATGAACAAAACTGCGAGCTTGTGTCGTGAGACCTGCGGAAGACGCAGGACCTCTAAGGGATATAGCTTCCTAATCTGAGCGGGTAAAACATAATTAAAGAGTTAAAAAAGAATAATCAAGCATTCGCTCACTTTTAATGATACCCAGATATCATTAAAACGCTTTTCATTTATGGAGTCAGATGAAATAACGAGTCAATACAATGAAAAAACGTATTTCATTTAATCTTGAATGTTGCGGAAAAGGAAAGACAGTAACACGCAGAGACCTTCACCCGCTGATCGGAAAACCTTCTTTGGGCCGATCCAGCCGGGCTTTACAAGGTATTACAGAACAGTGTTGAGGAAGCTGCTTTGAAACTGCAATTCATTACCAAGTAGTTAAACTACAGTCAACCCCTTTTAAAGATTAAGTTTACCTGAAACAGACAAACCAGTGTCATGATAAAGTCTGCAAGCACAGAGATAATTTTGTAAATGAACTGTTTAAAGCCCAATTGAAATATGCTACGTTTGCATTGTAGTAGGAGATGTCGGTAGACACAGAAGAGACTTACAACTAATCTAAACCTCATCAGGATTCGTGAAAAATTCCAGTCTGGTTTTGGGATAGTACTGAGTCTCAGGGACGTGCACAGACATTTTGAGGGGCAAGGGCTCAAGTGAAAAAAAGGGCACTTCTCATAATTACGTTTTTTTTTAAAAACTTTTTTTAATGCTTTTTTTTTTTTTAAAGCACTAGTTTAGGTAACACTAGTGTTGAAAAGGTAACACAAGTTTAGGATCTAATGCTCACTATTAACCAGTTTCATTACCATGCAAAGTCAGGGTTTTATAATCACTGTGGTCCAAAATGTGAAGCAGGGAAGGGAAAATTTTGATTTCTCTGATCTACATATGTGCATTTTAAGATGTTTTGAAGGCCAAAAAAATTGGATAACAGCTTTAAAACCATGTCAGTGGGCAGCTGATTATTTTTCTCTCCTCATCATCACACTCTTTTTCTCTTTGTTTTTATCTTGCCCTGTCTCTTCCCCAGTCTAAAGCTGAGCTTTGACTGATATAGGCTTTTCATTTTTGTCTGTCATTGAAGAAAGTAAACATAGGGTCAACTGATAGGTTGATTTTGCCTATGAATGAATCCTTTTCTCAGATGCGTTTATTTACTGAAAGCTACTAAAGCTAGGTAATTAAGTTTATTAAATGCATTCACAATATGTAGGCTACACATTCATTATTGATCTTATGCCTAATACAGGTCCGTAGACAGGGCTTTATAATCAGAGGTCCTAAATTTGAGGTTGGTAGGGGGTTCAAATTTTTTATTTGTCTGATATGTGCATTTCAAGACGTTTGAAGACCCCAAAAAGGGATAAGAAATAGCTTTATTAAAACCATGTCAGTGGGCAGTAGATTATTTGTCAATACCTGCTCTCTTCTCATCTCCATCACGCTTTCTTTTTTTTCTCAGTCTCTTCATCCCTTTATCTTCCCCTCCTAAAGCTGAGCTTTTTTTTAATTTACCAAAGGCTACAATTTGTATTATATTCTCAATATGTACACATTCATTATTAAACTTGTGCCTAACATGATGAAAACGGCTTTGTTAATGTGTCTTGTCCCCTCACAATGACAGTAAACTAATTATTACATTACATGAGTCACGTTACATAGGCCTATTTTCAGTTCGAAATGGCGAAATTAGACAAAACTATGTTAGTTAGCCTGATTATTTTTAGTCATTCGTTTAACATTTACGACCTAAAAAAAATGTCAAATATGAAATGTTAAGTTTAGCTACTTACTTATCTCGCACTTGACCGTACGCGTCGAGTTGCACTGTTAAAATTCGCGCTCAGCAGCTTCTGTGAACATAAAGCCCGCCTACTTTGATTTGATTGGTCATCTCAAATATTCTGACATTGACGAGCAGTGACAGACCAATGAGGCTCAGATGAACACACACACACACACACACACACACCCTGTCCTCTGTTTCTGACGTGCTCGGCGCCGCTGCGGAATGAAGATGAAGAACGCGCTGAATCTGATTATAACAAGACTGAAGCGAACACGAATTTGTGTAGCCTACATTAATCACAAATTTTTAGGGGGGCTAGGCAGAAGTTGGGCCTAGCGACGACCAACAGGAATATATATTATTTTTCAAAAATTAAAAAAGGCACTTTCTCTCCAGGAATTAAAAGGGCAGGTGCTCAAGCCCCTTTTGATGTCTATGTGTGCACGTGCCTGCTGAGTCTGCTCTATTAAGAGTATTAAATAACATTTTGCTATCTGTCGACTTTGGGGATTCAGTCATTTTAGTGCTTTTTGATTTGAGTGCAGCATTTGACACTGTTGACCATGGCATTCTTATTATCCGTAGCCCCTCTTACCTGTGGTGTTCCTCAAGGCTCCGTTTTGGTTCCAACCTTGTTTTCTCTGTATATGCCTTAGGTTACATTTTTAGGAAGCATTGTCTTTTCATTTTTATGCAGGTGACACCCAAATCTATTTGCCTTTGAAACATAATGACAAGAAAGGTTTATACCTTGCTTGCATGTTTAGCCGATAGAAGATCTTGGATGCCTTTAAACTTTTAATACACTGGGTAAAACAATTTTTAATTTTGGCAATTTAAATTCCAACATTAAACCAACTGTGAAAAATCTGGGAGTAAATGTTGATTCCTCCCTTAAGTTTGACCAACATATTAATACAGTAGTGAAGTCAAGCTTCTTTCATTTAAAACTTCTGTCCAAAGTCTTTCCTATCTCGTAAATGTCTTGAAAGAGGCATGCTTTCATTTTATCTCGTTTGGACTTTTGTAATTCTTTATATATTGGAATTTCCCAGTCCTCTGTCACAGCTTCAAATAGTTCAAAATACTGCAGCCAGATTTTTAACTGGGGTCTGTAAGCATGAACATATTACTCCTACTTTAATGTCTCTCAGTTGGTTGCCAGTGTGTTGAATTTAAAATACGGTTGCTTGTTTTTAAATCCCTAAATGGTCTAGCACCTTCTTATTTGTCAGATCTTTTCAACTTGAGTAAGCTGGTCAGATTCTTGCAATCCACAGACAATAATACTCTGTCCTATCCAAGATTAAGATGTTTTTATTTTTAGGACTTCTCTTTTGTACGGCACAGTAGTTGTCACGTTTTATATGTGTTTAGTTATGTTCTGTTATCTTGTTTACCCCTGTCTTTGTGATTTTTTGGTTTAGTCCTGTTAGTGTTTCCCGGTCTGTTTAATTAGTTATTCCCGTCACCTGTGTTCAGTTCATTATCCTATTAGTCCCTGTTCATTTAAGCCTTGTGTTTTCACTCAGTGTTTGTTGGTCGTCGTCAGTGTATGGTTGTGTTATCCCTGAAGTCCTGGAGTTTGTTCTTTTGTTCTTGTTTATTTATGGAAGTTTAAGTTTGTGAAATAAATATCCTAAACTGTAGCTACCGTGTCCTCGTCTTCAGCGTCCTGCGCAACCCTGACAGAACGATCAACCTAGACAAGATGGATTTGGCTGGCCATGACCTGACGGATTACCTCATCAGGATCCTGATGGAGAGAGGTCTCCGCATCACCATTACCCCGGTGATGGCTCCAACCATCTTCGCCATGCCATCCATCCTCATCCATGGTTCTGAAGAGCCCTTTTCCCCGCTGGTTCCGTCCAGCACCAAGCCCTCTTCGCCGCTGGTCCCGTCCAGCCCAGAGCCTTCGCCGCTGGTCCCGTCCAGCCCAGAGCCTTCGCCACTGGTCCCGTCCAGCCCAGAGCCTTCCTCGCTGGTCCCGTCCAGCCCAGAGCCTTCGCCGCTGGTCCCGTCCAGCCCAGAGCCTTCGCCGCTGGTCCCGTCCAGCCCAGAGCCTTCTCCGCTGGTCCCGTCCAGCCCAGAGCCTTCGCCGCTGGTCCCATCCAGTTCCGAGTCCCATGATGTGCTGGCCCCGTCCAGTTCCGAGTCCCATGATGTGCTGGCCCCGTCCAGTTCCGAGTCCCATGATGTGCTGGCCCCGTCCAGTTCCGAGTCCCATGATGTGCTGGTCCCGTCCAATCCTGCACCAGAGCCCACTGATCCTGCACCAGAGCCCACTGATCCTGCACCAGAGCCCACTGATCCTGCACCAGAGCCCACTGATCCTGCACCAGAGCCCACTGATCCTGCACCAGAGCCCACTGATCCTGCACCAGAGCCCACTGATCCTCTTTGCTGCTGGATCCCCCCTTTCCTGTCAATTTCCCCATTAAAATTTTGGGGGGGCACCCACCCGAAGGGTCCTCGCCGCCATGGCCGCCCGAAGGGTCCTCGCCGCCACGGCCGCCCGAAGGGTCCTCGCCGCCACGGCCGCCCGAAGGGTCCTCGCCGCCACGGCCGCCCGAAGGGTCCCCGCCGCCACGGCCGCCCGAAGGGTCCCCGCCGCCACGGCCGCCCGAGGGTCCCCGCCGCCACGGCCGCCCGAGGGTCCCCGCCGCCACGGCCGCCCGAGGGTCCGACAGCTCCGCCCTGGACGCCCGAGGGTCCGACAGCTCCGCCCTGGACGCCCGAGGGTCCGACAGCTCCGCCCTGGACGCCCGAGGGTCCGACAGCTCCGCCCTGGACGCCCGAGGGTCCGACAGCTCCGCCCTGGACGCCCGAGGGTCCGACAGCTCCGCCCTGGACGCCCGAGGGTCCGACAGCTCCACCCTGGACACCCGATGGTCCCACAGCTCCGCCTTGGCCACGCCCATAGCTTGCTCTGTCGTGGCCACGCCCACAGCCTGCTCCGCCCTGGCCAAGCCCACAGCCTGCTCCGCCCTGGCCAAGCCCACAGCCTGCTCCGCCCTGGCCACACCCACAGCCTGCTCCGCCCTGGCCTCGCCCACAGCCTGCTCCACCATGGCCACGTCCACAGCCTGTTCCACCCCGGTTCCCCGAGCTACCAGCTCCGCCCTGGAGGCTTCCCATCCCTGCACCACCATGCCCTCGTCAGCCTCCAGGGCGCCCACCCTCCCACCCCTTTGGATGTTATACGGCGCGAGGACGCGCCTTCGGGGAGCGGGAGGTTCTGTCACGTTTTATGTGTTTAGTTATGTTCTGTGATCTTGTTTACACCTGTCTTTGTGATTATTTTGGTTTAGTCCTGTTAGTGTTTCCCGGTCTGTTTAATTAGTTATTCCCGTCACCTGTGTTCAGTTCATTATCCTATTAGTCCCTGTTCATTTAAGCCTTGTGTTTTCACTCAGTGTTTGTTGGTCGTCGTCCGTGTATGGTTGTGTTATCCCTGAAGTCCTGGAGTTTGTTCTTGTTTATTTATGGAAGTTTAAGTTTGTGAAATAAATATCCTAAACTGTAGCTACCGTGTCCTCGTCTTCAGCATCCTGCACAAACCTGACAGTAGTCAACTATTGTTGTGTTTATTTGTGCTTTATAAATGAGAAGAGGAGAAGAAAAACACATTCCAGCTTTTGTGTTTTGTTTTTTTTATTATTAAAATAATTTGTCTATTCTTTCTAATTCTAATGACGATTATTTGCACTCACAAGTGTGTAGGTTCAGTTAATATTTGAAATAAGTATCTTCTGCTCACCAAGGCTGAATTTATTTAATCAAAAATACAGTAAATATTGTGAAATTATTACAATTTAAAATGACTGTGATATATTTTAAAATGTAATTTTTTTTTTATGTGTTCTGTGATGGCAAAGCTGAATTTTCAGCATCATTACTCCAGTCTTCAGTGTCACATGATCCTTCAGAAATCATTCTAATATACTGATTTGATGCTCAAGAAACATTTCTTATTATCAATGTTGAAAACCGTTGTGCTGCACAAAAAAGTTCATAGTAAGATGAACTAGCTGTGAAGGCAGGTTGGCTACAACAATTGCATGTGTTAGAGTATCTTTTTGTTTTAGCACTGTAAAATGAAGGACTTTATGCTACTAAATAGGCCATAATTACAGCATAGCACCAACTCAAACTCTCCACAAACTGTTAAAAAAACCTGTGAAATTTACGGTAAAAAAAACGGCTGCTGTGGTTGTCAGTATTTTACCGTAAAAAATATGGTGGCAACCTTTTATGTTTTACGGCAGTGTTCCCAACCTTTTTTTTTGTCTAAGACCCCCTTTTTCCCAAGAAAATATTTTAGGGCCCCCCTTCACATTTAATGATATTGTCGCACTTGTAAGTTTGCAGCAAAGATGACAAAAAGTTTTGTTTTTAAACAAACAGCATGTTTATTACTATAACCAGATATGTTTATGCACAAATAAAAGCATATAGCATTGAAAATTCTATAACAAAAACATCAGTAGTCCATTTGTAATTTAAAAACGTAAGCCTAGGAGTAGCCTATTAATTGGCCCTATTTGAAATGCAATAACAAAAATATCAGTATTCACACTGGTGTGTAGTTAAAAAATAATAAATATAGGCTATAACAAAATGACTGGTGTCTGGGACCTCGTTGAAAACCCATTTTTTTTGGTCAGCCAGGGGATCGTGAATAAAATTAGCTAATGTAATATGATCGCTTGGTGCTCTAGCGATTAATAAACATGCGTTTATTAACAGAATAATGCGTCTTGCGGAAGAAAATTGTAGCCGGAGCTACTTCTCTCTGTTTATGTCTATGACGAGTCACGCAGGCACTGGGCTACACCGCAGCGGTACAACCCGAACCAGTGTAAAATAGTCCCAATATAAACACGTATTATAGGTGTATCATAGTGACTCTATGTCATAGTGACAAAAACACGGTTTGGAAAATGGATTCATGATGTACTTGCTCATTATATAAATTTAGTAAATTTTGAAAAAAAGTTACGGACTGCTGTTTTAATGCTCACTGTTCAACACTTTTCAAAATATGACGTGACCCCCCAAAGAGCTCGCTGAGGCCCCTTGTGGGCCGCGACCCCCCTGTTTTATGGGACTTAAATTTATGGGCAAAAAAAAAACACACAATGTAAAAAAACTGTGAAATTTATGGTAAAAAAAATACCTCAGCTTGGTTGCCAGTATTTAACCGTAAAAAATATGGTAGCAACCTTACATTGGACTTAAATTTAGGCAAAAAAAAAAAAAAAACAGCAGGATTTAAATGTGTGGTAAAAACAAACACCAGCTGTGGTTCCCAGTACTTTACTATAAAAAAATACAGTAGTAACCTTTTAGTTTTCACAGGACAAACCGACTCGGTTACTAACGTAACCTCGGTTCCCTGAGAGGAGGGAACGGGTATTGCGTAAGTAGCTTACGCTATGGGAAAACTCCTTTTCTCGAGAATATTGAAGTCTTTATGTAAAACGCATTGCAGCTGCACAGCTGACAGCAATGAGCGAAGGCAGCTCGTCATTGGCTGTGCTGCGGCAACTTGCTCGAACCAATGACGGGGCGACTCTGAATGCGCGACCAATGAACGCGCTTCGCGCCAGCGCGCGTCAGAGCCCGCCAAGATGGGCGTGGCCAAGAGCTATATATTGGGCGCCCCGTCATGAGAGTTCTTTAGGTTAAAACGACTGAAGCGAACTAACCAAGCACAAGCACGGCAGCTTACGCAATACTCGTTCCCTCCTCTCAGGGAACCGAGGTTACGTTAGTAACCGAGTCGTTCCCTTTCGAGAGGTCTCTCCTATTGCGTAAGTAGCTTACGCTATGGGAACACCATGCAAAACGCCGTCCGTGCTGAACTTCGCCTTATGATAGCCAGAGGCAGGTGCCTGAGCTGAAAAGCAAAGTTATCATCCAACTAGCCGGCAGAGGCGAGCTTTATATGTGGGAAAAAATACAGAGCGGCTAGAAGGTGCTCAGTGTGACACAAGCACATACATAATCTAGATACGAACTCGTAGTTCAACTAGCATCATGCTGATAGTACATTGGAATGCAATGTCGGGACCTGTAGGTTGTAGAACCTGATAAATGTGGACGGTGAGGCCCAGCCTGCCGCCGCACAAATATCCTCGATCGGTATCCCGCTCGACCATGCCCAGGAAGAAGCCACACTCCTGGTGGAGTGTGCTTTGACTCCCCAGGGGCATTGAAGTCCCTTAGCTTCCTAAGCCAGCGCTATAGCCTAACTATCCAGTGAGAGATTCTCTGCTTTGAAACGGCGGAACCTTTCGTACGGCCGCCAAAGCATACAAACAGTTGTTTTGTCTGTCTGAATAGGGCAGAACGCTCCAAATACACTCTGAGAGCCCTAACGGGGCAGAGTAGATTAGCGTCGTGTTCGTCTGCCGGAGACGATAGCGCAGTTAGGGAGATAACCTGTGCTCTGAAGGGAGTGGTGAGCACTTTAGGAATATACCCATGTTTTGGCCTAAGGACGACCCTGCAGTCGCTAGGTCCGAATTCTAGGCAGACAGCGCTTGTCGAAAGCGCGTGCAGGTCGCCCACTCTCTTGACCGAGGCGAGTGCCAGCAAGAGCGCAGTCTTGAGCGAGAGCTGTTTAAGGTGCACGGTTCGGAGTGGTTCGAACAGGGGCCCTTTAAGAGCGTCTAGGACAGTAGCTAGGTCCCAGATCGGCACTGAGGGGGGGCGTGAAGGGTTCATCCTCCTAGCGCCCCTTAGGAAACAAATAATTAGGTCGTTTCTTCCCAATGGACGTTCCATTACAGGGTCGTGTGACGCTGTGATGGCCGCCACATATACTTTGAGCGTGGAGGGGGTGCGGCCTGCCTCCAGAAGCCCTTGTAAAAAAGCGAGTACGTTCGTAATCTCGCATGTTTCAGGGTTCAGGCCCTTGGCATTACACCAGTCACTGAACACTTTCCATTTCTGGGCATATAAGCGTCTCGTGGAGGGCGCCCGCGCCTCAGCGATGGTTTTTAGCGCTCCGCTCGTGAGGTTCCTGGGAACCCGTTGAGGGGCCATGCATGAAGGGCCCACAGATCGGGGTGGGGATGAAATATCATCCCGCTGGCCTGACTGAGGAGGTCTAGCCTCAGTGGAATCGGCCGTGGTGCAGATTGCATTTGCATCAGATCTGGAAACCATGTTTGGTTCTTCCAGAGTGGGGCTATCAGAAGCACTGCGTTTTTCTCCTCTCTGACCCGACTGATGACCTGTGGCAGCATCGCGATCGGGGGAAAGGCATATAAGGGGCGGCTCGGCCAGCTCCGGCCAGCTCTCATCATCTTTCTCCTTGTGTTCACACCCAGACTCACGCCTGACTGGTACCAGTCGGCGGCTTTCCAGTGCGTCAGGGCTTTTATACAGCCGTGGTTCGCTCTGATTAAAAAGTGGCCCGAACGCCATGCGTGAGTAGGGACGCGGCTCTTGAGCCAGCGTTGGAGAGGGCGCATATGCAACAATCCTAGCTGGAGTACGGCCGATGCTGAGGCCATGAGACCGAGCATCCTCTGAAACCGCTTGACGGGGGCGCGGGCGCCCGCCCTGAATGATGTTGAAAGGCGCCGGATGGTGAGCGCGCGCTCTGATGAGAGACGAGCTGTCATTTGCATCGAGTCAAAAACTATTCCCAGGAAAGAAATCCTCTGGCTGGGAGATAGTATGCTTTTTGCAAAATTGATTCTTAGACCCAGGCGTTCTAAATGGCTGATAATCCAAGATCTGTGTGTTATTAACTGACTCTCTGATTGTGCTAGGACCAGCCAATCGTCGAGATAATTCAGTATTCGCACTCACCTTCGTCTTAAAGGGGGAAAGTGCTGCATCCATACATTTCGTGAATGCACGGGGAGCCAGGGACAGGCCGAACGGATGTACTGTGTACTAGTAAGACTGTCCCTCGAAAGCGAATCTCGGAAACGGCCTGTGATGAGGCGCTATTGGAATGTGAAAGTAAGCATCTTTCAGATCCACTGAGAGAAACCAATCTCTTGGGCGTACTTGCGCGAGGATATGTTTGGTTGTTAACATTCTGAACGAGCGAATCATTAGTGCTTTGTTCAGGTGTCTGAGATCTAGGATGGGACGGAGACCGCCATCCTTTTTCGGGACGAGAAAATAGCCGCTGTAAAAACCTGCCTCGCTCATAGAGGGGGGAACAGTTTCCACAGCGCCCTTTTCTATTAGTTTGCGCACCTCGGTGCGTAGAACATGTGAACACTCCTTTCTCACTTTCGTCTCGACCACAGTCGTAAAACGTGGTGGTCTGCGAGCGAACTGGAGCGAGTATCCGTGCTTTACTATATTCAACACCCATTTAGGCATATCTGGAATGTTTTCCCATGCCGCTGCATGTACAGATGCGAATCGCCTGAGCTCGTAGCTCTCAGAGGAGCTTACAACAGCGCGCGCTATGTCTGTCAAGCTCGCAGCCTGAGCTGGGGTTGTGTTTGACACTGTAAGGACAGTGTTTATAAGTGGGGGTGCATAAACAGTGGTAGGCACACGCGTCACTTTTATAATGTTTCCCGCTTTTACTGGGGATGAATTCATAACTGTGTGAACAGTGCTTGTGTGTAGTGGTGCGTACATAACCGTAGGCACGTGATCTACATTCATGGGGCGCGCAGCCTGAGCTGGGAATGAATTTGGCACTGTTTTGACAGTATCTGGGAATGCACACTTTGTGGACATGTGAACCCTTAGTGACACAGGCGGAAAAAGACTCTTTTTGTGTTTTCTGTGCGTCGCCGTAAAAACGGCGTTTGTTTGCAGGTGAGCGAGCTCTGTGACTGGCCCATTGACTGCTGTATGGACATTTCCAGCCGCCTGTAAGGGGACTGGGTAATGTTTGAGATTTTGCAGAGAGAGTGGTCCGGCTTTTGCGAGACACGCACTCTCTCTTCTCATTCCTGTGGCTAGGAAGGCTTTCGAGGCTCAGGGTTCAGCACAATCTTGGGCCGAGGACCCCGTCGCTCAGCAGGCGGCTTGCGGTTGTGGAAGCGCGAGCGGCTTCGAGCGTCAGCCTGAGGCGCGGGCTGAGAGGTGGAGGTAGCTGCTCTAGCCCGCTGCGGCTGTGGCGGTCTCTGTCTGCTCTGCGATGAGCTGGAGCGCTTGGGCAGGAAATGGCGCATAGCTTCTGAAGCGTTCTGGGCCTCAGTGAAGCGTTCGGCGAAACCGTTAACCGCCGGTCCAAACAGCCCGCTGGTGGAGATAGGCGCGTCGAGAAACGGCGCCTTATCTGCGTCCTTCATCTCCGTCAGAGTCAGCCACAGATGGCGCTCGAGAACAGTCAAATTAGCCATGGCGCGGCCAATAGACTGGGCGGCCTTCGTGGCTCGCAGAGCTATGTCAGTTGCGCTGCGTAGGTCCTTGAAGGGTTCGGGGCCAGACTCGTCCATGGAGTGGAGAAGCTTGGCTTGGAACACTTGAAGTACCGCCATTGAGTGAAGCGTTGATGCAGCTTGGCCGGCGGCGGCGTAGGCGCGGCCGGCGAGAGCAGAAGTAGTGCGGCAGGGCTTCGAGGGGTGGGAAGCTTTGGCTTTCCATCCGGTGGTGGAGGGCGGGCAGAGATGATTGGCCACGGCCTCCTCGAGGGGCGGCGTTCCCTCGTAGCCTCTTTCCTTCGCGCCGTCCACAGAGGAGAGCGACGAAGAAAAAGAAGGCTTCAGACGCGCAGAGTGGGGGGCTTTCCATGACTTGGTGAGTTCGTCATGAACTTCCGGATAGAAGGGAGAAGGCCTTTGCCGAGGGGCCTGCTGGCGCCCCTGCAGAAACCACTCATCCAGTCGGCTTCGGGTTGGTTCTTCGGGAGAAGACCAATCGAGCCCGAGGTCCTCCACGGCCTTCAAGAGGATGCGGATAATCTCCGTATCCATGGTGGAGCCCCCAATCGTGCTAGCTAGCTTCGACGGGGCGGGGTCGAAAGTGGAGATGTCAGATGCCAGTCGTCAGATGCAGCGTCGATGGACAAGCTGTCATCCACTCCCCTTTTGTCCTCGGACGCGCCGAAAGTCACAAGGCCCACCGCTCTGCTAGAGGGGTGTGGGTCCAGCTGACTGAACTGAACCGGCGGTGGGGAAGGCAAGAGCGGCGGTGAAGCACGCGGAGACTGGCTCGGCGTGACGTCACTGAGCTCAGGTTTAGGAAGCCTCTGTGAGCGGCGCTTTTTCTTAACGCGCGGCTCAAACAGAGGGGTGGCGCGATGGGCTCGCTCGCGGCGAAAGCGGCGAAACCCAGGTCGTCCGGAAAAAGGTCTCTGCACGACGCGCAGGAAAGCATTTGAAACAACGCCTCAGAAAATTGCTCTTTTACAAGTGTCGCGGGGCGAACAGATGTAAAATACTTGCGTGCGTAGCGCGCCGGATGGCTCAGTAGGATGGCGTTCGAAGGTGGCTGAAGGTGCCGACGTCCTCGTAGCAATCCCGCTGGTATGCTTTTCCACGGCGGCGAAGGCTTTCAATAATCCGGAGGATCCAGCGAAGAAGGTGTTCGCTGAGGGAGATAAAATCTAAAGAACTCTCATTACGGGGCGCCCAATATATAGCTCTTGGCCACGCCCATCTTGGCGGGCTCTGACACGCGCGGGCGCGAAGCGCGCTCATTGGTCGCGCATTCAGAGTCGCCCCGTCATTGGTTCGAGCAAGTTGCCGCAGCACAGCCAATGACTGAGCTGCCTTCGCTCATTGCTGTCAGCTGTGCAGCTGCAATGCGTTTTACATAAAGACTTCAATATTCTTGAGAAAAGGAGTTTTCCCATAGCGTAAGCTACTTACGCAATAGGAGAGACCTCTCGAAAGGGAACTTATATTTCATTAACCGATAAACGTTATCATTCGATTTCGCTAAAGTATTAATACCTGCTTTATACCTTTGTAATGTACTGATAACCACTATAATAATACAGGCGGTAAAAAAGAAAACCACATGATGATTCAAAGTTTTTTCTCTCTGATGATTCAAACAATTTCTCTCTGATTTTCATCCCATAACGAATGTGTTTTATAAACACGCAGTTAGAGAATATCTAAAGTTAGAAAGTCAAGGGTCAAGAGCCCAACTAAAGCAAACACTCATCTCCATAATGGTAAACTTTTTTATTTTCAATAAAACATCAACGTAAACCTCGTAATTTTCAATAATAACTTTTATGACAAATTGGTTTGTAATACAATATTTTTAAATTACAGGCAACCACAGCCGGCAGGTTTTTTTTTATACCATAAACTGAAGTTTAATGCTATACAACCTAAAATATTACTAACATATTTTTTACGGTAAATCGCTTGCAACCAGCTGCCAGTTTTTTACCGTAAACTTTAGTTCAATGCCGTAAAACATAAATATTTCTACCATATTTTTTTACGGTAAAGTACTGGCAACCACAGCTGCCAGATTTTTACCGTAAATTTTAGCTCAATGATGTAAAACATAAAAATTGCTACCGTATTTTTTACGGTAAGGTACCGTAAATGCAACGGTAAGGTTTTTTTACAGTGTACTTCCAAAATCCGTACATTTAACAGTATTTTATTGTAAAATGACATGAAATGTCCCATGAGAGCTATTACAGTTCCCTTTCGTTGTCACTCCGAGTTACGTCGGATGACGACGAAATGGGGTTTCGCTTAGAAAGCCTATCAACTTCGAGTATTACAAAACGAGCCAATGGCAAAGAAATGCCATGGGTCTGCGGAATTTGCATGACGTAACTCCGCCCCACCTCGTGGGTATAAAAGGAGGAAGTCTGCAACAGCAGTTTATGTTTTCGCTTCGGAGCCAAGTTAATCCTTCGTTCCACAAGCCATCTCTGAACTGTCAGCTTTTACAGACGAGCGAGATTCTCTGGTGTTGGTGTGACGGTGATCTCCCGGCGAGTGCGCACTTCCTGCTTATCTGTGCTGTGGTTTGCCAGCGAGTGTGTTTCTCCCCGGGCGCTTCAACACTCTCAGAGTTTCTTTTCTCTCACAAAAAGAGCTTGCACGGGCACGTCTTTTTAAAGATGCACCGCCCGTGCACTTCTGGTTGCGGTAGACTGGAGCAGCGCTCGTGGATGAGTCATGTTCTCACTGCGGGAACATGACCATCGCAACACTACGATCGAGGCTCCATGATCTCGCAAGAGTGAGGGTCCCCTCATCCACACCCCGATCTAGTGTCTCCTCGAGAGGCCCTACTTCGGCTGGTGGCCAGGGTGATCTGAGGGTGACGGTTTGGAACAAAGCGCCGACTATACATCCGTGCCCAGCCGCACCCTCTCCAGTGTTGCAACCCGCGAGTGTTCAGGGGATTTCCGCGGGTCCATCTCCTGATGCCCCGCGGATTTCCTTTGGCGCTCCAGAGGAGGACGCCATGTCCATCGCAGCATCACAAGGTGGGTCTGATTCTTTTGGAAGTGAAGACTCGGCACAGCTGCCACCTTCCGGTGTGCATACGGTTGCGTCCGAGTCTGATCCGGAGATGATGGCCATGCTTGCCCGGGCCGCCGCGAGCATCGGACTAGAGTGGTCCCCTCCACCCTGTCCTGAGCGCTCGCGGTTGGATGATTGGTACTTGGGTAAGGCCGCGGACCCCCGTCCGCGGCAAACCCCAATACCTTTCTTCCCGGATGTGCATGATGAAATCTCGAAGTCCTGGAAGACTCCCATGTCTTCCCGTGACCGCTCGTTGGTTTCATCCGCCTTTCCTCCCCTCGATGAGGCGGCTGCCCGTGGGTACACTGGGCTCCCCCCGGTTGAACGCTCTGTTGCGATGCAGCTGTGTCCTCAGAGCGCTTCTTCTCGTGGTGAGCCTAAGCACCCATCCAAGGCCTGTAGGTCCTCGTCTACATTAGTGGCGAAGTCCTACAGAGCGGAGGGACAGGCAGCCACCTCTTTGCATGCCATGGCCATTCTGCAGGTCTACCAGGCCCAGATGCTCAAGGACATGCACGAGGGGAGGACGGACCCAGGGCTCTTCAATGAGCTGCGTGCCGCCACCGACCTCGCTCTCCGGGCGACGAAGGTGACCGCACGCTCCCTGGGTTTGGTGATGTCCACAGCCGTGGTCCAGGAGAGACACCTCTGGCTGAACCTCGCTGATATGCGGGATGCCGAGCGGTCCCGTCTGCTCGACACCCCCATATCACAGGCCGGCCTTTTCGGCGGTGCAGTCGAGGATTTCGCCCAACAGTTCTCGACTGCTCAGAAACAGACTGAGGCGATTAAGCACATTCTGCCCCGACGGCCCGCTGCTGCCTCCACCCAGCCGACCGGGCAGAATCCTCAGCCTGTTCGCCGCCGAGGGCGCCCTCCTGCGGTTCCCCCCCCTCCCGCCCTGCCCAAGCAGCAGCCTCCACCCGGGCCCGGTCGCGGAGGAAGCCGTAAGAAGGCGCCCCAGCCCTCTCCTGCCCCGCCCCCCGCTAAACGCCGGGCTAAGCGGTGCTCCTGAGACGGGCTGCTCAGGGATGACTCTCACTTCTCAGGAGATGGTAGCAGGACCACTCCTTCCCCCGGTGGAGGGCCGGGGGAGAATCTTTTGTTCTCCACCCCCCGCTGCTCACCCACGGGTGGGCAGCACCCTAATGTGGTTAAAGAAAGAAGTGACATGTTCATCCCTGAGCACACAGAGTTCTCGGACGACACGGTGCGCCGCCTCCGAGCCGTGCACCCCTCGTCCCCCTCTGTCCCAGAGCCGGATGACAGCACGCGCCGTCCCCGGACCGTGCAGCTCTCATCCCCCTCTGTCGCCAAACCCCCTGGCAGAGCAGACCCCCGTGGAACGTTCGTCCTTCCCTGGTCTCCTCTGTCAGGACGCGGTCAATGACTATGCCCCGACACTGGGCCGCTATGCCGTCCACGTCCGGGACAGTCCTTCCGCCTCGCTGCCCCACCGACGGGAAGTCTGTGGTTCGCATGACCCCGCTGGTACAGTTCTTGGGAGCCTGGTTAGAGCTTCCCCACCTGTCCAACTGGGTCGCCCGAACGATCAGGCTCGGCTACGCGATTCAGTTCGCGCGGTCTCCTCCCCGATTCAGGGGAGTTCGCTCCACTATGGTCGGTGGCAATGCCCCCATCATGAGAGCGGAGGTTGCTACCCTGCTGGCGAAGGGTGCGATCGAGACTGTCCCTCCAGCCGAAATGAGGTCCGGCTTCTACAGCCCGTACTTCATTGTCCCAAAGAAATCCGGTGGGTTACGGCCAATCCTGGACCTGCGCGTGCTGAACCGCTCCCTTCACAGGCTGCCGTTCAAGATGCTCACTGCCAAGCGCATTTTCGAATGTGTACGGCCCCAGGATTGGTTTGCAGCGATCGACCTGAAGGACGCCTACTTTCATGTCTCCATTCTCCCTCGACACAGGCCGTTTCTACGGTTTGCTTTCGAGGGGCAGGCATATCAGTACGCGGTTCTCCCATTCGGGTTAGCCCTGTCTCCTCGCGTCTTCACGAAGGTCGTCGAGGCAGCCCTTGTTCCTCTTCGGGAACACGGGGTTCGCATCCTGAACTATCTCGACGACTGGCTGATTCTAGCTCACTCTCGGGATCAGGTTTGCGAACACAGGGACCTAGTGCTCCGGCACCTAGCCCGTCTGGGCCTTCGGGTCAACTGGGAGAAGAGCAAACTTTGCCCCGTGCAGAGGATCTCTTTTCTCGGTATGGAAATCGACTCGGTCGCCATGTCCGCGCAGCTTACGAGGGAGCGCGCGCAGTCACTGCTGACTTGCCTGAGACAGTTCGAGGGCAAGAGTGCGGTTCCACTGAAACTTTTTCAGAGGCTCCTGGGGCATATGGCATCTGCAGCCGCGGCAACGCCGCTCGGATTGCTTCATATGAGACCGCTTCAGCTTTGGCTTCGCGACCGAGTCCCGAGGTGGGCATGGCAACACGGCACCCTCCGAGTACCAGTTACTCCGACCTGCCGTCAGACCTTCACCCCGTGGGCGGACCTCAGCTTTCTACGGGCCGGAGTGCCCCTGGAACGAGCTTCGCGGCATGTTGTTGTATCGACAGTTGCCTCTTCCACGGGCTGGGGCGCCATGTGCAATGGACGTGCTGCCGCGGGCTCCTGGACAGGACCCCACCGCCTATGGCACATCAATTGCCTCGAGTTGCTGGCTGTACGTCTTGCTCTGCGCCGCTTCCGGGCCGTGCTCAGGGGCCAACACGTACTAGTCCGATCAGACAATACCGCCACTGTAGCGTACATCAACCGTCAAGGTGGTCTACGCTCCCGCCGTATGTCACAACTCGCCCGCCACCTCCTCTTATGGAGTCAGAAGCATCTGAGGTTGCTTCGTGCCATCTATATCCCCGGAGCTCTGAACTGTGTAGCCGACGAGCTCTCACGGTTTCACCTCCTCCCGGGGGAATGGCGGCTCCATCCCCGGTCGGTTCAGCTGATTTGGGACCAGTTCGGGGACGCACAGATAGATCTGTTTGCCTCCCACGACTCGACCCATTGCGCCCAGTATTATTCCCTGACCGAGGGCACGCTCGGCACGGATGCTCTGGCGCACAGCTGGCCGCAGGGCCGCAAGTATGCGTTTCCCCCAGTGAGCCTTCTTGCGCGGACCTTGCGCAAGGTCAGGGAGGACGAGGAGCAGGTCATGCTGGTTGCGCCGTACTGGCCCACCAGGACCTGGTTCTCCGAACTGGTTCTCCTCGCGACAGCACCTCCCTGGCCGATCCCTCTGAGGAAGGACCTACTTTCTCAGGGACGGGGCACCCTATGGCACCCTCGTCCCGATCTTTGGAACCTCCACGTGTGGCTCCTGGACGGGACGAGGCAGGTTTGAGTACCCTACCACCACCGGTGGTGGCTACCATCACTTCCGCTAGAGCTTCGTCCACGAGACATCTCTATGCGTTGAAGTGGAACCTCTTCGTCAGCTGGTGCTCTTCTCACCGAGAAGACCCCCGGAGATGTTCGATTAGTGTCGTGCTTTCCTTCCTACAAGATGGGTTGGAGCGAAGGCTGTCTCCCTCCACCCTAAAGGTCTATGTCGCCGCCATTGCCGCACAGCATGACCTTGTTGAAGGTAAGTCTTTGGGGAAGCACGACCTGATCGTCAGGTTCCTGAGAGGAGCGAGGAGACTGAATCCTCCTCGCCCTCCTCTCGTTCCCTCTTGGGATCTCGCAGTGGTGCTAACTGCCCTGCGGAGTGCTCCCTTTGAGCCTTTGCAGTCAGTGGAGCTTAAGTTCCTGTCAATGAAGACAGCGCTCCTGGTTGCTCTGGCCTCCATCAAGAGGGTAGGGGACCTGCACGCATTCTCCGTTGACGAAGCGTGCCTGGAATTCGGGCCGGCTTACTCTCACGTGATCCTGAGACCCCGGCCTGGATATGTGCCCAAGGTTCCTACCACTCCCTTCAGGGACCAGGTGGTGAACCTGCAAGCGCTGCCCCTGGAGGAGGCAGACCCAGCCTTGGCACTGCTTTGTCCAGTACGTGCGCTCCGCACCTATGTGGACAGAACCCAGTGTTTCAGGACCTCAGACCAGCTCTTTGTCTGTTATGGTGGGAAGCTGAAGGGAAAGGCTCTCTCCAAGCAAAGGTTGTCTCACTGGATAGTGGACGCCATTGCTTTGGCTTACCAGCAGCTAGGTCGACCGTGCCCCCTGGTGTGACCGCCCACTCCACCCGGAGTGTGGCGTCCTCTTGGGCTCTAGCGCATGGCGCCTCGCTAACAGACATCTGCAGAGCTGCAGGCTGGGCGACACCGAACACATTCGCTAGATTTTAAAATCTCCGAGTGGAGCCTGTGTCCTCTCATGTACTCGCTTCAACTAGCTAGTACTGGACCCGCTCAGGTGTCTTCGCTTGCTCGCCATTCCGCTCCACGGACTGGATACGTGCGATTTTCCCCTCAGGTGAGCTTCTCCGAAAGCCCTGAGTTCCTCCAGCACTTCTGACGTCGCCGCCAGTGTCTATTGCCTGCGCGCCGGCTAGGTGCCTCCCGTGTGCATGGTCCCTCCCTGAGCGACCCCCACATGTGTATTTCCACTGTAAGCCTCTCTCGAGCATGTGTCTTTCCCTTGGCAAGCCACCTTGCCACCCCTGGGGTTGAAATATTCCACCTGCGGCTGGACACCCCAGTGTTCTCCATATGCATCCTTCGGGTCATATGTGTATTTTCTAAGTCCCCCCCTCTGGGTTGGCAATAATTGCATATTTCCTCTAAAAATGTGGGATATGCTCCCCAGTGTACCTTGGTATTCCTGTGCTAAATAGGAGTCCTTCGTCCGTGCTAGTCTCACGACAGGGATCTCAGATTTACGCAGGGCACTGGAAGACAGCTGAGAAGGTGGCGTGATTAGACTGGTAACCCCATTTCGTCGTCATCCGAAGTAACTCGGAGTGACAACGAAAGGGAACGTCTCGGTTACGTATGTAACCCTCGTTCCCTGAGTAGGGAACTGAGACGTTACGTCTTCCTGCCACTTTCCGCTGTACCGCGGGGATCGCCTGAGCTCAGTCTTGGCTCCTCAGCGAAGAAACATAAACTGCTGTTGCAGACTTCGTCCTTTTATACCCACGAGGTGGGGCGGAGTTACGTCATGCAAATTCCGCAGACCCATGGCATTTCTTTGCCATTGGCTCGTTTTGTAATACTCGAAGTTGATAGGCTTTCTAAGCGAAACCCCATTTCGTCGTCATCCGACGTAACGTCTCCGTTCCCTACTCAGGGAACGAGGGTTACATACGTAACCGAGACGTTTTTCACATATAGTAAGGGGACATACTGTTAAGCAATTTACATGTCTTTTCCGTTGCTTTTTTACAGTTTTTACTTTTAAAATTACGAAAAAAATTTACAATCCCGGTCATTTGGCTGCACCATTGAAGTAAGAAATATTTGAATTATAATTGGCATTTGTGCATTTGAAAATAATGATAACAGACTATTTCAGAAGTGAACAGCATTTCTTGTGGCGGCTCCATGTATTTGCACAGTAATATAAAAAGTCAGGACCTGGGGGCTGATTCATACTTGTACCGAGTGCTCCTTAGGAACAGCCTTTAAATTATATGAAAGGAAAGGGCTGCCAGACAGAAAATTAAGGAGGAAAAAACTTTTCAAGTTGAAATATTCACTGGATAGCTTCTGAGCCCCAGACGTCCCTTTACGGCTCTCAGTCCCCTGCTCTCAGAATGAGTTTCCGCTCCATTTTTCCTACATCAAGGAACTGTCTGCACCCCAGTCCTTCTTACCCCCGCAGCCCTCTCGATAGTTTAATTATTGCACAGCAATGTCAGCGGATCCATTTTAGGTCTCCGATTTACTGCGGGCTTCTCACTGATGTATTGAGCCCCAGTCACAGGTATGAAGGCTCAGCCTGTCGGCATCCAATGAACACTCTGGGATACGGTGGGGGGCTCCATTTGTGAAAGCCATCATCCTGCTTTACGCCTGTGACCTTCACATGTCCAAATGCTGTAAATATCCCAGTGGCCTTTGCAGAAATGCACACAGGCTGCTAACCCAGCTCATAGTAGTGTTTGAATATAATTAAACCTTAAAAGAAGGCTGCATGTCTGACCTCCTGTAATTATGGCCCTGTGTGAGTTTTCACACCTTCACCTGTTGAGTCAGATTGATTTGACTGGCAGTATTTCACGTGAAAACTGAGGTAGGTCAAGAGTATGAAACAAATTATTCCTTGGTGTATCCTCTTTTTAAAACGTGATACTGTATGTATTACAATGGATGTGATCCCAAAAATACAGAACTCTGTTAAAGCCATCACTGCCTCATTCTCGGTCTTAGATAGGCAGCGTTACAGCAGCAGTGGGGAAAGTCACGGCTTTGGGTTACATGAGTTGCTGTGGTCCTGAGCAAGAATGGCAATTTAAAGAGCTCTGTGAGTGCGGGTCCCTGAGAGCACTTCATCAAGGCCCTAGAGCCGGAGGAAGTGGACTTGACTGTCAGTTACCGCACAGGAAAGGACCCAGTGTAAGTTTTACAAGAGTGTGTCTCTATGTAAGTCTTCTGCTTGCTTTGTCAACCTCACATGTTCTGTTTCAGTTCTGTCTTTTTTTATGTGAACCTTTAATTTAAATGGAAAGAAAAAAATACACAAAAGTTGCTACATGACTAAGAAATGTTTTCTGCATAATTAAATGTAAGCAAATTAGTGACATTGAGCATATGAAACTTTCTGTACAAAAGGTCAGATTTCCTTGCTTCTTGTGCTTCCACCACCAAATACGGTGGCATTTTGAAATATGATACTAATAGAACTGCAGATAATTCATTTGTAACACTTTATAATAAATTAACTAAAAAATAGAAACATTTTCAGTAATAGTTTGAGATACATTTGTATGAATATATGAAAGGAAACTTTTCTCTCTTTGAGAGTATAACTCATGTTTTAAACATTTACTGTATAATGTATTTTATAATTAATTTATCTGGACATTAATTGTATGAAAATGGCATCAAATTGACAGCAATGTCCTCAGGATCCAAATGTAAAATCTGCAAATGCGCACATTAATCTGCAGATTACTGCTTTGCTGCATGTCACATGTATTTTGCTTGTTCTTTTATCATTAATATGAATGCAGGTTAATTAATTGAGCAATCACATTTAATATTTCCATTTACACATTTAATTTATTATCCATTTACAGGAAGTAAAAATACTCTAATATCCAGCATACGCACCTCCACAGACACACTTTAAATATATATGGCAGTTATGTTAAAGCTGTGTGTGGCATGTCCTACACATGTTGAAACATTTGCAGAGAAGGGTCAAATTTTGTGTGTTCATGACAGCCAGGTTTCTGTCAGGATTCATATCACTCCACATCCTTTAGTGCCACGCGTTTGTCCAGGGGTGAAGACGTCTCTCACCAGCACATCTGGCCAGCAGGAGAAGCCTACCAAAGTCCCTTCTACACACACATGCATGACCAGACAGAATGTTTTGAAAACATTTTAATTCATTACGTATTTAGAGAATGTCATATTTTACTTGGGACAGAGGTTAAGTGTGTATTTGTCATACAAATAGTTTGAATGCGTTTTGACTTATGAAATTTCCCCAGGCTTATATAGGAGAATGTGTATCTGAGGAGTTGTTGTTGGGAATGATTATAATATATGTATATATAATTATGTGGACTTTTAAATAGATCCTAAATATATTGTAAATAGATCCTAATTAGAGGGAAAGGGTCTACTTTGTTTCACCATGTAATGGGTTTAAACTTGTTTGACCTATGACCTCTAAAACATGGACTCACTTCAGGCTGTGTTTGAATGCTGAGACTGACAGGAAACATGTAAATCATTTAAAGCTGATGAAAGCTGTGTGCTTTTGCTACTGAAAGGTTTGGAATGTTCTTAGAATTCTTACGAATGAAGAGAAGGAAATTACACATTACGCAAGATCACACAAACAAAATTGCCAAACAAAAATATCAGAGCAACACACAAGTAGTTTCATTACTGAATGAATTAGTGTTTATGAACTTATTGGTTTAGTGACCAATTCAATGACTCACTCATAAAGACAGTCACTTGTTTCAGAATTGAATAATCAGAATTTGAAACAAATCGATTGACTGAATGATTTAATTACTCATTAAGCCTGTGGCTGCATCTGGAATCACATACTCTCTTCTAAAAAGTATGTCCTATATAGTGTGAAAGTGTGTAGTATGAATGATGTACTACATTCATCATGTTGTCATTATCATGTGACCTACTAGCATCAGTTGTGTCGCTTCACTTCCATTCATAAATCCTCTCCAGTGGCCTCATAGTAAAGTGTCCATGGTATTCACACTTCAGAATCTCGCCAGAAGTAGTAAGTCATCCAAATACTTTTTGCCTACTCTTTGATGTGTAGCCTACTGTGAAATTAGTTATTCTACTCGTCACTTACTGTTTTTCACCTACTTTATAGTAGGAAAGTATGCTATTTCGGATGTAGCCAGTCACTCGTTTCATTCCTTAATGAATCAATGTTTTGATCAAATCGATTGACTGAATATTTCAATGACTCACTCAGTCAGTTGTCGCCACCTACTGGCGTATGGATGTAAACACTGACACTGAAAAATCCGCACCACTAATGCACAGACTCTATAACAAACACTGACAAGTGATACAGAGTTACAAACAGTGAAAAGTGCATGTGCTATTAAATATCAGCACTCTTAGAATGGAACTCTTAGAATATTATTTAATCTTTATTTAAAATTAGCAGAATAAAACTATTTCACGGTGGATTGACAATTTTACAACCTGCAAATATGAAGAACCACTGTGTTTCATGGGAACTAAGACTCATCTGTTGATTAACTCACATACAGCCACCAGGCTACACTGTTCCGTCTGCGTGTGTATGCATGATCAGGACAGAATTTGATTACACTTGGCAAGTGAATTTGGAAATGGAGATTTGGCAAACAAGCTGTATATAAGGTGGCAGATTGGAGAGGGGAAATTTGTTGATGAAAACTATGGGGTGACTGTCAAAGTGTTTGAACTGAACTGGTAAGTTACATTTAAAAAAATATATTTTCTTCTCTGTATTTCTCTTCTCTAGCTTGCTTTCTAATCAAGTTGTCAGGTAAACCTGGCATCGTGTATAATGAATGTTGTTGGCTCCTTGATGAAGGATAAACTCTCTTGGATGAACGCGTCTGCTAAATACATTAATGTATAAAGCAAATCCATTTGAGTTATAAATTGACATGCCACACAGTAAGTTTCCCTTTTGAGCAGGATGGTGATGTTTAGTTCTGAATCTGCTCTGATCTCCTCTAATCTGAGACATAGAGCTCTTTTAGTGTGAACAATGCCTGCTGTTTTTGAAAATTGTCACCCTTGCCATCACCCACTAAGTCCACCTTTACTATATTTAGCTCCAGGTCTCCTGCACCCCCACTCTGGATGCAAGCCACCCCCCCCCCCCCCCCCCCCCCACTTACATTCTGATTTCATCTCTCTTTGTCGGCCTGTCAGCCTCCTGTGCCTGCAGACATCCTTGGGTGTGAGGTAAACTTTCTGATAAGCTGTGAAAAATGTTGTTACACGTTAATGATTGATGCTGCAGAAAGATGATGGATAAGCGTCCAACCCCTCAACCTCTCTCACCCTGATAAACCATGGGTCTCATCTTGTTTTACTATTAAAAGGGGTTAAAATGAGGAATCACATTTTCCTTGATCATTTAAGAGAGAAGGGTCAAAATGTATTGGCATTATAAGTAGGCCTTATGGGGAAAAAATAAATAATAGAAAAAGTTTGGTACGATGTTTTGGTACGAAAATATGACCCCAAATGATAGTGTTTTCTCTCTTCTCCTTCTCTGAAAGAGACAGCAGCCTGGCTAATAACTCACACACACTGATGTGTGGACAAGCAGAACACAGATGAGAGTGGTTCATTGCAATAAGAGTTATTCATTTTGGTTGTTCTTTTAGAGTCATGAAACAACTAAAAGCAGTTAATGTTGGCATGTATGAGCACAATAAACTCTTTTTTTAGTGTAAATGTGCATTAAACAGGTTTAGTGTTTGCTGTTTAATCTGTTTTTGCTTTAATGTAATGTTTCTTAGGAAAAACTGAAGATAGTTTAAGTGTGATGTTTGATGTTGTTGGTTTAAAGCAGAGGTTTAATGTCTGTGTAGGCTTGACCTGAGTTAGCAGTGCATTATGGGAGTGTGTATGTACGGTTATGTACTGAGTCCTGAGGTGGTTTGTTTTCCCAGCTGTTAGGAGGGAAAGCCCAGTCCCATGTGACCTGTGTTTCTCCAGCTGTTCTCAGATCAGCCGCCTCAGCTGGGACCAGAGCAGGACCTTGATAAAAGGCTGTCTCTCACATGACTCAGTTTGTTTCTCTGATATTTAAACTCACATTCTCCTCGATTTTTCACAAAGATTTCCTGAAGGAAGGAGAAAAAGTTTTGTTTTATTGGCACTGTTGATGACTATTTTCTTAATAAGCATTTTGTCTTATTTATTAGAAAAAAGGTTAAACTATTTTTTTCCCAAAACAAACGTTATACCCACAGTTTGAGGTAAATATTTTTTTTGCAATGACACATAAAATTGGTCAAATGTGACAGTAAAGGCATTTATAATTGAATTAAAGATTTTGTATTACAAATAAATGCTGTTCTTCTGAACTTTCTATTAATCTAAGATGGAAAATATGTATCACAGTGTCAGTGTCATCTGCATCAGCATAAAATAATGATTTATGAAGGATCATGTGATACTGAAGACTAAAGTAATGATAATGAAAATTCAGCTTTGCATCAAATGAATAAATGTTTTAAAACATATTCAAATAAAAACTTATTTTTAATTGTAATAATATTGTGTTTTTATCTTTAATGGTAAGCATAAGAGGCTTCTTTCAAAAAATATTACTGACTCCAAACTTTTGAATATTCTGTATCTTGTTTTAAGAATGGTAAACTAGACAAAATATTAATTAATAAAATTATATTTTGCAGTGTTAATAATAAAAACAGATGAAAAGATATAGGCTATAAGGATAATGTCGCACAAAATGGTTAAGGACATGCAGGAAAAAGCACCAGAAAAAGAGTAGCATAAAAGTGATATGACAAAAATTGTACCCTTGAAAGTGTACCCATGAGGTTTTGACTGCTGTATGGAATATAAGTCCTCTCTGGTCTTAAAGGGTTAACATATTAGTGCGGACAGTCCCAGCTGGTCAGACACGTCTGTCAGCACAGCTATTACAATCCTTTCTGCCAAGGGAAGGGGAGCAGGGCCAGTGACCTTGGAACCAACTGAACATTATTTTCTGCCTGCCACCCAAATACACATTACTTTTAGAATTCGCTTGTGGACATATGTTTATGAATGTGTATTTGGATTTAATGTGAGCATGACTATCCAGTGCTGTAACTCTTTATGTCATGATAACACAAGTTCTTGTTCAGGAGAATGGTTTTCTGCTTTGACCCCTTAAACTTCATACAATGTGATAATGCAACAATGAGTCATATGCTGAGTGTGAATATGTGATGTCAGTGAGAGACCCTGAGAAGTCAAGGAGAGTGTTAATTTTGCTACTCAACAAAGAAGCTTTGTGTCCTTTAGTTTAAAGCCCCATGTGGAGATTCAGGGAGATCTCATTTTTTTATTGTGAGTGATAATGAGGGCTTGCTCACTGCAATGCAAAAAGGCCCATTGGCCAGGGTTAGAATGAGATCCATGGTCTACTCTTTTCCTGAAAGGGTCAAGAGGTTATGGGCAGACATGAACTCCACAGAATTCCAAAGGATGCGAACACTCATCTCGCGCTGCATGTTTGTCTGTGCTTTCAGCTCGAGAGGACAGAACGACTTAATAGAAAAACATATCTTCTCTCAAAACATTCACTTCAGGCAGAACTCGCTTTCAAAACTCAGGTAAACGTGATTTATTTTGATGTAGTGTGCAGAAGTCTGTTTTCACCTTCGCGTAACCTTGATTTCATATCTCACAATTTAACTTTATCCACCTTAAGTAATTGTGCACAGTAAAGCCATGCCCATTCATTTTCCCGAATGGGCATGGGGCAATGCTTCCAGTGTCAGACGCTTCGAGTTTTTTAGCTGTACAAAAACAGCTTTATATTGCAAACTATCAAAAACAAGAATTGTAGGTAACTAAATGAACAACAGGTGGAGGTAATCCAATGAGAAACTATGAAAACTAACTAGGGGTGGGCTAAAGGGAACAAAGGGAAAAAGTACAGGAACTAGAACTAAACCAAAAACAGAACATATGTGTGACAGTCATAGTGATTTTAAGAAAAAAACAGCCTTTTAATACCATTCTTATTAATATATAATATATATTTTAAAGTGTCATTAATATAAAATACAAAATCAGCTATCTGAAAGGTAAATTTATTTTATGACTTTTTAATTTTCCATATTTTAATTTAAGAGATTTCTTAGCAACTCAATGAATTCAAATGGAATGATTTTACTCAGTTATCCTATAGGTCTTGAATTAAGTGATCTAACTCATGGATTTAGTGAATAATAACCCCATGAATTACAATAAGTATTAATTGTAAAAAATAATAACATGATAATAACACTAGTAACATGCCACTCTGGGCCTTCTGTGCCAATTCTGTTGGTTGGGGGCTAATTTTACTTTTTACTTCAAAATAAAAACAATATTGTTTTACTCCACAAATCTAAAAACCAGGCTTCCATATAAGCGCAACAAACATGTTACTGGAAAAAGTGTACCTGTTGATAAGTTTCTACAGGCGTATCATTGAAAAAGTCTAGAAAGAGTGAGAATGTGTGAAGCCAGCGGCTCATGAGAAGGATTGGTGAAAAGAGTGGAGCACGGTGACAGGTCTGACAGGCCAGGCTCTCACAGTCCTCAAGACCTTGAGTTAAATATAGATGGAGCGATTGGATGTGCTCTTGGAGACATGAGCTGAGGCAGTAGGAGAAAGTGATGAGCTCTCCGCTTTTTGGATCTTTCTAAACCCTAGCACGTCTGTCCATCACTTGTCTGTTGGCACCTTAGCGCTCAAGTCTCCTTCATCTCATGTCTTCCCTCAGCAAGCATCTCCAGCTTTTAGAGGCCTGTGGTTCTGCTCAGATACAAACTGCCACATAAATCAGGTGCATTGGGGGCCTGGCATGCAAAGTGAGTGTTTGAATGAAGGTGAACAAGTGTGGGTAGTCGCCATGTATCTGGCATTTTTCTGAGACAAACAATACTATCGTGTGTTGCTCCATTAACATTTTTGCCATGGTGTTCCTCTTGAAGGTAAGACTACACCACATGGTCCAATAACAAGCTGGCAGAGAGGCTTAACATCTGAATAGTGTGGTACAAGATGTGCTTCTAGAATTAAAGTCATCATGAGAACATGTTTTAACCATGGCGCCTTGCTGCTGTTCCCGTCCCTCAAATGACACAACATGTTTTAACTGATTCAGGCCTCTATCCAAAAGACTATGTTGCCAATGATGGTTGAATGAATGAATGGTTTGAGGAAAACCAGTGCTTCAGATCCATAGTTATCAGCTGTGGGTTCAGTTTTTATGTGAAGTCATCATTGTCCTGAAATGGATGGAGGTTATAAAACGTATTTAGAGATCAAGCTCAATGACTCGGTTAAGCCTTGGTCCTGGCTACTAGGTCATAAAAATGGCTCACCTCTGATCCAAAACGTGACAGAATGACAACACGCTGGAGGCTTCTAGTAATAAAATTGGCTCAAGTGTGATCCTGGCCATGGCATCTTAGTATTAGCATCTCTAATCTGACAAGTTATCAGCGAGACTTTGCCTGCCAGCTAATAAACATTACACTGGGATCTGTACATTGCATGCTAATACCAGCTGAAAGGGTTTTGCACTTGGAAATAAGTTTATCGGAAATTTGCAATAAACTTGTTTGCTACGGCTTTTCATTTGGCAAAATTAATTGTTTCAGTGGCATATTTGAGTTTTTTATTTTAAAAAAATATGTTTTTTAGTTATTCTTTGTTTTTATTATGGTTTCATATTACAACATTGTGGGAAAAGAAATATGATTAATTAAAAAAATTCATAACAATATGAATTTGGAAAATGTTTATACAATTTTCAGGAACAGTTTAAATTAATTGATCATTTCATCTTAAAATGTATTGTGGTATAAGATTAAAGTAAAAAGTCATTAAAAAAAAAAAAATTTCTGATATTTTTAGAGACTTAAGGTTTTTTGCATGTTGGTTGGACCACATGATTTTGATCCGGCAGACATTTTTCAAACATTAATAAGCAGTGAAACATATTTGTAAGAAATATTAATAAAAGATAATAGTAATAAAAGCTAAAATCAAACTTTCTTTTTTTGTTGTTATAATATCAGAACACTCCAACTCACCTTGACATTTTTTGACTTGCACCCCAGAAATATCAAAATTAATTTTAATTCTCAAATTACAAACATGCTGATTGTAGAAGATGTGTATTCAAGTCGATGTATGAACTGCCTATTTTTTAATATGATAGGACAAAATAAAAGATAGAACAAAAAACTGGTATAGTAAACAAAGTGTGACATATTAAGTTAAGAATAGAATGAAAGAGATGAAAATACATTAATGGCATGATTTTGATATCTGAGTAGATCTTTTCTCACTAGTATCGTATGACTGGACTCAGTTCCTTTGGTGTTTCTCTTTTTGGTTGCCATGGATGTGAGATTAGTTTCCAGCTGTCCAAGTGAACCTTATCGCACTTCAATATTCTGGTTTGTCAGAGAATGAAATAACTTTTCTGTCCCCGGAGGCAGAGTGAGAGCGGCTGGGACCACCTGACACTGGATCACCCCCATGGAATCCTGGGAATGGTGGTGTTCATTCTGTGGAGCCACACCACAGGAGATCTGGCATCCCTGAATTGTGTTTATTTGTTGGCACCCTGTCGTGAAAACCTTCCCATCAACTGCATATTAATCTTGTCAGCAAATTTCTAAAGGTCTTTCTTCCCTTGCATCCACACCTCTCCCAGCTCAAGCTTCTGATGAATTTATGGCCCTCTCCTCACCTCCTCACTCGCCTCAGCCTCGCTCCTGTTCTCCTCCAGTTTCTCTGCTTCTTTCCTTTCCGGTCCATATACATGTCCTCTATACTCACACATGCATAAATATACAGGGTTCTTTGGTGACATGTAGCCATCATAGAATGTCACAAGGACCTCCACTGAAGAGAAACCTCTCAATCCTGATGAGAGCCCTTTTTTTGACTGAATACTCCTACTAGAAAGTAATCACTACTGTAAACCCTAATGCTAAAAAAAAAACTTATTGGTTTGAGTAGAGCAAACCTAAATTAAAATTAGTTAAATCAAATTAACTTTTATGAGTATTTAGAACTTTCTTTTTTTTTTTGAGTTCACAAAACTGACACATTTTAAGTAATCCGAATTGTTTCATTGTTTTGAGTTTTATGAACTTGTTTCTTTTAATTTAGACAAACTTTACTGAATTTACTAAATTTAACTGAAGCTGGGCTATGATTTGTATTTCCCAACATGCTGCCACGGCACTCATTCAGCAATTGCTTTGCTGATGCTATCAAGCCATTGTGGTACCAATTAGCAATTTAGCATTTATTGAATTAGCTAGTTAAAGCTAGCCAAGTTTCCACTACTAAAAATATTAGTTGAGATGATAATTTTAAGATAAATGTATGAATTATCTCACTCAAATATATTTCTACCAGAAAGACTCGGAAGGCAAGATAATATCACAATGGCATTTATTATTTAATAGACCAGAAAAATGAAAGCAAAATATTGGATGGTAAAGTTCTCTTACGAGAGGTTCTCTCGTATTGCGTAAGTTGCTTACGCTACAGGTAAAGTCATCTTTTCTCGAGATATTGAAGCCAAAAATTATCCTTAATTTTCCATTTATTGTCAACGCAGTGCAGCAGCCAGCAGACCTAGAGCAGGCTATCTTGCGCGCTCATTGGCTGCCCTGCGGCAACTGCTGCAGCCTACCACTGAGCCTTGCGCGTGACGTCACGCCCAATGAGGGCGTCCCAGCCCGCCAAAATGGGGGTTGCTTAGCGTATTAAAGTCAGGCTCGGAGGCTGCGTCACTGATTTTCATTATCTTCAGCGAAGCTCTCCGCATCGCTGGACTCTGAGAGAAGCCGTCCGCCATTGAAACCAGCGACCAGCACGCAGAGGAAAGCGCCTGATGAACCCGGTCGTCTTCGCCACCTTCAGCCTTCCGTGGCTGCTACGCCATCCGGCGTCGAGTATCCTTTTTAAGTGCTTTTGCCTTCTGTGAGCGTTCGCCGCCGCGACACTCACTCTCTCTAAAAGAGCGCGAGGCGTTTTTATCAAAATGCCTCGCCTTTCCTGTGGCTCGTGCAGAGCCCCGCTCAGCGCCGGAGACCACCATGTGGTTTGCGCTCTCTGCCTGGGCCCAGACCACGCAGCCCTCGCCCTGGATTCGGGAGGCTGCGTGCACTGTGAAGCGCTTCCGCTGTCGACCCTGCGGGCTCGACTCGAGGCCTTCACCACGGACGCTGTCTCTCCGCCCTCTGGACCGTGCAAGAAGAAGTGCCGTTCACAGAGGATACCGGAGCCGGAGGTCACACTGAAGTGCTCGCCGGATTGCATCCCGCCAGCCTCCCTCTCTCCTTCTCCGCCCCTCCTGGACGCACAGCTGCCGGCTTCGGCCCTCACTGCCGCCGCCTCAGGGGAAGAAGCTGAAGGAATCGACCCAGGTGACAGCTGGATGCCAGGATGGAACCATCCTGGCATCAGACAGCGAGGAGTGGTCGAGTTCTCATCACTCCGCCTCCTCCTCGATCCAGGAATCCAGCAGGACTCAGGCTGGCGTGGACGCTGAACTCATGCGCCTCCTGTCTAAGGCCGTCGACCAACTCGGCCTGGATTGGTCACCGCCTAAGGAGCCCACGCCCAATAGGTTCGACGGCTGTTTCCTCCACTGCCGCCGCCCACCGCCCGTTTCCAGATCTGCACCATTTCTGCCAGAGCTTCACGCTGAGATTTCTAAATCGTGGAACGCACCATTCTCCGCGAGGCTCCACTCACATGTCTCCTCGACGCTCTCCCAAGTGGACGGCGCCGCCGAGAAGGGGTACAAAGCTATCCCCCCAGTGGAGGAGGCGGTCGCAGCGCACCTTTGCCCGCCCTCTGCGAGATGACGCTCAAAGTCTGCCCTCCCGTCCAAAGCCTGCAGGACCACCTCAGCCCTTGTCGGCCGCGCATTTTCAGCCGCCGGACAAGCTGCTTCCGCCCTGCACTCGATGGCTGTGCTGCAGATCCTTCAAGCTGATCTCCTCCGTGAATGGTACGAGAAAAGCAAGGACCCAGCCGCCATCACGGATTTGAGGAGCATGACGGATCTTTCCCTTCGTGCTACGAAATCCGCGGCTCAGGCGATCGGGAGATGCATGGCTTTGCTCACCGTCACAGAGAGGCACCTCTGGTTGACGCTTGCTGACATGAGGGAATCTGAGCTCTCTGTGTTTCTCGACGCGCCGCTCTCCCCTACTGGTCTCTTCGGCCCAGAGGTAAACGGGATCGTCGACCGCTTCCCCGAAGTGCAGAAGACCTCGCAGGCCATGAACCTCTTCCTGCCTCGACGCTCTAGCTCTGCTGCAAGTCGCCCACGTGAGCTGCCTGCACATAACGCTAGCCAGCGCCCAGCTCAGCCCCAGCCTTCGCAGCGACAACAGGGGAGCCGTCCTAGATCGCGCTCGTCCAGCCGCCACAGGCCGCCTCCCCCCGGGGACCCCGGCCCAAGATTGCGCTGAAGCCCGAGCACGCGAAGTCCTCCTAGCAACAGCAGATAGGAAAAGACGGCTGGGTCTCGCCGCGGCCGGACCACCGTCAAAATTTCTCGTCCTGTCAGTCCCCTGAGAAGGCTACTGCAGAAGTATATTTAGCAGCCTACGAGTCGGCAACACAGCCTGCTCGCCTGCACACAACCGCCGTTTTTATGGCGACCCAGAGAAATCTCCGGCTCACAACGTTGGTGTTTTAAGTGTAGAAAAAGTGCCCACAAATCAGTGCTCACACCTACACATAAACAAGATGCCCCCCGTGTCTCACACACTCACAGAGCCCACTCTCATAAAGCTGGCAAATGCCGCTCGAGTGCTAGATGTAGAGAATGTGCCCACAAATCTGTGCTCACACCTATTCGCCACCCGCTCTGTTACACGGCCACAACAGCCTCACATCGGCCAAGTTATGAATGTAAGTCACGTGCCCGCTCACGAGTGCTCACGCTTACTGACAAACACTTTGCCCCAGGCTCCGCTCCGCTCGTGCGCAATATTATCACAAAACGTTCCCCATTCAAAGCATTCGGGACGCCACAAGTGATACAGCCAGTAAACTGCTGTCAGCGAGCCGCCGTGTCCGAGATCCGAGGGCGCGCGCGCCCCGCACACACCTCCGGTTCAGTTTCCCGAGCCCACGAAGTGCGGCGATCAGAACCCGGAGTCCTGCCCCTAGCTGTACATGTAGAAGCATGGGAGGCTATTCCAGGGGTGTCAGAATGGGTGCTGAGCACAATAAGACAGGGCTATTCGCTTCAGTTCGCTCGCCGTCCCCCTCGCTTTCGAGCACGGACCGAGACGAAAGTGAAAGCGGATGTAGCGCATCTACTCCGCGCAGAAATATCCAAACTGCTGTGCAAAGGGGCCATAGAACCAGTACCTCCTTCTCTGAGCGAGTCAGGCTTTTACAGCCGCTATTTTCTCATACCCAAGAAGGACGGAGCGCTAAGACCTATCTTAGATCTGAGATATTTGAACAAAGCTCTCATGAGAAGGCCGTTCAAAATGCTCATGACCAGACAAATTCTTGCGCAAGTTCGCCCGAGGGACTGGTTTATCTCTCTCGATCTGAAAGATGCATACTTTCAGATTCCGATAGTTCCCCGTCACAGGCCATTCTTGAGATATATATGGGTATATCAATATACCGTCCTCCTGTTCGGCCTGTCTTTGGCACCCCGTACATTTACGAAGTGCATGGACGCGGCTCTCGCCCCCTTGAGAGAACAAGGGTTGCGAATTCTGAACTATTTGGATGATTGGCTGATTTTAGCACAGTCAGAGATAGAACTGTTATCTCACAGAACAGTGCTCCTCAGTCATCTGGAAAGCCGGGGTCTCACGGTCAACTGGACCAAGAGCTCATTACTGCCCAGTCAGTCAGTTTCCTTTCTAGGAATAGAACTGGACTCTGTGGCTATGACGGCCCGTTTATCAGCGTTTCAGCTCTGCAGCCCTGGTTAGCGACCGACTGGTACCAGCGGGGGGTGACAATGGGAGCTGTCTCACACCGAAAGGTCATCTCGACGGACGCCTCCAACTTAGGATGGGGCGCCCTCTTCGAGGGCAGACCGGTCTTTGGCCTGTGGTCAGACCAAGAGAGACGCTTCCACATAAACTGTCTGGAGATGATAGCGGTCGAGAACGCGCTCAAGCGCTTCCTCCCGTTCATACGGGACCACCATGTGCTAGTCCGCTCGGACAACATGTCTGTGGTGTCCTACATAAACCGTCAGGGCGGTGTCAGATCCAGGAGTCTCTGTTATCTGACAGAACGCCTTCTCGTGTGGTTCTCATGTGCCAGGCCACCTGAACGACAGCCCAGACAAACTGTCCAGGAAATACGTTCCCCCAGGGGAATGGTCCCTGCACCCCCAAACAGTCCAGTTACTGTGGCGCCTTTTCGGCAAAGCAGAAGTCGACCTGTTTGCGTCAAAAGACAACGCTCATTGCCCGATGTTCTTTTCAAAGAACGAGGATGTGCTGGCCCAAATCTGGCCCAGCCTCCCACTTTATGCTTTTCCTCCGGTCTCTCTGTTACCACAGGTAATCAAGAGGATCAGGGAAACGCGCCACTCAGTGCTCCTTATAGCCCCGCGATGGGAGAATCATATCTGGTTCCCGGAGCTGATGCGGCTGTCACACACAGCCCCTTGGCCGATTCCGGTGAGAAGAGATCTCCTCACTCAAGCCCGCAGCTCAATCTGGCATCCCCATCCAGAGCGCTGGTCTCTGCACGCATGGTTAATCAACGGAGACCCTTTGTCCTGCCAGAAGGAGTGGTGAACACGATTACGCAATCTAGAGCTCCCTCTACGTGGCGACTCTACGCGTCTAAATGGTCTGTGTTCTCCAAATGGTGTGCTGATAGAGATCTAGACCCACGAACGTGTGGGGTCCCGTGGTTGCTTGGCTTCCTTCAAGAGCTGTTGGATAAGGGCAGGTCCCCATCCACGCTTAAAGTATATGTGGCGGCCGTTGCAGTGTTCACTGAGTCGACGCGCGGTCAGTCTATAGGAAGAAACAAGCTTGTCATTCGCTTCCTTAGAGGAGCCTGGAGGATGAATCTCCCGTGACCCCCGTCGGTTCCCATGTCGGATCTTTCCTTGGTCCTAGAGGCCCTGAAAGCTTTCCCCTTTGAACCGATAGACTCCGTGGACCTAAAGTACCTCTCGCTCAAAACCGTTTTTCTGACAGCTCTGTCATCAGTCAAACGTATGGGGGATTTACACGCGCAATCTGTTAGCGCTGCGTGTCTTGAGTTCAGACCAAATTACTCTAAAGTCATCCTCAAACCAAGGCATGGCTATGTCCCTAAAGTGTTGGGCACTCCCTTCAGAGCGCAGGTCATTTCTCTATCGGCTCTGCCAGCATCCGATAGTGAGAGCGATGTTAAACTCCTCTGCCCCGTCAGGGCGCTGAGGGCTTACATTACGCGCTCTGCCCCTTTCAGGCGCTCGGAACAGCTCTTTGTCTCGTTTGGGGGGCGCACCAAGGGTCTCGCCGCCTCGAAACAGAGCCTGTCCAGATGGATAGTGGAAGCTATCGCATCTGCTTATCTGTCTAAAGGTCTGCAATGCCCCTTGGGCATTAGGGCTCATTCCACCAGAGGCGTGGCCTCGTCGTGGGCTTGATCCAGCGGGATTTCCATTCAGGACATTTGTGAGGTGGCAGGCTGGGCCTCGCCGTGCACATTTGTTAGGTTTTATAAGCTGGAAATTCCCGCCCTGCAGGCTAGACTTCTGTCAGTATGAGCGGTGTGTATGTCCTGCCCAGATCTTATCATGCGCAGACTACTCTCATGCGTCCTTAGCTCTCCTGGTTGAGCTGCACTGTATGGTGAATATTTATATAGACCGGCAACGCCGCTCTGTATGCCCTATATGTGCTTAGAAATATGTGCTGGCCCGCATTGCTGGCCACCTGATTCCCACTTATCTATGTTCCCCGGGAATCCCTGGGATGAAGTGGATGCTTGGCGCGCACGGGGTTGACAATGGGTTCCCGTAGAGTAACCAACTTACGCAATACGAGAGAACCTCTCATAAGAGAATGTACTCGGTTTAGTGCTGGGCAACGATTAAAATTTTTAATCGCGATTAATCACATGATTTTCTTGCGATTAATCACGATTAATCGCATTGTTATGCGCAAAATTGAATAATGACTTCTAAAGTAGTGTATTGCGCACTTTTGATTTAAATGTACTGCTATATACACAAGAGTGCAATAACTTTAAACAAATAAGGTGCTTTTATACCAGCAGTATTCCCTTTACACAGTAATCTCAAATCTCAGCTTAAACATTAATGTAATCAAATCAAATATTTAAACAAAGCTATTTGCCACTGCCAGGGCATTAACTTTTATCTAGTTTGTTAATAGGAGTCTAGTTCTCTTGTTTTTTTTTTCTGAACAGGTATCAACAGGTATCTTTTATCAGGGAGCAGCAGAAACAGTCTATGTAGTAGTCAGAGGTCATGATCACTACTACAGATATAAGTCGACCAACGTTACTTATAGTAGCTTAGGTTTGGTCATGCCATGGTTTCCCACATAAGGTTACATTAAACAGAGTAAAAAAACAATTTATAGCCTACTTTATACTCACGCCGTAGCTGTGTAGCGCGCGTACACTTCGGCGTACCCTGACGTGCACCTCTCCAAAAATGTAACGTCAATTCTACGCGTACCGCAAGCGCTGTGATTGCTAGAACCGCTCCCCGGGTTTCACATGCTCCCTCTGCATGTGTTTGCGCGTCAACGCGGACAACGACGCAGAGATATAAATGAAAACCAACGCGTAGTCTACAGCGTATAGTCTTCGACGTAAGTCCGACGCAGAAGTATAAATCAGCCAAGAGTGAGGTGAAGTGGTCGAGCACAAGGTGCAGCGACAAGCGGGTGCGTTCCTGTGAAACTGTTGCAGTCATGCTCGCCTCACGCACGCGCCCGCGCCCGCTCGTTGCCGAAGTTGAATTATCTATAACTTTTTATAAAGGACGCACGCAGCACAAATCATTAGAAGAGAGACTGATCCTCGGCTCGCTGTTAGTGAGTTTCCAGAATCTAAATAGTTATTATCTATAGAGTTTATAGGTACTATCCATAGAGCGCCTGTCATTCACTCGCAGAGCGCAACTCTTTAACTGTTCACCAGAGAGAACCTGCCTCTCTCCACTGCTAGTTTGGGTGGGTTATTTGCTGGCTGACCAACATCCCACCCCTCCTGTGATCATGGTTTGACTGTAGGCCTATGTGTTTCCAGAGCCAGTGAGCAACGGACTTTAAAATAAAAAAAATAAAAAAAATAAAAAAATGCGTTAACGTGCGATAAAAAAATTGTCGGCATTAATTAATAAATGCGTTAACGCGATAATAACGCGTTAACTTGCCCAGCCCTAACTCGGTTACATACGTAACCTCGGTTCTCTCTAGAAGAGGGAACAAGTATTGCGTAACCTGACCGTGCAGGCACCACGAGCGATTTTCGCTTCAGTCTGAAAACCAGTGACGCAGCCTCCGAGCCTGACTTTCATACGCTAAGCCAACCCCATTTTGGCGGGCTGTGACGCGTAGAGGGCGCGAAGTCACGCACGAGGCTCAGTGGTAGGCTGCAGCAGTTGCCGCAGGGCAGCTAATGAGCACGCAAGATGGCCTGCTCTAGGTCTGCTGGCTGCTGCACTGCGTTGACAATAAATGGAAAATTAAGGATATTTTTTGGCTTCAATATCTCGAGAAAAGATGAATTTACCCGTAGCGTAAGCAACTTACGCAATACTCGTTCCCTCTTCTAGAGAGAACCGAGGTTACGTATGTAACCGAGTACATTCTTTGGCGCAGACCCCATCCGTAGCGCACATTCAGAGGGTAGCGGACTCTGCATTTCCTGCCTGAGGATGAAGGCAGGGGAACAGCCGACCCCCGGGGAGGTATGGGAGGGGACTATCCTGGTGGTGGTGGTGGGGAGGATGGGGGTGAATGTTTGTGTCATCATCTGCAAACTCAAACATGTGTAAGTAACAATCTTTTATACTGCCAGTATTAGATAATGATTGGATAGACCAAAACGTAATGAGTGACGTAACAGTCTGACGTAAAAGTCTGCAGATTCTATTTGGATTTAAATTGTTTAAGATTTGATATGATAATATTTGATAATGGCCATTTTGTAATGGCCATTGTGTTTCCTTTTTTAAAAAATAATACATTTGATATAATATAAATATATAAAATATATTTTATATTATATCTTTATATATATATTTTTTTTACTATTTTACTATTTTACTCTGTCAAAATCTGACCATAAGAGAAAATAAATTTGAGGCCAAATTCTTGTATGTAAAACATAGCCATAAACCTCTTATAGTAGCTTCAAAACCTTTTGAAATTGGGTCAGTATATAAATTAGGACGTACACTAAATGTGTCCAGTTTAACTCTGCACTTTTTCTGTTGCTTCCTTCCCATCAAATTATCAGGTGCTTAATATTTGTGTTTTACAGGCTTTAGGCTGAACATATGTGTTGAGAATCAGGTTACAGAGGCTGTCTTGTGTTTTAGGGGCCCAGAGAGACCTATAGTCAGAATGAGAGCCAAGCGTGTCCCCAGTACAGCACAGTTACCACAAACACAAGACTGCCAGAGAAAACTCAAGTACAGCGCTGACATCATCATAACAACAGCTAATCCTTGTTTTATTTTCAGAAAAGAGATCTTTGAATGATAAGCTTGAGTATTTGGTGTGTTTCTCTATGATGATGCAGAATTGACAATGACCATATATGGCGACCCAGCAGACATATTTTCAGTCATGGCTAAAACAAATGATACATAAACACCTGCGGTGTAACAGACACCCTTTGGAACACTATAGTAACAGTCTGGGGAGTTAGTGTGCCATACTGACGCCCAAATGTCAGGCAGGGACCAGGGTTACATAAGACCTTTAATGCCTGCTCACCCTAGATCTAAGCAGCTTAGATTTACTGAGATGTTGAAACATGGGAAGAAGATCTGGGCCTATCGGAATACAGCAGACTGAGCGAAAGAGAGAGGGAAGAAGGATCTGTCACAGTAATGAAGCAGTCTACTCTTCTTAAAAAAAAGAGGGTCAGGGTGTTTCAAAATGTCTGAGGTCATAACTCACACCAGGCTCTGAAAATAATAAAACACAGGACTGGGTTTATAACAATTTATAGATCCTAATGCAGTATGTTTAAATTCTTTGCTTGCTATACTGAGAGAAACACTGCTCTGGAAAACAGACACTGACTTTCAAAAAACTTGCAATATCATACAACTGTCACATGATCATCATTCTAATAAGCTGATTTGCTGCTCAACAAACATTTATTATTATATTATTATTATGAATGTTGAAAACAATTGTGCTGCTTAATACTTTTGTGGAAACTTTTTTTTTTTCCAGAATTCTTTGATGAATAGGAAGTTCAAATATCAATATTTATTTGAAATGGAAACCTTTGTAACATTATAATGCCTTTACTGAGACTTTTGATTAATTTAATGTGTCTTTGCTAAATACAAAAATATTAATTTCTTTAAAAAATAATAACAAATCTTACAGACCCCAAACTGTTGAACAGTGGTGTACTCCGGTCTGCATCACCACGAACACAAAGAAGAAGCGCTGTTATAATAAATATCAACAGTCTCAGGATGGCCAATCAGAGGAGGACTGGATCTAACAACTGTATAAATTCCATACTGGCATTAAGGGATTCAAGGGAAACAAAGCCATGGCTTCCTCCCTATCAGCTATCAGGACCTCAGTGAAGTGTGATCTTACATCCCTATGAGCATGAAGCTTTATAAAGAGGGGCCGTTAAATCCCCCTTCCCCTTCAGTGTGGAAAGAGGGATCTCATTGTATAAATATTACACTGTATGCTGGTGTAATAATACGATTCAAAATGCATTTGAAATTAAATACTAGGTGCCACAATAAATACAAGACTCCACACTGTAAAATGTTCAATGATAGATTTAAACCATTTTCTGTTTTGTGGGGCATTGTAATAATGGCCATGGTGATGTAACTGAAGCGCACATAATATTTTATTGCCTAGAGAAATTTATGGCCCTGTGGCACTTTGGCCAGATAAAATGTAACTCAAAACACCAAAAAAAATGTTTTTCAGACTTCGCTCACTTTTGTCGAACCGAAAAGATTTTCTTCTTCTCAACCAATTCTGGAGAAGATCTCTGGAGATCAGGTCTGGCTCTGTTTAGCCCGCGCTAAAAAGGTTATCTGTAACGTACGAAGGTGCTAAGCAGAGATCTTTCAGTGCGAGCGCGCCTCGGGGAGCGTCTGTATGTGTGTGTGTTCCGCTTGTTTGTGCAGAACTTCAGATGGGGATCACTCTTAATGGTTTTATTGAATTAATCATATGAGTGGGAGACCAAGCTTGGCCAGAGGCTGCAGGAGGCCCGGCGTCCTGCCCGTCTCGGTGATGGCAGCCCATCGGAATGGCTTGTTGCTCCGCACACAGAGAGCGGGGGCCACTCTTTAACTTAATTAAATGCTAATATGAAGCAGTCAGTGCGTCTGCCTTTGTTGTACGGGGGTGTTGGGACGGATCTGGGCCTCTTAGTGTGTGCTGAAGCTGCTGAGAAGTTATTAGTGCAGGATTACACCAAACCCCCGGGCTCTCAGAAGGGAGATGGTGGTGGAGGGGGTCCTGTGATGTGGGACCGGTTGAGGTGTGATCACTGGCCAAAAGATTAGAACGAGATCTACATCTCAATCTTGTTGTGCTGACAGATGGAAGGGAAGCGGTGTGGAACCTTGAAGGCTCTCTGGTATAGGATTGTGGCAACGCTCTTTGACTTATTTTTTTGTGCTGTGGTGAATGAAATTTGAGAAAAATTAAACATTTTAGGAGAGCCGATGTGTTTATATCTCTTGGTATACCTTCACATCAGAAATGTGGGATCTTTAGTGCTAATTTGAGAAAGTTTTATTGCTTAGTCTATAAAAATGAAGGCATATGTTTGAAGATTGACAGGTCACTCTGCGGTCTGGGTGGTCTTTGCGGAGCTAGCGTGGGGGGAGGGATGGTTATGACAGCTTGCATGCCTTCAAGACATTTTTATTTTGTCCTCCTTTAAAAAAAAAACGTAAAAAGGGATTGACCATACCCATGTCAGGCATGAATATCGCATCCCCGAAGGCATTTCTGACATGTGGGGCTCCGAGTCCACATGTTCCCAGTAAAAAGAAAAACCATAGTCTCTAATGAATACAACCTTTCACTAACTTTTTTGTGTATAATTTTCTTTTTACGGCTCATTTTTGACTTGGTTTACTTTCAATTCTTCACAGACTGAAGAAATATATCAAGTCTCGATGCCAGAGGAACTTCACAGGCGTACTTTAAAAGGCTCTCAAAGTCCAACTGATGTGAGCCTCACAAATACAACAATCTAAATACAGATTCTTAGCTGTGATCGCTGTTGTCCTCGCACACACACCGTCTGGTGGTCTTAGACGTCCATCGCGAAGGGATGTTTACATACCAGACCCTGGTGACCTTTACAAACATCCATTAATTGGAGATAATCACATCTGTTTCCAAAAGAGAGAAACAGCATACAAAACCTAAGCAGAGCAGTGGACAAAACAAAGAGATCCCTAGGACAGGAGATCCTATCATCCCCACTGATCCTCAGCTCGAAATCACGGATGTTGGATTTTCCTACCCACACCTGTTGCCAGACAGCTGAACCCAATGAAATGCAGGGAAGGCCGGGGCTAGTTGTCACACTCTTTACTCCAGTCAGTGTTTCTCATGGTAGGTTTGTTTCTGAGGGGCAGTTTCTGTATAGACACAAAACTTAAAGGCTTGGCAATACAAATTTACCTTTTGTATACTGGGAAAGTTGTCCTAATTATCAACTGCCATTAAACTAACCTATTATATTATCATAGAGGTTCTCAACCTTTTTGACTCCAAGGCCCTACATTGCCCTACAATATTCGAAGGACCCGTGACTTTTCCAGTTGTTCTTGATTTTCTGGACAAGTATTATAAGGATTTTCAAAAATATTTTGTTTTTTGAGGAGGTGAGTTAACATAAGAAAGAGATGTCAAATCCGATAGCCTTTGAGATGATTGGGGCGACCCGAGATAGAATCCCGGATTGTGATCCTTGGTGATCCCACCCCGCTCTCACTAATGCACTGTAAAAAGTGATCAGTTGACTTAACTTTAAAAAAAAGTGAGGAAGCCCGTTGCCTTAAATTATTATAACAAATTAATTTTTAGAAATTAAAAATTATAAATAAAAATTATAAACTTTATGCGTAATTGAAAAAATGAAGTTATGTGAACTTGACAATTCCACCTAACAATTTTTTTTTCAATTATCCATGGTTTATTTATCATTTTAAAGCAACGGGTTTACTCACTTTTTACAGCATGCCTATTTCGATAACAGCAAAAATGCCAAAAAACTAGTAATATCTTGTTTTTTAACTTATTTTGTCTTATTTTAAACACTTTTAAGTCATAATGAGGACCTGAGAACATCTGTATTATAGGCTATTCATGAAACAACAAATAGAAGGGAAATTAATTTTGGCCAATTAATAATATTAAAACAAATTTTATCAAAATGGTTTTGAAATAGAAACAACCATATAAATCTCACTGCTAAAATAAATAAAAAATGTGTGACAACTAGCCCCGATCTCCTTTTTGTTATACTTCAAAAATGTAGAAGGTAGACATGTCTTAAAAACCAAAGCAGGCACAACGGGTGAATACCACATGGGTGTGACAGCCTCTGTTGCATTCAACCATTTTATATTAGTTGGAACGTGGGAAGAAAGTCGGGTCCTTTTTCACCATGTGTCGGTTTGTGCATGTGCTGTGTGTGCATCTATGACTGAAGTTACATTTACAACTGAAACAACATTTATTCACATCCAGATCACTTCAGCTTCCTCTGACTAGCTCTAGCTGAATATTTGGATTGACATTCATAGTGTGTGTACCTGAATTAGAACAGAGATAGAATAAGCTATTACCATGAGTAAGACCACTACTTTTCAAATTTACTATCTGTATATTTTTCTTTTTTTTTTTGAAAGCACATAATCACTATGAACCAATCACATTTTTAGCAAAGCAGTGATCATGTCAATATGTTAGTGTATGGGATGGAAAACTTTTACCGTCAAACGGAAGGTCACTTTGCTTGTGTAATGCAGATTTATGGCTCGATATATTTAGATAATAATGTAGATCAAACATTGGAAAAACATGTCAAGGACGTTTTTCATTCATCACCCCTACTATATGTGCATCGTAAATCTAAATGTTGTGTGCCATTAAAAGTGTTTTGGGAACAAATCTTGACATTGTGTCCATAATTGATTTGTATTTATTTTCCTTGTTTAATTGGACAAATTAACTACATTCCTCTGCCACAGTATAGGAGCATTATTGTTGGGGTAGGATAAACAGACGGTGGTCCAGAACGGATTGTAAAAGACTAGGATAAACAGTGAACATTGAGGAAAGGATTGAATGTCTGTTTATAGGGAGTATTATGAAGTGCATGACTCTGAAATGACTAATTACATCAGCTGTGTGGATTTCTGGGGAGAGCTCTTAAAACTGTCTCTCGCTCTGTGGGTTCATGGTTGTAATGGGGGTCACACAGCATAGCAATGGGGCGCTTTCAAAAGCTCAATCGGTCTTCACACCTTTGGCGAATCAATGTGTAGTGGCTCAGAAAGGAGAACAAACAGGACCATCTGACACAAACATTACATTCTGAAACTGGACCTTGGTTGTTTTATCTCAATTTAAAATTAAATACACTGGACCACAGGTCAACGGTTATCGCTTGAAATAATTTTCATTGGAGTGAATTCAGTGGTGACTGCTTGAATTGACTTTCAACATTGAAATGTGCATGCCAGCTGGGACTGATAGGGGGGAAAAAGGAGGGGTGGGGGGAGAGGAAGGTGAGAGAGTGAATAAAATGTGAGCGAGGTAGACAGACAGAAAATATGTGTATGCAATTCACTGAACTGTTCTGTTTGCACCAGTTTGCTCTGGCAAAATGGAGGTTGATAATCAGATTCATGGTAATCTATCTATGTATTTTTTACTTCCAATATCACAAACATTTTGCAATTAATTAAAAGTGATAAACCAGTTAATTTTGCTAACTATTTAACACGTTTCTAAGAAGCCAAACAGAATTGAGCACAAACATTATAACACCAAGTATTGCTCAGTGATGTAACATACAATTTTTGTGTTGATGTAAAAAACAAACAAAAAAAGACTTCCATCTTCCCACTCAGTAAATCAATATCTCTTATCTTGAGATTTGTGAGAAAACATTGAGATGGACAGGACAGTCACTGAATATTTTTGTCAGAAAAGCGTTTTTGGAAAAGCAATGCTGCCACCCAGTGGTCATTCAAGTTATAGTAATTAATAAAACATAAAACATTTTAATGCTAGCATTAGCCAAGTGGCCCTCAACCTTTTTTCCTTGAAGCACTGATTACTGAAAGGTTACCAGCCAAACACACATACACGTCTTGTACTTATTTTCCTTCTTTCCCTCTCTCTTCACACTCAGCAATTACTGATCCTACTGTGGATGTTTTTCCCCTAACCATAAATCTCACTACTATGTTGCCCTGCTCTGTTGTCCAATATCAAATGTCATGGTTGTCTCTAATGTTTTGTACATTTACAGTTATTGTTTATTTATGTGTTGTACTGTTAGTAATGTTTACATATAAAGAGATTCTGTAAATCAAGAAATATACCTGTACATCAGAATAACTCAAAACAGTCAGCCACTCATTTTATTTTAAAACTGAGTTACAATTACAGTCATTATTTTTATTAAGGAGTGATACAATCACTGATCTCCAGTCAAAGTAATAAAGAGGAAAAATATGTTATGAGGTGAAAAAGGGGGCAGTAGATGCTTTAAATCAGCCAGATGACTCAAGGATTGGGGAATTGTGGAGATGTCAGGAACATTTCATACACACTCTTTCCATGCTGTGGATGTTATGAGCGCTCTGTTATTGCCATGAAAAATATCAACCACAATATAAAACAAAATTATTTCTGGACGCAACTGTATAGAAATTGGTTCAGGCCTAGACCACTATTATTCTGTTGTGCTTACAACTAAAGCAGGAGGTTAAAAGGTTATGAGTTCAGACATCTGAGAGAGGGCCTGATGTCTCCAACATGCTAAATATAGAGTCATTATCAGTGATGGCTACGTTTAAATTAATGTGCTTTTCCATAAAAACACGGCTGTGTTTGATTAGCATGTCCTCTTCCATGAGGATTAACACAGAACGTGTTCTCGGGCATTTAACTTTAAACTTTTTCTGAGGAATTTTTAATATTGGTAGGTGTGACATTTATAGCTTTGAGACCCAGACCAGTCCCATAAAATGCTGCAAGCCTTTTTACGGCTTTATAAATATACACTTCATTTTCTTTTTTTCATTACTGTTAGATTGAACAAGTCTGAAAAATCGTGTCTTGAGGGATTCGTTTCATTATTTCCAAGACACCAATGATTAGGATGTTAACACACAGCAGGAACGCGAAGTGTGAGAGGTGGGTGAAAATCGCTGTTAAGACCAAGGAGCACTAAATAAGAGTGAAATTTGTTGCTGAAACCAGCACCATCAGTTTCCAGGTGGTGAATTATGAATCCCACATACGTACGAGCTTGTAACTGTAAATTCAAGCCAGGTTATGAGCTCAGTAAAGTCAGTGTGGATCTCCCACCAGCTAAAAAAAAAACACCACAGCCTAGCCAATACAGAACGATTGAACTAATTCAATTATTTCTTCACTATTGCCAGCTCTTGTTTTTATAGGCTTGCAGTGATCAGTGAGAGTGAGAATCGGTCTTGATGACTCACTTCCTTATCTTTTTCACCACATTAAGCATAACAGAAAACATATGGCCATTAATGTTGGGTGAATCAAGTTAATCTGGGACAGTGGGTAATGTGGAGCACCTAAGACTATATACCCATCACAATACAAAAAGTACCAAAAATGTCCCAGAATACCCTAATTTAATCTCGACCTCAACAATTGCATTCATATAAGGAACTACCATGATTCATATGCAGTCCTTGCCTATGAAACACGTCCTTTATGAAATGAACTGCATGCCAGTGCATCATATCATGTGCATGATATTGACAATAAAAGATTTCACAACAGCTGTGAAACGCCTCCTATTGTTCTGTAGCTTCTCCTTGGTGGTGCTGCTTCACTTTTGAGTTTTTTACATTTACATTTACATTTAGTCATTTAGCAGACGCTTTTATCCAAAGCGACTTACATCTGAGGACTAAAGCAAGCGAGTCATCGTGAAGAGGGAAGAACAACGCAAGAAGTGCTCAAAATACAAAGTTCAGGCATTGCTCAGAGTAGCAAAAGCCAGACAAGGGAAGATTTAAAAGGTTTAAAGGAGAATTGTTTTTTTTTTTTTTATGTTAAGTACTCACGGAAGAGATGAGTTTTCAGTTGTCTTTTGAATGCTGTCAGGGATTCTGCATTACGGACGAGGGTGGGGAGATCATTCCACCAGCATGGAACCGTGAATGAGAATGTTCTGGAGAGAGATTTAGTGCCTCGCTGTGATGGCACCACGAGCCGTCGCTCCTTGGCCGATCGTAGGCTTCTGGTAGGGACATAGACTTGTAGTAGGGAGTGAAAGTAGGACGGAGCTGAGTCTGTGGTAGATCTGTAAGCAAGCGTCAAAGCTTTGAAATTGATGCGAGCAGCGAGTGGTAGCCAATGCAGGGAGGTGAACAGCGGAGTGACGTGGGCCCTTTTGGGCTCGTTGAAGACAAGGCGGGCTGCAGCATTCTGGATCATTTGTAGAGGTTTAGTAACACATGACGGAAGTCCAGCCAGAAGAGCATTGCAGTAGTCAAGCCTAGAGATAACCAGGGCCTGGACGAGAAGTTGTGTTGCATGCTCAGTTAGGAAAGGCCTGATCTTCCTGATGTTATACATTGCAAACCTGCATGATCGAGCTGTCTTTGTAATGTGGTCTGTGAAGGTCAGCTGGTCATCAAATATTACTCCAAGGTTTCTGACCGACCTTGATGGGGTGATTGGGGATGACTCTAGCTGGATAGTGAAGTCGTGCTGTAGAGACGGATTGGCAGGGAGAACGAGAAGCTCAGTCTTTGCCAGGTTGAGCTGCAGGTGATGTTCCTTCATCCAAGCCGAGATGTCAGCCAGACAGTTTGAGATTCGTGCAGCTATTGTGGGATCATCTGGTTGAAATGAGAGGTGGAGCTGTGTGTCGTCAGCATAGCAATGATAAGAGAAACCATGTGCCTGTATGATGGGTCCCAATGATGTGGTGTAGATGGAGAAGAGGAGCGGTCCAAGCACTGAACCCTGGGGAACCCCTGTGTTCAGTTGATGTGCTTTGGATACCTCGCCTCTCCATGCAACCCTGAAGGACCTACCTGTGAGATAGGACTCAAACCAGTGGAGGGAAGTTCCTTTGATGCCCAGTGATGAGAGGGTGGACAGAAGGATCTGATGATTCACAGTGTCGAAGGCAGCAGAAAGATCCAGCAGAATGAGAACTGAAGATTTGGAAGCAGCTTTTGCGATCCGCAGGGCTTCTGTGACCGACAGTAGTGCAGTCTCAGTTGAATGGCCTCTCTTGAAGCCAGATTGGTTGACATCTAGCTGGTTGGTCAGAGACAGGAAAGATGACACTTGGTTGAAAGCAACTCGTTCAAGTGATTTCGCAATGAATGGTAGGAGAGAGACAGGTCTGTAATTCTCTAATAGTGATGTGTCTAATGTTGTTTTTTTAAGCAGTGGAGTTACCCGAGCCTGCTTGAATGCTGAAGGGAAAATGCCAGTGTGGAGGGATGAGTTGATGATGTGTGTGAGTGCTGGTAGAAGTGTGGGAGAGATGGCTTGTAGAAGGTGTGAGGGGATGGGATCTAGAGGGCAGGTGGTAGGATGACTGGAGAGGAGAAGTTTAGATACTTCTTCCTCGGTTAGCGAAGTTGCAGCACTTGCATTGACCTGCCAGTAAGAAACCTCACTTTAATCCTTACATTGAAAAAAAGAAATGTATTGAGCTTTTTGGTCACTTTATTTAAAGTGTCCATGTTACCGTGTAATCATATATTTAAGTAAAGCAATAATAAAATTAAATACATGAACTTACTATAGGGTTAAGGTGTGGTTTAGAGTTAGTTGCATTTAACTATGCTTATTTTATAGTATTTTCTATAGTAACTATATATAACGTGCAATAGGGACACTGTAAAATAAATGTTACCAGGTTTTAATTTAATCTTGTTTTTTGTTATTATCCTGTAAAAACATCCAAAATCCTTTAACCAGGTTACATTTGCAATGTTGTTAGATTTACAAACATGTTTTCATAGAATGTATTGTACGTTGTTCTTGTTTTAAGCATTTCATAGCTAATTTAACAAAAAATAAGATTTTTTTAATTTGGATTTTTTTAAAGAACACAACAGCCTCTGCGAATTAATTTGCGGAGAAATTTACTTTATGGACTTTAGTTAGGCAGGTACAAATGACACATGAACTTATAAAATCATTAGCATGATGTTTCGTCAGGATTGTAAAAGCACAAAGCAATGGAGTCTGTAATAACAGTTGAAAAACATCAGTTTTGTCATTGTTTCATGTGATTGTAAGAACGGCTCTTTCACGTTTCCTCCTCTTTCTCCTCTTCTCAATAAAACGCTCTGTGGCATCAGCAAAGAACATCACGTCCTCTTTGCTCTCCATCTCACGCTGCAGGAACTGAAGACCGGCGCTGTTGAAACCCAGGACATCCTGAAAACACGGACAAGCAAGAACACACATGCTTACACAATCTGAGAGGTGTGTCAGGGTAGCTAAATCCATCCTGTTCACTGGCACTGAAAGCGGGACTCACCCTGATCTCTCGCACTTTAGAGATCGTGTTGGCCCGTAACTCGTCAATGACTGACAGCAGCATCTGATTACTGGTGATCTGACCAAAATTGACTCTAAGAAAATGGTAAATGAGTTAGTCAGTAGCAAAATCACATGGGCCTAGGAAAAAAGCCTATGTTAATTGAGAAGACAAATCAACATGAATACATGTAAATGAAATTTAAATAAACAATAATGTGTTAATGTACCTGAGCAGGAAGAAGAGGCAGCGGCACACTAGCTCCACCTCCAGGCCCTGCTGTACATAACCGTTGAAGAGCTGCAGCAGGTCCGGGACATAAGGAAACGGCAGCACCAGCAGAGACAACTCCAGCTCACTTTCAACACAGAGAGAGATCAAGAGAATAACAGACTGATAGGAAAATGCACGTGTTTTGTGTTAGAGTGCTTTTGACTGGGCTGATGGAGAGCTCTTACCTGGACCGAACCTTCTTCAACACTTCCAGAACATATCGAGAGGGCTGCAGATATAAATGGAAATCAAGGAAAATATGAAATATGAGTGATGAATCTTGCATTTTAAGAACATTTTCTATTTAAAAATAAATTCAGCTCTTTCCTGTGATGTATTATTAAAAAGAATCCACTGATATCAAAATCATGTTGTTAAAATTATGTTATGGTCAATAACCGATAAATATATAATATTAAAATGATCTTTTATGTAAAAAAAAATTAAAAAAAATAATCTTATTTTATTTTCTGCAAGTGAATTCAGACATCACAACATTCAAAAGTGTTATCAAGTTATCCGATATATACCTTTAAAAACAATATCGACTAATAAGACTGCCGACCTGACTGCTGTCCAGAAGGCCATCATTGACACCCTCAAGCAAGAGGGTAAGACACAGAAAGAAATTTCTGAACAAATAGGCTGTTCCCAGAGTGCTGTATCAAGGCACCTCAGTGGTAAGTCTGTGGGAAGGAAAAAGTGTGGCAAAAACGCTGCACAACGAGAAGAGGTGACCGGACCCTGAGGAAGATTGTGGAGAAGGACCGATTCCAGACCTTGGGGGACCTGCGGAAGCAGTGGACTGAGTCTGGAGTAGAAACATCTAGAGCCACCGTGCACAGGCGTGTGCAGGAAATGGGCTACAGGTGCCGCATTCCCCAGGTCAAGCCACTTTTGAACCAGAAACAGCGGCAGAAGCGCCTGACCTGGGCTACAGATAAGCAGCACTGGAGTACCCACAGTCAGTGATGGTCTGGGGTGCCATGTCAGCTGCTGGTGTTGGTCCACTGTGTTTTATCAAGGGCATGGTCAATGCAGCTAGCTATCAGGAGATTTTGGAGCACTTCATGCTTCCATCTGATTTCATTTTTCAGCACGACCTGGCACCTGCTCACAGTGCCAAAACCACTGGTAAATGGTTTACTGACCATGGTATTACTGTGCTCAATTGGCCTGCCAACTCTCCTGACCTGAACCCCATAGAGAATCTGTAGGATATTGTGAAGAGAAAGTTGAGAGACGCAAGACCAAACACTCTGGATGAGCTTAAGGCCGCTATCGAAGCATCCTGGGCCTCAATAACACCTCAGCAGTGCCACAGGCTGATTGCCTCCATGCCACGCCGCAATTTCTTTCTGTGTCTTACCCTCTTGCTTGAGGGTGTCAATGATGGCCTTCTGGACAGCAGTCAGGTCGGCAGTCTTACCCATGATTGCGGTTTTGAGTAATGAAACAGGCTGGGAGTTTTTAAAAGCCTCAGGAATCTTTTGCAGGTGTTTAGAGTTAATTAGTTGATTCAGATGATTAGGTTAATAGCTCGTTTAGAGAACCTTTTCATGATATGCTAATTTTTTTAGATAGGAATTTTGGGTTTTCATGAGCTGTATGCCAAAATCATCAGTATTAAAACAATAAAAGACCTGAAATATTTCAGTTGGTGTGCAATGAATCTAAAATATATGAAAGTTAAATTTGTATCATTACATTATGGAAAATAATGAACTTTATCACAATATGCTAATTTTTTGAGAAGGACCTGTATATTGTGTACCTCTTATTATTAACCAAATATGACGACCAAACAAAACACACACTCACAGAGATATTTCCAAAAGCCACAAGGATGGGGTTCACTTTAGGGGGTGGTAACTGCAAAAAAGCAAAAATAAAACAAGTAATTCACCTGTATCATTAGAATAAAATCCATATTTTATGATATTTTTCAAGTTTCAGTCCTAATGATGTGCAGAATAAAAGAGAACTTAAATATAATATTTAGTTTAATCTCCTAATGTAATTTGAGTGTGCTTTTCTCTAGAAAACATCATACCTCCTTCCCTGCTGCTTCACAAGCGGCTCTGTGCTCCTCCATCTTTTTACTTTCCTCTCTATAGAGCTCAACAGCCTCCATTATTCGCTCAGCCTATAGAAACAGAACACAAGTGTCATTTCTCCATTACTGTATTTAAAGGAGAGGAGCTCTTTATCTGTACAGTTCTGCAGACTCACAGCTTTCACTGTCTCAATGCTCTTCTTCCCAGCAGGCTCTGCTTCTCCTTTAGTCTCTCCAGGAACCTGCGAGATACACAAGGAAACACTGAGACCCGGCAGAAACTTAGGAGACATAACTGATCTCTAGGAGAACCACTTACCACGGGTTCACCACCTTTAGCCAACGACTCCTCATATTCTGCTTCCCTCTCCTGAGGAGAAAAATAGTAGACAAGTCAGCTAATATATTCTAATGTTATGTACAGAGTTTTTTTTTTTTTTTTTTTTTTTTTTTTAACAGATGTACTTTTATCGGATGTACTTTTAAATGCTGATATACTTGGGTTTTGTGAGCATTTTACAGCATTACAGGTGCACCCCCTCTGTGAAAGCGGCTACAAATTATATTTTATATACTACATATCTCTATAAATTAGCATGTAGCAATATCTATTTGTAAAAATCGAGTGATCTACACCAAGTTTGTGATCGGTCTTAAATCTCTTATCCTCACCAAAACTGAATTTATTTGATCAAAAATATATAAAAAAATACAGTACAAACAGTAATATTATAAAATATTATTAGTTTAAAATAACTTTGTATTTTCATATATTTTAAAATGTAATTTATTCCTGTGATGCAAAGCTGAATTTTCAGTAGCCATTACTCCAGTCTAATATGCTGATTTGCTGCTCAAGAGACCTTTCTTATTATGTTAAAAACAATTGCTTAATATTCTTGGAATTTCAGGATGTTTTTGATGAATAGAAAGTTCAAAAGAACAAAGTTTATTTGAAATAGAAATATTTTGTAACATTATGAACATCTTTACTGTAATTTTTTTGATCAATTTAATGCGTCCTTGCTGATTAAAAAAATTATAAATTTCTGTCCGAAAAATCTTACTGACGTCAGCTAATTTGATTTTTAGGTCTTGATGGACCCAAGTCAAAAGATAATATTATTCTTAACAAATTAATAATATATCTGGAATCAAATTATGTAAAACTAAAGTTACAAACAACATTAAAATCAGTAAAACATTAAAAATATAACTTGTTTGAATTTTTGTAAAATAGCTGAAAATATCTTGCACACTTATGAAAAGCCACTGAATATCAGAAGGATTCTATATTAATGCACTTGAAGCTGATAGAAGTCTACCAGAGCTGTAAAGATCTTAAGATCATTATTTAATTGCATCAAATCTGTTTTCTGCTGTGTGACATTTTGCTGAAAAACCAAGCACTCACCATTTCCTTCTCCTCCTCCAGGATGATGGGCTCCCTCGTTCTCTCCCACAGCCTGATGGACTTATCATGAGACGAGGAGACAATGTGGTCTCCATTGGGGCTGATGGCCAAGCACCAGACTTCACGATGATGACCCTGAGGAACATATACAGGGGGTCACGGGTATGAGAGGCTCTGTAATAATACAACAGTTCCAATACATCTTTGTCTGTGATTACATTGATTAGGGCTTAAGCAAAAGCAGACTGCGGCTTACGTAATGCAATCAGCCTCTCCTGCATATTGACCGGACTCTTATTATAACTCTAATCCTTTCAATATAACAGCTACTTCCACCTCAGCGACCTTTGGAAAACTCATTTCGGCTATGGAAAAATGCCTATTGAACGCTGTCCAACTATCAGAGAAGGTCACCTCCAATGTCTGGATGTGCTCAAACTTGTCAGCGTCCCACTGCTTGATCCTTCTGTCCTTTCCCGCGGTGAAGAACAGATGGGTTTTAGGGACAAACTGAAGAAACATGACACTAAAGAAGAAAAAACAACAGGGATAAAACAGTGGATGACAAATAATGACCATATGGGCTGATATCATCCAGCGACTACAGCTCACAAGCACTGGAGAGTTGTCAACAGCATAGGTACCTGACTGAACACTGAAATCACTGTTACTTGTCATCAACCGGTATCATAACTTTCACTAATATAACTGAAAACCATGTAGGTAATGTGACAGGGAACAGACTGTGCCAGCAATGTGTCACTATACGAGCTGCAGAGTTTTTATTACCTGTCGTCATGTGCAAACATAGAGCGATGACAGTCTCCGAAATCCAAACCCCAGATCTTCACGTTTCTGTCTGCTGAACCAGTGGCTATTAAAGCGCTGTCCTGCAAAACACGCACAGCAAGCCACAAACAACATTTGAGCACAATTACGCCATCCGTCAAAATGACTTGCGGGATGTGTAGTGTTAGTCAGTGCACTCACATGAGAAATGTCCAGGCACAGAACGGGCAGCTTGTGTCCATACAGCGACAGGAAGAACTAAAAGAAGTTGAGACAGAGGGCAAATATCTTATTAAGCACAGCTCACATCCTCTCACTGTCCTGTTGCATAATGACATCATATTACATTAAGTGATCTTTGGTTAGTTTATATTGTGCTGACATTTCTAAGACACTGTGGCCCCATTTATAGCTGGTATTATGTGTGTAGAATTGGAATTCAATTGCCTTTACTCAAGTTGAATTGACAGGAAGTGGAATTTACCGAATTGCAATTTCACAGGTAATGACAATGACATGTCCCGACTCTATGGTCCATAAAATTAAAATCATTTTATTAAATATTTTATTTATGAGATATAAATTAAAATGAAAAGACATTTTAAACATCTTTTGCCAGGAGTTTGAGCATAGACCCACAATGAGGTAGTGGGTATAAAGCAATAATTTACTTTGAAAAAACAATACAGAAAAGTTTTTAAAAAATAATTGCTATATTAATAATTATTTTATAGAAGTGTGTAATATAATTATAATAATAATTCAAATATAAAATAATTAAATACAATTGTATCTATCCATCTGTCAATTTATCTATCCATCCATCTATCAATCTATCCATCCATCCATTTATCCGTCAGGCCTATAAAAGCTTTTAAAATACGTTTTAAAACCATCAACATTCAGTGATGTATCATTCTGAGCACAAACACATGAACTCAAGGTCAGTTAATGCAGGTGCTCAAATAAAATTACAATCAAATGCCAAGCATTCGGCTTGAAGCGTCTCCTATTCTCGTTTTTTGGAGGAACCCCCCCCCCCCCCCACTTGGTCAAAAAGACATAGTGGGTGATGTAAGAGGCCATCAAATCAGAGACCCTTTCATCCATGTAATCCAATCACAAGTAGCTCTGGAAATGCATTTGAGACATACAGTATGTTGTTACAAGGTGAAAATGGCAGTCTGTCTCAGCTAACGTGGTAAGATCCCCCGAGGTGGATGTTAATATAGTGTCAGTATCTTTACTGGTGGTGAAATATCCCTCAGTAAATGTAATTCAAGTTTAAGAGCAGTCTTTTGTTGGATAGAGTTCAATCGTACGAATTTAACACAAGAGATGCCACGTTTTGCTGTGAAGTATTGTAATGCTGTAACGGTGTTCTTGTGGTTTACCTTTAGTGTGTCTGTGTAAAAGATCTTGACCGTACAGTCGAGAAGAGAGACAGCCAGCAGTCTCTGGTCAGGACTGTAGCGCACACACAACACGTCCTCATCTAACTGCAGGGTGCGCGTATGCTTTACCGTCAGTTTCCTGTGGATTACACAAAGCAATAATACATTAAAGCCAAGAAGAGAAACCTGGACGAGAACCGTGATTTGTGATCACAGATAATAAACTCACTTGCTCATTCCAGAGTCCTGATCCTTTATGAGCTCGAAGTCCCAGAATTTCACAGTCTTGTCAGCACCCCCAGTTACAATCCCTCTCTGTATAAACACACACAAATCAATTGAAAAAAGCAGAATATGTTCACATAAAGCTGAAATCCTCAGGAAGTCACTGTGGTGTTTTATAGGGATAATAAGTTAGTCCATTGAGAGATTGATATTATACCTGGTCTGGAGAGAGACACATGGACCAAAGAGCTCCATCATGTGCATCAGTCGTCTCTAGAAGGCTTCCTGAAGCCAGGTCGAAAATCTGAATCTTCCCGCTCTGACAGAAGACAAATAAGGAACGAAATAAGGAATAAGCTACATAAGAAAAATAAAAAATTACAAAAGAACTAGTTTTTGTAAAAAAGGCCAGTATATACTGACTAAATGTTTTGCAGCAGAAAATTCAGGATTCTTGTCTTAAAGGAATAGAAAAAAACTAATATTTTAAACTATAAAACATCGCTTCCGACCAACTGTCATGCGTGCGTTCACTTGTCAGTGACAATGACTTCCAACCTGGCACGATGTTTTTACATACCAAGTTTGTTACTGATCAAATAAAATAACTAAATTAAAATAATAAAACAAAATATAAACATTGGATGGAAAAACTAATATTAAACAAACAAATAAAACAAAATTTACTTAACTAAATATTAATATATACCAGAAAATTGCCAAAATAACACTGTTGAATAAGTGTGTAAAGATATACAATTAAAAAAATAGTTTAATATCAGTCTGTTCCTCACAAAACAAAGTTAGCATATGGCTGCTGAAGACTTATGAAATCGTATGAAATACTTTACAGGGTTTTTTGCTTTTTTCATATATTTTAAATTGACAGCACAGTCAGTATACTTTTTTGTAAGAAAAAGAGCAGCTCAGATAGTCTGCAAAACATCTCCTTTTGTGTTCCACAAAAGTTCTGTCATGCAGGTTTGTAATGAAGTTTTGATGTAATGACAGAATTGTAACTTTTGGATCACTTTAAACTTTCATTGATTGGCATTAGAGAAGTGAATAGTTATATACCTTTGTTCCTAAGATAATCTGTCTGTCTCCAGGAACAAATAACGAGCAGAGAGCATATTCACATCCCATGGTACGAATGACCTGTAAGGTGGACCTGAGAGAAGAAGATACTTCTGGTTACTTTTTTTTGCCAAAATCTATAAACCTATGCAAAAATGTAAAATATTTGACTTCATCACCTGTTCCACACTTTGACGGTCTCTCCGGAGGCGGAGAGGACGGCTATGTTATCTGAGCTGAAGGCCAGCGTTCTGACATCGGTACGATGACCACTCAGTGTGAGCCGAGAGGTTTTTGTGCCAGTAGGACTCTTCTCTTTGGTCTTTAGCGTATATGTCTCCACTGTGTTATTCTGCAGAAGAAGAGCAACCTTCATCTCTCCATTAGGAACCATAAGGCAGTCCATTGATCTGGAGATGAAAAAAACATTACTATTATTTCTTTATAACATGTACAAGGGGAACTATGCTTGCATCTAGGAGTACTCTCTGACCTGATCTTGGAAGACGCTTTGATGTTTGCCAGTTTTTGGATTTCATCACTCAACTTTCTCTCCACTACAGGCTTAGGCACATCCTCTTCTTCTTCTTGAGAGCTGCAGAACATAACAGTTAATCAAAATACTATTCTTTAATTATTGGTAATGTATTAGGCACATCTGAAGAAGAACTCAGTGACAGCTTCACATTTCAAAACAGAGGTCTCACATACTTGGCTTTTTTTTTGGCTTTCTTCAGTTTTCTCTCCATTTTTTTCTTGACCTGCTCCTCTGATAGTACAGTAAAGACTTCAAGTGTAGCATCCAGGCCCTGTGGAGATTTAAAAAAAAGTTATCATATGATACAGACTCAGGCCTTGTCCACAATAATACTTTTTCTTTCCGTTTCTGGCCTGCCGCCCACAGCAGTTGCGTTTTAGACCAAAAATATAATGGTGAATGGTGAGATATTTGCTAAATAAAATGATCCTGCCTGAAAAATAGCGTGTTTATGTCTGTATCATCTCAGTGAGCTTTTATGAGGGTTTACGCATGCGCTGTAAGGTGAAATAAGCGTGTTCCGACGTTTCAGTGTGGATGAGTAACTTTTGGAAATCGCTTGAAAATGCTAGTGTGGACAGAGCATTTTGGAACGAAAACACCGTTTTCAAATGTATCCAGATTAATGTAAACGTCGCCTCAATTCCTCATCGCTAGATATCTGTAAAGCTTTCCTACCTATAAAGTACTCATACTTTGAAGAAGTAAAGCTACATTGCAAGCTGCTAACAAAACAGCAAACTATATCTTCATATCTATCTATCTTGATAATATCTTCTATAAATATAACACTACAAGATGTTAATTTAATTTTATGAATAGCTGTTATTATCTGGCACATAAATAACAAGGAACTCCAATTAGGGTGATAGCAACAACTTAAATAGGTTAATTTACACTATAAACTAGAAACACCCTAATCTACAGCAGAATTAAAACATTTCTCTACAAAAAAACGATGCAAATGCTGCTCAGGGCCCTGTGCGCAGAGACTCAATTGAGTCATTAAAATATTTTATATCCGAATATATATATATATATATATATATATATATATATATATATATATATTAGACAATCCGAACAAGCATATTCACTAAAATAATCAAGACATCCCAGCACTACATATGAATCTGTGAATGGCTTCTGTTTCAAATTAACTGATGTGAGAGTTTGAATTATTGAGTTTGAATAAGTTTGAATACATTTTTGCCTAATTATTGCGTAGCTGTGAAATTTACTATGAAATATACTTACATGGCATGCTAGCACATTAGCCTTGGCATCTGTGACCAAGGATACAACCCTGTCTCTGGCTTCCCTCAGAACAGAACCGACTTTCTTACAGCTGACTATCCGCTGTAGACAGAAAGCAGATCTTTGGTAAACATATGAAGGAAACCCTTTTAAACTATGTCATGTCAAGTCACTGGCATCCACTGAATACATGAACTGAATAGGGTGAACTGGATAGAAGAAATATTACTTCTTCTGGCTCTTCATCAAGTCCTTCCTCATCTTCCTCCTCATCCATAAGAAGAGTTCTGACTTTCTTTTCCTGTGGTTCCCCCACTTCTTTACACTGTGAAGACACTTTTGATGTTATTTGGAACACATTAAAATGAGATCAGTGTCAATTCTCTACACAAGACCAAAGATCACATTCAAGACTGTGCTGGAATGTAATTCAGCATGAGTGATATCTCTTTACCTCCTCGATGTACTGAATGTCCCAGGCTCTGAGCTCACTGTCAGCAGACCCTGTAAGCAACCTACTCTCCTGATTCAACAGGACCATTCCCCAAACCTACAGAGATCGGACAAGGTTGCACTGTATTAAAACACTAACAGACAGTGTTGTAGATTTATTCTCCAAAAGTGAAGTAAGAAAAAACACCTTATGAGCAATTACACCGGCTTTATGTCCCTTCTAGGATTCCAAAGCGGCTAAAAAGGTCATTTAGTGTGTTGTGTTAATTATTTCAGAAAGATCGAGAAAGTCTCAACAGTGTAAAGTGATCTTAATTACCTCACTGCGATGTCCCACCATGGTCTTGAAACAATGCTGTGTGTCCAAGTCCCACCACTTTACAAAACTGTCCTTGGAGCTGAGGAAACATGACACACACAGAATCAGATCAGGAGCTACACCAGCTCATTACTGCGTCTCTGCCCTGAGACCGATCCAGACACTTTAGTTACAATTATTCATTCAGCATGAAGAAGAAAACAAAGCAGTAGGCTATTAAAATTTTTATTTTCCAGAGAATAGTTGCACCAGGTCAAAATTGTTGAGAGGGGGAAAAAAAACAGGCAAGTTGCATCAACATAAAAGTAAGCAATAAGGTACTATTAGATAAGGTAGAGTAGATAAAATGTTATATCTACTGTAAATACAGGTACACTTGTTTACTCGATCTCTCACAATACTCTACTTTATAAGCTTCAATGAACAACATCAATGAGAACATATGTTTACGTTGCTAAGAGTGGTTTCTAGGGGTGTTGTGTAGTGATACATAGAAACGTTGGGTGAAGCGGTCATAGCCGTGTTTTATCGTGAATAAAACACAGCTATTGACCAATCAGAATCAAGGACTGGAACTAACTTTTATTGTAAATGCAAAGCATTACATTTAGGCCTACTTAAAGCAAATCTGAAACTACAGGTGTGTGTGAATTGGTAAATGTCCTATACCTCTGTTTTGCAGGTCAAGGTTAATTGATATAATAATATATATAACATTCATGTCCATCACACAATAATATAAAGTTGCAAGTATTTTCAAGTGTTGAATTCATTCAAATGAAATGTAAAGGCTGATTTACCTTGTAATCAGCAGGTTTTTGTTCTCCAAGAACAAAACTTGTGTGACTGAATCTTTGTGTCCTTTGAGTCTGTACAGACCGCACTCATTGATGATATCCCACACAATCACATCTGTGTCCTGCAACACAACAACATAGAAAATGACTTTAGTTCATGCAAGAATTTATATGGTCAACAACCAAAAATTGTAGTCTTACTCTTGAGCCGGTGACAAGACGAGCACCCAGTGCATCATATCTAATGACTGAGACAGCTGATTTGTGTCCACTGAAGGAGATGTTGCTTTCACCGTTCAGCAGACTAAAGATACGCACACCTCCATCCTCATAACCCACCGCTATGTGGACACCATCAGGAGAGGGACACAAGTACGTCACCTCATGCTTTTTACCTTCAAGTATAAGAACCTGAGAAATTAAAGGGGAGAGAAGGTGAGTACAACATTCAGAAGTTTATATAAACTGAAAACTCAATGTACTAAGTGATATTTTAAAACATACCTTCTCAGCTTTGCGGACATCCCATATGAAGACATGTTCACAGGCTCCCACAGCGACATACCGACCTTTCTCACCCCCCTTGAGGGTCACAAACGCGATGTTGGCCTTCTGACTGCCAATCACCCCGAAAACAGCACTCGCCACATAGCGCAAGTACTGCTTAGTTAAACCCATGGCAAACCAGAGGCTGTAGACACAAAACAACAGTAGGGGATTCGGGTGAGATGTGTGATATGTCACTACCTTAATCTAGCAAACTGTGCACAATTTGTCATGGAACACATATTTAGAAAAGGTCCATCATACTGCATATCAAATTAAAATTTCTACATGGGACGATAAATGAGTTTTATATCAAAGCAAATACATTTCATAATTGTTTGCTAATGTATGTAATGAATCAGTAATGTATAAATGTAATAAATCTGTAACATATAAACATTTACATTATTTGTCTCAATATTAGCCATGAATCCCCCCCCCCAAAAAAATGGTAGTACGTGTATCTGATGCTTCTCCTCAAAATACCAAATACTACTATATTAAGCTTGTTGAAAAATTATATTTTTATATTGAACTTGGCCAAAATAAATGTTTAAGATTTCCATATATTGTAATCATTATGATCAACTTGTAATAATTGCTGAGTGAGCTCATTGTTTATGCCTAAAATTAACACATGTTAGCTAACTGCATGATTTATATTTTCTTTGAACAGTACATTTCTGAAATATGGAAATTACTCGGATACGGTCACCTCTGATAACAGATCACCCTAAATTGTAATGTAGAAACATGCATTTTCTGTAAAGCGGATTTGAAATCATGTGTATTGTAAAAAGTGCTATACAAATAATTATAAATATGAAATTTAAATGTTCAATGAAAAGGCTTACACATAACATGGGACAAGTGCCACTTCACTACTTTAAATCATAGTTTTCATCTCGATGGCAACATTTGACCTTATATCAACAGAGCTGTGGTTGTGACGTTGTTCATGCAATGATATTTGGGTTAACGTTATTCGGCTGCACCAAATGAGGCCCATACCCAACTTCAAAAATCTGGGATTGCCAGTTATTAAGTAAATTAATTAAACGAACAATCTATAAACTGAAGAAAGCTTAACCTAAAAAGTGAGCAACTATTACTGCAACACCACGTTTTCATGTCCATGCGACGACGAACATAGTCGACAACGTGAACCACATGCAGTTTGTTCAATATATGCAGATATTAATATATATATATACAGATATTAGAAAGGTACAAAATAAGCCACTGTGTATATAAAATGTACTTACTTGCTTTATCAATTAGATGTCCTTTATGAAAATATGACTTCTGTGGATATGAACAACATGCTTCCAGTCGCAAGTGTGACATCCAGTAAAGACCAAATTGGTAGATTACCGAGCAGAACTACGATGTCACTTCACAAAATGTTTCCGGAATTTACGTTTTTATTGACATTTATGTCATACTAAATTTAATTCTTCATCACTATTTCCACTCCTTATGTGTTTTATTTATCTGTTCTTCTAATGAATTATGTGCACACTATCGATTACTTCGGTCTGTAAAGTCATGTTGCTGTCCATGAGGCGTTCCAATGTGCTAATAATTAAAACATTCATTAAATGTGTTTATTCATCATACTTTATTATGCTTATTTTAATTTCGCGATGACCGAAGAACGTCAATTAAAATCTATGATACAGTATTGGACAGGTCTGTGCGTTTTCTATACGGATCGACAACATGACGACTGTCCCTGCTGCAATCGCGGAAGTGATGAATTTTCTCCTCGTGAATCAGCTGATCAGGAAACTCGCTGAATGTTGCAAACATGATGTGTTAACCACAAGCAGCTAAAATCACATTTTAACAATGGTCTTTTTAAAAGCGGAAGCACGTGAGGATGACAGTGATCACCAGCACAGTCTTTAACGGATTCATTTGAGCTAACGTGGTTTTGTTTTTTGCAGTAGGCAGGACTGAATAGCTTCACCAGTGGACATCTGGTAGGTAGCTGGTCATTGTGATTGATGTTGGTTGTAGTGTGTTGAATTTTCATCAAGTCGATATGGTTAGAATTAGTATGAGGTGTTTGTTCCCCCTTTCTGCGCAGTTTGTATGTGCTTATTGCAATCGAGTTGAGAGTTTTACATATTTAAACAAACTCCTAGCTTTGTTGTTGTCGATGAAATCTAATTTGGGGACTCGACCTTTACACATGCAGCTCATTTCTGTTGAATATCTTATCTGTTCCTGGAGTCCTGTCTGTCTTTGCTGATAGAGCCTCTCTGTTGTGCTTGAAACGTTCATAAAACACTACACTTCTCTCACCGCAGCTGCTACACCAGCCACAGAAATGAGTGCTGACTACTTTTCCAACGTTTGTCACATTTCGGAAGACTGAAAGGGCATTTCTTTTAAACACCGTGACTCTGTAATTTGGAAGGAAAAAACACACACTAATCAAATCTAATTGCAATATCTTAAGTTCTTTATAATGCTGAGTTATTGAGTGTTAAAAAACTGGTATGTTTATCTAGTTAAGAAAAACACAACACTTTCACTGTAGTGGTTTTCAGGAGGCCAGGGCCCACTAGGGGACCTCAGCAAACTTCTGATATGATTTAAATGGGTTATTTTAAAATGGCCAAACTAAAACGAAATGCTTACAAATTCTACATAACCTTTAATAAGCCTTTAACTTAACCTAAAGTAAATTTTAGTTCACAAGTGATTTCACAGCTTTTCTGTGCCTTAAATTGAAGTCAGTCATTGTAACCACCCACTTTTATGTTTAAACTGATGCTGACATCTGTATGTATTATTGCTAAAATGGCCCAGGTCACACTACAGTCTCTTTGTGTGTAAATGCTTCTCTGTGTCTTTCAGTTCCAAATTTGTCAGTGAAGCAACATCATGGATCCCTTGGGAGCTCGTTCCCAGTTTGTGGAGGTCCAGAGCCTCTACACATGGGACCAGCCTCAGGGAGTCCAAGATGAGGTGGATGGAGAAAACCACTTAAGGGAGGAGGAAGACAAGCTGACAAATCATGTCAACTCCTTAACGTCCCCTTTCCCCTTCAGACAAGACATCAACAGCAAGATTGTACTATTGTGAGTGTTGGTTATGCTGCTATTGATATTCCCCGAACCCTCTGTTTTTCCTAGATTCTCCACAAACCTCTTCATTTTTTTAAGCTCAAATTGCTAAATAGTTTTATAACTGTAATTTCAGCCTTAGCCCAAAAAGCCTAAGCATCAAACTCTTTTCTTTTGCTATCTTAGTTTAATCGTTTAATAATTGAATAATTTAGACTTAACATTTTTTTTATTCCTCTGCAGTTTGCACCCACTGTTCTCTTTGTATCAGTTATTTGCACCAGATCTTTACTGCCCCGTGCGCACAAATCCCCCTTATAGCTCAGTCACATGCGACCATCTGAGAAGTCCGTCTTGCTGTACTTTCTGACCGATGTAGCTGTGTTAGGTCAGGATCAAATTCATAGTTTCTCTTTTTTAAGAAAGGGGACATTTTTTTGCATGCAACTATAAGAAGTCCACTTCAGAAAACCAGTCCTTCTGGAAGTTCACAGGAAAATAATTCAGCAGTGCACATTGTTTTGTGCACATGCAACTGCAAAATTTTTTTGTTGTTTGTGATAATTTTTCTTTTGATGACATGGCACAATAATATTTGTACTTAATAGCATTATAAAAACTTTATTTATCACTGTTGTTAGTATTATTTATATACCCTTTTAGTATGTATTAATATTATGAGCTTTTATAATTTCAGTTTTAATTTTAATTTGAAAGTATTAGTAATTTTATGATCATTTGTCATTTTTAGTAGTTCAGTTTTAATAACTTTAGTACTTAAACATGAACTTATTTCAGTTAGTTTCCAAGGTAACATTTCTACTTTCTAATTTCTTTCCCTGGTTTCACAGACAAGGCTTAAGCTAGTTCCAGACTAAAATGCATGTTTGAGCTGTTTTAACTGAAAGCAACTTGCACTGAAAATCTTAAAATATGCCTGTACCATTGTTTTGTCTCAGATGCAGACCAGTAATGTTTTTCTAAGGCACGTTTATAAAAGCTACTTAAATGTCCTAATTAAACTAAGGACTAATCGTAGCTTAATCTAAGATCTGTTTTTGAAACCGGGCCTTTAATTTCACATTTTTTCTAAGTTTAAGTCTCTAAGTTTCTCATTTAATTTCAGCTTTATTTCAGTAACCAAAAATGATTTATAATGGTTTTAGTTTACAACACACAACAATACTGTTTATATGCTATATTTGTACTCATATATTTTTCTTACCTTATATGATTTTCTGGATGTTCTTATATGTTGGGTTATATCATCCCCTCAATTTACAGTAATGGAGATGTAGCATTTTTAAACTGCACTGCAATCGTCAATACCAGCAATGAGACCCTAACGGACAAGAACCCCGTGTCAGACAGTATCCACAGATATGCCGGGCCTGAACTGCGGGATGAATTACTCAAACTAAAAGGTAGAGGGCACTACTTGGCTAGCAGATGAAGAACTGTTACATGTCATGTATCTAACTATGATCTTAAACTTATAATATTATTAAGTGCTGTTTGCTATACAGTTTTGACACAGATCTTATCTCATCATTTTGTTGGAGTGTAAATAATATGGCTGTGCAAATGTTTTTTTCCAGGATGTCGGACTGGTGAGGCAAAAATGACAGAGGGTTTCAACTTGGCTGCACGCTTTATCGTTCACACAGTTGGACCCAAATATAAAGCCAAGTACCGGACAGCTGCAGAGAGTTCTCTATACAGCTGTTACAGAAACGTCATGCAGTTTGCCAAGTAAGCTGGATCATTGCAACACATTTTTTGAGTCAAATGTTATATTTGGATATGGATATTCTGACTTAATTATAAGAAGTAAATATGCTTAGTTTTCTGTCAGTCACTCTCTAAGATCCCTGATGATTAAAAGAATAAACCTCCTGTGCTTGTGGGAGGAAAGGAGTTCCAGCTCTGAGTACCTAAGATTTTGGGATTTTGACCTCACCCTTGGGCCTTAGCTAAAGATAAACGCCACTCATCTATTGTTTGGGAATGAATGTGTGTGTCAAGTTTAACAGAAGGTGTTGATGTAATGCTTGATTATGCAAACTACATTCACACTACAATTTTCACTACTGTCTGCTGCTATATGCAAAAACCTTTTTTTACCAACTAAAAATTTTAGTCAATATAACATATTTTTGTGTATGTTGATTGTGTTTCTGTCGCAGGGAACATGCCATGGTGTCTGTGGGTTTGTGTGTGGTCAGCACAGTCAAAAGGGCATATCCACTGGAGGACGCCACACATATAGCTTTAAGTAATTTACTTTTACTTGTCTTGTATTTTATAAAGTATCACATGTGAGTCCTTTCTAAAGAAATTCAGAAGGATCCTGTCAAAATGTGTTTTCCCCACATTTATGTTTCCAGGGACTGTTCGTAGATTTCTAGAGAACCATGGTGAAAACATTGAGACAGTAGTGTTTGCTGTTTCAGATGTTGAGGAGGTGTGTGCCGTTTCATTTTCACTGTTACGCAACAGACTCCATTCTTTAATTCTCAACTGTGCTCTCTCATATTATTATGAAATGTTTATTTCAAGACCAACTTTTGTTGTTTGTGGGTGAAACTGCTGTAAGCTGAGTGTGAACTACAGCATAATGCAGTAGAGATTCATGTCCCTTTTCAACAGCTGCTAAATGAAAACTTTTTGTATCAAGTTCCTGCATGTTTAGTATGTGTTTGTATGATTGATTGACTCTGGATGTGTTTGTAATTGATTCCGTTTTCCAGCCAGTGTACAGGAAGTTAATGCCGTTGTATTACCCACGCTCAAAGAAAGAGGAGAGAATCGGTCTGCCTCTCCTCCCTGCCGACATCGGCAATTCTGAGGGGGAGCCCGTGGTCCCAGAGAGACAGATCCGCATTGCAGAAAAGCCTGGAAATCTAGAGGGTGAGCTCAAATAATTGTTCAATGTAACATATTTTTATATCTTTCAGATAAAATCTTTTTCATTTTTGAAAGAAGTCTCTTCTGCTCACCAAGGCTGTATTTATTTGATCTAAAGTAGTTAAAGTAATATTGTGATTTTACAATTTAAAATAGCTTTTCAAGTTTAACATATTTTAAAATGTAATTTATTCCTCTAATGGAAAATCTAAATTTTCAGCAGCCATTAAGGGGTGGTCACACTACACTTTCCATTCCATTGACTTCCATTCATATGCATGCCAATTACAAAGTTTGGTGAACTTTGACCTTCGAATTCAGATCACGTGAAGACGTGACCAATAAAAGATCGATTAAGCCAAGGCTCATCTCGGCTGAATTAAAAAAACACACATTTTTGCAGTAAAGTACAGTAGATTGTATATTTTACATTTTTTTTTATTTATTATTATTTATGTTGAATTTATGTGATCGTGGCTTTACTTGAGTCTTCAGTGTCACATGATCTTTCAGACATAATTCTAATATGATGATTTGGTGCTCAAGAAACATTTCTTATTATCAACTTAACATTAACATGTAATATTTTTGTGGAAACAGTGTTACATTTTTTCATGATTCTTTGTATGGAAAGTTTAAAAGAACAGCATTTGTTTGAAATAGAAATATTTAGTAATATTATACATTTCTTTACTCTAAATGTCTGTAATGTAAATGTCTCTATAATAATGTCACTTCTAGTATTATATTGCATCCTTAATTTGCATATTTAATAATTTAATATTGCATATTTAAAAAAATAAAAACTTCTGAAAAAAAAATCTTACTGACCCAAACTTTTAAATGGTTATGTATATTTCTTCAGATTACCAAACAACCAGTAGGAATACATGTTTGCCACAAAATTTGGAGAACATTCACCTAGACGACATGCATTTCTCAGAAACACTGTGTAATGTAAAGGAGATTTTTATTTTAGCTGTTGCAGAGAATATATTCTGCAATAATATATTTAATTTACAGCATGGAAAAACAATTGTCTCCCAATAGTGTGATAGATTAATGATTATGAGCAGCATGCAGCATATCTAGAGCTGTTGAATGAGACATTTTTTTCTTCCTGGCTATTCATCTTGTTCTGTTGTGGGTGTTTCATGAGTTCAGATCAGCTGGAACAGCTTCTTTGTCCCACAACAGGTGCTCTGACTACAGCAGAATCTTCAGCTTTCTGACAGGCCCAGTGTGGATACAGCTACAGTCAAGTGTGTGTGTGTGTATAGGGACCAATGTTAGCATGCCTAAATGAGAATGAGTGTATGTTTGGCTTACTTGCTTGCCATAGCACTCCGAACACAAGTGTATATTTATTTGTTAGTGGGAGATTAAACTTGTATATTTGTTGGCTTGCCATTATTTCAAGGCTATATCACGTGGACTGTGAGCCAGTTGTGTTAAGGTGATCAAGTCTCACTAGAGCTGTTGATCCAACTCAAACAGGCCCCATAAGCCAGGTCCCATGTCAATAAACACTGCATTTTCCTGCCTGTCTTAGAATGCTTTAAACCAGGACTTGGAAAGGCAGCCCAAGGTCTGTTAGCTTTTTCTAAGTTAATTGAATTTAATATTCTGCTTTATCAGTCTCGCTTCTATATGTTTGCTTGAGCTACTCAGAATGACAAGAAGTTCTAATCTGAACAAACATGATTGCTTAATCTAACTTACCTCTGCATACAGAAGTGGCACAACAGCTTCCAGACTTCCTTGTTAATATGAAGTTTAGGGTGAATTGTGTAACTTCTGTGCCATCACAAGTGCCAACTTGATGAAAAGTTTAAAAGTGCTATTGTTCAGCTAGACATTAAAGGCTGATTTATACTTCTGTTTCGGACCTACATCAGAGCCTGTACGCTGTAGGCTATGCGTTGGTTTTCATTTATACTTCTGCATCGTTGTCTGCGTTGACGCGCAATTACATATGCAGAAGGAGCATGTGAAACCCGAGGGAGGGGTTCTAACAGACCAATCACAGTACTTGTGGTCCGCGTAGAATTGGAGCGTTGCTACATTTTTGGAGAGGTGCACGCCAGGGTTCGCCGAAGGGTATGCGTGCTACACACAGCCTTGTGTTTGACACAGAAGTATAAATTAGTCCAACGCTAAACTCGCACCATTGGTTGAGCCACTGTTTCGGGCTTTTTGGGTTGCTCAAACAAACCAAAACAGAACAATGTTTTTAAAGGTCTACAATGTTTACAAAATCCTGATTAATTTATCTTCTGTATTCAAATTTTTGAATGATGACTGTTTTCCCAGACACTCAACCTACAAAGCTGTTAGTTTAATGTCTCTTGCATCACTCCGTATTCTCTTATTTGCTCACAACATTTTTAAAAATTTATTTATATTTTAGGTAAGTAGCCTTATTATACCTATAAAAAGGGTATAATGCTTAGTTAGCTGGTCATTATAGCAAAATAAATCCCACATGGTGATCAGGAACCTGACCCAAACATTAAGCCCCTTACTCAACATACTTGGGAATGGAATACCACAAGGTTCGATGTTGGGTCCTTTCTAAAGCAGATTATGTGCAGTACAGAAAGTTTAGTATGCTACTAAACTTTGTCACATCTGTTTTATCATGATTTATTTTATAAATGTCCTGTTACTTATTGCTATCTTGGGTTAGGCCAAAACTCTGCTGAGGTATTTTTTGAGGATAAGAAGTGTTTGTTCTTATACAGTCTTTCTGAAAGAATTTAAAGGACACATTTTTAATGTTCATAACCCGGCTCCTGAAATCCAAATAAATTTCAGCTCAAAGCCAGCATTGGTGCTCTCTGGTTCAGTGAGGCAGATGATAAAATGACCATATGTTGCATTACAAAAACAGAATCTTATTCTTTCCTTCAACTTACTGTAATGATTCTGGCCGAAGATAATCTTCAGGAGACATCTGTGTCTAAAAAGTCCTAATGATGTATCACTGTAGGTTTGCTAGCAGCTGACTGTTTGGCTGTGATCCTCTTATTTACCTGTTAGTGTCTCTACCATTCTGTCAAATATATTTCTTTCATTTCTGGCTAAAGAAATAAAGACTGACATGTGACCATGTGGTTGAGCTGAGTAAATAAGAAAAGTTTAGTTTGTTGTTCAGACTGGACTTTCTTTTCAAGTCTGTTCAGATATGTCTAAGGTTGGCCCGTGTTGGAGATTTGGCATACACATGTAAACAAGAATAACAGATGAGGATTATTTTTATGTTTTGCCTGGCTGTGCATCACACACACCACTGGCTGTCCCAGTTCTAATTGAGGGTGGGAGGCCACGTCTGATGGAATGTGCTCATTGAACCTGATAATGTTAATTTCAAGTGTGTGAGATTTTTTTTTGTGTGTGTTTATCACAGCAAATGCATTTGTGCTCCAGTACACTTTTATTGCGCATTGGTTTTGCTTTTCTTTTAATATCCAGAACTTTGTTGTGCACAAATACATGGTAATAAGTTCATAATACTGATATTAATCTAATTTCTGCAGATGACTCCGGGGATGATTCACTAGAATCCGACCTGGGGCTGGTAGGAAGTCATGCATTTGCTCGTATGGAAGGAGATGTGGATAAGCAGCGTAAACTCATCCTTCAGGGCCAAATTTCGGAAGCAGCTCAGCAGAAACAGCACCAAAGGAAGTAAGATGTCTTGTTGTCGCTTTATAATGTTGCCTTTTACAACTACCATATTTAACGAAACCCCTTACAAATATGTACTATTAGGTTCAATAAAAATACTGTAGTTGTTAACAGTACTGTACAGAAAAAGGGCTGTGCGGTATGGCGTGTTAAACATTTAAGATACATGTACACAGGATACACAAGAACATTTTTTAATGAAAAAAACGCTGATAACCCTGATATAAAATTATTCAAAATGTGATTGGTCATACTACCCACCCCTAGTAAGAAGTTTTTTAAAAGTCTTCCTGTCATCATGTTTAATTGATTTTTTAATGAGTCACCACAGTTTTGCTGTACTACCTACGGTGAAACTTTGGTTATCATGGCAAATGTTTGAGACACTGGAAGCTTGGCAGAACCAACAGCATCCTAAAAACTGCCAGCCATGTTTAGCTATATATATATTGTACAAACTAAGGAATCATTTGTTTTAGAGAACTATGTACTCGTATGTTTGTTATTTGTACACCACTGCAAATTACCGAGATGTGACGTCTTAGTTTTGGGTGTCTTTACAGCTATAACCGCTGGCTTTGCAGAGCTCGTGCAGAGGACCTCTCAGACATAGCAGCATTAAAGGCACTTTATCAGACCGGTCAGTCTTTCTCTCTTTGAGTGTCTTTCTTGTATTTTAATAATGTGTGTTTTAATTGTAAAGCTGTCAATTTAACACAATAACTTTAGTACAGTCAATTAAATAAATAGCATTGATAAATTAACTAATTTAATCATGCCCTCTGACCCATACGTACATTTCAAAATAAGGAATTTTCTCAAAAGCAAAGCATGTTTTTTTTTATTATTTTGTATTTCACGCAAGGTTTTAAGGTGCAGTTTTGAGTTTCTTAAAATTAAACATTTAGATAAATGGCATCAATTAATTTAATTAAAATATTTAATAGTTTCACAGGCCTAGTTCATGTATGTCGGTGTTATTGTAGTAGTATGATATGGTCTTTGTTTGATCACATGTTATCTTTGTGTTGCTGTATCTCTGTATATCTTTATGCACATGTGGACTTTGTGTTCTCTCCATCTGTGTGTTTGCACTCTGGGCAGGAAACCTTTGTTCTGCCTCATTGAGCTCAACATCAGGGGTTCTGTAATCCATTTCTCTCGTTTCACATTTTCAGGATAAAAAATAACCACCAAAGTAACGGTTTCTGTGTTGATAAATATTCATCGTCGTCTAATTTTTTTGCTTACCTCAGATGGTGTCAAAGCTGACTTTCTGAGTTCAAAACCACAGATTGTACGCATTCAGGTTGTCTTGCTAAATTAAATCTTTAATTTCTTCTTTTAAACGCAGAGCAATACTTCTTATATAATCACACTGACTTACTTGCCCAAAGGGGGGCAGACTTTCTCTAGCTGTACACCTAAACATGCATCACTGCCATGTGAGGATGGACTATATCAAAACATCTGGCTATGCGCATCCAGATGTTTCTCATAATAAAATGCAAAACATTGATTTCAATATATATACAAACTCTTTCAGTTCTGCAGGATGAGCTCGTTAAACAGGGTGAGGCTGAAATGTCTAATGCATTTCTTCAGATATGGTGCATATGAGAATGCTGTCAGCAGAGGGAACAAACTAGGGAGCTGTGTTCCTCCTGACCATCTGCCCAGCCTTTGAGGCTCATTTAGGGTTAGGAACTAAGGCCCCCTTTTACAATGGCTGTGAGGAAACATCCTTTTATAATATAGCTCTGTCATGAATCATGATGCATTTTTCTCATTTTCAGGTGTTGATATGTGTGGTAGAACGGTCATGGTTATTGTCGGCAGGAATATTCCAGTTACACTTATTGATATGGAGAAGGTAAAAGAGAAAATTCTCATACTTCCATTTGTTATGTTCTGTATATGGCAGGAGAAAATCCAGTTGACCAATTGCCTTGTATTGAGGATAGCTTACAGTACACCATATTTAATTGCCAGATTTAACAACAAATGCTACCTAACCAGGTGAAAGGTCAACCTACATAAAGGTTTAAAAGAATGTTTGGGTCTAGATATTTATTTATATTTATAAGATTTCTATTTGAGATCTGCATTTAGACTGAAAACTTTGATTTTAATTTAAGACTTATTTTTTCCTGGTTTAAAGATGTCATTCTAATTAAATGATGTATAATTAAATATTTACTGTATGATTCTTTTTTCTTTTCTTTCTGTGAAACACAAAAGGAGAAATTGAAATGGCATGTAGTTAGTAAATGTTGATTACATTTTCGAGTGAACTATTACTTAAAGTAAATTTTGTGAACATGGAAGTTTTGTTGCTAAATCTGACATAATTATTGTAAAAAAAAAAAAATTACGTTTGGCATGCCAAATTATATTGTGGCAGTTTCTCTGCGTTGATATGCTCTGTTTATACTATGGACACTACATACCTAACCATATTTTGCAGACAAAAGTGAGCTAAATCTGACAAAAAGCCAGAAATTAGCTAAATCTAAGAAAACCACCTCCTGAGGATTTACTCATTTGTAAAAACGGTGTTAAAAATAGATTCATTTGAAAAAGAAAAATGCAGAAAGATTTCTGTTGTGGTTAAGATAAGAGTGTGGATTAGGGTTAGGTTATACCCTAGTGTTTATAACTATGTAAAAACAATGGAAGTCTATCCAATTTTACATAGCTAAGTTAACGTGTGTGTTTGTGTGTTAGGCTTTGCTGTATTTCATCCACGTGATGGACCATATCACAGTAAAGGAGTATGTGATGGTGTATTTCCACACACTCACCGGTGAACACAACCACCTGGACACGGACTTTCTCAAGAAGCTCTATGACATTGTGGATGCCAAGTAAGAGTTATTTCTGTTCCATTAGATATACTACAAACCACCCACGTTTCCTGCTCTCTACGAACTTACAATGTTTTCGAGATGACTTGACCCAGTTTTTTGCAGAGGTATTCTTTCAAACCATAACTCACAGACTCCCACGGAAAGGCTAATCACAGTTTCATATAAATACTGTACTGGCTTGGTGACTTGGTTTTTATGAGCTTTTTGTGGCAAACACTACTGTCTCCTCAAACCCCAAAACACCACATATGTTGTGGTAATCATAAGGGAATGTCTATATCTTAGGCTTCCTGTTCGATGAATGACATGATTTATACACAGACGCTCAACCCTTTTGTAGGTTATTACCAGCTTGGAAAGAAGTTTGAAGTACATCCACACAACGCTGAGTCATGTTTCCTCTGTTTTACCTGCTGTTTCTCTGAATTATCACTCTAATTTGGTGCTCAGATGTGTCTGAGTTGATTGGTTTCACTAAGGAAAATGAAATAATATTCCTTTTGCTCAGAGCACTTTTGGAAATTTTGCGGGGGATTCTGGTTGTCAAGGTTAGAACACTGAGAGTGACTGCAATGACTTTGAAACCTTGTAAATCTGAGGTCTCAATGTTCTCCTCTCACCCATCGAATGAGAAAATCAGCAAACTACCACCAGAGGCCCACACTTGCATGGATGTAGCACCACGGAATGGCGATTTGTTCTTTTAGTCGAACAGACCTCATGATTGCGGTTTTCCTGGCTTAGCAGAGGAGTTCGAGTCTTTGTTGAAAGTCAAAACCGTGGGAGGTGATTGGTAGGTCAGGCATTCGTCATTTATTCGGGGGGGACACTCACAGCATGCAGGCAGAAACCAAACCACAGTCTTGAAATAAAAAGCAGAAATGCTCTCCAGCTCCAGTCACTCACACTTTCCGTACATGGTGGAGATCAGCGTGACTCATAACTCTGAGAGCCAGGCCAGTTTGACTCGTGTCATTTATTATTAGGTATCAGCAAAGCAGAGCAGATCATCATTGTATTATTTATCTTTACAAGATATTGGTCTAAGAAAGTGTTTTACAGTCATAATTCATGCGCAAGAGTCATGAGGTTTTGTAATGGTTCTGTAAGCAATCACGGCCATATTTATAGCTGAGCTAGTCGGTGATGCTATCACTCCCTGTGACCCCCCTGCTCATGGGTTTCGGACCGGATGGGCCGCGTCGACACGTCCCTCGCTCTTTTCAAACAATCCTCCGCTCTTGGCCATCCATATCTCTTTTCATCTGTGTGTTTTGGACAACACCAACTTTTGCTTGTTCTTAAAAAATGCACTTTAGCTCTCTTTCTAAGCCCACTGCACCCGAGGAATTATAAGTAATTGGTTGGATGTGTTGATGTTTTTAAAACCAGGTTTTCCTTTGTTTTCAGGTTTAAGAAAAACCTAAGGGCTTTCTACTTCATTCACCCGACGTTCCGCTCCAAGGTAAATGTAATCAATTCATCAGCTTGGATGTAAGTCCATTAAAGGCAGCACTAGATGTTCATCTCATTCTGAGCTTTTCTTTCCAAGCTTGTACGGGCCTATGGTCTGATTCACAGCGGTCAACTCCACGTGTTTCGCATTGACTAAGAAAGACTGTGTATGCGCCTGCGTGTAACTGAATATGTTGAAAAGCGTTTTTGAGACCACATTGAGATTCATGATGTGTCCGCACTAAGTGTTCCATAGTGTTCCACAGAACCTATTCAGGTAATTGAAGTGCTTATGAGAGCACGTTGCCTCTGCCAGGCTTTGCTTTCATTTGTGAAATTATTCAACAATTATGCTTTGTGCACTCCAAATGTAGAGGAACCTCTGCAATTAAGTGTCAAATAATTGTTTTATTTAAAATGCATCCATTCCATTCAGAGAATGCTCAAGCCATATAACAATCCCAGGTGTGAAATGTGTTCAAGCCTTATGGATGAGTCATTGGAGTAAATGCTGAAAACACAGACTACAGCAACAGCTTTAGGAGCTGCAGAGTTTGCACTTAGCAATTAAATATGTCATTTTTTGCACAACTTAACCAATTTTGTAGTTGTCCATTTTAAAATGGTGTATTGCCTGTCATTTTCCTGTAGTTACATTTGAGGAAAAATGTATGAGGTGAATAAATTATTATGAATTATATTTGTTACAAAAGATTTGCATTTCAAATAAATGCTGTTCCTTTGAACGTTCTATTCATCAATGAATCAAAGAATACAGAAATTAAAGAATTTAAAATTGTAGCTTTATTTATTTATTTTACTATTTTACTTAGCCTTGGTGAGCAAAACTATATATAGTGTATTGGGGTTTGCAATTTAGTGTGTGTGTGTGTATATATATATATATATATATATATATATATATATATATATATATATATATATATATATATAGCAATATATATAGACCCTAGCAATATATATATATGCTTTTAGTTGCCTGTTTGTTACAAAAGTGTGTACCCTTTTCATGGAGAGTTCCATCTCTGTCCATCTAAGACTTTTATTTGTGATTCCCATCAGGTCTCTACTTGGTTCTTCACGACTTTTAGTGTATCAGGTCTTAAAGAGAAAGTCCATCACATAGAGAACCTGCAGCAGCTCTTCACCTGCATCCATCCTGAGCAGATCGACATCCCTCCTTTTGTCATGGAGTATGACACACGGGTGAGTATTCAGTCCTTTCACACACACCTCAGTCTTATCCTCAAAACCACACTACAATTGTCCATTGAGGATGAACAGTTACACTTAGAAAAAGAATTGTGTACATAATCTGACCTTTACTAATTCTTTCTCTATTTAATCTGTATTCAATTCTGTCAACATTTATTCACAACAATGTTATTCAAAACTTTCATTACTTTCTTCTCTGGAACACCTAAGGGACATTTTAATTTGGTTACTCTCTTCCATGTAACTACAATGAATATTAAGCACCGTAAAAGTGGTCTGTACGACTGTATTTATGTTCCAAGTTTTCTGAAGCTATATAGTAGCTTTGTGTGAGGAACAGACTGAAATTTAATTATGTTTGAGACTGCATGTTGGTAGCTTATGAAAGGAACAGTGACACGCTCCTTCCATCCGTAGTGCTAAGATCTACTCCTTGGGACAAGAGTGATTAACCCTTTAGCATCCCATACAAGGGGAACAGTTGTATATGGGTTTTTGTAATATAATAAAATTAGATCAGTTATTTTTATCGGTATCCCCAGAAGGCTTTGGCTAAAAGTCAATCAAGTCTAATAATAACAGATTCAAAATCACGTCTTACTGTTTTTGAATCTCTGACAAATGATTACTCAGCACTTGATCTGCATGATTAATCGTTAAAAGATTGTGATCTCGATTCAAACACAGACGCGATCTTAATCCTAAATGGCAACGGTTTGGCTCAATTAAACCTTAAACCTAAGCCAGTATGATCACAGCGAAATCTGTGAAATCTGTGTAACACAGATTCAAATCTGTGTTGACGCTGCCACTGATTCAGAGAGAGCAGTTGTCATGTATAGGTAAGAAACAGCTTCTCAAAAAGTCATCAGAGATGTGCAACTTTGCTCACAGCTGATTGGTTCAATTTCAATTTGAGATCTCCTACTCAGAACATAACCTGGCCCGGAGCAAGTTAGCCGTGGACTGTGAGTTACTATGGTGATGAACACCGCTAAAAGCAGAGCCACTTTCATGGTACCTACAGTGGGGGAAATAATTATTTGATCCCTTGCTTATTTTGTAAGTTCGCCCACTTACTAAGAAATGAAAGGTCTATAATTTTTATGGTAGGTTTATTTTAATGGATAGAGACAGAATATCAACCCAAAAATCCAGAAAAAACACATTATATATAGGTTTTAAATTGATTTGCATTTCAGTGAGTGAAATAAGTATTTGATCCCCGAGCAAAACATAATTTAGTACTTGGTGGAGAAACCCTTGTTGGCAAGCGGTAAGACGTTTCTTGTAGTTGGTCACCAGGTTTGCACACATCTCAGGAGGGATTTTGTACCATTCTTCTTTACAGATCCTCTCTAAATCCTTAAGGTTTCTTGGGTGTCACTTTGAACCTCGAAGTTTCAGCTCCCTCCACAGATTTTCTATAGGATTTAGGCCTGGAGACTTACTAGGCCACTCCCAGGACCTTAATGTGCTTCTTCTTGAGCCACTACTTTGTTGCCTGGTCGGTATGTTTTGGGTCATTGTCATGCTGGAAGTCCCATCCACGACCCATCTTTAGTGTTCTGGCTGAGGAAAGGAGGTTCTCTCATCCAAGATTTTACGGTACATGGTACAATCATTGCGACATAGTGTGTTCCCAATTGTTTACTTTTGTTTACTTACTTGACAGTGGTCCCAACTGCCTTGAGATCATTAACAAGCTCCTCCCGTGTAGTTCTAGGCTGATCCCTCACCTTTCTCATGATCATCCTTACCACATGAGGCGAGATCTTGTATGGAGCTCCAGACCGAGGGCGATTGTAGACCCCTGCAGGTCTACAATCTTGTCCCTGATGTCCTTTAACAGCTCCTTGGTCTTGCCCATGGTGGTGGAGATGATGGAATGGAAGATAAAGATTCTGTGGACAGGTTTCTTTTATAACCATAATGAATTGACAGTAGGAGTACTTTCTTAAAGTGACATGACTAATCTGTGTTCCACATGGGCTATTAACCAATCTGTGGGAGGCAGAATTCTTGCTGGTTGGTAGGGGATCAGATACTAATTTCACTTGATCAAATGCTAATCATTGTACAACCTTTTATATAATGTCTTTTTTTGGTTGATATTCTGTCTCTATCCATTTGAAATAAACCTACCATAAAAATTATAGACTCTTCATTTCTTTGTAAGTGGGCGAACTTACAAAATCAGCAGGGGATCAAATAATTATTTCCCCCATAAATTATAACCCTGTAAAACCCAGGGTTGGTGCAAACTAAACTGACAGATCAGCGGCAGGCTTGGGTGTTTTTCCCCTGTCTTCTAAAAGAATAGCTTTTTTATTTCCAGTTCTGTAGAGCCGGTTAGCACACAGTACTAGGCGCCGAGCCGTGTTGCAGCTAGGATACCGAACACTGGGCGAAGGTTATTCTGTACTTTCGTGCTTCAATTCAAGATGGGAAAATCAGTGAAATATAAAGTGGTGTTGATGCACAAGTACAATAATGAGACAAATATCTAATATATGGACAAATATCATGTAATTTAATGGAAAGAATGTGAGTGGCACGGCAGGATTTTGAGCATGTCGTAGCTGGAAGCTGCCGGTGGACACTGCTGCTAAAGAAGCACATTCCACAGGTAGGCCTATTAAAGGATGTTCCATATCCCCTAAAGATAGAGGGGGGCTCCCTCAGATAAAAAATAAATAAAAAAATAATTACCATAGCATCTTACATGATCAACAAATTACAAAAGTAATGAGATCAGTGTATGAACAACAAACTATATGAAATTAACTCTACTTTGCAAAAAAAAAGTTCATCTTTATTTTCAACATACAGACACTAAGCCAAATAGGACATTCTAGAATCGCACACAACCGCTACATTCCTCATGCCAGAGTCTGGAAAAATAGCCAAGGAAGCTGGCATGGCGCTAAAACACTTACCAACCAACCATATCTTTTAAAGTATCGTTTAATCTGGTTCATGAAACCTGTCTGAATTACGTATTCATGAATTGGAGTGAAATTTCCAGTGCCCATTGCTTGTTGAAGAGGGACTAGTATAATCCTGGATAAATTATTTAGGGTCACCTATTCCTTTAAGATAGTTCAACTTTTCATAAAATGCCGTTTTTAATTATTGAAGTCTCTGGCAACTTTTGCAGAGAACCGGCTCTTCTCTGTAATACAAATTCTCCCCATAATCTCCCATCAATAATCATCCAGGGATAATGTGTTTCTATTTGAGAAAATGCAAGTATAACCTCATGAAGGCTTCTTCGTTCCTGTGTTTGCACCGTCTGTTTTTGCATTTAAATTTTAGCTTGGATGCTTTTCCTCAGACTATATACAAATCAAATACAATATCCAATACTACTAAATACAGTGAGCTTATAAAAGTCAGTTCAAAGTCAAAAAAGTGGAAGTGGACAACTTTAGGAAAATTATTCAGCTTAAACATGTAAAAGATTTTCTCAGTGCTTAAGGTAATTGAAATGCACAACTTGTTACCCATTTTAGATGCAATTTTACAGAAATTATTTAAACAAGTTTCCCTGTATGACCTGTTCTTTAAATGCAGCCTTTAGCACAGTTTTATTTTTGCTCAAGCTGCTATATAAAAATATTTACTTTTTTTAAGGCCTTTATGAGGTCCTTTTTGTTTTGAAATGGATTGCGTTTGGCTTGTGGAAAGGACATGCTAAAATAAGTCCCTAAGTATGGGTGGAGGAAAGTCTTTCCCTTCAAACTGAAAGAGGCCTCAGCCATGAGAAACTCAGCCTTCTGCTTGCTTTGCTGCCGCTCGCTCCGACTCAAAGGAATACATCACATTTTTTTCTTAAGATTACTCTTCAACGTCTTATGTGGGATCGGGTGGCATATTTAAGGAAACGTCGAAACAAAAAATCTGTTAGTTAACTCTGGAATATTGAGAAGACAAATTATGTCTGTAGTCATCTGGCATTTCAGAATCTCATTACTATTATTACGTGTCACTTACTGTAGCATGTTTTTCCCTCGACGTGGAGAACATTGTGGTCAGTTTGAAATTTTGCGTTACCTTTGTTACCTCACTGTTGAATCCAAGCAAATTGCTCACACTAATGTAATAAAAATATTTGTCACAGCAAATGGCAGACATTATCCATGCATTGATTGGATCCATCTGGACTGGACTGAATTATTTAGTTGATTTTTCATCAAGTCATTCCTTAGCTCTTAGTTTTGCAGTTTCAACTACTTTTATATTTGATTTTACCACACTAATATCTTATTTTATATTTGATTTTGCCACACAAATATCTCATTTAAAACTCTGTGACCCTAAGAGTAGAAATGCCATCTGAAAAACTAAATTACATATCTCTGTATGGTCATATAAGATTTTTCCATTCTATATTTTAGATGTTGTTTTTGTCCGTTTGTTTTGTTCCTGTGTTTAAAGGGCAGTGGATTAAAAGTAAATGAAAGCGAGAAGGATGACACAAAGGTGAGGCAGCTGTGAAGAATCGATCATGCCACTAATGCGTTAAATGGATGGCCTTTCTCGTGTCAGGTGCATGTCGCCCTGTATCTATCTGTTCGCTGCAGCAAGAGTGCAGACGCACAGACTTGATTAGGGAAAAATTTTTTTCCTGCAGGCTGTGTACTTGATTTGCATGTCAGAAAGACATTTTGTACTTGTGCTTTAGTATGTTAAAACAAACTCGATGACTGTTTGGGGGGAAAATGCAAGCTTTAATTATCTTCTGATGATTCCACAGAAATCATCTGTATCGTCAAACACAAGATCACTTAGATATGTAACCCAATAGGCAATATTCCACATAATGTTTCTGTTGAAAGAAAACAAAGGCTTTAAAGCTTTCCTCTGAAATACAGTTTTACTTGCAGACTCTGGGGTTTTTCTTATTTCTGGAAAACTTTCTAGTGTTTTGTTTTTTTTAGGGAATATTCATGGCCATTTTATGAATGAATATGTGGGTCATTATAATGGATAAACTCAATTTCTCTTAATGCGTCTTATTTTATGCCAGTATAGCGTGTGTTTTTGGTCTCCATGCCTTACCCTTGGATTCACTCCTGGACTACCTTGCTCAAGTGTTTCCTGTCATTCTTTGATTGGGTAGGAGGGGAAATAGCTTTTAATGCCAATTTCACTCCGCTTTCTCTCTCTGCCCATATGAATAGATGCAGTGCCATGGAAAGTCCACAGTCACCTCAAATAACCCAGTCAACTTTCCATAAAGCATTGAAAGGCCCCTGAAGGGTTTTTATTTTGGACTCTCACCTCTTTACTGTGTTGGGTAGTAACGGGCTGTGTAATCTGGATTACATAATCAAATTGCAAAAAGTCTTGTAATTGCATGAAATAATTGTATTACAGTTATTTTTATGGATAGCATGATTGTATATTGATTATAATCAGACAACAGCAATAAAATAGTTTGGTAACACTTTACAGTAAGTTTCCATTTGTTAACTAGTTAACATGAACTAAGATTAATAAATTCTTGAACAATATTAACAAGAAAAAATATTTCAAATGTTTAATTTAATCATTTACTAATACATTGTGAAAATCAAAAATGTTGTCTGTTAATATTATTTAATAGATGAAGAAAGAAAATAGAGGTCCACACACTGAAATTGCAGCTCCAAAGAGTTTAAAAGGCGCAACGTTTCGACCAGTCAGATCTTCTTCAGGCACGTGAAAATGAAGATCTGACTGGTCAGAATGTTGCGCTGTTTGGCAAATAAACTCTTTGGAGCTGCAATTTCAGTGTGCAGAGCTCTATTTTCTTTGTGTATCATTGTTTTAGATGTGCACTCCTTTTTCGTATTTTTGAATATTATTTAATGGACCTGAGATAACTTGGAATGAACCGTTGCATTTTTATTAACTAACATTAACAAAGCTGTATAAATGCTTTAATGAGCAATACATTTGTCAATGTTGGTTAATGACTTTTGTATTGTAAAGTGTTACCAATAGTTTTTGCTGATAGTTAATGTGCTGGTTGGCTCAGAGGCTAAAATAAGTTCGGTAGGCCTGCACATGATTTCTGAAGAAAGCAAGAGTGGGAACGGACAGACATGATCCCTGCTTTGTTGTAAAGCTACGTCCATAGAGCTGTCTCATTCCTCATTTGACCACATACAGAAATAACTTATTGAAAATCTGCCAAAATAGTCTTAAATCCACAAAAAAATAATAACGTTTAATGAAAGAACTTAAATTGGTACATAAAGCACTTGAATATAATTTTTGCATGTTCTGATGAAACTCTGATGAAATTTTATTTCTCTGAGGCTCTTTGTCTTAGAATATGTTCATTTTGTCAAATTAAAATATGGGAAGATTTTTCTTGTGTGTGAATTTGAATAAATAAAAAAATCTGATTTCATTTCGTAAAAAAGTATAATGTGAAAGACTAAGTTGCATAATTTTATTTGTGTGAATTGTCAAAAGTACAAAATCAGATTTCAAAAGTGAGAGAAACCCTGCGCTGATCGATTCTGGAGCTGGAGAAAACACAAACGCTCCGACTATCTGCTCATTTGAGCTAAAATCACACAAATAAGTTTTTTTTTTTATTTATGCATTTCCTATGCTCTTTGCAAAATCTCCTTTTGCATTCGTTTGACCTGAAGGCCTAAAGCACTTCTGATAGATTGACCTCACAGCTTCAGTTTGTGAATCATCTGCTGTGCTGTGAGTCATACAGTAGCAGACACTTATGAATTCCCAGCACATCTTTCCCCAAGTGCTCATTTGGCTATTGGAATCCTTACATGCATTCTTCTCCAGTATATCCACAACCCTTACCAGATACTTGCATAAATATTTGCCTACTGGATATTTGTATTTCTATGGTAAATACAACCTCTTGGGTTTGATGTACAGTGCAGCTAGATTTAAATCAACCTTCATATGTCAACAGGCTCTCTAGGATGTAGGTGTGTTTTGAGCTTATGCGGTGGTAATAAGAAACCACTTTCCAATTTGCCTTCTGGCTTTTTGGAGCGCATCAGTGCCTCTCAGACAGTCCGTGACCAAACGTTACCTTTACTGTTTATCTTTATTCGACTGTGCTCAGGAATATCCTCTCTGCTCTTCCAGGTTAACAGCCCCTATTACTCGGCTCAGTCCTCAGGCCTGTGATGGTGGTCGGATAAACCCAGCACTGAGGAATTCGACTGAACCAGCCTCCTTTTCACCGGGCAGACACTCAACCCAATGAACCCGACTCTTGAAGTGAACTCAAGATCGAGTGCGTCTCTGCCGTTCCTGACTTGCTACATTTTCTCTGTGACAGTGAGAGACCGTTGATCAATAATGCTGTATAAACACAACCTGCTGTGAAACCTCCTGAACGTGCCACAGAGTTGTACCAAATCTAAATGTCATTGAAGGAACCTCCGGCTTGACCAAAGCTGTTCTTGGACAAGGTTTGGGTGTGTGTGTGGTGTGGATAAAGAGACTGAATTTGACAAACATGCATAAAAGACGTATGAAATTTATATTTTGTACCAATGTGAAACACATACCAGTGCCTGGAAATAGCAGAAACAATTCTGGTTTTAATTTCTCATGTCCCATCCAATCATTTGAAAGCCTCATATTTTGCCATCTATAGAGTTGTGTAGTTTCATTTCATTCCATGTCTGCACAGTCACCAGACGGAACGGCATTTTGCTTTTATCTCGAGTCTCTCTTTTTTTCAGTCGCAAGCACTTTTATTGCTATTAAACAAACTTCACTACAGATTCTTGAGCTTTGACTACAAGCAACTTGTCCTCTTGTGTGAACAGATGTGATGTCAGAAAGATTGCTTTGTGAAGCTCTACATCCAGGTTGGCCTGTTGAGATTTCAGTTACCCTGTTAATAACAGTACTTTTCTTCTGTTCCTGTCAATATGGTACATCAGTGTTCTGGTGGGTTCACCTTAGGTACACTAAAAACTCTAGTGTGTCAGTTTGTATTTTATTTGGTGAAGCTGATTTTCATGCATGACCAAAGGAATCTCGAGAGCTGATCTCAAAGTGAAGCATTGTAAATAGGTAATTGTAGATACTGCAGATGCTGTCTGCTACTATTAATTCTGGTTTGTTTTAGTCAGCCCTTACTGTTGCGGTTCAGTAATTAATGTGCTAAATTTTGTACCGTTTTAAATTAAGTATGACGTATGAATCATGATTATGAAGAAAGTACTATTTGAATAAATTGAATATCAAAATTTGTTGTTATTCATTTTTGTATGGGTGTCTTTATTGAATGATTTTCTGTAAAATGCATGATCAGTGTATTTTTAGGTTGAAAGACGAAATATGAAAATGGGTTTCAAATAAAAGCAGCCTTTTTCTGATGTCGCAACTGAAAGTGTTTTTCTTTGATGCTATATTTAAAACTAACTCGATTTTTTTATTTCATGTATAAAAAAAAAGAGTGGTTAGTTTTATAATTTCTGTCAAATTGGGCTATTTTTAAAATAATTGCATAATCTCCCAGAACGCATCAATTGTGCAAAAAAAAAAATATATATAGAAATTTTATATAGAAATGATATTGTTAAAGCTCTTTTTGTAACATTACAGTTTGTGTATGTTGTTTTAAGGCAGACAAAACTCTTACTTTGCAATTCCAAAGACTTGCATTGGATGCAAAATTATTTTTGTAGGGGAAGCGGTGGTTTTGTCAGAAACCTTTCTGTTAACATGCAACAGATATTAATACTAAATGTTTTTGATCCATGATCTCCGCTATAACCTGGATGGATCTTTAAAAAATATTTTTAACCATTCAAGCCAGGATGTGATGTTGCATCCAAACCAGCAGTGGAAATAATATTATTACTTTGACTTTTTGTATTTATTTATGACAACATAAATTTAACATGACTGATGACAGTAAAGCACCTCGAGTATATACTAAAATATTGTACTGGACCGATGGGCTACTCTTTTAATATTCATTATATTTTTGTTTTGAACAAAAAAAAAACTAACTCTATTACAGGATTTAATTAGGCTTTTTTAACACCGTCAAAATTGATCAGTTCTAGAAAACAACAAAATAGTTTTCATGATCGTTTTCTCACGCCTCAAGGCAGTCTGTGTGAAAACGTCTCTTATCACCTTTGCATATCTGGCCACGTCAATTCCTTCCCCAATCTTGTGTCTAGTCTAGTGGACAGCCCTTTTCATTTCCATCCATATATTCTCAGTCGGATTGGTCAAATAGCACATTGTATACTTCAGGCATGCTGTTAGACAAAACAATTTTTAAATTTTTAATCATGTAAGCACTGCTGGTAAAGCAGCAGTCCAGCAGAGTGCCAGTGTCTCTCTCTGTGTGGCACATGTGGTGAGGAAAATGAATCAGTCTTTAACAGAGCTCTCACCATGTCTGAGGGGGTCAGCAAAGCTGCTCTGAACTGTAACACCTGGATAAGATTGCTTTGGCTTTATACTGTGACTCAGAATGATTATGACAACAACATCAGGAATCAGCAGGGGTATCTGGGAAATGGAGACATGACACTGTGCTTCTCATCATCATTGGCTGGTCTGCAGGCTCACATGAGATGTCCTTAAATAACCCTTACAGCAGTCTTTTTATAAAATGCATTTATATATTCATAAATTCAAGTAATTCAGCTAAACTCAGCAATAAAACAAAGAAACATCCTTTTTTTCAGGATATTGTATTTCAAAGATAATTTTGTATAAATCCAAATCAGCTTTACAGATATTTTTTGGAAAGTGTTTTTCATGCTTGTGCAATGAACCATAAATAATTGTTGCACATGATGGGTCTGTGGAACAGTCTGTAAGACACTAACAGTTTACACACACTATAAAAGTAATGTAATGTCTCAGTTTTTTACATTCTGTTCACAGTGTTTTTCAATCATCAGTTGTTTTGGAAGCCTGTCTAAAATGATAAAGGGAAAATCCACTCAAAATTTAAAAATATCTCATTACTCCTCTTTATGTTGTTTAAAACCTGTATGACTTGCTTTATTCTGTGATGCAAGAATAAAGCTGGTTTGAAGAATGTTGGTATCCAAATAGTTTTGGTTCCCATTGACTTCAATTGTATTGTTTTGTCTATACACGGAAGTCAATGAGAACCATGGTTACCAACATTCTTCAAAATATCTTCTTTTATGTAATGCGGCATGGAATAAAGCCCCATGGGTTTGGAAAGACATGAGGACAGATTTTTTTTTTTTTGGGGGGGGGGGGGGAGTGAACTATCCATTTAAATAGCATAGCTCTTTGAATGTAAAATATGATCTCATGGTTCTTTTCTTTATCACAGTGTTTGCCGACATCCAAATTTATTAGTGCACTAACAAAAGCGCTGCGATCCAGATTTAAATACACTGAAACGATCAGGTTTAAGCAGAATGACATGAAACTGATTGATTGCCCTTATAGGCAGCAGAGTGATTAATATGGTGAATGAAAATAGATCAGATGCTCAGTGCTGGAACTGAAAATATGGGATTGATTATCGCAGAGCATCTGCTTATTGTACTGCTCTTGTCCTGCTGTCGAAGAGGGCAGGAGCGGGTCACTGCTGCGAGTATCACTGCTGCTCAGTGGGGGGCAGCAGTACACATACTACATTTCTGGTCTGTTGCCTCACAATGTAGAATATTACATTATTTATCCACACGGATCCATACTATAGAGTTCTGACTATAAATGTTTCTGGGAAATGACAGTTCACGCAAGGAACGTTTTGGAGCGAAGATGTTTATTTGAAATGCGAGAGCAAGATGAGGAAACTTCATGAAAGTGATGAGACAAATGCCAACAGTAAGTCATTTTTTACTGACTGACATTTATAAGGGGTCTAAGGTTGTAACAGCACAAAAGCGAAGCAAATCAAATAAACCCAGAGGTTTGGAAAATTGTTTTGTTTTCTTTCCATGCCTGCAGCACAGTGAAGAGATGAATACTGCCAGTTCTAAAGTCTAGGAAGTGCATGGCTGCATGCAGGAATCTGTTGAGTATTTTATCAGTAGCAGGCATACTGTATTTGACAGAAATAGGCTTTATGTTTAATGTTAAAGTAAATTATACATTTAGTTTTTTTTTGTTGTTTACAATCAACAGCCTGCATTCTTACAACTTTGCTCAAATTTGATTTCTTTTTTTTTTTTTTTTTTTTTTGCTCATTGAACTAGTCATGAGGTTTGACAAATTATTTAAAAAAATTGAATATTGCCAATTTTGTATCCTCAAACACTGCATGTAGGAGAGACCAGGGCCAGTTGTCATACTTTTAATCCAGTGAATAGCCTGATATATTTTTAATTTGTTTATTTTTGAAAGTCAGTTTAGGCAGAATAGGCACATATGTTGAAGTCTTGACAGCAACTGAATATTTCCACTGTTAATGCCAATGGAAAAAGATAAAGGTTACTGACCGTATATAGAAAGGTAAGTTATCACTGACTGAACTATTAAAAAGACTATAAATGGCTTTTCAGCAAAACACAAACAAAATTAATGAACAATTCCTGAAGCAGCACAAATATAAAACAAAGTTAACAAAAAGCATTCTATATACAAATGATACAAAAAAAAATACATTTTAATTTTTTTAGTTGGTAAACAGTTAACACATTTAAGAACAATGTTTGAAAGCAACATTAATCTACTGGTCATTTGCATTTGACAAAACTAGCCCTGGTCTCCCCCTATAATATACAAAAATTGCAGAAGATTAAGACGTTTATTATTATAGACTATTATTAGTAGATAAATTTCACACAGTTGTCAATTTCACAAGCATGTACTTTCACATTGTAAAACTTGTCTTCCTGAAGACAATCACATGAAACAGGTGCAAAGTCAGTCTTGCTCAGGATTATGTGACTCAGCAGAGATGGAAAGCGTGTGGGGAGCTTGAGGTTGCGGTTCCCAAACATCATCAAACCATGTGCAAAGGAACTTACTGAGGCGTAATATGATTGTTTTTTGAGATGTAATATGATTGTTTCAGAGAAATCCTACACAAGGTCAAATACCCATCTTTAGTTTAATTTACAACCGAGAGAGCACATCCTGCATTATATTGTATTATAATGACTTTTTAATATTAGCCTACCACTAAACTTTGACTACAGGCATGTTGCATATTAATTGTTCTAGGAACCTCAAAGCACATTTTAATGTTTGTGTAATTTGTGCGACTCCATAATGATGTTTGTATTGTAAGTAGGGCCCAAACATAAACTCAAGCCCAGGGGCCTCCAGCCCCCTAAGTCCCACATGTCTCTCATTCTCTCTGTTTCAGCCACAAGAACATCTGGCATCCCTCCCTCCATCTCTCACCTGTTTCTCAGGACCTTGAGTTCCTATAAATGGCACCTCTTGAAAGATGTTGATGTAGGCAGTTAGTGTTTGAGCAGCCTGCCCATTTCCTGGCCAGAAAAGACAGTTTGCTTAAGCTGCTTGATTTCTCAGAGGATTGATAAGTTTGCTGCTTGCACCAAAAGTATCACGCTGAACCTCTACAGCTTTACAGGAGTGCCATGGGAATCTTTTTTACAGATACAGCTCAACATATCTTCACAAAGAGGATGTCAAACACACAATAATGTGTTTCTTTTATTTTAACTGCCCCTGACACAGTAGTTGTGACCATTACAAACATTATATATGAACTACTGCACATACGATTTATAATCTGGGAAACGGACATTTTCATCGTTCCACGTACAAATTATAGAACCATTATCTTCCTTATGCCTCGAAAATGCAGTCTGTCCTGAAAACAACTCAATTTAGCAGTTTGATTAATAACTTTGTGGGAGCAAAGTCTTAAGTATTAATCTTTTATAGTCTTGTATAAAATTTAGGACTAATTAAAAGTTGATCTGACAAAATAGGCATGAAAGTTATAGAGAAACACATGCTCTCCCCAGCATAACAGAAACTATGTGTTTTATACAACACAAAAATGCTGTTCTCTGCGCAGTCTCTTATGCAGAAAGGCTGATTATTCAAAGCAGGGAACTTTCTCTCAGCCATATGCCTCTTATAAATGATAGTATACTGAAGAGAATGGAGAGGGAGGATTCTCTAGATATTGTACCGTACTACTGCTGTAAAGATTGTGCTGTGTGCTGTTTTTCATTGTTTCCCTCTACATGTTTCTATCAGCACTGTTCCAGAAATCAGTCATTGTTGGCCAGCCATTTTCACTCATTATTGTTTTCCCAGTGGCCTCCAGTAACAGAACATTGGAACTTAGGCTGCGTCCAAAATCGCACTCTCCCCTCAGTAGGTACTTATTTTGAATAAGTACTTCACAACCGCTAAAAAAAGTTTCCATGACATATCTTCAATTAAAATATCGGCAATTAAACATGTAAATATTTATATGCTTGTACATAAGTCATAGAATAATTTTACCTTTTAGATAAATCTCATTTACTGGTATTCTGATTTGCCTGTCATCGGTTATTCAAGTATTTGTCTAAATTGTCAAATACAATTTTAAATGAAAGAGTTGATGAAAGTTGCCACTTTTAAAAATATATTAAGATTAATAAGTACATCAAAAATATTTTATATAATTTAATTTAAGCAATCTTATCCCTTTTAATATTTGACATTTAGTGCTAAAACAATTAAATTCACAAATGTTTCTATTTATTTCCTTTATATAAAAACAAATTTGTTTATATAATAAAAATAATGCATTTAAAACAAATTAGAATACAATTCTTAATTAAATGACATTAGAATGCCTAATAAATACTAACAGGGAAGCATTTATCAGTATGCTTGTTGAAACTTAACGCAAGAGAAGAAACCGGTTAGGGAATTTCACACCTAGATATGTTTTAAAGTTCAAAATCCTCATGCTACATTTTTATGTCAAGCTTCTTGTTAACCACAGTACAAATCTCAAGGTAAATGGAGACATGTTAAAGAATAGGAGGTAAACATGACTTTTCCAAGTTTCATTTAGGACATAATGTATTAGAAAAAGTGCCACCAGACCCACTGTGACTGATATAGATCAGGACTATGTATATCAGGCACAGAGAGCAGCTCCAGCCTGCAGCAGAGACTGCTGATTCATACTTGTGCTTTTAAGGGCAGTGGAGCAACACAGCAGAGATGAACACCACATGGGCCAAAGAGCCCTTGGGAATAAACACCTCAGTGAACACTGATCATTCAAACACTTGAAACTATCAGTCTCCACCATTACGAGAAAACACTGTAATAAAGTGTCCCTCCATCTCAAACAGCAAATCAAGTAAAATTTACTTAATTTCTTTCGCAAGTTTTTAGATGCATATTTCACACATGGAATTAAGTAAAATCTAAAATATACAAAGAAAATAAGCAATTTTAACAGTTAAAGTTTGAGTAATTTATACTTAGTTGAAGTTTACTTTGCAATACTGTCTCTTGTACATTTTACTATAAATATAACACTGAATTAAGCCATGCAATCAAAGTGTATGCGTTACACTAACTACTGTATTAAATTACTTAGATGTTCTGACAACATACCTACATAAGATAAATAATGTGGTACCCACTCGAACACAGATCACATAAAACAACGGTCACCTCCGTTGGATCATTTTTGATTATGAATGGAGTAGAAAATGAACTCAAGATGTCACAAAACAGCATGTTACTAAACCCAACAATAAATTGTTTTTAAGTGTAAATGCAGCAGGGAAACAGTGAAAAATTCTACCTTATTCATGCCCCAGTGCATGATGGGAACACCAGTATCAGAAAGTTGAGCAGGTTTCACTTAATTTTATAACATAATTTAAGCTTAAGGAAATAAAAGCGTAAATAGAGTACTAATATAGAATTTACTTAGTCCAGGCAAGATTTTTTTTTTTTTTTTTAAATAACTTATTCAGGTAGATTTTACATTTGTAGAACACTAGAATTTTATAGAAAACTTTACTTTCAAAGAAAAGAGCATGAGAAAGAATGGGCTTTCAATACTTTATTTTTTCCCATTGATACACATTTTCCTTATTCTCAATTCCATCCAAAGGAAAATTATAGTGAGGTAAAAGTGCTTTGAAACAAAATGGCATAATGAATCTACATCATTAAATCACCACGCCGACATCAGAGAGCCGACATAACTACTTCAAAATAATAGTGCGACTTCCATTTTTCAATTTTTTTTAAACTCACAATCATTAGCATCTTTACAGACAAAGGACAAAGGACAAAAAAAAAAAAAAAAAAGTAAACAAAATGTGCTGAAATCCACAACTCCACTTGTAACATTGCAAAAGGGCTTCAAAAAGGCCTCAATCATCAAGACTTGCACTTTAGATAAGCATTTCCAAATCCAATAAACCTGCCCTGCACACACAGAGTTACAGATGCATTCAGAACGGTTACAAAAGCTCCAACACCTTTGTCTAATGAATAAAGAGTAACACTGGGGAATATGGGATTACAGCAGACAGAGGGGACAAAGAAAATAAAAAGAACACAAGATGAATTCAATACACACAAAAGCATGTTTTCCCCATTTTCAACACTCCCTTTCCATGAAACAATTTACACAGACATCAAACAGGCAATGAACCAAGCCTCATCAAACCATGCCTTATCCAAGTGAAGTGCATCTGCACAAGATGAAAAAAAACACTAAACAAATAATATATATATTATATATATATATATATATATATATATATATATATATATATATATATATATACACACACACACACACATGATAAATAAAGGACAGATTAAGGTGATAATTATGTTGGCCAACAACCACAGATCATACAAGTGCCCTTTATACAACAAAAAAGTGGGGGAAACCAGTTCTGAAACAGAAGTACTTGTTCCTGGTGCGCTGACATTTTACTTAATATCTCAGTTGTAAGAAAGCATTTCAAACGGTTAAACTTTTACTTTCGCTGAACAGAAGTTGTTACCATCAAGACTGTAGCCCTTTATGTCCCTGAGACGACAAAAAAAAGAAAAGAAAAAGAGACACCTCATAGTGTTCACAGGGCTTTGGAGTATGACAAGGCCTGTAAAGTGCATTTATTGAAATGGGTATTTTAAACAATAAGGCCTTAGAGATTTTGAAAACACTGTGTAAAGCACAGTACTTTGGTTCTGAGGAAAAGACATTAAAATTACAGAACAACTGGAATGACTAGACAACTACACTCAGAAAAAGCAGGGTGTGACATGACAAGGGACAAAATAATAAAAAAAAACCTTAGCATTCCTAGTTGTCCATGTCATTCATCCTCATTCAGCTTCATTTAATGGAAACAAATTGTTTTGAAACCAGAGGATTGAGCTACTAGGTCTCTACATGCATTTCGCATAAAGTCATAAGCTAAACCCAAATGGGCGACCACAAAAAAAGGCACATATGTGCTGTTGCTGGTTCAAACATTGGTCCAAAATCTGCATGTCCCAAAATTTTACAAAGGTGTAGGGGCCCAAAAAAAAACAAAAACAAAAAAAAAACGACAAGAGTAAAATCCATTCCAGCTCAATACACTTCGGGGAGTGACACACTGAAAGGGAGGCTATGTGACCCTTCTCATTACCTTAGAAGTCTGTGACGGCTGATAAGAGAAGGAACGTGGCTCTCGTGGTTATCTTGTGCATGTGCTTGTACAAGCTGAAGCAACAAGAGCTGAGGCGCGTGAACAGAGGCGAAGAGGGAACCTGAGGGGCAGGGGACAGCTGTCAGCCATTACGTAAGAGCAGCTAGCGGAGTACTAGACTTCTCTGAATGGATGACTGTCGAAAGAGGAACTACACACGGGCATGATTGGTGGGTAACGGACAAGAATTGGCAGTCACAATTTAATACGGTCTAACTTACAAAAAGCATGGAATTGATTTTACCCAACTGACAATTGCAATGTTCCTTGAAGCCATTAAGTCAAATTCACTGACAAAGGACCAAGACAGGAGACACTGAAGCCCAATAAAGATCAAAAGCAGCAACCCCAGCAAAATCGATTAGATCCAAACCTGGAAAGAAATCCACGCCAATGTGTTTTTACATCCATTTGACTGAGCATTGGTATATCCCCCGGTTATAGCGGTGAACCCTCCCAGACCTCAATTACCAGAAAAGGCATTATGACATACCAGCACTCACATCTACAGTGACGCGAATCAGAAGCACAGGAAAGACATTCGCCCCACTAGAAATTCCATCCCACATGCTGTCCATTCAAGGCACATCCCGAGAGGTGCAGGAAGGGATAATTTTAGAGCGCTGTGACACCATTTGGCTAGGCTGTTAGCTGGAGGTCTTGTTACACACGGCAATGCTAAGTCTGCTAATGGCTGCAAAAAGCTCAGGAGGACCCATCATCCAACAGTTGATCCTTGTATGGACAACCATGACCTCTCTGTCCCATTTAAACACGTACACGAAGTTAATGAGGTACGAAGGGAAGATTAAACCACTAGATCCAAGGTTCCTTATTAATCTAGTTCATTAAAAGGACTTTTTTGTTTGTTACTGCTCTTTCTTCTCTATGGGAAGAGGACAAATTATCTTTTTGTACACGCTGAAACCAATTTCAATTTCTCACACTGGATGTAACTAGCAAGACTGAACAAGTTTACAAACTGCAAAATTTCTCCAAAATGTACAGTGGAACACAAAAGTCATCTATGCATTCACACAGCAAACTGAAGCGCTTTGCTATGAATACTTCATGATTCGGTTCACATTTCATGAGAACAAAAAGAACTTTAGCTGCCCACTAGTGTACCAAAAAAACAATCAAAATCTCCTGATAACTTGAGACCTAAAATACCTATTTCACCTGTGCTCCCATTTTTCATATCTTTTTCTCTCAATTTTTTGTACATTTTTTTTTTTCTCTGAATTTCTAAGAACATTATTTTATTTTTTTGGCCTTTATATTTTGGATCACAGGAAAAATATAACCTTGCCCCAATGTGCATTTCCTTCACTTTTAGGGTTACAATATATTAAGGCACTGAGGGAATTGTTTTTTTAACATGGAAAAAAAAAATTTAATCTCTCAGAGCAAGGACAGCAATGAGCGCAAACAAATCTGAAACTTTAGAATATTAAGGGTTGTTTTAAAAAAAAAAAAAAAAAAAAAAAAAGTTTAATTCATTCGCTAAAATATATCACTTTGAATCAAAAACATCTTGCCACCTCTGCAGAGAAGGAATTAAAAGAAAAAAAAAAGGAAAGGAAACGCTTGTCATTTTAAAGATCCTTTATGCCTACAGAGGGAAACATCCCTTATGGCCAAAAATCCAGCTTTTCTAGCCAACTCATGGATTTTGTTGTTGAACAAGAATCATTTGTCTTAGTTACAAGGCAACCAAGTTGGAATGGACTGGTTACAAGAGGCCACATAGTAGTTGTTGAAGTTCAGGTCTCTGACGTACGGAGCCGGCTGGTAGTAACAGGTGACGTTGGACGCATCAGGTATGGCATTCTGCTCGGCGAGCACCCGAAACGCCGTCAGTGAGATGAGGTTGAGTGTCTGCCGCCGCTCGTGTCCCATGAGACAAACGGTGCTCTCGTTCACAACCCGCCGCAGGATCATGAGGTAGTTGTACTTGTTCTTCTCCTCACCAACAAAGTGGCTTTGCAGATAAGCCTCCAGTTTGCGCTGTTGCTCACCAATGTCGGGAAAGTCAATGAAGAAACGGGAGCACATATAGCGCTCCAGGGCCTTAAATTCGTCTTTGTCCGTGGGCTTGAAGTCCCTCACCAGGAGGTTGCAGTATTTGAGCAAACCACCTCCACGGATCTCCTCTGGCCGTTTGGTGGCGATCATTTTGTTCCTGAGGTGGTCCAGAGCCATGGCAAAGTCACCATACACACTCTCCCCGACCACGGTAGGGTGGAAGTGCCGAGACATGGCGTTTTCTGAGAAGTCATAGTACGACAGCACAGAGTCCAAAATGATCTGGAAGGAGTCCACGCTGAACTCGAACTGTCTCCGGATTGAATCCACAAACTTAAGTTCCACATTGCGGCCATTGTTATTGGACAGCGAGATGAGGGACCAGCGGTCCTGCTCAGTGTAGACTTTGACCAGCTTCTGGACATAGGCCTCTTTCAGAGTCATAGGAGTGATCTTCTCTTTATTCACCCCCTCGGGCAGAAAGTCTAACAAAGTGCTTAGAACCACATCTTTGATGAGCTGGAACTCCTCTTCCCGAGGAAGGTCTACCCTGAAGATGACGTCCAGGTCTTTGTAGCTCCAGCCAATGTCCTTTACCAGCACATGGCTAGCAGTGGAGCCATTCAGACGCACATCTTTGACTGTAATGCCACTCAGCTCTAGACGGTTTCTGACCATCTGTACGATATCCTTTAGCCGGACCTCCAGGGTGGGAAAGTTGCCACGTCCGTGGACGGGCACAACCTCTGTCAGCACGTCGTTCAAGCGGCTCACTTGCTCCCAGGTAAGCACACTTTGCGACTCACTTTCGCTGCTGGATGAGGCTGAGGCCATGTTTGCAATCTATGCAGTTTCCTAGGACAAGTGCAAAAACAATTTCACTGATTTTCAATTTTCGTTTGAAAACAGTTCATATTTAGTTAGAATAATGAGCTCAAAGGGAAGTTAAACACCATATATACACACACACATACATATGGTCTAACAGGTTCACCACTCTCATAACAGAAAAGCTAACAATGATTCTCAGGCTTTCCAGAAGGCCAAACAAAAACAGAACTGAAGCATTTATAATGGGTGACACTCAGCTGCATTCATCATGATTCCAATAAAAAAAATAAAAAAAAAACCAAACAAATCCCAAAAGAGCATTAATTCATGCGCACTGATTAACTTGAAATTTATGCAATTCATAAATTATGAATATGACACTAACAGGGTTGAGCCAAACAACAAAGAATGTGAACAGGATTCCCATCCTAATTTTAAAACAATCAGAAGAATTTCAGATATACAAAATGGAATCAAATAAAAATACAAAAATTGGTAGCCTTAAAAAAAAAGTTTTTTATATGGTTCCTACAGGATACAATAATGTAACCATAATGTTTTTTCTTAATTTTTAAATATTTTTTTTTAAAATTCCCATTGATGTCTTACAGGGAATTTTATTCTGTTTGGTAACCACAACTGCACAAAAATATACATGTTTTTCCATTTTGTTTTATGTTGGAATAATAAAAGGAAAATGCTCGCTTGATTCCCAATTTATAATGGAAATTACAATAAGATGTTTTGATACATGGTACTCAGCACGAGACAATATAAACTTTAGTCATAACTACACGCAACGTAAGCAAGTAAAAACATGCGTAAGTTACTACAATGTTCGAAATACAATGCATACTTGAAAGATTAAAAACGAGCTCTTTAACTTACTATGTGATATGAAAACCAATCGTTTGATACAAAGCGCACGTGAGATCGAAAGCGTTCTCACGTAAGGTCAGCGTTCAAACCAACCAAACAATATAAGTTAACTTGTAAGCAATTAATCTGAAAGTAAAGTAAATCTTACGATTGCATCCAAATCACACAGATCGAACGCGCTTATGAAGTAACTTATATGAAAAACGTCGCACCTACTGTTCTCAAGAAATCCACCTGAAGTTCTCAGCAACGTGGTCGGCACAAAGTAGTGGATGTCAAATAAGATTTAGCAGCAGCACCTCCATCCATCTGTTCAGTCGTCAAACGCCACAGCTTCAGTTCTGAACAGCACACACATGCGCGCTCTCTTATAACTGCCTACAAAACAACCTGACTCTCCGCACCTCCACTGCGCACTATTTTTCTGAAGCCATGCCATCGTCACGTGGGTCAAACATACAAATATTTATTTTCTATAACAATCAAATATTCTACATAAATAACAATCTGCATTGTACTTACTAATATTCCAGTCTAATATTGCCGAGTTTCGCATTTCAAGGCATCAATGGACTAAGGCTCTATATGGAATTCAAAAACATACGGCGTTCTATTCGCTTGTATCAATGCGCCAGCCGAAGCCTGTGATTGGCTGAAGAGGTTTTTATGTTGCCAGGCGACAACAGGCACATGTCGAATTTGACGTCCGGTTTTGACAGAGTAGGTGAGGTCTGAGTAGCTAGTAGGCTAGTACACATTTGGCAATAGCTTGAGGTTTGGGTTTTGATCAAATAATTATAATATTTGTTTTCCACAGGTGGGGTGTCAGCAATATTTAAAGCTCAACTACTTTTTGTCAGAGTGAAAATTATAAAATAATTTGCTAATGTCTCATGAGACATGTTTTTGATAAATCTAGCTGACTTATTTCCCTAAAGCCTAGAAATATTCAAGCATGTTGTCAGGTAGGCTATACTATAACTGTAGGCTAAATATCACCTATAGGCTATAGTGATCATAAATAACATAGTCATCCTACCTATCCCTCACACACAACTGCTTATTAGTAGTCAGTACCAGCAGAGTAGGCTAACTTAAAAGCAAAACAATTGATGTGGCTTTATCATTTTGAGGACCACTTCAAAAGCATGTATGCACTATATTTGTGAGGACATTTTTAAAGATTTGGCCCTCACAAACATAATCCACCCACACACATGCTCTTTTGTAGGTGGTGTTTTTCATAACTGAGAAAAACATACACTAATTAATAGTTGTCTTTGAAAAGCTGGATCTAAGTGACACTCCAACAGACAGACACTGCGTGGTCCATACAGAATGAGCCACGTTGTGGTGAGTGTCAGTGAAATTGTGGATGGTGAGTTTGAGGGAGTAAAACAGAATAAGTGGTGTAAAAGCACATCTGGAGAAACCCTATAGGAAAGTAGTGCAACATCATCACATACAGCATATCACTGATGCTTCTGAGTAAATCATCAGACCTAGTGCAGCCTCCAGTGGAAATACAAGGAAGGGATATTCCTGTCTGTTTCTGATTGTCTGTTTGCTTCCTTCTAAGTTTTTTTTTTCTTTTTTAATTATGATGAGGGTATAAATGACATGAGAAAGCAAAACAGGAAATGACTGCTCAATCGCATGTGAGGAAACTCCAGTTTTGTGTGCTGGGTCTGAATCACAATCAGTTTTGTGAATGACAAAACTGAATGAAGAGAGAATAAGAGAGGAATTGAGAGAGAATTAGAAACTGGGTGTGAGGGACTGTCCTAACAGTTTTGTGTTTATCTAACATGACGTCAATAGTGCAAGACTTGCACGTAATTATACAAGATAAGGAAAAAACACACAAAATGCTATTCCCTGCGCCATTATGATGGGAGTTTCATTCTGATTCATACAAACACAGCAATGAAAATCAAAGATTGTTATAGGGAATCATCGCATCTTATCTTACCCAGTCAATTAAATGTTGACAGCAATGAAAACAATGCAAAGTTTTATTTTAGCTTATAGCTTTTACTTCATACACTCACTCTTAAAAATAAAGGTTCTTTATTGGCATCTGTGGCATCCATTGCACAAAATTTTCTTTACAGTGAGAAAGGGTTCTTTAAATGGTCTTCGCACTAAGAAAAATAAAATGGTTCTTTTAGGAACTGTACTCTGGGGAACCCCAAATGGTTCTTCTATGATATTGCTGTGAAAACCCCCTTTTGAAACCATTATTTGTAAGCGTGTATAAGGGTGTTCAAATCTACAATTATGCTTGATGTTGATGCATTTGCATTCAAATGAGGATGAGGCATGAACAATGTGCTATGTAAGAGAACTAAAGTATGTCGATCGCATCTGGGTTATTACTGCCCAAACAGGTTAGTGAACATTTTCTTAGTAAGATTTTTTTAACAACTTTTTGACAACTGAAAAAAAGGACATGAGTCATAACCACAAGTTATTCTGGATGACTTAGTTCACAGGAAGGTACATCACAAAAGTTTGTCACTGTGTTGTTCACACATGGAGCTCAGAAATATACAATGACTGACTCATGAGACTAATAAAAAAAAGTTAATGCATTACATCCATATATGCTTCTGAATTTCTGAGAACCTTCTGAACCATGATCTGTCATTGCTTTGTTGGATTTGCTAAAAGCACGAGAACACAAAGCTATCAAACAAAGATTTCTTTCAGCATCATCAAACAAACAGCACCAAATGTCACATTCAAAGCCTTTGAGAAACATCTAACAATACATGGAGTCTTATGAGGCTAAGCAAGCATTTTCCTTCCCAGGTGGATTCATAGAATAAATAAACATCACAGAGAGGGCTGAATCGAGCCGAAATTAAGCAGTGTTTTGTTCAAAGGTGAATGTCATTTAGTTTGTGAGGAGGGGCAATGCCACCTGCTGCAGCTGGGACCAGAGCCAAGTGGAAATGACTCACTGTCCATGCTACGGATGGTTAACCGGCGGCCATTAACACATTAAACACACTGAAGGAGGCGCGCACACGCACATACTGCCCATTAACACATTAAACTCTCCACTACGTATGCGGACGTCCACGCAATTGTTTTTTTCCCTCTGTCTATCAGCTCACATAGTGACTCATAGTGACATTCATAATCCTCTCCTTCCTGTGACATCAGCAACCCTCTGGGATCTATTGATTAAAATTCAGAGCTCTTGAAATACAAAAACACGATGCAAGGGGTCTCATGTGTCCTCAGGAGAGGGTTTCGGTTAATACTGGAGGGACTGGAGAACTGGCTCTCGACTGCTGGACAAATTCATCTGTCAGCTGATAGAAAAGTTCACCCGAAATTGAAAATTCTGTCATCATGTTCTCACCCTAGGTGACTTTCTTTCTTCTGTGGAATATGAAAGAAGATATTTTGAAGAATGGTGATAACCAAACAGTTCTGATGACTAACACAGAGACATTTCTCAATATATATATTTTTGTGTTCCCCAGAAGTCATACAGGTTTGGAACAACATGAGGGTGAATAAATGATGACAGAATTTGCAGTTTTGGGGGAACTATCCTTTTAAATATGACATATTTTTTTGTATTAATTTATTCAAAAATAGAATAAATGCAATTCATAAATAAATAATACCCAATATAAAATATTAATTTCCTGTAAAAGAAACTCTTGTTAAATAGTTTGGCATAATTTTTATCATAATTATAACTATAAAAAAAGAACTATGGACTCTACAGCAAGCATGAACTCTACAAGAGTGTACTGTGGTGTCTGGCACCAAGACACAGATCCTTCAAGTCCTGTAGGTTGCAAAGTGGAGATGCCATGGATTGAACTTGGTCCAGCACATCCCACAGATGCTTGAATAGATTGAGATCTGGGGATGCCAGGAAAACCCCCTTAACTCTTCATCATGTTCCTCAAACCGTTCCACAATGTGTGCAGTGTGGCAGGGTGCATTATCCTGCTGAAAGAGGCCACTTCCACCAGGGAACACCACAGTCATGAAGAGTGTAACTGGTCTGCATCAATGTTTAGGTAGGGGGCATGTGTCAAATTTTTCGTCCACATGAATGGCCGGACCCGGAGTTTCCCGGCAGTACATTATCCAGAGCATCACTCTCCCTCCACCGGCTTGTTGTTGTCCCACAGTGTATCCTGGGGTCATCACTTCCCCAGGTAAACAGCACACAAGCACACAGCCGTCCACGTGATGTAAAAGAAAACAGGACTCATCGGACCAGGTGACCTTCTTCCTCTGCTCCAAGGTCCAGTTCTAACACTCGCGTGCTCATTGTCGGCACATTCGCCGTTGGACTGGGGTCATCAAAGGCACTCTGATTGGCTCGTGGCTACGCAGCAGAGTGTGATGCAGTGTGTGTTGTACACATTCCTCCCTTAACCATCATTCAAATTTTACCAGACCAGACGGGATAGCCTTCATTGCCCTCGTGCATCGATGAGCCTTGGGCGCCCAACACTCTGCCGCCGTTTGTGGTTTGTCAATCCTCGGAACACAACCTACAAACCTTTCCATTTCAGAGATACTCTGACCCAGTCATCTTGTCATAACAATTTGGCCCATCATAAACTCTCAGATCTTTATGTCTGCCTATTTCTCCTGCATCCAACATGTTGATTACAAGAACTGATTGTTAGCCTACCATCTAGTCAATACCAAGACCTTAATATGTGACCTTATTAGGAGATTATCAACGATATTCACTGTGACATGTTGTGTGTATAGTAACAGTGTTGATGAGGTCAGATCAGGCACGATAACAAACATAATCTTGCCTATACCATATACTTTAGAAACAAACTCGCCACATAATGACAAATGATTTTGGTTATATTATTTCCCCTAAAAAATAAGATAACTATGTTTTTTCAGCAAGGGGGGTTTGCAAACTCAATATGCTCTTCTGAAAGTCAAATCTCTCTTTTCTCCAGTGGTACTGTAGCTCTTAGCACACCCTCTCTCTGCGCGTGTAATCAGTTTGCTATCATTAGTTGCCAACTGACCTACCTGGTTCACAGTGACCTTGGCACTTTTTTGTTGTTGCGCACACTTGCAACATGCCAGTTTCTCCAAGCTTATCTCTCACTGTTTTCCACAGAGCAGCAGTTGACTTAGATGACCCTAAATTACACTAAACACATTTTGGTGTAAGATTTACTTTGAAACAACATTCACTCAGACATTACAAGTAAATTCCACAAAATAATAATTACAAAGAAATGGCAAGTAAAACTTAATTCAATAATCTTTATTTACAACTTTGAAAAATATATTTGTAGTCTCTAAAGTTTATATGGATGGTGAAGACCACTCCGTTCATAAAATTCAGCATTTCGTTTTTCTTCGGCTGAAGCACAAGATGCCTGTCTAATGCAAACTCAATATTGTATTGTAATATTGTATATGCAAAAACAAGCATTTCCATCAGTGGTCTCAGAGTTTTGAAATCAGTCATCGTTCAGCATCTGTTGAGCAGATGATACCGAGGGGTCATATGATGTCACTAGGGTTGTTGAAAGAGGGAAAATGACACCCAGCTCATGACCTCTGCTTCCTTCTTTTGCCCCCCATCCATCCTGTCCTGTCACGCTGCGGTCAGACCAGACAGCTCAATGACAGAGGACAGCAAAAACAAAATTGGAAATCCCTCATTTTTGCTGCTTCTGCTAAACAGAGAGAACAACAATAACAAACACACATGTGGGAAATACTGTTTGCAATGGGGATGGCGTGTACACTGAGAGCAGGGGTAATGTGCCAGGACCAGTTCACCACGACCTATAATATCAATGTGTGCTTCCAAGAGCAAAGGAGCATGAAGTCCTTAAAACAAATAGATAGCACATTTATCAATAACATTGTTTTATGAAATAATGGAAATGTACATACTGTATCAACTTTCAATCAATATATAGGATGTATTAGAAGAATAATATAAGAACAAAGGCAATGTACGGTATTTACAAATCCATAAGGTTCCCACAGCTTTAGGTATTGGAATCTACATGTTTACATTACATTATTAAATGTACAAAATATCTATTGTTAGTTCTAATGCAATACATATCATCACAGAAACTGTAGTGTTTACACTACTGTTCAAAAGTTTGGGGCCACTAAAAGGTTTTTTTAATGTTTTTGAAATAAGTCTCCTCTGCTCATCATGGCTCCATTTATTTGTTCAGAAGTACAATAAAAACTGACACTGTGAAATATTTATAATTGAACATTTTTAAAATGCAATTTATTCCTGTGTTTGTAAAGCTGTATTTTCAGCATCATTCCTCCAGTCTTCAGTGTCACATGATACTTCAGAAATCATTCTATGATTTGCTGATTTGTTGCTCAATAAACACTTATTAACTGTAAAAACAGTTGCTGCTTAATGTTTTTTTGTAAAACTGTGATGCATTTGTCAGATTTATTTTATGAATAAAGTTCAAAAAAGCATTTATTTGAAATAGAAATAAATTTGTCATTACTGTCACTTTTGATCATGATGAAAATATGAAATGAATCCTTACTCGATTAAAGTATTAATTCCTTTAGAAAAAAATGACTGACTCCATACTTTTGATCAATAGTGTTTATATCTTACAAATGTCTCAAATTGGACAAAATTCATCCTACGGTTTGAATATGGCTCAATGGAGGATTCAGCGTTCAGTCCTATGTGAGCTTAAATATGAAAATTATATTAATTACAGAAACATCCATGGCTTTTCTGTCATTTAAAGAAGTTTAGTGATTTTTAGGTCTGGTAATTCTGATTTAAAATCATCCTGATCTTCTATGATTGTGGGAAACCTGTATTCAAACTAAGACTTCTGATCCACCTGAACTATGACCTCCACTGTAAGTGTTGAAAGTCTTTTTTATGAGTCAGTAAGAAAAGACTCGACAATAAAAGCTTTTGTTTTATTCCATTCACTTTTTGTAACATCTTTATTGAATTTGTGTGGCATTTTAAACATATTTACAGTTATTGTTTGTTTTTTTTGTTCAGTAAAAATACAAATACAGAACACAGCATTTTCGAAACCCACCCAGCAGCACCAGGGAAGAGTGTTGGCCTGGGCTTCACTCACCATTAGTCAAAGTCATGTTACTGGGAAAAAAAGAAAATGAGACAACACTTCTGCCATCTAGAGGGGAGGAGAGGACGCGGTTTAGAAACTGAAGAACTGAAACGACAGGATATAAAGAGAAAGACCCTTCGATGACACCCAGTGGTGCTTAAGTCTTTTTGAAAGACTGATTCTCAAACAGACTCTTCATGACCTAAGAAGAGAAAATAATAAACTTTTCCTTCTCCGATCAACTACGTGAAATATTCTGTGGATGTGCCATTTCACACGATAGAAGATTACAACAAACAAACATGAGTCGAAGAGCATAAGGCTGAGCACGTCTTCCAAACAGACTGAATCAATATTCATTAAAGGTCAAATAAAACAAACAAAAAATAAATAAATAAAAAACTTCAATATGATTAGCCATTTGATCAAACTCGAGTGAATCATCTGATATCAGGAATCTGTTTCTGTCTGCCATCACCGGTTCTCAGGGTTTACAGCCCAGGATCGAAACATTAATGGAACCAGTCATGTTAAAACTCACATGAAATATTCAGAGATATGCAATTGACTTTAAAGAACAGAAACAAGAATGACAAAAAAAAGTATTTGACCTCAGTTTAGGAGTATTCTCAAGTCTAAAACATCCTACATCATGGGCTTTGTTGCTATGCAACTGTATTCAAAATCTTTGCTCTGGTTTTTGTGTTTCATTTACTCTGGGTTTCTTGTACAGGGCACACACAGTGTATTTTCTGAACTTTAAACCCCATATACATATATATATCTTGTTGGCTACGATTAGTGGTAAAACTCTGCTGTTGAAAAAATCTGGTCTGGTCTAACAGAGCGACACCATCGACAAATGAAAACAAATGGTGATGGCCGTGAGAGTTAGTATCTAAAGCACTGCGACTTCTCTCCACAAGTTACAGCTGCTGCTGCTTCAAGTGTTACTGATGTTTCAGAAAGCAGTATGAATGAAATTGAGCATTCAGAAAGGATGAAAAGAAAGAGGAATGGAGAGACACGGAAAAGCGCAGGTTTCTGGAATGACGGTGGTGACTGTCTCACAGGCAGCAGCTGTTCGATAGCAGCACGTGTCTGTTTTTACCCGCTAACCTTAACAGAGACATCGGAGAGACTGTTTGAAGAGAAATCCTGGAGAAAAGAACATCCCTGGGGGCCTGTGGCCTAAATTCAACCTCAGCTGGAGAAAGATTTCACAGGTGGTCAAATCCAACATCTGCTGTCTCCAGGAGCCCAGCTCAGAAAGTGAAAGGCTCTTGTCCGGGAACAATTTATCCACCATTTTGAAGTGATTTAGTGCTGAGCTGATGACATGAAACGCCGCCAAATTGGAGGAAAAAAAAAAGAACGAACGAACTTATTAAAATCCTTCCCTGGTGAGAAATGCACATCCATTTCAGAAGGTCTTTATGTCTGCAAATGTGTGTACAGTGTGTGTGTCAGACCAGTGGCCACAAGAGAGACGCACATGATCAATCCGGCAGTCTGTTCTTCAGAGAATATATGAGAGAGACAGAGATAAAGAGAGTTCGGTCTCCTCCGTTCACTGAAGTCCCATGATTCACAGTTCAGGAGGAGACAGTGGTTGGTGGGTACAGTTCTCTCCTCTCCTTTGCACTAGCAGCTGCTGTCTTTCACAAGGAGGGAGGCGTATAGAAAAGGGGCGAGTGAGGGGGAGAGCGCCCCCCCGGTGCGTCCGCTCTACCGCTGGGTCTCGCTGCCAGGCAGGGTGATGTTGCCCAGGTGCAGGACGGGCAGAGGGTGGGCCTCCGTGTTGAAAACCCAGTTCTCAAGAGGCAGCAGCTCATCGCCTGAGAAAAGCAGATATAGATACCTACAAAAACACACATGCAGGGATCATAGAATTAACCTGATACTGTTCCAAACTAGGTCACAGATCTGATGTATCCCTTTCAAAAGACATTTGCGATAAAGCTGCAGTGTCTCAATGGCACCAGCAGGTTGCAGTAATGACTGGCTGTGTTTCCACTCCAATTTACTCTGCAAATCCTACTTTGTTTAGCTGATAGTCACTGCTTTTCACAGTTCTATCATCTGTATGTTGCATGGTAATGTTGACCATTTTAGTAGTAACTGATCATTATTACATTGTTTAATGTACAATAATAATGTGTACTCGCATTATGTGTATCGGTAAATGGAATGATTTTTACTTGAGCGTTTCAGCCAGGAAGAAGCTTTGCTGGACATCATCGTAGGTGGGGTTGGAGGAGTAGACGTCTTTAACACCAGAGAAACCTCCGCTTACTCGACAGTATTTATCTATAGCCTGCAGAAAAGAAGAAGAAAGTTATATTCAGAAAGAATAAACACACACACGCACAGTATTTCACACTACTATCCAAAAGTTTGGGGTCGGTAAGTTTTTTTAAATTCATCATTTACCTATTAAAAACGTATCAAGGTTTCCACAAAAATACCATGGAAGTCAAAGGGGACCAGAAACTGTTTGGTTACCCATATTCTTCAAAATATCATCTTTTGTGTTCAGCAGAAGAAATAAATTCATACAGGTTTGGAACAACATGAGGGTGAGTAAATGACAGAATCTTCATTTTTGAGTGAACTATCCCTTTAAGATATCCCCTGAACTTTTTTTGTGTGGGGGGTGGGGGGGGGACTGCACAGACGGACTTATCTTCAAATGGAACCATTTATTTTCAAGTATTACGGCTGTATCTTAATGGCATCTTTTAATTAATGAAGGCCAGTATCACTGATATTAATATAGCTAATGATGTCTCGATAAATTCTTTCCCCAAATAAAATTTTAGGGTTATAAAATAGTCTGCACTGCATAAATTATAAATTAAATTAGATTAATCCTTATTAAAGCTACAAGAGCTCTTTAGTCAAAGAGTAGTTAGTAGTTTTCTCTGTTCCCTTTGTTCTTTGGTTAACTTTACTGACAGACAGAATTAGTGGCTACTGTCACTTTAAGATCTACAGCTGGTGACATGATCTCACGCGTCTCATTCTCTTTACTTCCATTTAAGATTTGATTTAACTCATTTAAGGTTAATAATGATTGATTCTTGTGAGGATACTCGACAAAACGGACATTTTTGGCATAAATGTGTGCGTTATTGTTCGTTCAAGCGCGAAAGAGTATTCGATACTGGCTCGCGACTTTTTCCAGTAGCACCTCAATGCAGTACATGAGATCCACGGGGAGGAGTCGGATCAAGATCCATGGGGTGGAGATGGGTAGGATTAGGGTTGGGTTTACGGATTAGGGGTGGGTTTAGGGATCAGGGGGCGGAGTTGGGTAGGTTTAGGTGTATGTAAGGTGGGAGGAGTCGGATCCAGATCCGACTCCTCCCATTCCGTGGATTTCATGTTCCGCAGTGAGAACCATCTCACTTTTTGTGCCTCGTGTGTGTGTGTGTGTGTGTGTGTGTGTGTGTGTCAGGAGGACATTTACTGAAGCGCGTTCTCTTTTGTCTTGTCGCACATTAAAGGTTTAAAGCATTTGGTGGACAAACTAATAACTAATAAGAGCGTGATCATAACCCTAGCTAAAGAATGACAAAGAACGGATGCAGCGTTAATTGTGTTAAATATTTTAAAACATTAAAGCTGGACAAAAAAAAGGAAAAGAAATCGCATACGTTAACGTTGACAGCACTAACGTTACTTGTCATACATTGCTGACAGAAAATTAAGCGGTTTAAAGTGGACTCGTTTTCATTGTAGGCCTACACGTTTTTTTTAGTAAGCTACACAGAATGTTCTACATTAAATATTTAACTAACAGTCTGAAGTTAGCAGCAGTGTATGTTAATGTTAGCTCAGTCAACATAAGGCTAACATCAAAAGGTGTAGACAGAAAATATGATTATGCTGACCTGAGCTAATTTACGAAATCAACCAACTCACATCTCCTTTCTTTCTTTTCATCCATGATGACATTAAAGTCACCTGATGTTGTTTCTGGAGTTCTGCGCTCCATGCTTTCACCGACGACGGATCTCAATCACACTGTTGCCAGGACCCGCCCTGCTCTGCTTCTGATAGGCTTGTGACGTTAGTTAGAGCTGTGCTCCTCTCATATGATTGGTAGGTGAAATCAATTGACTCGAAAATATTAAACCGCATCAAATAGTTCACACTGCAGGCAAAAGTGGCCCAAATCTGATTTTTTTTGGGGTCAAGTGACCAGGTCAGACTTCTTCAGAGGTAGTGTGAACACTCAAATCTAGCCCACATCTGATTTTTTCAAATCAGATTTAGACCACATACATATGTGGTCCTGAATCAGATCCAGATCTACGTCGACATTTGTCACAATTATGCGCCGGCGAAGCCCTAGACACAACAGACACAGACAGTAGCCTAACATTAAAAACTTGACTAGATATGGAGAACAGCGATGAAGCGAGTCAATGAGAGTGAGGTGTAAGATCTAAGTAGTATATGGGGAGATACTTCAATTCAAGCTAGAAGGACCTACCGTAACCGCTCCGTTTTTGAAAAAAATGACACACGAAATGTAAGAACGGGGACACAGGAGAACAGCGTCTCAGTGAAACTATTCACGTCATACTCCTGGCTTCGTCTACGCATCCACACAGATCTCTGTAGTGAATTTGCAACCATAAACCCGCAAAAGTTTCCATTACACAAACATTATGAAATAAATGCGAATATGCTTACTTCCTCCATAACCTCCCGAACTTTAGTGCAACCGCGTGCTGCGTCTGATGTCATTGTTATTGTTCTTTTGCGCATGCCGGTTAGTTTGAAACCTCAAACAGTTCACACTGCAATCAGATATAGGTCACATTTTAAAAGGTAATGTGAACAGCCAATCAAAAAATCGGATCTGAGCAAAAAATCAGAATTGAGCATTAGGACTTGCGGTGTGAACGGGGCCATAGTCTCTGACCGCATTCAAGTTCCCAGTTTCAAATGCAGACGCGCGGTATGCGTGCTCATAATGGAAGCGGCGCACACTTTTTCCAAGCGCGTCCGCGCCGAAAGTGCCTCCGACTGTAATTTGCAGCCTTATTAATAAATTTTGCCTGCGCCGGAGGCCGGACCTGCCCTCAAGACGGAAATCTTGAGGGCAGATACTTAAAGTACAGGTAAAAAGTACTTTACATGTACTTTCAATACTTTAAGCCCTGCAGTTTTTACTGTATTTTTGACTAAATAAATGCAGCCTTGGTGGACAAAAGAGACTTATTTTCCCTACCAACTCCAAACATTTGAACAGTACTGTATATCATTTTTTACATGTGTCCCCATCACAATTGAATTTTTTCACTGACAAACAGTGAAGTTTCTTAATGTTCATTTTGTTGGCTTAATGTGAGAAATATTTTCACATACGTGATGTTCTTGAGACAAAAAAGAAAATGTAAGCATCTTAGATGAACATTTCATGGTAAAGGTTGTTAACGCTTGAGTCGTGACTGTACGTCTTTGATTTCTTAAAACTGTGAGCATCAGACTATAGTTTAATTGAATTTGAGAACAATGTAATATCTTGCAGTTTCTAATAGTTACCAGGCAATTGGTGAGTAACCCAGATGTACTTTTTCCTGTGCATAAGCTCAGAAAGATTGTCTAAACAGTATGTGCAATATCAAGTGAAACCTTGTCCTAATCCCCACTTTGTGACTGCAAATCAAATCAATGCATGACTGTGTACTCACACTAATGACAAGCCAGAAATAGAACATATAAGAAGCTGCTCTTTTTCTCCAAGAACCAATAATGCTCCATTAGCGTTGCTTCAGCCTCTGCAGGCAGGAGTGATGCAAGCCATCTGTGCCAGGAAAACACGGCATGATGTGCTCACCTACCTGGAGTAGATCTTTCTGAAACAGCTGCTACACAGAGGACACAACACAACAGCAGCTGGCCTGATCCAGACTCACATTAACCCATTCAACAGAGATTCAGCTCAGCTCCCTTTCCCCGATTTTTCCATTTAGATTACCTTGGAATCTCACAACATCTTTGAAAACATTAATTTAACAATACTTTTAAATATAATCATTAGCAAAAATACATTTTCAAACAGTACCTTGCAATGCTGTGATGCCTAAATTAAATTGCAGCATTTAAAACAAATGATTTTAAGTTTTAATTGGCTATCGGCCATAAAAGGAAAATAATTGTCCATTAATTCCTATAATCATTCCTAGACAGAATGACATTATTTCCCCCATAAAACAACATCTCTGCAAACACTACAGCAGTTCAAATAACCAAAATGTCAAGCTGACGACATTAAACCAAAGCCATTTGTTTAACTTGCAACTGGCCATCTTGCAAAGATATGGTGTGAACTGGGAAAAATCCTAACTGATCCTAGAGACGCACGCCAAATAGATCAACACTTCACCATTTATCTAGCCAAAGAAAAGAGCCAGGATCGCAATGAGAAGAAACGTTGAGACCCTGGAAAGAAAGAGGTGCACAGAGAGAGCTGGAGAGAGAAAATGATCAAATTAGAAGAGAAAAAGAGGCAATAGCAACAAAAGGAACTTTAGTGATAGGGAACAAGTGAGCTTTATTCTGCTCTCTTTGACAGAAATGGGGATAGTGACAATGAGGGAGAGGAGGAGAGAGAGCCCAGGCACACAGTGGCTAATCAAAAGAAGCACAAATGCAGAGAAACAGTACTGTGACGGCAGAACAATGACACCAATCAGAGAGAAAACGATGACGCTCCATTCTCAAGAGCACTTTGAAACTGTTCTAAAAACACAAATACACATCCCTAAAATCACAGCCTAGGCCTCACTGGCATAATAGTGACATCAAAAGAAAGGGAGGGATACATCTAAAAAATACAGATGGAGAGGTACAGGACTAATCCGAGCAGCAAAAAGATGCCACAGATAGAGCGACTGGGACTACCGATGGATATCAAAGCGATGAGATATGGGTTTAGATACTGCGAAACAACCTGTGCCAGACATTCAGTCTGACCTTATTCTGTCTCTGATATCCGGCTGAACTCTGATGGCTGGAGATACCAGCCCGGTGAGAAGGGAGTCAAACTTTTTTCGAACAGTTTCTTTGTGCTGGAGAATTACGCATAGGCACCACTTTAAAAAAAATTCATTTATTTTCGTGTTTTGGATGATAAACAACGCTGTACAAGCTAAAAAGCTCAATAGTTTTGTCAACGTTGAATCACTGTCGTAATGCTCATTCAAAATGGGCATCCCAACATAATAAATGCAGTGTATGAAACATGGATAACTATTTTATTTTGAGATTCAACTTAAAGTCTGTAAAATAGAAATGTAACCTTTATTATAGTATAGCACAGAAATACTCTTAAAGGGTTTGCTGTAATCTAGTAAGTATCCCTTTAAATTGCAGTTATATAATGGCAAAAGTAATCTAATCCACAATTAAATATACAATATATTTATCAGGGGCAATATATTTATCAGGGGCAGATCTTCTGTCGGATAACATCTCCAAGATGTTAAATACCGTTTGACTAGTAACCAAAAATCCAAATCACAGTCTCTACTGCACCAATTTAATTGATATTAATACTAGTGTAGAACATTGCATAGAAACTGCGTCTATTCCTCGTTTACTAAGATCAAATAATAAATCTACTGCGGGATCTTGACAGAAAATCTCGCTATTAGTGAACAAAAACAATTTCTAAAGCTAGGTCTTCTAAACATTAGATCGCTCACACCTAAGGCGGTTATTGTAAATGAAATGGTCACAGATAATAATTTCGATGTTCTGTGCCTTACTGAAACCTGGCTTAAACCAAATGATTATTTCGGTCTAAATGAGTCTACTCCACCAGGATACTGTTATAAGCATGAGCCCCGTCTGATCGGTCGTGGCGGCGGTGTTGCAACAATCTACAGAGATATCCTCAATGTTACTCAGAAAACTCGTCATAGGTTTAATTCGTTTGAAGGACTTGTGCTAAATGTTACGCTCTTAGATGTAAGAAAAAAATCCCTATTATCTCTAGCATTGGCTACCGTATATAGACCTCCAGGGCCTTACGCCAATTTCCTAAAGGAGTTTGCTGACTTTCTATCAGATCTTTTGGTCAACGTCGATAAAGCATTAATTGTTGGAGATTTTAACATACACGTAGATAATTTAAATGATGCGTTAGGGGCTGCGTTTACAGATTTATTAAACTCCTTCGGGGTCAAGCAAAACGTCACCGGACCAACTCATCGTCTTAATAATACACTCGATTTAATTATACCATATGGAACCGATCCAACCGATATAGATATCATTCCACAAAGTGATGATGTCACTGACCATTACATGGTAACTTGCATATTACGCACTGCTGTAATATGTCATGCTGCGCCACGTTATCGACCAGGTAGAACAATTCGTCGATCCACCATAGATCATTTCTCAAATAGCTTATCTGATCTGTCTCAGCTGCTGCCTGAACCCAAACAAACAGATGAATTAGACAAACTAACTAGCACTATGAGCACCATTCTCTCTAGAACATTGGATATTGTTGCACCCATTAGATTAAAAAAGGTCAGAGAAAAAAGTATAGCACCATGGTACAATAATACTACGTATGTTTTAAAGAGAGAAACCCGTAATTTAGAGCGTAAATGGAAAAAAACTAATTTAGAGGTCTTTAGAATCGCGTGGAAAGACAGTATGTCACGTTATAAAAAGGCACTTAAAACGGCCAGGGCTGAGCACCTCAGCAAATTAATAGAAAACAACCGAAATAATCCAAGGTTTTTATTTAATACCGTGGCTAGACTAACAAATAAACAGACGTCGTCGGAACAAAATACCTCGTTACAGTTTAGTAGTAATGATTTCATGAACTTCTTCACCGAGAAAATTAAAAGCATCAGAATCAAAATTGTAAACGTTCAATCTTTGCTCGCGCCTTATAATTCAGCCGCAATTATCACCCCGCAAAAACAATTACAATGCTTTACAACCATAGAACAAAAAGAGTTAAATAAACTTATCACTTCATCTAAAACAACAACATGTTTATTAGATCCTATATCAACTGAACTACTGAAAGAAGTGTTACCTATAGTGGAAGAGCCTCTTCTCAATATTATTAACTCATCTTTATCTTTAGGTCATGTTCCAAGAACGTTCAAGCTGGCAGTTATAAAACCTCTTATTAAGAAACCACAATTAGATCCAAATAACCTAGCAAATTACAGACCCATTTCGAATCTTCCATTTATGTCAAAAATATTAGAAAAAGTTGTGTCCGCTCAGCTCGGCTCTTTCTTGCAAGAAAACGACATCTATGAAAAGTTTCAGTTAGGATTCAGGCCACATCATAGCACTGAAACTGTGCTTGTTAAAATCACAAATGAATTACTTTTAGCTTCGGACCAAGGCTGTATCTCAGTACTAGTTTTACTTGATCTTAGTGCTGCGTTCGATACTATAGATCACACAATACTCTTAGATCGACTTCAAAATTACACTGGTGTTCAAGGACAAGCATTAAGCTGGTTCAGGTCATACTTATCTGACCGCTACCATTTCGTCTACTTAAATGGAGAAAAATCGATCATAACTTCGGCAAACTATGGAGTGCCGCAGGGATCTGTGTTAGGCCCTTTATTATTCTCAATATATATGCTGCCACTTGGTAATATTCTAAGGAAACATGGAATTAGTTTCCATTGTTATGCTGATGACACTCAAATATATATTTCATCACGGCCAGATGAATACGCTAAATTATCCAAATTGACAGATTGTGTTAAAGATATAAAAGATTGGATGACGCGTAATTTTCTTTTATTAAATCCAGGCAAGACAGAGGTAATACTTATCGGTTCTAAAAACCATCCACAAAACCTTTCACAGCACGACTTTAACATAGTAGGATGCCCTGTTACTTTATCCGCTACAGTAAAAGACCAGGGTGTTACATTAGACTGCAACCTGTCTTTTGAAAAGCATATTTCATATGTTACAAAAACAGCCTTTTTCCACCTTAGAAACATTGCTAAGCTACGTAATATGCTATCAGTCTCTGATGCAGAAAAGTTAGTTCATGCATTCATGACCTCGAGACTAGATTACTGTAATGCTTTATTAGCTGGTTGTCCTGCATCTTCAATAAACAAGCTACAGTTAGTCCAAAATGCAGCCGCTAGAGTTCTTACTAGATCAAGAAAATATGATCATATAACACCGATTTTATCATCACTTCATTGGTTACCTATAAAGTTCCGTATTAATTACAAGATATTGCTTTTGACTTATAAAGCTCTAAATGGTTTAGCTCCAGTCTATTTAACGGATCTTCTATCGCCTTACAATCCATCGCGCTCTTTAAGATCACTAAATTCGAGGCTTCTGGTCATTCCTAGGATATCCAGATCCACCAAAGGAGGCAGAGCATTTTCACATTTAGCTCCGAAGCTCTGGAATAGCCTTCCTGATATTGTTCGTAGCTCAGACTCGCTCTCCCAGTTTAAAACTAGACTGAAGACGCATCTATTTAGCCCGGCATTCATATAAATTTTTTATCTTACAGTTACTGTAAATTCGGCCTCTAGTTCATAAACGCCAGAGGAGAACTGGCCCCCGACTGAGCCTGGGTTCTCCCAAGGTTTTTTTTCTCCATTGGGTCATCTGATGGGGTGTTAGGACACCATTAGGTCACTGGATGGAGTTTTTCGGTTCCTTGCCACTGTTGCCTTTGGCTTGCTCAGTTGGGGATATTCAAATTAATTAACCAATCATACCACTGATCAGCTCTACCAAACTTGGATGTCTTACAGATTTTTCCAGTAATAAATAAACATTGTTAAGTTGTTTTGATTGATACTGTGAAGCAGCTTTGATACAATCTGTATTGTGAAAAGCGCTATATAAATATATTTGACTTGACAATATTTGGTTTTAGGCACTCCATTCTGAGGATACTAGACAAATGTAATACTTACCCTATATCCAGTAAAAGCAGATTTCAAGATTAATTAATCTTAAAATTTATCTTTATTTGAATCTCTTTAGCGATTTTTAATGTTATATATTAATACAGTAAAAAATTACTTAATTTTTTTTAAATGTATATATATATATATATATATATATATATATATATATATATATATATATAATATTAGTACTGTCAAATAAATTAATCACATCTAACATAAAAGTTTTTTGTATATAATGTTTTTATATAATATATGTGCTTATACGGAGTGGTAATATTTCCACATTATATTATACATTATACATAACCTAAATGCACAGTAAACATCGAAGTTAAGTACGATGAAGGAGAAGAAATTAAAAGTGAGAGTGAAGAATCTGAGTTAGCAAAGTTATTTTTCATTTTTTGCTAATGGATAAAGAAACTTGAAATTCCTTCACAACGCTATACTGTTAACAAACACACCGACGTCCACACTGATGAGAGCGCCGATCAGACGATTATGTAAATATATGCTGCACGCTTTCCTCTCAATAACAAAATAAACACAAAATAACAGCAGTGAGAAAACATCAGTTAAGAAAGCATCTGATCATAGTGATGTGGATATGTTTGCACAAGCTCTGCATTTCAGCACTATCCAGTCAAGTCAAGTCACGTTTATTTATAACCTACTACTTTAAAGACACGCATAACTGTTATCTATAGGCCTACAGTAATTGAGGCATTAATTTAAGAAATTCATTACAAACAGAAATACGTATAGTACAGAGAAATGTAATGTCGGAGCAGTGGAATATCAATACACACCCCCATTAACTCTGTCAATTACAGATATGGTACTGATGTATTGTGCATCAGTATTCTGTGTTACTGTCATAGAGATGGAAGCATCAGGAAAGGTAGAGGGAGGTGCTGACCTGCGCTGCTTCCCAGCCCCACTGCCTGTATTTGGGGTCGTGGGTAAATCTCCACATGTACCAGTACGTCTCGATGACCTCAGGCCTCAGGATGTAGTACTTCTCGTTCTGTCTCACAGCCACGGCCTCCAGCCCACTGTCGAACTTAAAGGCCTCTGGACCGAGCTTCAGTACTGCAAACAATAAAAGGTTTATGAGTTCATCACTATTAGTTGAATCTACGGCCCCCATTGTGCCATAAATGTAAAATCTGTCTGAGAGCTTGTGGCTGAGCTGCAATCTATCACAGTCTCTCAGTCAAGTTGTGTGAAATAGAAATGGCACTCTCAAAATAACCTGTAGTGTTACCATGGCAACACATCATGCTACAAATTAGATTTGAAGTCCAAAGATCTAATGCGTTTTTTTTTTTATACTCTTCAAACTGCCCCCTCTTATTCACTAACCGGTGCGATCGTAGCTTTCGTGGCAGGTGTGAGCAATCTCTGCTCCCAGCTGCAGATAGTGCCCAGCTTTATCATCCGGCGACCCATCAGCCCCCAGGGCAAACATGCCCCCAGCAAAGCAAGTCAGGTGACCCATCTTACGCTCCAAGTGGCCATTTTTCCACTCCCCGATGAAAGTAAGACCGCCGTTGGACTTACGGATGAGGTGGCGCTCGATAGCCTGCAGAGAGAGAGAGAGAGAGAAAGAGAGAATGAACAGAGAACACACAAAACAAGAACACAAGTTGTCATGGCAACCAGCAGCCCTCACCTCTATGGCATCGTCGTAGGTCTTGCGTGCCTCTGTGTCGGTTTTGTCAGACATTAGCCAGGCCTTCAACAGGTATTCATAGAAACTATCACCCAAACCTCCTACAGACGTGTGATCTGCAGAGAGAGAAACCAGGATAAACCGAGACTTTAGCTTTTCACGGTATTCACTTTCACAAAAGTTTGAGATATGCAAGATTTTTAATGAGAAAGAAATTCATTATTCAGCAAGGACATATTAAATTGATTAAAAGTAACAGAAATATTTGGGATAACGTGAAAGAATAATAATGTAAAAGCAATTACTATTTCAAATAAATTATTTTCTTTTGAAATTTCTAGTCAAATAATGCTGAAAAAAGCATTACAGTTTCCACAAAAATATTAGGCAGCACAACTGTTTTCAACTAACAATACTAATAAGAAATATTTCTTGAGCACTAAATCAGAGTATTAGAATGATTTCTGAAGGATCATGTGACACAATGAAGACTGTAATAATGATGCTGAAAATTCAGCTTTTCCATCACAGGAATAAAATAAATGAATTTATTTTATAAATCATATAGAAAAACAGTTGCTTTAAATTGTTATAATACTTTACAATAATACAGTTTTTACTAAAAGAAATATATAGATTTACATTGATGTGATCTGGTCAGCTCAGTGTAATTTGAGAAAAAAGCACTTGAAACGTACATTTATTGAACTCTAATAATTCTAGGTAAAGGGTTACTAAAAAGGCACCAAAAAATGAAAATTCTGCCATTAATTAGTTTCCCTCAAGTCGTTTTGTTTATCAATACTAACACTTACTATTCTATATCTATTATATAAAAAAGTCCTTGCTACACGTGCTGGGCTGGTCTAGCTGAGACTGATCACGGCATTTGCATATCGTCGCCCTATTATTGATTTGACTGCTTCTATTGCTCTCTTCATTCAGTCGCATTGGATAAAAGCGTCTGCTGAATGAATAAATGTAATGTAAATGTAAATCTTCACAACACAAATGAAGATAATTTTAAGGAAATCTGAGAGCTTTTTGTCCCTCCATTAAAAGCCTACACAACTAGCCCCAGAAAGGTAGGAAAGATCAAAAGTAATCCATATGACTCCATTGGTTTAACCTCAATTGTATGAAGCGACTTGAGTGCTTTGTTTGCACAAAAAAATCATACACCACTTTCATTTACAATCTATTGATCTCAAAAGCGCTCATTTTTTGTAAACAAAAGGGTAAATTATGTTGTTGTTTTTTGGCACAAACAAAGCACTCACATCGTAAAATTGAGGTTAAATCTCATGGATAAATTTTATGATGCCTTTACTACCTTTCTGAGGCTTGAAAGTGGTACAGTAGTTGCGTAGACTGTCAATGGAAGGACAGAAAGCTCTCAGATTTCTTAAAAAAAGCTCTTCATTTGTGTTCCAAAGATGAACGAAAGTCTTACGGGTTTGGAACGACAAGTGGGTCAGTAATTAATGATAGAATTTTCATTTTTGAGTGAACTAACCCTTTAAGCTTAGAGTAAAGGGAGTTGACAACACAAAACTAGTCTTAATTTTGTGAAAATGCATTAAACTTGAGGAAAGAAAAGCCAATTGTGTTTATTCAACTTGCTCAGTTTTGGTTACTCTCCGTTCAAAGCTCAGTCTTTTAATGTGCCTGAATGCTGCCATAAAAGTGTATTCAGGCTTGACACGGACTCTCATTACAATAAAATTGCGCTGAAGTGAGCATGTTTTCGCTGGCGTTTATTCAGTGTGGACACACACCAGCACACACCTAATCACTTATAAACACAGCCATTGAGTGCGTGTTCCACTTTGACAAAGCTAATGACTGCAGAGTGAGTGCGTGTTTGACAGGCTGGGAGTCATTTGTGCTGGTAATGGCTTGTAATGGGCACCTACAACAGAACATGTAAACAATCTGTGTTGACTTGTCGGAGGGAGCTGTTGAAATTAAGACAGGTATATTGAAGACATGGACAAAAACAGATTATTAAAAAAGAGCACTAGGTTATTTATTCTGATATTAAACTATGGTGCACATGACAGCAAACACAGATTGAGTTTACTGATCTGTTTATCTATATTATATACATATATGTATGTCTGTCTGTCTATCTATCTATCTATCTGTCTGTCTGTTTAATACAGTATTTGTATATGTCTGTCAGTGCATCTAATTATCTATCCATCTAATAAAGTATTTGTCTATTTGTCTTTCTGTCCATACAGTATATCTGTTTTATATCCATCCATCCATGTTATCTATTCATCCATGTTATCCATCCATCCAATACAGTATTTGTCTGTCATTTGTCTGTCTGTCCATATACCTGTTATGTATCTATCTATCCATCCATCCATTCATCCAAGTTATCTATCTTTCCATCCCTCCATTGTCTATCCATCCATCCCACCGTTGTCTATCCATCCATCCATGTCATGACAGCAAACACAGATTGAGATTATCTGTTATATCTATTTCTAGGTCTGTATGTCTACCTATCTATCTAATTAATACAGTATTTGTCTATGTCTGTCTGTCCATATATATGTTTTACATCCATCCATCCATGTTATCTATTCATCTATCCATCCATCACAGTATTTGTCTAAGTTACCTATCCATGGTATCCATTCATACGTACATCTAATAAAGTATTTGTCTATGTATGTTGGTCCATATATCTGTTATACATCTATCCATACATGTATATATCTATCCATTCATGTATATATCCGTCCATCCAAGTTATTTATCCATGTTCTCCATCCATCCATCCAGCCAGCCATCCTCTGAGTGCCAAGATTCACACATAAGCTTGTTAACCCATCCAGGGAACAGACAGGACACACATATTCTCCAAAGAAGAACAGGACGTGTGATGTCTGCAGGAGGCAGATGAGTGTATACTGTACACTTGCTGTATATAGTGTCATGGAAGAATGAGAAAGGAGCCCATTAGCACTGTCACAGCTCATAGCTGCCAGGGCTAGTGAGCTGTTCTGCATTCAGCCTGCTGGGAGAGACCTAGCGTTCAGGAGATGAGCTGCCAAAAACCATTATGAAAGGTCTGGAGGAGACTGGGGGTGGAGAACAGATGCAGAAGTGATGGTTTTACACGAGAGAGGTGTGAACACACAAGTGACATGGCTAAAAATTGCATCTGCAATAGCTGGTTCAGAGTGAGAGCTAAATAAATCAACGAGGCAGCAACGAGGCAGGAGGCTGAAGCACTTTATGAGAGATCCTTTACAGAGACACTGAGAAAAAGTTAAAGATGTATTTTATGCTAATGGATGCGAGGGACTGGCCTGGAAGAGGGAAGACATGGAAGCTGATATGAATTATTCAACAGGAGAGAAAAAAAATTACAGGGAAAAAACTGAAGAGAAAGTGAGAGAGAGCTGTCCAATCACAGACCACTTGTAAGTAACTCTTACCAGTCCGTCACGCACAGGGAGGTGGGATATGTTGGAATACTGAAAAAATGCAAAGCCGCCGACATAATACTGGAGGTAGTTCACAAACTGTTGCCATGTGGTTGCCTAGGTATTCTGTGGTTGCTAGGGCACTGCTTACTGTGCTAATTCAAAAGAGCCCATGTGTCTATGATATACCAGTCCCCAGATATGGCCACCTTAAATTGATATTTCAGGGATTTTAAGGCTAAAAAAGCATAAGTTTAATTGCTTACAAAAGTAATTTGACACTTTTCCTCAACACATAGTGGATTTATTTAATTTACACCCTTAGGACAAACAGTCCAGGATGAGTTAGGTGTCAGATAATATAACAACAACTAATACTTAACGTTAGAGATTTGTTCGAGTGATCTTACCTTTGCAAGCAATGCTTATAACACAATCTGGCTAGAGCTAGAAAAAATGTGAAGTATAAGAAGATAAAGTTCAGACAGGATGTGTTAACTATGAGAATCTTGACAGGTTGAAAACAACAGAGAGAAGAAAACAAGCTGCTCAGAGACAGCAAAAGGAATAGAGCAAAGGGGTACAGAGAAAGAGATACGGCAGAGGCGAATGTGTACGAGTAGCAGAGAAAAGAATTTGGTAGAAATCATAATAAATATGAAAAAAGAACAAACACTATCAGCGATTAAGATGATGAGTAATACATAGATGGTGCAGGTTGATGTGCAGTGGGACAGAAAAAAATAAAAGTTGTGGCAGTGGAAAGATTGATTGAAGCAGAGACGTTTCAGACTCAAACTCCCAAAAATCTCAGTCAAACTCTCAATAAACCATCTGGGCCTTTATTTCACAGCCTCTTCTGGCACTGCTGCCATTCATCGAATGCTTGGATTTTCACTTCTGCCAATCAAAAACAACTCCCTAACGGCCTCCACTGGAAAGTAAATGCAGTCAAAGTCTTTGAATAAAAAAAAACAACAGGGTGGATTTGAGTAACAATCAAAGATCCAGGCAGGAAATCTCTACAGAGAGGCTTCGCCGACAGCGAGCGGACAGGTCATGGACAGAGAATGATGGGCTGAAGACGAGATGTGGATGTAAAACCTAAAGGCCCCTGGAGCTGAAGTTAAACAGACAGAGAGAGAGAGTTATAATGTTAAAGGGATGGTTCACACAAAAATGAATGTTCTGTCATAATTTACTCACCCATATGACTTTCTTTCTTGTGTGGAACACAACAGATGATGTTTAGCACAATGTCCAAGCTGCTTGTTTTCAGTACCTGGCTATACATGATATCCATTCAGTTTAATTGTATAGAAAATACTAAATGAGTCGGAATTATTTATTTATTTAGGGAAAAAAATCTGAAATTCTGACCTTTTTTTCAGAAAAAAGTCGGAAACGTTTTGTGTTCCACACAGGAAACAAAGCCATATAGGTTTGGAATAAAATGAGGGAGAATAAATGATGAGATAATATTCATTTTTGGGTGAACCGTCCCTTTAAGAGCCCATGGGGCAGATGCAGTGTGGGAGGGGGAATAATACTCTTCTGTATTGGCCTGTCACTCACGCTGAGTTTTCATTTAGAAAATAGATCTCTAGTGCACCTTAATTACATTCTACCCCTTTGGATGGACACACACGCTTTACTGAAATTTAGTGTGTGTGTGTGTGCACGCTTGTTTGCTCACAGTGGGTTGATCAGGTTTAGCCTTAAGACGCAGGGCACCAATTAAACCCTCATCTCTCCCAGTAATTAAGAGTTGGTTAAAACACAGAGGAGTGTTTTCACTACACATAATTACTAATTATATATAAATAAATAAAAATCCTCACATCCCATCTTTATTAAAGCTCACTGATCAGTGAGGAGATGAGGATAAGCTGCTATTCTGTCGTCATTCATATTTATAGAATAATAAACCCTGGCAGAGGGATTATGAAAATCATCTGTGTCTATAAACACACTTCATAGGGTGATATTTTGGATCCTCCTTTTGATTTGAATCTCTTCTGACGATTATTGCAGTAATAAGAGTACCGAAACAGGACTCAGTAATAAGGATAACCTGCTGGGCCAAAGCCACTGTGAGCGTCTCAGATTGGAGCGATGCCACATCACTATATATTAGATTTGTTAATCATATTAAGATTAGGGCTGTGCAATTAATCGCAAAACAATCGCAATTTGAGCACATGCGATTTTCTAAACCGCATAAGGCTGCAATTTTATTTATTAATTTATTTGTATTTTAATTCAGAATACTGCAACGTTCCTGTGCACATGTTTAAGATGTTAACCAATCAGAGCTCACTCAGCGCACCGCGCAAATTACGACAAAGCTGAGCGGGAGAACAGAATAGGCGAACGGGAGGAAAGAACATAAAATATGGATGCAGGTCAGAAATTCAACATCAGTCGTTTGGGAGTATTTTGAATTCAGGAGAGAGGATGTGTCACAGAGCAAGACCTGTGAAATGATTATTGCAACGAAACGGGGGAAAAAACCTGTATGATCAATGCATGTCGAAAAAGTCGAGTGAATGGAATCATTTTTCCAACAAAATGCTTTTTATGAATGAATGTACAGCCGCCATTGATATTGCTTATCAAAAACAGTATTTTTTTGTAAATAAAATTTTACCCTTTTATGAATGTCTTTCTGGTACTAGTTAAATGTTACAAATATACAGTAAATAAAATATTGTTTTGTGATGGGGTCAGCTGAAAATTTTAAAGTAAAAATTGAGCCTGACGAGGACAACGACAACAATTATATAGGATATACTTTGAGTCTAGTATATCCGTTTACTTAACTTACAAAGCATTTCCAAACAATAGGCAGCAAAATGTTAAATCGAAGGCAGCATGGCAGAACATGGCGAATTTAGAAAAACAAAATTCATCTAAGATATTGGAAAGAGTCCAAGGAAATGTTGAAATTTTTTATTCAGTGCTGATAGGACATTCTTCCATCTACTTAAAAATGCAAGATTTCAGCCAACAGTTGTGTGTGCCATGTATTTTTTCGTTTATCATAGCATCAAGTTCACATTGTGGGTGTTGTAATGTGGGAATTCATACAAAGCCTTTTCTAGACGGGAAAGAGAGAGTTTATTGTGCAGCACACAGGATGTTAGTGGGAGGTACTCACGCTGGCCCCAGCGTCCTGTACGAGGATTCAGGTAGTTGGGGTAAAGCCCATTGGGTCTGTCCATCTTAGCCAGCAGCTTCCGTATGTGCATCACCTAAACCAGAACATAGTTCACAAGAGAACACAAACACAAGGGCTGAATAGTTACACAACACTCAAAGCCAGTCGTACCTTCTGATAGTAGGCAGGGTTTCCTGTCAGATATGTCAGGTGCACAAACTCCATGTGCAGCGTCCCAAACTCTGCTAGAATACTGCTTCCAGCTGACGCCCAGCCCCAGTTACGACCCACTCCACTGAAAAAGACAGAAGGCAAAACCCATGACATTTACGTACAGTATGTTCCTTACTAGCCTGAAGCAAACATCCACCTTTATACCTTTACAGCGTGTAGACAATGAAGAATTACGGTGAGCTCATTTGAGTCAACTGCTTCATTCCTGCTCCAAACTAATTCACTGCCGCCCATCACTCCTCTGTCAAGACCAATATCCTGTGTTCTACTTGTACTTCTCATTTCCATTTAGAATGTATCCACACTATTCACTGAGACTGTGTGTGTGTGACTGTGAAAGACTGCTCTATATGAATGGGGATTAATAAAACAGCGTTGTTCTTTCCCTCAGGATTAAAAACACCCAAAATGCAGTGGTTTTTGTCTGTTCCTAAGTAATTTCTTCTAAGCACCCAATTAATTCACAAAAACCGTGTCAGGCAGGATTTGACCTCCCTTCCTCTTCAAACACACACAGAAAGAAAAAAAACCTTAATGTACATTCACAAAGCGCTCCACAGATTTAATTTTGCAATTTTCATTTCATTCTAATGAAATTATGTGGAAAGTAGAGTTAAACAGGAAGAAAGCCAGAGGGACTTTCACAGACATAAAAGGTCTGTCAGCTTTCCATTATGTGGCAGTCACTATCAGGACAATGAGTGGAGGCAGCATGGGGAAAAAAAGAGGCAGCAGCAAAGGGAGCAAAAACAAAAAAAAAAGGAGAGAAAGGATGTAGAAGTGAAAGGCAAGGTGTGTATTGAACTTGCCTCTTCAAATTGACCATGGCCCAGGGGATGCCAGTTGGGGTGTTGAAGGCAGGAAGCAGCTTTTCTGCCAGCTGGACAGCTTTCACCTTAAAAACCTAAAAGAGACAGAGACATACAGAGAGGAGAAATAAATTATGAACCACAAGGGAGACGAAGCATACAGGTGGACAGAAAGAGTCAAGTCAGCTCTAGAAAAAACTGTGGGTGAATCACATAAAAATGTGTCGAGGTCTGATTTAGGGGTGAAATAAACAATTATATTTACACAATTCCATAATGAAAATGTAGCTTATTCAGGAACATTAAGATTCTTTGAGCTTTATTGTTTATGAAAATTAAACAAATAATTGTTCCTTATCATAATATTTTGACTATGTAATTCCAATTATTCTCAAAAGTGATTATAAATCCTACTAAATAACAATTTAATTAAATTCAGTAGACAAATACTTCCATACCTACATATCCTACATATAATTTACAATTTAAATAATAATATACATATACAATTTAAATAATGTGCACTACTGTTCATAAGTTACTGGTTGGTAAGTAAAAAAAATTCATACTTTTCAGCAAGGATGCATTACATTTTATTAGAAAAAAGTGACCATAAAATACTAAAATACATAAATAATTAACTAAATTGATCGTGTCCACAAAAATATTAAGCAGCACAACTGTTTTGAAAATTAGTAATAATGAGAATTGTTTCTTGAGCAGCAAATAATCAAATGTCTTGATCATGTGACACTGAATATTCAGCTTTGCCATCACAGGAATAAATTACTAATATATTCAAATAGAAAAGAGTTATAATTGACAATATTACAGTATTAACTGTATTTTTGACTATTGAACAGTTGTGTATATTGACACAAATGAACAACGCAAAAAAAACCCTAATGATTCTGAAACAGGCTTCATTTTTTTAATCAAAACAATATATATATATATTTTTTTTTGGTGAAATATGACCAAGACATGGTTTGTTGATTGGTTTTGTGAGATTCACCCCGTAGACAACTAACGCCATAGACTCTGGCTGTAGCGACAAAATCTGTCCACAAGCTCAATAGATGGGAACCAACTATACTGACATACAAAGAGAGAGAAAGAGGAGAACACACATTTGAGACAGAATAAACACCCAATGAACACCACACCTTAATGCGTTTACTCACTGACTGTCAGAGGGGAGATGATGCACTGGGGTTGCTTGCCCTTGTCATGAATTTCATAATTTGAGCTGATACAACCTTTGCGAAAAGCTTTAATTTAACATCAACAACTACTGCTGCTGCAGATGGACACATTCAAAGCAAAGAAAAGCCTATTCTTGACAGCATGATTAGAAAACTTGTTTTTGGTGTGGCATAGTTGAATCAGAGCTGGTAAATGGAAGGCTACTAGTTCTAACCCTGCAACGAAGTCTATTAAAGGGTTAGTTCACACAAAAATGAAAATGCTTTAATTACTTGCCCTCATGTCGTTCCAAACACGTAAGACTTTCGTTCATCTTCGGAACACAAATGAAGATCTTTTTGATGAAGTCAGATCTTTCTGTCCCTCCGTTGACAGCTCCGCAACTGACACATTGACGCTTTAAAAAGTTCATAGAGAGAACGTAAAAATAATCCATATGAATTGAGCGGTTTAGTCCAAATTTTCTGAAGAGACACGATCACCTTATATGATGAACATTGAATGTAGGCTTTTATTCACATATAAACATTGATCAACAAACATAAACAGAAGCTCAACCGAACCTGCTTGACCCGCGAGAACAAACCTCATTGGTTCTTACAGAAGCTCAAACGTGCTGCTTAAAACAAGAATGAACCTCACTGGCTCTTGCATGTCAAGCGAACATGCTTGAGCTTCCGTTTACCACGACTGGTGTGTGTTAATGAATGTTTATATGTCAATAAAAGCCTAAATTCAAACAGTTCATCATATAAATTGATCGAGTCTCTTCAGAAAATTTGGACTAAACAGCTCAATTACCATGGATTCGTTTTACGATCTCTTTCTTTCTTTCTCCCGCATAGACACAGAAAGAATGACTTCCCCTTCCAACAGTGCAGATATTATTTGAGGAGATGATGTCAAATGTGCACCAATCAATATTTTATTTTTCCCCCAGCAGTAGTAGTCATTATTTCAGCAAGACCGTCTGACTTCAACTCTGCAATCCCACCAAGTGCTTTTGAGCAACAATGGCTAGAAAATATCTTGATGATGACTCACAGGCAGACTTCACCTGTGCGGTAGATCATGTTTTAGGACGAAAGATAAAATGAAGTCGCAGCAGAGAAAAGACCTCTGGTTCTCAGACAAACTGTACAGCTGCCCGAGCCACTGCTGAGGTTTCTGTTTCCAGCCTGTCTAAAGGATGTTTATGTGGATTCTATTAAAATGCACTGCAATTCACTAGAATAGATGTGTGAGGAGTGTACACAGCCTTTCAGATATTTCTGACACACACACACAAGCAAGAAAGATGACAGAAATACCACAATGCTGTGTTGTTTACCAAAGAAACCTTGCTAAATAAAACCCTTTTTGAGAAAAACAAGGCTGGGGAAAGATTTTATTTGCACCTAGATTTTTTTATGTTTTAAAAATAAGTCTTGTATGCTGAACAAAGCAGGTGCAAATGGTCACTCAGAGGATGGAGAAAATGAAGGAGAACAAGAAAATGGTGAGAGAGTAGAGAAACTGTGAGAAATGTGAGACACAGGCAGAAAGTAAGACAGAAGACAGAGAGAAGCTAATTTAGGCTGAATGAGTGCTTCCCTCAGGATTACTAGTTGGAGCGGCGTGTGTTTGTGTGTGTGTGTATAATTCCCAGAATGCAGATTCCAAAGCTGAAGCCTAATCTGGTTGATGCAGATCATAAGTGCCAGAGATGATCCTGTTATTACACATATGAGGATATGAGCATGGACATTCCCCACGATACTGCTTCTGCTCTCTGTACACAAAAACACACACGCACAAATACACACACTCAAATAAAAATACATACACTATGGCGCCCTCAGCCTGAGACGTTCCTGAAACGTCTAACGGAAGCATATAAAAAGATTATGGGGAACACATTGGAAATGGAGGGAATGAGTGTTTGCACAGTGGATTCCCCAGGGGTTCAGGGTTAAAGCTGGATTTCTGCCCTCACTCTTGCTCTGGGTCTCAGAGTGTTTGTGCATCTGCAGCCTTTTATGAAAAACCTTCTGCCTGGTGTTTAGTGTATCTGTCGTCATGGCAGCACTATTGGGAGCTGCCAATCAAGGCAGACGCAAGCACAGCCAATCAGAGCATCAGCATCACAGCACCGCAGACGTCGTCTAATGAAGAAATTAGGCTGTTGTCCGTGAGAATGTTAATGCACATTTAGTCAAAAGCTTCTCATCTCCTCAAAGCAAATAGCGACAGTATATTTCTACATTTACATTTCAAACACATTTTCTGCCTTTATTTAAAATGATTCCTCCTGGTTTAGAAATAAACTGCATGGCTATAGAAGAGACAAATGTAAGATATACACAACAGAGTCTACAAAGAAAAACAGTCAGAATGCACAAGATGTCAAAAAGAAACAAACATCATTAAAGAAGCTCCTCTTGATTGAACTACATATTATGATGCCGCTTTCAGGAGATTCCTCAGACCCATTAATCACCAATTGAATGTTTACACAGCTGGATTTGTTGTGTCAATTAATAAATCTCACATATTTCATCCCAAAACAAAAAGAAAATAATTATATCTTTGTCTAAAAGATTTTTTGCGTTATTTAAACATGCTATTATTTAAGCCTTCTAGTAATTAAAAAAAAAAGTCTTCTCACTACAATATATGACATTTAAATTGTGTACATTTGTAAAGTAAAATTGCATAGAATGTATTGGTATTTTACTGTATTGTTTTTTTTAATACAATCACTGTCAAAATCACCTGAACAGAATAATTTTCATTACAATATTACAGTACTGAAAAAGAATAAAGAACTATTCCCCCAAATTCTCATTATTCTCAATGGTGATTCGCATTAGACTTCTTATTGTGAAAAAGAGATTTTTGTTTGATGAATTTCGAAATCAACGTAAAAGCAGTATAACTATTCTCAACATGATCTATACAATTAAATAACTTCTTAAACATGACAGGTAACAGGAAAATGTTTCCCCATTACAGTAATAAGATACCGGGTGAAATGTACTTAAAGGAATAGTTGATTTAAAATTCTGTAATCATTTACTCACCCTCAAGTTGTTTCAAACCTGTATAAGTTTCTCTCTTCTGCTGAACACAAAAGAATATATTTTGAAGAATGTCGGTAACCAAACAGTTGATGAACCCCATTGACTTCCATAGTATTTTTTTTCCCTACTATGAAAGTCAATTGTTTGGTTACCGACATTCTTCAAAATATCTTCCTTTGTGTTCAGCAGAAGAAAGAAACTTATACAGGTTTGAAACAACTTGAGGGTGAGTAAATGATGACAATTTATTTTTAAGTGAACCATTCCTTGAACTTTTATCAAAAAAACAGTGCAAAACTTCTTAATGCTAAATTTATTTTTTCACCCTTGCTTTTGATTTTGGGATGAAATAACACCAGCACACTTTTTGAGAGATTGACCAATTATTTCGTCTCAGTTCTCAGCTGGCCCAGCATACGATGTGTCTCATTTCACATCGATGAGTGTGGCAAACAAAACCGTCGCTGGGATGTCAAAATAAACACTAACACCGGTGGTCTAGATGTACAAAGCCAAACAAATCTTTATATAACCACTTGTTAGGCACTCAATGATGTTAACTTTCTGGCAGTTTCCAAAGTGTTTTTGGACACATTCTCATCTACAGACCAAGCAATACAGCTGCAAACCAGAGGCTCCTAAAAAAACAGATGTTTATAAGGAAATGCCAGTCTAGAAGGCTCACTTATATTCTAAGAGGAGATTTGATAGGTGATGGCATGACCAAAGTCTGCAGCACATCAAACCCGCAGATGAGTAGTTGACAAACATCTTCTCATCCATCAAATTCCCTACTTAAATCTCTGTCCTTATCTTGCCTCTGCTGGGCCCGGGGCTGCGGTTGTGTTCTGCCTTTGATGAGATCTGTGTTTGACAACAGAAGAGTTTTCTGCTCCCTAATGTGACACCGCATATTCTCCACCACTGTGAAGGATATACAACCACAGGACAGCACATCAACATAGAGAGTGATGGGGAGGGCGAGAAGGAGAAAGAAAGATAACTGCTGCATAATGCCTGGAGCAAACACCATTTCCTCACACCATCTCTGCTGTAATAAATGTGCAAATCAAGACAAAGAACCAATATTTGCCTGTGTTCTTCACTTACAGCCTATGATCCTATTTGGCTTGAAGAAATGCTAAGATAGAAAACCTCCGTCAGCACTGTGTTTAAAGAAACCTACTGATTTAGTACCGAAATTGGCCTGTCAAACACACCGTAATTGAACAATCTCAAAAAGGACAGCCAAGAATGTCAGAGTATCTGCAGGAGCAAAAGGTGAAAAAAATATATTTGATTTTACACAAAAATCTGCATTTGTCTTTAGAAGATCAGAAGAAACGCGCTGTCTCGATCCACTAGAAAATTACTGTTAGACATGAGACCTGAAATAAGTCATCCAAAAATGCTGGCTTGCCGGTGAGTTACCTGGAAAAAGTTATGAGGGTCTTAACCACAGAAGGAAAAAAAAATCTATAAAAATACATATTCCAAGAAGCATTTAGAAAGATTTATTCAAAAAAGTTATTGAGCCAGTCACATTTATGACCATAAAGGAACAACTGCTTCTTTCTGGTCTTCACATACAACATCATATACCGAATGCCTTTACTTAAAATATTTAACTATACAAATGTAATAAATAAATTTAAATACTGAAATTTAAAAATGATAAATGAAATAAATTTATTTTTAAAAATTATTATTAGGTAACAGTGCCTTTACTGAAGACCCTTTATGTTAAGACATAAGTGTATAAGAAAAAAACAAAAACAAAAACAAAGAAAAAAACATTGCCCAAAAAAATAAGAGAAATGCACACTGCGGCAATATAAGCAATTATATTTTTTCTCCATTGCAGATGTGGGTTTATTAAACAGAACGTGGGTACATTTTTGCAAAATATTGCATTGCTAGTAACACGTTTCAAGGCAGTTGAAATGTCCCAAGTGAAACGTGTAAAAGTGATTAAAATCTTTATTAATCAGTAATCTGCCCGGTTATTGTAATTTTTGGTAAAAAATTATTTAAGTTGTTGGTGTTTTACTGCCTCTAGTATTCATTTCAGCTGGAAACTGCAGGGAATTGTATGTACGTGTATGTTTTGCAGAAAGAGTCATGTAAGTAAGCAAGTAAAGTTTATTTATATACAGTAGCACCTTTCACAGAAGTATTTCATGACAAGACATGTATTTCCGATGATCCTGGGTTGAATATAACTATACTACTAAATACTTTTGAATGGCTGTCAATTAAAAAGAGTTTAGCATCATGGTACAGCATGTACCAAACTACTCTTCTCTGCCATCGTGAAATAACACTGCCAAGAGATGCAGGGGTGAGAGGAGCTGAGGAACGAGGGAGGGGGACTGAGAGAGAGAGATGAAAGAAAATGATAAAAGAAAAAACAAGAGGATCAAAAGACAGTGGAAAAGAGGACAGAGGGACAGCAGAGTAAACATCATCCATCACTGCATAGGGGTTCTGCTAGAGCTGGCTGACAGGCTAAAGAGAAAGAGATAAAGAAAGAAAGAAAGAGAGAGAGAGAGAGAGAGAGAGAGAGAGAGACAGAGAGAGAGAGAGAGAGAGTGAGAGAGCGAGAGAGAGAGAGAGAGAGAGAGAGAGAGAGAGAGAGAGAGAGACAGAGAGAGAGAGAGAGAGAGAGACAGAGAGAGAGAGAGAGAGAGTGAGAGAGCGAGAGAGAGAGAGAGAGAGAGAGAGATCGAGAGATGGAGGATGTGGTCTTGCATAGGAGAGATAACCTCCAGAGCTGATAAAGTACAGAGTCCTCGTTTCTTCAGATCAAATTCTCTTCTCGAGAAACACCAGCCGGACTTCAGCCCAGTACACAACTCTCTTTACTCCTGACTCTTTTTCATTCCCTCTACCCACAGCGGCTTTCTCCATCATGTCTGATCAAAAATCTCTTATTAAAGAGGCATGGCAACATTTTCAGTTTACGACACACTGCCTACAGTCATTGCCTCTAGCATCTGCTCCATGCTGCCTACACCGCATAGAGGGCATATATAGACACTCTGCCTGCACCAAGGAGATCTAGAGAATTATACCTAGAGAAAGTTATCATTAGCCCTCCAATAAATCTCAAAGTTAACTTCTTGGCTGTTGCATGATCCCCTGAAAGAAAGCAATTTTAAATCAGTCATCTTTGCTCATGGGCACTCAGTGCTTTTGAATGGTCATCAGTGGAGAAAGACGCTTTGGTTCCCATAATGCTGAAGATCTACCAAGAGAGTATGCACATCTTTACAAAAGAAGTGACTCAAAAACTACTGTAAGAAATTAAAGCTCCAGATTAAAGGTAGTTCTGGGCAATAGCAATAAGATGATAATTTTCATATTATGGCCGATAAATGACCAAGACTCAAATGAATCGGCCTCTCCCCCTTCAAAACAATGAAAGCATGGCGAAGCGGCTCTCCACAGCTCTGCTTTCGTCGGCGAAAAAGTTAAGAAACTTGACGCTAAGCCCTCAGTATTGAGCCGAGCAGATCCCACGTGACTTTTATGCAGTGTTTCCTACACATAGACTAATTCTATTAGAATAGCGGTGCGCCACAGAATCAACACCGGCCGCCACATTTTGCGTTTCGTTATTCATTTTTTTTTAACGCTATTTAAAACACGCAGCGTATTTTTTCAGTTGCATTTCCTTTCCCTGCTCTCCCTCCGTCTCTGTCACTCACGCCTCTCTGTCACATACACACAGCCCCTTCCCTCCGTGCACACCGCGTCTGTCTATGAGGCGCGCCGGTCTGGACAAAAGCGAAGCGAACTCCGCGAGCGAGACTGAGTGTGTCCGAGAGCGTGCTTTACAGTGCGCGAGAGAGAGACTGAGTGTGACTTATTTAAACTTTAATAAACTGATATAATTTATTTTACTGGACAATTTAAAGCTCATAACATTAATATTTTGTTGTTACCTGAAGTACTTCGAGTGCAGTGTTTGCATCATGCAGTATTTGTCCTGAAAAGTACTGAGTAAATGTGATGTTTGTTACCTCAATAAATTTAAGTTAATTCCTGTGTTATTTGTGTACATTTTAATCATTAACATTAAAAGCACACTCTTTTTCCGACTAAAATAACAGTAAAGGGTAAAAAAAAAAAAAACAGAATTTGGGAAAAAATAAAACGGAATTTGGAAAAAAATAAAACAGATTTTATAGGGCTCTACTATACTATTTAGTCTATTTACTGAATCAAGAATAAAACGTTAAAAAACTAAAAATGTATAACTAAAAAAAATTAATAAAGTGAATTTAGGAATCACAACAATTGTAGAGCATGAAAAATCAATATTCATTTTGAGATTTACAAAATATATTTACCTGATTATATTTAATTATATTATTAAATTATTAGTGTTTCTAATGATCAAGTTTTGGTGAGTGTTTGATGACAAATGAAATCTAAATGTAAAAATAGGGGAAATGAGCAGCACAATTAAATATAGAATATTGATTGATTCTGATCAATTTTAAAACATATATATTTATTGTGCATCTTAAAAAAAAAACGGGAAAAAAAAGTCACCCAAAAACTACAGTAAAGAAAGGATCAAAAGTAAAGTCAAGAAAAAAACTAGAACCCCCCCCCCTTAATTTTAAAAACTCATCAAAACAAAACAAACTTAAATTGTATCTGCTCAGCACTGATTTTGTTTAAGCTATTCCAACATTTCAGTATTTCTAATGCTTGCTTTGATTCTGATCTTTGTAAACGAAATCCCTGTAAATGTTGTTCCCCAAATTTGGGCACATTTTGTATATAGCTTTTTTGACGACTATATGTAATTACTACATATATAAATGCACTGTTAATCCTGATTTAATGATGTAAGATTTAATGACACTTCTCTTTGTGTTTGCCAGTGGCAGTACAAACACTAATTTTGACACTCTGCCTCCAACATTCGGCACATACTGTATTGCATGTCTTTGACAGCACACATGTGGGAAACACCACAATGAACATAGTGTGACTGTGCTGAAACTGAGGCCTGACCAAACACTGTACTGACAGAACAAAAGGTCACTGGGGACAGAGAGGCAGGCAGGGGACAGAACAGCGTGAAGACTTTGTATGCAAGTGTGGCGAGTTTCACGTCCAGTATCTAAACTCATCTAATGAAGTGTGTGGAGTGGCAGCGAGGTCGTGCCGCATGGCTGCGGTTTAATTCCTTTGCATTTTCACCTTCAGACTAAAAGGAGGAGAACATTGTGATATGCAGTGGCAGAGATATGCTACCCAGTGATGGGGGAAAGAGAGAGAGAGTATTTTGTGCTCTTCTCCATTAATGTCCATGGGCAGATAAGACAGAAGGGAAGTGTTAATTAACATGGGCTTGAGAGAGGGACATTTATTTCCCCTGAAAAAGCTGTTCATAGTACTCTGATCCAACATCACTGCCCTTAGATGAACTCTCTGTACAGAACTTAATCTATGTGGAGGCCTGTACACACTTCCATCATACAAAATTAAACTACAGAATGGAACAGCACAGACAGAGAAGAAACGCACAAAAATCAATAAGAAGTGATAATGTACCTCCTGTCCGGAGAGGTAGTATGCAGCCAGAAGCCCTCCAATGAAGCGGATGTTGACCTCAAAGACAGAGACTTCTGCATTCTGTAGAAACATAGGGGAAAATAAGAGGGAGTAAGGCCAAAATAGTGATAGCCCACTTTTTCAGGGTCCTTGAATCAAAGCATTTTTCCCATAAGTATTTAAAAAAAAATATTCGATAAAGAGACTAAATGAAACCAACCGGCTCAGAAATAATTTATAACAAACTTTAATTTCGGGGAAATTATAACAATAAAAACCTTCAAAAAGACATGACTACATATTTTACTTATCTTTAATAAGGCATCCTATGAACCATTGCAAATTATATTAAATAAAACAATGACAATATAAAACTATTGTCATCAGTACAATATAAATCGAAATCTTAAAAGTCAAATATACTACCATTCGAAAGTTTGATGTCGGTAAGATTTTATGGTTTTGAAAGTCTCTATTTGAATATATTTTAAAATGTAATTAATTTCTGTGATAGCAAAGCTGAATTTTCAGCATCATCAGTGTCACATGATCTTTCAGAAATCATTCTAATATGGTGCTCAAAAACATTCTCATCAATGTTGAAAACAGTTCTGCTGCTTTATATTTTTGTGGAAACGTGATATTTTTTCAGGATTCTTTGATAAATAGTACGTTGAAAAGAACAGCATTTATTTGAAGTAGAAATATTTTGTAACATCATATATGCCTTTACTGTCACTTTTGATCAATTTAATGCCTCCTTGTTGAATAAAAATTAAATTGTAAAAATAAAGTACTGATTCCAAACATTTGAACTGTAATGTAGGTATAAAATACAATATATTTGTGCAAAAATTTCATTCAGCTTTTTCATACACACAAAGATTGCACTGCAAACAGCAAAATCACACACACACACAGTTTTGTATACTGCTTATGAAATACAAGCAGGTTTTCAAGTTTGTAACATGACGCTTCTAAAGCATCTTATATTGACTAGGTTTTACACTAATTTGATAAGACAAGAACATGCTTTAACCAACCCTTTCACTTAGCATTCATTTAGCATGTCTATTAATTTTGACAAAAGTGAACGTGCACCAGATTAATTCAGATATGACCGTTCCCTGACCAAGGTCCATTAATTCAGTTTTTGGTTTAACAGCTGCAATTAATGCTGATGGCAGACAGCCTCATCCATCACCACAAGAGAAGCAGAGAGAGAGAGAGAGAGAGAGAGAGAGAGAGAGAGAGAGAGAGAGAGAGAGAGAGAGAGAGAGAGAGAGAGAGAGAGAGAGAGACATTCATTTCTTTCTTCTGTGGAACACAAAATAAGTTTTTTTTTTTTTTTGCACATATAATGAAATTCAATGGGGTCCAATCATTGTATGATTTTCATTGAAAAAACGCTGAAACAGTCTAGAATGACATCAGGGTGAGAAAATTATCTTCTTTTATTCCTTCATTTTTGGGTGAACTATTCATTTAATTATAAAATGGACACCACTTTATAATAAGACCCAACTGATTTAAATAATTTAAACTTATTTCATAAATTCACAAATGATACATTAGGTATCATGAACTAACAATAAACAGTAACATTTCTCAGTAATAATATGATTGTGAAATATTTTTTAAAAACAATTGTTTTCTATGCTAAGATATTTTAAAATGTAATTGTAAAAGCTGAATCTTCAGCATTCAGTCACATGATCCTTCAGAATTCATTCTAATATGCTGATTTGCTACTCGAGAAACATTTAATACTACTATCAATGTTGAAAATGGTTGTACTGCTTAATATTTTTATATTTCACATGTTTCCCTTCCTCGCCCATGCTTTGCAGTTTATTCCCCTCCTCCAAAAAAATCCTTCCAGCACCTCCATCCCACTGTGACACGCTGAGTCCTCAACGGCCAGACCCAACGGTCCAAGTGTGAGTCATCCCTCAAAGTGCACATGCTTCATAAGATACACTTGTCCAAAAGTAACAGTGAGGAGGGGAGAGAGAAGAAATGAGGCCACTGCTTGAAAAGCCAAAAAGATGAACTAAACACCCCGAGGAGATTTCAGGCGCTGCAAGTCCTGCTAAGAGAAAGGCGGCAGAGGGGAGACGGGAGAAAAATGACACAACACATGGAGACCAGAGAGATTGATAAAGTTGAGAAGAGCATACAGATTCTCCATATCTGATGAAGCAGAGGCTGGAAAAACAACTGATAGGGAGAGAAACTGGAGAAATCCCATTAATGGGTTAGAATGTGAATGCAGACAGAAAAAGAGAAAGAGAGAGAGCAGGAGACACCGGGCCCCTGGGGCCAGTCACTGGCCCCGCTCCTTCTCTGACGTCTCTTTTGTCTGCCAACATCACCGGCTAATTCTGGAGGCAGAGCTCCGGAGCTTCGCATTGTTTCCATGGCGCCAGTCTTGTCTCCTGGATACGGTGATGTGTCACATCAACTCTTTTATCGCCACACGTTTTCCACAAAGTGCCACCACAATCTGATAAAAACCTGAAAGATTCACACACGCTGAGGACTGAAGTCTTTGAGGAGTTATGGGGTGTCGAACGACTGTTAATACAGCTGTGTCAGTCTGCTGCCAAAGTATACGGCACACCACTGTGAAATAACAGTGTCCTGAGATATCACTGTGTCTTATAAGCAAAAACAGACTCGCTTTGCCCCAAACCTACAAAGACAAGTGCTGTCGGTGATCGTGCGTGTGTGTTCATGTCTGAGTCTTGGCCACTTACCACACTGAAATCCAAGTTTTGCTCGATCCACTCCTGGCCGTCCTTAAACTCGTTGTGGAGGCCCATTATGTAAAGGGTATCCAGGGCATCTACTATAGTGGCTCCCATCTGGGAATTACCTGCGAAGAAGAGGATGTGAAATATTTACTGAATACATATGCACCACACTAATTAAAATGTAAACAAACTTCATTTGCATTAGTGTGAAGCTAAAGGCAGAGCATATTGAGGAAAAACAAACCATTGGATACACTACCATTAAAAAGCATGGGGTCAGTAAGATATATATTTTCAATGAAATTAATCATTTTATTCAGCAAGAATGCATTAAATTGGATCAAAATCACAGTAAAGACATGTTTAGGGTAATTTCTGTGTACACTCAACCAGAGGTTCCCAGCTAAACATTATGATTTTGATAATTTTTTGTCTGGTAAAAACAACATAAATAAAAAGCCAAAATATAAAATGTCATGGATGAATATGTACTGAGTAATACACAGTTTTGTAGAGGGGGGTCAAAATGACAAACCTGAGGTGTGAAGTCAAATTACAGAGGGGTAAATATTACTTTAGAAAGATTGCACCATCATTATTTTAGACGGGCTCCAAACCTCAGGTGAAAATTGTCATTTTGACTCCCCTCAACAAAACTGGATTATTCAGTAAATATTCATCCATGACATTTCATATTTTGGCTTTCATCTCAATTAATCTGTTTTCTTCAGGAAAAAAAAATATTAACAAAGTCAGAAATTTGAGATGGGGATGTTTCCGAAATTTGGTTGATTTGACATGGAATGACCCTATAATGTTACAAAAGATTTCCATTTCAAATAAATGCTGTTCATTGTACTTTCTATTCATCAAACAATCCTGAAAATATGTATCACTGTTACTCCAAAATAAGCAGCACAACTGTTTTCAACACTAATATACTGATTTGCTGCTCAAGAAACATTTCTTATCATTATCAGAGTGATTTCTGAAGAATCATGTGACACAGAAGACTGGAGTAATGATGCAGAAAATTAAGCTTTGACATCACAAGAATAGATCACATTTTAAAGTATATTAAAATATATTAAATATAAAACCGTTTATATTTTAATTTGTAATATTTCACAATATTACTGTTTTTACTGCATTTTGATCAAATAAATGCAGCATTGGTGAGACTTTTCAAAAACTTTTTTTTTTAATCTTTCCAAACTTTTTGAATAGTAATGTACACTTTTTTATTTCCAGAGGACAATAGAGGAATAATTGTGATTAAGGTAAAAGACTGAAATTTAAGTTCCTATGGACACATTAGGTGTGTTCGACTTAAAGTGCCCCATTATGGATTTTCGAAAATGACCTTTCATGTAGTGTGTAACAGCTGTGTGAAAAGTGAATGAAAACATCCTGCAAAGTTTTAAATCTGAAAGTGCACCGTATATAAAGTTATTGTCTTTCAAATGTAAGAGTTGACTCTGAGTCAATGAAATGAATCGTTTTTCAAACAAGTCATAAGCGGTTTTGTTGTGACATCAAGACGAAACATTAGCATATTGTCCGCCCACTTATTGCGCGCGCAGACACCAGGGAAAACTTGAATCCCCTCAAACCGGCAGCTGATTTCTGTGGATACTGGACAGCATCATGTCGAGAAAACGCTGTGCTCTACAATGTGTAAATTGTAAAGGTAAATTGTACCTTTACAAAAGGTAAAGCAGTTTTTTTTCACTGCCCAAGGACGAGCATGTGAAGAATCAGTGGTTAAAATTCATCTTTACCACAATACCACAGCAGTATAATCCTAAACTTTTGCTGTTCCCTTCATTTTACTGATGACTGCTTTTCAAATCTCGGAGTTCAATTCAGGATTTGCAAACTGCTTGCTCTTGAAAGATGGTGTTCAAAATACTTTTTGGGTCTCCTGCTAACTCACATTATTACTGTCTTACTGAAATACTTCTGCTAATCAGTTGTGGGACACTATTACCTAAAACTGTGTCTATTAATGCAGATTGTCTGTCGTTCTCACTACTTTGAGGAAAGATTAAGCATGGAGCAAGATTTGTTTTACCAATGTTTATGTTACATCAGTCATTCACGCTAGAGCTCGGCCAATGTATGCACTGTTAATGATACAGTTTCCACATGATCACCTCAATAAATTAGAAAAATACTCAGTAAATATATAAGTAACGTTAACATCATAAGTAAAATCGGTTTGTTGATGGACATGCAATTGTTAATGCTGATGGTGAGGAATTACAGTTGCAACTAGGGCTGGGCGATATGGGCAAAAAAAATTATCACGATAATTGTTTTATATCAGTCGATATCGATAAATGTCAAATTGTTATTTCTTTCAAGTTTAAAGGACGATTTTTGCTCCTAAGTGAAAGTTGTAGAAACCAGAGTGTTAATTGTGGTTTTAAACTACTCTTTATTGTCAGAACATTTCACAAATCTGAGGTAGAACATTCAAACATTTGTAATTTTTCCTTAACAACATACATATCTTAATAGAAAAATTAATTTCTTAGTTTCTGCATGTGCTAATGGGGGATATTGTTTCAAGTCTTGAAACAGGTTTGTGTTGCCTGACTTTGATGGCACGTATCTTCAGCACAGTTTGCAGTGCAGGCTGCAATATTAATATTGCATGTTTTGTCTCGAAACGCATATTTGACAGCGAGTTGACAGTAGTATTAGCTTGAGTTAGATTTACTATGTTAAATTTATGTTCATTAACAAAAACAGTAACATCAGTTAAAAAAAATTAACGACCTCAATTTTATTTGGTAAAATGTAATATTCTGACTGTTTGAATTTTATTCAAATTGGTAATCCAGTATCATGCATTTAGATCATGATAACCACAGATAAAACCAGGCATAGCCTATAGCACCTCACTATCATGGCAAAATGTAACTTTATGGTTTCTATGGTATTTGTATGAAAAACAGTAGCCTAAATACTTTATCAAATACTTTAATTATATTCCATTAGTCCTTTAATACATTGTCTACATTAATAATATAATACAATTCAATATGTATATCCCACATTTCATGGTGCAGTTAATATTAAGCTAACGTTAAAGTAAATCCATGATAAATGATGGGAATTTGTAGACGGAAAAGCCTTCTGACTGTATCGTTGCACACAGTGTTTCTTCAGTTTGTCAGCGCGGTTTCATCTGCCTTTAAACTGGTTTAAATTACTGAGAAATTTGTGTTCTTCGCTGAATTCAAGCGCTTTTCACTGGATCTCGTGACCGATCAGAGTAAATGTGTCTGCTCTAGTGAGCTCGCGCTGCCCCTGCCGTTTGAGTATGGGGTCTCTGCGGAACAAAAGTGGAACAAAAGTGGGTGTTTCTAAATTTGTGGGAGTTTTCAAACTGGTGGGTGTTTATAAATCATGCAATGAAAATTATGCCTTTCACCTGACCCCGCCCCTAAACCTACCCTCACTGTGACATGGGCAAATCAGGTAACGCGGTTGAAAACGCCCCTCTGTCGCCCACTGATTCGGTAACTCCTATTACTGTCCTGCAGAGACCTATATTTGTGCCGTTTGGACTTTGAGCCGAGCGGATAAATGGTCCGTGTGGGGCACGGTTCAAATGAGTTTCGTTCCACTTTTGATGCATAAACATTATCGAACATTTATCGAACTCTTGATATTGTTTTATCGAGAAAAATTATATTGTGATAATTATCGTTATCGTTTTATCAGGGCTCGACATAAGCAATGGCCCGGGGCCAGTAAAAGAGTATGTCGGGCTGGTTGATTGGCCAGTCACTGGCCCGAGCGGGCCAGTGAATGGCCATCAGCAAAACACACAGCAAACGTCGTTCACGGTGGCGCGAAGAGTGTCAATGTTACTTCAGGTTATTTATAACGTGTTAAAATGTCAAAGAACTACGAGGCTGATATGAGAAAGAGGACATTCCTAGTAGGGCTGGGCGGTATATCAAGTTTGTACAATAGGCTATATCGACTTTTTTTTTAACGATATGGAATGAGGTAATACCGTTTATATCGATACGAGCACATCTGAAAAATAGCGGAGTAGGTTACGCAGTGTAAGCTCCTGCAGTGAAAGAACATAGTACAATTTGTCCTAAACATGACACAAGTTTATATTAAGCGCTTCAAAATAACTGGTAAGATATAGTTAACAAGTTTAAAGCAGTTTGCCCTGTCAGATGCTCTGACAGAAACTGTTACTGACTGACAGATAAATACTGGCGCTATTTAATGCGTTTGAGACGTGGTGCTTTCCTCAGTGCTTAACTTACATTTCACGTTGGGCCGATGGACGATATCATCGTCCATAGTGATAAACATCGCGAATCGTGGTCAGTGGACGAAGTGCAGACGTTCCTCTCGTTGGTTGCCGAGGAGCGGATAAACTATAACGATCAGTCTATAATCCCACCCACTTTGAAGCGGTACTAACTGCAGTGGAAAACCAAACCGTGCCGTACCACGCAGTGGAAAAGCGAAGCGAGCCGAACCGTGCCGCGCCAAACTGTACTGAGCCGTACCATGCAGTGGAAAAGCGCCATTAGAGATTGATTCAACTGACGAGTCGTTTTGAGAATCCCTGAAAAATGTGGTGATGTGCAAATGTATATTATGAGAAAATAAAACAGTTTTTTGACCTTTGATACATGTAAACCTGTTGTAGGAGACTCCAAAACAACATTAGGAAACTTTTAAATAGCATAACAGGGGCAAGTTTAAAGCAGCGCTGTGCAGACCAATCGGTGTATGACACCAATAATCTTCCCTTCTAGTCAGTTGTTAACACCTGCGAATGGATCATTAAGACAGTGAGTTGAAATCAAGAAATGGATCAGTCTGATTTTTGAATTTGAAAAGATCTAATTCAAATGAATGATTCAGACATCACTACTATGAAGGAGAGCTAGAGCAGATCTCAAGATTTAGCAGAAACTTTACATTGTATTTCTGTTTTAATATTTTCAAATCCGTGGAAAGCCCCTGTAAAACTATCCCGTCCTAATAAAGAGCCCAGTTTAAAGTTCAAGATCAGATTTCAGCAATCGTGTTATTCCACAAATAAAACTATTTCAAGAGTGGCAAACTGTTGAGGCATGCTGTGTGGCATCTCTCTCTCTCTCTCTCTCTGTCTGTAGAACCGCAGTGTTATCATCATCATTATTGTCAGGAACTCTAAATCACTCTAAAAATACCCAGCAGCCCTCAGCCTCTTAGCTCTTCTAATCTGTCCAGACTCCTGCTTCAGTTTGTCCAGAGGCACCCCAAATGGCCCCAGCCCTTCAAAAACCACATGAACACTTTTTCTTTTCATCCCTCTTTTTACAAGACTTAAAGCCCCGTCCTCTTACGTCATTTAAGACTACTTAAATTTACTGCCTTCCTCTTTATCGCCCTTTCCATTTTATTTTCAGTGTTTTTCTACACCTTTTCATTTCACTATGGAACCGTCACCAAATATGTATCAGTCCCTCATTTGCAAGTTCACCAATATAACATAATATATAAAATAAAATTAATCAAAGAAAACAAAAAGGTTGCAAAAAATAAATAAATAGATATAACCCAAGACCCACTGAACTGGCTGCACATTCATCCCTCACCACCTCATTTACACTCCCATAAATACACTGCCCATCTTGACTAAAATCCACACTCTCTGGCTCTCTCAGGCCTCATCATACTGAATGAATCTTGATTGGCATTTACACAAGGCTGGCATTCTGGATGCCAGACTTTGCTGGTGTAAATCAAATTGGACTCAATAAAGTTACTTGGGGAATTCCAATGGTAATCAGACCAGGCTTCTCTCTCTGCTTCCTACAAGCCATCTTTTCATCCCACGCTCCCCCACTTAGTGTCATCCTTGCCAGTTTCATTTGGTGACAGATTGCAAGTTGTTCTAATATGAACACGCAAGTGGTAGCCAACATGATGATTTCATTGTTCAGATTGTGTTTTTCATCAGATTCTTCATCTTGAGAGAGAACCAATGGAAAGGTTTTCAGTGGTGGAGAGGTTTATGTAGTAAAATGCAGGGGTGTGTTTGTGACTCTGGGTACTTATTTATACCAAAAAAAAGGAGGAGGAGTTTTACTTTGTTGCATCTCCAAGCCAAAGGCATGAGTCAGACGGCTTTTTCCCTCTATCTGTCTCATTTCAAAGGTTTATCAAGGGAATGCAGTGGGGGAGAGAGCCAAACCCCATCCATATCTAACAGTTTAGTGCTCACCATTTCTGCTGCCACTGATTCTCCCTGGACCCTGAACGCAACATCTGCTGTGCTCATCAACAAACTGCTCTGGCTAAGTGTGTGCAAGAGAGAACAGTAGAAAGAAAAGAGAGAGTAATGTACAAGAGACATTAGACCACACAGATGGAGTTGTTGGAGATTTTTATCTATTATATACACACACTTTCATTAAAAATATTTTGGTGGGTAAGAATGTTTGGTCACACTTTATAGATTAGGGTACAATTCTCACTATTAACTACCACTTTTGCCTCAAACTCCTAATTACTGCTTATTAATAGTTAGTAATGTAATTGTTAAGTTTAGGTAATGGGTAGGATTAGGGATGCAGAATATGGTCATGCAGAATAAGGCATTAATATGTGCTTTTTAGAGTACTAATAAACAGTCAACATACTAGTATATGCATGCTAATAAGAAACTAGTTAATAGTGAGAATTGGACCCTAAACTAAAGTGTTGCCGAATTTTTTTTATGTCTTTGAAAAAAGCTTCTTGTGCTAACCAAGGCTACATTTATTTGATAAAAAAAAAACTGTAAATAAACGGTAAAACTGTATTATAACTTAAAATAATCACTTTCTATTTTAATATATTTTAATAAAATATGATGATATAAAATAGCGTATTTTCAGTTAGCCATTACTCAAGTCACATGATTCTTCGGAAATCATTCTAAAATGTTGATTTTGTTTTTAAGAAATATTTCATAATATTATAAATGTTGAATACAGTTGTGCTGCTTAATATTTTTCTGGAAACCGTGAAACATTTCTTTCAAGATTATATGATGAACAGATATTACTCCACAAATATTTTGTAACCTTATAAATGTATTTCACTTCTGATCAATTTATTGTGTCTTCACTGAATACAACTTAAATCATAAAAAAAAAAAAATAATAATAATAATAATAATAATATATATATATATATATATATATATATATATATATATATATATATATATCTTACTGACCTCAAACTTTTGAACAGCAGTGAATAAACAGCCTAAAATATAAAGATCTATATGAAGCTTGTAATATTGCCTGACCAGATTATTTAAAGCACTTTTAAATTGCTTCAGATCAGACCAGAAAGACCTACAAATTAAAATCCACAAATCAAACAGCTCCAATTTTAACCTAAGCATTAGTAAGGCACGTATTTTGTAGGTTTGAACTAAACACCATAAAGTCTAATTGCCTTGTGGCTCTATTCTGTATGCAGAATCTCTCTCAAGGAATGTTTTATGATCACCAATTTGTACTCCATAAAGTGCATTGAAAGAAAAAAGAAAAGAAAATAACATTTCCAGTGCAATTTCCACAAATGAGCCATGAGGCCAAAAGCAATGCTGAACTCTAGATAACAGCCAATTAGTGAGCTGGTGAACAAGGCCGCTGTGATAGGCTGTTAAGATGCATCTTGATATGAGTAACCAATGAAAGGTTTCAATGTTTTGCGGGGTCAAGTCATCACACTCCTGGTGAATCAGTGCATGATGAAAGTATTGCTGAAAAATGCTGAGAGTCTACAGATGCAGAAAGGCTAAAAGGCACATCAAAATTCAATGTTTACGTAACATCCTGTTGGTGGAATGACATTTATAAAGTGGTTTTATTTATAAATATCCTATTTTCCAATTTATTGCTCAGTTTTTACCAAGAAATAACTATCATAGTGATGATATATTTGCTTGGTTGTTTCTAAAGCTCACTTGATTTTGTTCTAGAAGTGGCATTCTTAAAAGCCTGTATTCATATAAAAACAATGCCCAGCAGTTGCCTTCGGTGTCGGAGGTTCTTCATCACATTATGACATGCGTGTTCGGTATTACCGACTGCTTCAGGGTGGACAACTTGCCTTTTCCCCAAGAAACTCAACTTTGCTGATGCTCTTGAAACGAAAATCCAACATTAATTTCAAGCTCCAGTGCAGTTAACGCTAAAGATATTAGATGAACCTTTAAGGTCACAAACTCATTTCTGCATTTCCTCCCCCCGAGAAATCTGACAATCACAAGGAGAAAGCACCTGAAGCAGAGCATGAAACATACTGTATATTCTGACCAGATAAAATGGTGCACTGTCAGAAGTGATCACTTTCAATCATCAGACTGGCCCACTAGAGCTCATGTCCACAGACACGGCCTGCATGTTGTCTGGGGGCATGTACATTTGCTGGAAGCTTTCGGCTGCGTTTTTCCATTATTTCTGCATTTACTTTTATTTCGTACAGTCTTAGCCATTACTTATCCATACAGGCTCGGATTGCAAACCCACTGAAGCATGACTGGAAATGTGGGTGCAGCAAATGAAACTACAGGCGGATCTTAGCTAGTGGAAAGTAGCGGGATTCTGTAAATATTGAGAGAACGCAACACTGGAAAGCTCGAGTGTGCGTACTTTGAATTTGCCATGGATGAGGAATTCTTTTGAAGTTTGGTTTATTGGAAATGAAAACAAATCGCATATATTTGAACTGTGCGGTTTCCTGAGGATTCTTTTCTCTTGTATTAATCCCTTTCCAATTTTCATTGTGATTTTAAAATTACAATGCTTAATACCACCGGCGTCAATTTGCCAAGACGTGGCCGCAAAATGTCACACACCGATATTAAAAGAAAAGTTCACTGAAAATCATGTTTAGATCCTCACCCCAATTAAGTGTGTCAGTGAAAGAATGAAATTATGTTTGCCTCATCTAGTACCAAGGTCACCATTAAAGCTAAAGTATAGCTTACGGTCCTGTAACATTATGAATTTTGCTGTGATAGAGTAAAATGCTAAAGCTTATTATTATCAGTGCATATATTCTTATTTCACAGTTGTTGTTTTTTTAATGGGTTATGTATTTTAATGTTTGCTTATGCTCACCTAGGATACTATTTGATTAAATAGTGAAAACAGTAATACAGGTCCTCCTCAAAAAATTAGCATATTGTGATAAAGTTAATTATTTTCCATAATGTAATGATCAAAGTTAAACTTTCATATATTTTAGATTCATTGCACACCAACTGAAATATTTCAGGTCTTTTATTGTTTTAATACTGATGATTTTGGCATACAGCTCTAAATCTAAAAAAATTAGCATATTTCATCCGACCAATAAAAGAAGTGTTTTTAATACAAAAAAAGTCAACCTTCAAATAATTATGTTCAGTTATGCACTCAATACTTGGTCGGAAAACCTTTTGCAGAAATGAATGCTTCAATGTGGGGTGGCATGGAGGCAATCAGCCTGTGGCACTGCTGAGGTGTTATGGAGGCCCAGGATGCTTCGATAGCGGCCTTAAGCTCATCCAGAGTGTTGGGTCTTGCGTCTCTCAACTTTCTCTTCACAATATCCCACAGATTCTCTATGGGGTTCAGGTCAGGAGAGTTGGCAGGCCAATTGAGCACAGTAATACCATGGTCAGTAAACCATTTACCAGTGGTTTTGGCACTGTGAGCAGGTGCCAGGTCGTGCTGAAAAATGAAATCAGATGGAAGCATGAAGTGCTCCAAAATCTCCTGATAGCTAGCTGCATTGACCCTGCCCTTGATAAAACACAGTGCAAAATTTGCTTTCATCCGAAAAAAGTACTTTGGACCACTGAGCAACAGTCCAGTGCTGCTTCTCTGTAGCCCAGGTCAGGCGCTTCTGCCGCTGTTTCTGGTTCAAAAGTGGCTTGACCTGGGGAATGCGGCACCTGTGGCCCATTTCCTGCACACACCTGTGCACAGTGGCTCTGGATGTTTCTACTCCAGACTCAGTCCACTGCTTCCGCAGGTCCCCCAAGGTCTGGAATCGGTCCTTCTCCACAATCTTCCTCAGGGTCCGGTCACCTCTTCTCGTTGTGCAGGGTTTTTTGCCACACTTTTTCCTTCCCACAGACTTCCCACTGAGGTGCCTTGATACAGCACTCTGGGAACAGCCTATTTGTTCTGAAATTTCTTTCTGTGTCTTACCCTCTTGCTTGAGGGTGTCAATGATGGCCTTCTGGACAGCAGTCAGGTCGGCAGTCTTACCCATGATTGCGGTTTTGAGTAATGAAACAGGCTGGGAGTTTTTAAAAGCCTCAGGAATCTTTTGCAGGTGTTTAGAGTTAATTAGTTGATTCAGATGATTAGGTTAATAGCTCGTTTAGAGAACCTTTTCATGATATGCTAATTTTTTGAGATAGGAATTTTGGGTTTTCATGAGCTGTATGCCAAAATCATCAGTATTAAAACAATAAAAGACCTGAAATATTTCAGTTGGTGTGCAATTAATCTAAAATATATGAAAGTTTAATTTTTATCATTACATTATGGAAAATAATTAACTTTATCACAATATGCTATTTTTTTGAGAAGGACCTGTATAATGAAATATTATTACAATTCAAAATAGTTTTCTACTAATATATTTTAAAATGTAATTTATTCCTCTAATGGCAAAGCTGAATTACCAGCATCATTTCTCAAGTCTTCAGTGACGCATGATCATTCAGAAATCATTCTAATATGCTGATTTGATGCTCTAGAAACTTATCTTTTTAGTATTTTTGTGGAAACATTTGTCAGGAAACATTTTAAATAGTATTTTTTTTTCTGTAACAATGTAGAAGTCTTTGCTCTCGCTTTTGATCAACTTAATGCATCCTTGCTGAAATAAAAAAAAACAAGCAAAACAATGTTTTAAATGGTAGTTATAGTACAAATATATGGCATTACTACCCACTCAGCAGCAGCGGATGACAAAGGATAAGAAAAAAAACTACAGAATAAAACAGAAATAATGACCATGGCTCTCCATTTGATGATATATTATTTTTTTTGTATAAGCTGGGTGTACAGCATTAACTTTACTTTTATCAGTAGTTCTTGACTGTTGCTTGTTAGATTGTATGAAGAGGCATCTTGGGTAAAAGCAAAGGCGGACAGGCCAACATCAATGGTCTTTTTTGCCAGACAGTAAGCTCTGCATCATAGCTAGGAATTTCTTGACTGACACTGTAGACTGTCCATTTTATGTCAGCAGAACACAGCTATCATGCCGTCCTCATTTACATGTAAACTGCAATAATACTGCAGAAACCTTGGACTAATGACAGCAGTCTAAAGCCTGGCCTGGAGTCAAATGTGCAAAAGTGTTCTGCTTGATTCTTTACCAGACAGCTGCCAGAACGGTCACACTGCAGGACTGTGAGCCACAATTAAAGACGCAGGACTTCAAAGGTCAAGATAAAACTCTAAGGCACTTAATGAGAATCTCACGCTAAGAGTTACAAGATGATTTTCCTCCAGGACCAAAATATATTTTACGACTTAAGTCTAAAAAGTAAAATGCAAAATAAAATAAAAAATACCAGCCAGGGTAAGAAAATTGACTTGACTGCATTAAATGCATCAAGGCAAACATTTTGGTGCATTAAATGTATCAAGGCAAAATTAATTTACCTTTTGATGCAATTAAAAAACTCACAGCCTTTATTTCAGTTTTTTTCTCTTTTTTACAGTAATCTGGTGCCGCCATGTGCGCTTTTCACACTGTAACTCACACACATACAATCACAGTCCATGTACAGGTGCAAGTCACGTACATTCAGCTCTCAAGGGCACACTAGTGTCTGGCTGTCTCTCATGATCTCTTAATGAATAACTGCACAGACATTTCAACAGCTTATTTCCATCACAGTGTCTCCTTTTCCACCAAACCTCTGCCTCCATCCTGTGCTCTATCTCTGCTCTGTTTGTAATTTGGTGTTTGCTGTGCTTGCTGTCAGTCACTGGTAAGTGGCTGATGAATATTTACTGAGTCACAGCACTTTGATGAATGGCTGTAGTTGTGATGCCGAGGGAGAGGAGTGATCCCTGTTTCTCAGACACACAGACTCTTGCACCATTTTAATGCTGCAGAGACTCATGGGGCACACCATTATCCGGGTAGTGCAGCAAGAACAGGGTCTGTATCATGTTGGAGAGGAACCAACATAAAAAAAAAATAGCAATGTCACGACTTAACGAACAACATTTTCCAGTAGAAACACTGGAGTTCAGACCAGAGCAGCTTTTCCAGTTAACAGAAATTAGTTGAATGAGAATAATAATAATAATTCGAATCACTCTGCCCACGCCTGCAATCCATTTACATGTTTTTTTAAATACTATTATATACATTCACAAATATTATATTTAATCAAATAGGGCCATTTATGAGTACGTTTTTGATTCAGTTGTTATTATTATTATTAAATTACTGTATAGTGCTTATGTGCCAAATAATTACTGCTCTGAATTATTGCAAAAACTAATTATCTGCTAAAAAAAAAGTTGTTCAATGGGGTGTTCAATAAAGTAAAATACAGCAAAATAAAATGGAAAAAAAAAGCTTTTTTTTTTAACTGTAGCTACTTGTCTGCATTAACTGCTTTGAAACTGTCAAGCTACAAGTTTCCCAACACTGCTATGTCATGACTTTTGTTCAACTTTTTCCATTTAATTTCCAACTCTTTTTAGTGCTTTATTTCTAGGTCTCCTCTAACATGTCAAGGGCTTGCGTGCATTCCTGGTGGACTGCACAGAACTGAATTTGTGCGATTTCCCACCTGCGCTTGGCATCTTCTCATCTATTAAAAGTTTAATCCCAGCAGAACCCTGTTAGAGTGGGAAAAGCAGCAGGAATTGAGCTGGAATCAGTCAGTCAGTTCGGAGGGTTTGCAGCATTTTCTTTCTGTGCCAGCGGGAAACATGCTAACTCAAAGTAAGCCTAGTAACACTAAACAAAGAACAATACTTAAAGGTCCCATATTGTACAACTTTCTGTAGTTTTATTTTAGGTTTTGATGTCCTTAAGAATATATATTTGCGGTATAAGTACCAAAAACCATGTCAACATATTTTTACAGCTCCTTTCTCAGGAGCTCTGCCAAGAAAAGGTAGATTTTGGCCTGTCTACTTAATATTCAAGAGTCTCTCTTCTGATTGGCCTGTTGTTTTCTGAGTGACCCACCATTGGTGACTGAGTAGTTCTGACATCAGAAATATACGGAAGTCACAACAGCTTGTGAAAAGGCACAGCTACTTTATGCAGGCTGTGTGCATTTGTCTGTGGATCGACTGTTTTGAAACATATATGGTAGTTTCATAGCCCCTAGACCTCGGTTATCATGAAAAAAGCCAGGAAATTTCAGTTTTGACAATATGGGACCTTTAAATACAAGTCACTTCAGAACAGTGCTTATGGGCATGATATTGATGTGTGCAAAAGTACATACACTCACCTAAAGGATTATTAGGAACACCATACTAATACTGTGTTTGACTCCCTTTCGCCTTCAGAACTGCCTTAATTCTATGTGGCATTGATTCAACAAGGTGCTGAAAGCATTCTTTAGAAATGTTGGCCCATATTGATAGGATAGCATCTTGCAGTTGATGGAGATTTGTGGGATGCACATCCAGGGCACGAAGCTCCCGTTCCACCACATCCCAAAGATGCTCTATTGGGTTGAGATCTGGTGACAGTGGGGGCCATTTTAGTACAGTGAACTCATTGTCATGTTCAAGAAACCAATTTGAAATGATTAGAGCGTTGTGACATGGTGCATTATCCTGCTGGAAGTAGCCATCAGAGGATGGGTACATGATGGCCATAAAGGGATGGACATGGTCAGAAACAATGCTCAGGTAGGCCGTGGCATTTAAACGATGCCCAATTGGCACTAAGGGGCCTAAAGTGTGCCAAGAAAACATCCCCCACACCATTACACCAACACCACCAGCCTGCACAGTGGTAACAAGGCATGATGGATCCATGTTCTCATTCTGTTTACGCCAAATTCTGACTCTACCATCTGAATGTCTCAACAGAAATCGAGACTCATCAGACCAGGCAACATTTTTCCAATCTTCAACTGTCCAATTTTGGTGAGCTCTTGCAGTGGAGATGAGTGGTACCCGGTGGGGTCTTCTGCTGTTGTAGCCCATCCGCCTCAAGGTCGTGCATGTTGTGGCTTCACAAATGCTTTGCTGCATACCTCGGTTGTAACGAGTGGTTATTTCAGTCAAAGTTGCTCTTCTATCAGCTTGAATCAGTCGGCCCATTCTCCTCTGACCTCTAGCATCAACAAGGTATTTTCGCCCACAGGACTGCCGCATACTGGATGTTTTTCCCTTTTCACACCATTCTTTGTAAACTCTAGAAATGGTTGTGCGTGAAAATCCCAGTAACTGAGGAGATTGTGAAATACTCAGACCGGCCCGTCTGGCACCAACAACCATGCCACGCTCAAAATTGCTTAAATCACCTTTCTTTCCCATTCTGACATTCAGTTTGGAGTTCAGGAGATTGTCTTGACCAGGACCACACCCCTAAATGCATTGAAGCAACTGCCATGTGATTGGTTGATTAGATAATTGCATTAATGAGAAATTGAACAGGTGTTCCTAATAATCCTTTAGGTGAGTGTATTTTCAAAAATAATTTGTTGGAAGTTTGCCTGAACATCTAGTCGACTACTATGTCTTAAGAAAAAAAAAAAGAACAAATCCAGATGAACTAGTCAATTGGTGGTGGTTGAAGAGATTCCCCTTTCCATGTGTAAAGCGCATTGAGTCTCCAGAAAAGCGCTATATAAAAGAAACAATGAATCCCTATGAATCCCCTTGAAGCTGCAGACAGCGGTGGTCTTTAGAAATTCAGCTATGAAAAGTAGACATCATGCAAGATGTGTAGGCTATACACATTTTCACATGATTTATGGCAATACGCTTTGAGTGTGACACATGCAGCCCTACATTTTGCGCATACTAATTTATGCAGGGTGAGTTCTGTTCTCAAAGAATCCATCACCTCAAACTCAGATGGCAGAGTTGGTATGACCTAACTTATTGAATGTGTTTGCTGTCTGCAGAAAGTGGTGTATTGGCTGGGGACTAGACTTTTGCCAAACGTGAATGCAATTTGCCCGTTTTATACAGCTATACTATGTACTGTAGTGATGTTTTTGAGGTATTTAAAAAAAGTATTAAGTAAAATATTAATACGCATCCATGATCCACACACTAAAAATATGCACATGTATAATATTGTATTTTTTAAAAACTGATTACATTTGTATTTTATATATATACAGGTCCTTCTAAAAAAATTAGCATATTGTGATAAAGTTCATTATTTTCCATAATGTAATGATAAAAATTAAACTTTCATATATTTTAGATTCATTGCACACCAACTGAAATATTTCAGGTCTTTTATTGTTTTAATACTGATGATTTTGGCATACAGCTCATGAAAACCTCAAAAAATTAGCATATTTCATCCGACCAATAAAATAAGTGTTTTTAATACAAAAAAAGTCAACCTTCAAATAATGATGTTCAGTTATGCACTCAATACTTGGTCGGGAAACCTTTTGCAGAAATGAATGCTTCAATGTGGGGTGGCATGGAGGCAATCAGCCTGTGGCACTGCTGAGGTGTTATGGAGGCCCAGGATGCTTCGATAGCGGCCTTAAGCTCATCCAGAGTGTTGGGTCTTGCGTCTCTCAACTTTCTCTTCACAATATCCCACAGATTCTCTATGGGGTTCAGGTCAGGAGAGTTGGCAGGCCAATTGAGCACAGTAATACCATGGTCAGTAAACCATTTACCAGTGGTTTTGGCACTGTGAGCAGGTGCCAGGTCGTGCTGAAAAATGAAATCAGATGGAAGCATGAAGTGCTCCAAAATCTCCTGATAGCTAGCTGCATTGACCCTGCCCTTGATAAAACACAGTGGACCAACACCAGCAGCTGACATGGCACCCCAGACCATCACTGACTGTGGGTACTTGACACTGGACTTCAGGCATTTTGGCATTTCCTTCTCCCCAGTATTCCTCCAGACTCTGGCACCTTGATTTCCGAATGACATGCAAAATTTGCTTTCATCCGAAAAAAGTACTTTGGACCACTGAGCAACAGTCCAGTGCTGCTTCTCTGTAGCCCAGGTCAGGCGCTTCTGCCACTGTTTCTGGTTCAAAAGTGGCTTGACCTGGGGAATGCGGCACCTGTAGCCCATTTCCTGCACACGCCTGTGCACGGTGGCTCTGAATGTTTCTACTCCAGACTCAGTCCACTGCTTCCGCAGGTCCCCCAAGGTCTGGAATCGGTCCTTCTCCACAATCTTCCTCAGGGTCCGGTCACCTCTTCTCGTTGTGCAGGGTTTTTTGCCACACTTTTTCCTTCCCACAGACTTCCCACTGAGGTGCGTTGATACAGCACTCTAGGAACAGCCTATTTGTTTTGAAATTTCTTTCTGTGTCTTACCCTCTTGCTTGAGGGTGTCAATGATGGCCTTCTGGACAGCAGTCAGGTCGGCAGTCTTACCCATGATTGCGGTTTTGAGTAATGAAACAGGCTGGGAGTTTTTAAAAGCCTCAGGAATCTTTTGCAGGTGTTTAGAGTTAATTAGTTGATTCAGATGATTAGGTTAATAGCTCGTTTAGAGAACCTTTTCATGATATGCTAATTTTTTGAGATAGGAATTTTGGGTTTTCATGAGCTGTATGCCAAAATCATCAGTATTAAAACAATAAAAGACCTGAAATATTTCAGTTGGTGTGCAATGAATCTAAAATATATGAAAGTTTAATTTTTATCATTACATTATGGAAAATAATGAACTTTATCACAATATGCTAATTTTTTTAGAAGGACCTGTATATATATATACAAGGGAAATTTGAGGGAATTTGTTCATTTTGTGGAGCTAAATATATATATATATATATATATATATATATATATTTAGCTCCACAAAATGAACAAATTCCCTCTTCAAGTACAGTCACACATTTCAACGATTAAATAAGCCTTATCTATAAAAGTTACATTTGCATTGTTTGTAGAAAAGATGCCATTTGAACACAGACGGATGAATGCATTACAGGCTTTAGCAGAAATGTGTGAGACATTTAAAGGAAAAATGCATGACTAACTGTCTAGTACTGTGGATCCATCAGCGTTTAGCACGTGGTTGGGATGTATTCGCGCACAACTGGCATACTTTGCACAGTGATGAGAAAAGCCCAAACCCCAGTGATAAAATGCTTTGTCTCTGCATTGCAGGAGAGAGTGGTGCTTGGCACCTGCCTGAGCCGAGCCGCAGTCGTATATGAAGTCACCACGGAGAAGACAACATGCCCCAGGGCTCATCCCCACCACTCATTACATCATTACCAACACAGTGGGTCATGTACTGACAGGTCTCTAGACAAAACTCATACACGCACACGCCACAAGCACTAAACTCACATGCTGAGAAGCTGTGTATACTTCCCCATGTTCTCCACAGTCAAACAGAAAATCACACGCATCATTAAGAAAATATTAACCACCTAGGGAACACAATTCGTTGGGCAGTACCGAGATGCATATATAATTGGAGATTTCGGCGAGGCTGTTGGCTGATAGGAATTAAGCAAATGAGGTCATAAATACCAAAAATGAATGGAAAAGTCAAAAGTGCCAGTCAACAGACCAATCCCTTGTCTTGACACAACTCCCTTAGACAGCCGTTTTCCCTCCCTCTCTTTCATTCTCATTGTCTGTTCCTCCACAAACTGAATATTGGGGATGCTCTGATATGAACATTTTGCCCATTATCGATAATTATTTATATATTTGAAAGCCGATAACCGATATATTGGCCGATGAATCTGCATTTTTGAAAGCCTGATTACAAAAACAAAAGTCTCACTATTAAAAGCCATGTCCCAAGCACACAATAATAATGTTCGAATTATAATTTTATGTAGCCTGTATGACAAACTTGTGCTGTATTTTCCTTTCTCGAAGTGATTCCAATCATGTTTCAAGCAAACAAAACCATCATGGCGAACAGTACGCATCTGAAAGAAATAATCCATTATTTATCGTCTTTAATGTATTGGCCAAATTTTCTTATTGGGCTGATAACAATACCATAAAAAAATGAACAAATTGGCCAATACCGATATGGTGGCAGATATATTGTGCATCCCTACTGAATGAGATTACAATTTTATCCAGTTTACACTGAAAAGGTATATTCATTTTTCATATTTTTACCTTGTGCATGTGTATAATACGGTGCTCAAAAGGTCGTTGAAATCCTGGAAATATAATTTAATAAGAAAGTTGTCATTTCCCGGCCTTTAATATTGTTATAGTGAATGCATTTAAGTTATGCTCAGCTCTGAAATATTTAATCAGCTATATTTTCTCATGATTCTGCAATAATCTCCACCAATCTTAGAATTGCAAAACAAGCAAATCGTGACCACTCTCATTAAGCAAATGACATGTCAATCTCCTAATATACAAATATGTAAGAAGTCTGTGAGCATATGCATATTTGCAATTCATTTAAAATATTTTTTTTCTACATATATAATCAACATTTAAATTAGTGGTTTCATATTTCTCCATCATTTTTAATTTGATTATGTCGTTAGCCATTAAAGTCCCTGTAAAGACAAAATTAAGTATGTGTTCTGAGTTTGTCATATCACAGAAAAATGTGTTATTAGCCACCCAGCCAAATTTGAATGATAAAAAAGCCGGCAAGTACATAAAATAAGCTATCAAAATCTTGAAAATCTGCTCTCAAACGCTGGGGGCGTGTCCGCTGGCTGCGCTGAAACCGCGCCCAGTCGCGGTAAAGCTGCTGTTGCCACACTCAACTGTCACCGCTACAGCTGGAATGGATGCTCCTAGCAGCTTATTAGGTTTTACCAAGCCATATATGTTTGAGCCTCCAGAGCCTGAATCTGATTTAGAGGACATTGACCAAGAAAGTCAACATCGTCCCCGTCGTTCTGCAACAGAATGGTAAGATTTTTCTCTCCCTTTCATGCAAGTTAGCTAAGTTATATGTAGGCTAACGTTAACTAGCTATCATAACCTAACTTAGACAAATAAAATTAGACTAGCAATAAATAACAGAATAAAACATTTTTACACTTTATAGTTATAGTATTAACTAACAGCCATCATGGTTGTTATATTAAGGATAAAAACGATGTGCATAAATCCATGAGATAATGGACTGCTGAATATTATTATTATTGCAACACACAAGCTGTGTTTTCTCCCAGTTGTCTCCGACGAAAGTTTATAAAACTATCCCGAGTAAAATGATCACTACAGAGGTGGGTTTTGGTGGTGATCCTCAGCTCTCCATCAAGGTGGCTCTTCACAAAATTAATCCACCTCTTCTTGATGTGATCGTTTTTAGGAAATTTAAACAAGGACACCGATCTGTTTTGTACATGATCACATCCAGGTAGTACGCATTTCCGTGACGAAGACATAGCTAGCTAGCAAACTGTAGGCTGTGGTAACTAATAATAGTACTGACAGTAACTAGCGATTGAGCGCCAAACCGATGTGAATGTGCTCTATTTATATTGTTAGGAAAGCGGCCAGCCTCAGTGGTTCCAGTGCGTCATCAAGTAGGGGCGTGTCCAGGAGCTCAAGGGCTCCAGCGCGTCATCGAGCCCTGTTTTAGACCCGCCCAAAAAATCCGGAAAATTGCAATGGTGAAAAACTGTTTAACGGTCTAACTCCACAATTCAGTACTTCACAGTTCACAGTCTTTGTAATATGTTTTAGCAATACATTTCTAACATTTATAATGTGTTTAGAATTTTTTTTTTAAATTGCCTTTACAGGGACTTTAAGTACACCTTTGTCTTTTCATTATTTTTTTATTTTTTTTATTCAAATCAAAGATTGTAATGTTGTGAGTCACGCTGGTTAGTTTGGTTCATGGCTTATAACTCATAAACAAAGACTTTTTGAATCCCTATGGGAAAAATACTTTTGGAACCAAAGCTGGAAGCTGAAGCAAATTAAATTATTTTGGGCTACAAGAATCAGAAAAGGTTCTGTGAAATCCTACCAATTTTTTACCATGCAATATTATCCATTTAGTGGCAAGAAACTGATTTCTTATATAATATATATATATATATATATATATATATATATATATATATATATATATATATATATATATATATATATATGAATGAAACACCTGGCTTGTGATTGGATTTCCAAACACCATGGCCAGTTATGCAGCCCACCTCTAACATTAGAGCATCTAGTGGCTGAAACACCTGATAGCGACCAAAATCACTATAAGTGTGAACATGGCTTAAAGGGATAGTTCACCCAAAAATGAAAATTGTTCATTCATTGTATTTTTTTCCTACTATGGACGTCAATGGCTACAGTCAACTGTTTGATTACCAACATTTTGTTTTCAACAGAAGAAAGAAACTCATACAGGTTTGGATCAACATTACGGTGAGTAAATGATGACAAAATATTCATTTTTGGGTGTACTCTCTCTTTAAGCCCACCCCTTTCAACCAGTCAGGGAGAACCGCTGAGCTCTCATTTTATAACACGGCTCCTCATAGATTGTGCTCTTTCCTTCCTGGGTACAGATTTGAGGGACAAAAAAAACACAGTTATGGACAATGGTTAGAGCACCAGACTCAAGGCAAGTGTCATCAGCTGATTAGCTGCAGGCTGGTGGGTATTGATCAAGACAGAGCGCTGATTAAAGACTAAGTAGTCTGGATGCTCTGCCTCTTATCAGCCAGCATACGCATTCTGACCTCAGCTAGCCCTGCCGTTACTATGGCAACAACACTGGACGTCTGGATGACAGAGAACACAATGGCCCGTCTCCAGCTGCGGGTCTGGAGGGCTGTGCCCAGACTGATTCAGCCTTCCCGCTCTCTCTCTCTCACTTCACACGTCAGGATAAGACTTCCTGCTCAATGTGGGTTCATACTGAGGTTAAGCCTAATGAGTTCATTCGGCCACATCATGGTGGAAAGAAATGAAAACACAAAGCTTGACTGCTTGAGAAAAAAAAAAATCCACCTCTTCATTGTCTGCTGAAAACCTTTTAATGGTTTAACTACAATAAAAAATGCTGAGTTATTTATTTATTTAACCTAAATGCTGATTCAGCCTGTCGGGTCATTTTATTGGGTTATTTCTTTACCCAGGTTCTGGGTAGCTAGGTAGCTTTTGTGTAACTCAGCTAGGTCAATTTTATTGACAATACACTGGGTTAATGTAACTCAATGGTGGGTCTGTGCAAACTAGTTAAAACTGGATCAATTTGTCAACGGAGGATTTGTGTTGTGTTCTGAGAAAAAAACAATTTCCTGAATGAAATAAAGGTTTGTATTACACTGTTTTTCTATCAGATTATTACTGTAGAAAAAGAAAAATGTATGCAGTTGCACATTATAACTTATTTGTTTACATGTACGTCACAGCTAATGTCTGCTTGGAATGCTAGCCTTCTAAAATCGCAAAATACACCGGATCTACACGCAGGGCGAATGACACGGCAGGCACCATATGGAAGTTTCACCTCCTGACAAACGAATGCCACGAATGGGCCAGACACACAACGCGACATCGCTGTTATCTCATGTAACAAAGTTGCAATGCACATTCAGTGCAGACTGCTCTGTTGACTCCAATTATACAAACTACTTTGATAGTGCGCTAGCGTCGGGGCTGTGGTCGCACTATTCATTTGATGGGTTACATTTTTTTTTTACATGTCTGACAGACGAGATGACATAAGGTAAAGTAGTTTTTTATGTAACTTTGCAAACATGAATATTAACATAATATTGTCATTGAATAAACTGGAATAGAAATATAGCCTGCTTATACCAGTTTTCTTTGCTCCAGCCACTTCCCTTTCTAAATGTTTTTGAGAATTTTATGATTGTCAAAGAATGAATTGTCATTGAATAAAAATTATTTTATATGAACTGTCCTTCTCCAAGCCTATAAAAACAGATTATTAATCTGTTTAATTTTTTTTTTTTAAATCTAATCTTTATTCAGCTAGGATTCATTAAATTGACGATTAAGACAATGTTACAAAAGATTTCCATTTTCAAATAAACGTTGTTCTTTTGAACTTTCTATTCATCATAGAATCTTGAAAATGCATCAGTTTCCACAAAAATATTCAAATTCAAATTGTTAGAACAGCATGTGAATGAGGCTTTAAAACACGTGAAAATAATAAACTTTGATGATGACAAAGAACTGCAATGTCACGAAAGTGTAACACATCTACTGGTATATACTGTACACCCAAAACCACAGCTGTGTTTTAAATATGTGATGTGAATGTACGTTGCATTGCACATTACGTTGGGACGGCGGCGCCAGAACTGCACCTGACAGAATGTGCACTGTAGCACGATCTCTCGATCTCTCTTCAAAGGCAGATCGTGGAGACATTTTAATAGTTCACGATCTAAAATCGTAATATCGCACACCTCTATTTTAAATTGTAATAATATTTTCCAACATTATTGTTTTTACTGTTTTTATCAAATACCTGCACAAGAGACTTAAAACATTGTCGTCACGTACATACATTTTTTTACAGACTCCAAAGTTTTGAATGTTAGTGTAAATCAACTCCATATTAAACATTAAATCGTAATACAGAAACAGAGCAGCAGGCACTCGCTCCGCCGTGCGAGCACACGTTGACGTGTGGTTATTTATAGAATTGTGTTATCGCATGCGTAACGGTGGCAGTTGGGTTACGCAATCTGACCCTGGGGTCCGGACTGAGAATATTCCATGCAAACAGGGTGTTTGTTTACAGATCAAAGTGCATACCATCAGCGATCTGTCCAGAGAGTGCCCTCAAGAAGCAGTCTCTCGAGCTTTTATGAGTCAAATGTTTTTACACACACACACAAAAAAAAAAAAATCAATGGATGTCTATCTGTGGATCGATATGGGCGAGTCCCTGTCCTACCGCAACAGTAAGCCACTGGAATAGTCAGAGTCCTTTTGACCAACACATCAGATGTACAATCAAGAGGTCAAAGCCCCAGTGTGGAAACACAATGAACAGTATTCTTAAGGTTTAAACACAAAAAGGGCCTACTGTTATGTCCCAAGTATTTAAATTGTGCAAAAAAGTATTTCACTTGTGACTAGACTGTCTTTAAAGGTATAGATCACCCAAAAATGAACACTCTGGTCATCATTTACTCACCCTCATGTCATTCCAAACCTGCATTACTTTCTTTTCTAATCCATACAAAGCAAGTCAATGGGGTCCAATGTTGTTGTTTCGGATCCCACAGACCTTTCACAGTATTGTCCATACAACCAGAAACATATAACCAGAAAAGGATCTACAAAATATCTTCTTTTGTGTTCAACAGAAAAAAGTTTGAGTTTAGAACAACATGAAGGCGAGTAAATGATTACAAAATTTAAATTTTTGGGTTAACCATCCCCTTAAAGGAATAACTATAATAAAAACATAGTACAATAAAAAGCACTATAGTTCAGATTCACCTCACAAGTGTTACAGATGTTGCATTGTGTGCTTAATATGTGTATTCTGTGTGTATTTATTGTCCCTCTGCTTTGTCTACAATATTACAATAATGTTTTTCTAAAAGTTGTATGTTTGTGTCAAGGTTTGCTCTACATTTGAATTTAGTCTGGTTTAAGGTCATGTCCACCAAGCACAGGTCAGACAGGTATATTAGCGATAAATGAACTGACAGATAAACTATCATAATCCTCACAAAAGCCTTGCAGATTATGCATAATATTGGGAACATCGCTCAAAAGCGATTAATTAATTTGTTACAGTTATATAGCGCTTTTCTGGGTACTGAAAAGCGCTATACATATGGAAGCGGGGAATCTCCTCAACCACCACCAATGTGCAGCATCCATATTGCGCCAGAACGCCCACCACACACCAGCTTACTGGTGGAGAGGAGACAGAGTGATGAAGCCAATCAGTATATTTGGGGATTATTAGGAGGCCCTGATGGGCAGAGGCCAATGGGCAAATTTGGCCAGGATACCGGGGTTACATCCCTACTCTTTTTCGAGGGACATCCTGGGATTTTTATGACCACAGAGAGTCAGGACCTCGGTTTAACTTCTCATCCGAAGGACATGTTACAGTATAGTGTCCTCATCGCTATACTGGGGCTTTAGAACCCACACAGACCACAGGGTGAGCGCCCCCTAATGGCCTCACTAACACCTCCTCCAGCAGCAACCTAGTTTTCCCAAGAGGTCTCCTATCCAGGTACTGACCAGGCTCAACCCTTCTTAGCTTCAGTGGCCAACCAGTCTTGGGCTACATAGTGATATGGCTGCTGAAGTCCATGAAGTCCAACAGTAATTAAATCCAACAGTAATTGTTTTGACATTTATTGTTGAAGGTGCTTGATGTGTTACAAAAGCAGTGCTTTGACAGAGTAGCAGCAGTATTTTAAAGGAGAGGGGTTTAGAAACGCAACCTCTTGCAGAGCATTTTAGCTAGCTCTGAAAATTTTTAGTAGACAAAAGCATCAAGACCGTTAAAAAGGCTGGGTTTTAGCATGCTGCATCATTTGTGTTTCTAAAATCACCACAGCTTAAAATATTACAGCTAAACTACTAAGAAAAAAATCTAGATATAACTCGCTCTACTAACCAGTTATTTAGTTATTGAACGATCAATCCAAATCCAACCCTTATGCTGTCAGATTGATAAAGTACATCAGCAAATATCCTAGATGTGGGGTGGGCAGTTTAAATTCAGTCAACAGAATGTGACATTATGAAACTGTCAAAGGCATCAGCTCACTCATTAATAATGGCTCTATATATAGTTTAGGCAGCTTTTCTGTTTCAGGCCAGCCAAAAAAAACAACAACAATGTCAGCTAGTCTGAACTCGAAAATCAGCCTAAACTACTTAGTGCATAATATATAAATATAAAACGGCTATATGTGTATTATATAATATGTATACTATGGGGTTAAATGCTTGATTCTAATTGGTTAACAAAGGTATGCAATTATTTTCCAGTAACCAACGCTAAAGTTGTTCCACATATAGTACAGGCACATGGAAACATACATGCAGAGAAACTTGTCAGCGCTGCCTTTTTTACTGTCAGGCAATATGAAAGTAGTTTCATATTTTACTGACTTTATCAGTAAAGGCTACATGGCATTTCTCAGTAACAAGGTAGTAAAATCACTGTTCTTGAAACAGTTGAACTTGCATTTTCTCTATTAATCAATCAATCAATCTCTTTTGCTCACTATGATAACTGCATTGGTCTGCATACCAATGGCTCAAGCTTTCACCACTGGAACTAAAAAGATATCTTGTAATTAGCAATGGAGGCTTGGGATGAGTAAGAAATGAGTTACACAAACAAGACTGTTTTAAGGACAAAAACCTGACAAATGTATTGAAATAAAATATCTGAAAAAGTTGAGGAGTTGTAACCATAGCAAAAGCGGAATAAATGAATCCGGGCCATTTAATTATCCGAAAATAGTGCATGCTTCACAATGTGGTTGTCTTACCACTTCAGGTGTGCACTATTTTTCGAATAAATTTACTGGCCTGTCATCAATTATTTATTACATGCACACACAGAATTTTCTATTTGAGGCTAGCCAAAAAAAAAAAAAATGTCCTCCTCATTTGAGTTTCAGTATGTGAAACAACACCATTAAATTAAGATGGGATAAGGTAATCTAAAGATCCGACCAGGCAGACACAGCAACATTGGCTAAACCAATGGCATGAGAGCCACAAAACTTATATAAACAGTCTGTCTCTTGAAGACAGGACTTCAGATTAAACAAAGCACACCGTGTTCTGCCAGGATGGAGAACGAGTTTCAACAGGGAATCTGAGAGAGAAACTTCTGGAAAAGAAGAGCAAAGTCATCCAAAAGTGTTCCATCAGTCTCTCTCCAAATTATACCCAAGTACGTTGATCAATACATGCCCGGCTGAGGAGTTCATTCCACATGTGAGGATGGAAACAGATAGACTTATTAAATATGAAAGTAAAGTGTGAGATACACTTCAGCACACCGCACTGCAGCATGAGGCACTCCTTTGTTCTTCCACACTCTCTCTCCACCTCAAATCTTTGTTCTTCTTTAAAAGCTCCCTCTTATTTTGTTTAAAACGCACCACTGCCTCATACGAGTCTCATTGGTCTCTCAGAGAAAGAACAAATAAAACTTCATCCAAAATCTTGGCAAGTTTCAGAGAAAGACTGAGGTCGATTTGCAAGGCTAAATAAGACAATATTAAATGGGATTGACAAAACATTTAAGTAATGGTATTAATACATATTTCATTATATATAAAATTAATGCATATATTTAATTAATTTACATTTATAAAAAAATGTAAAAGTTTAAAAATGACTTGGTCCTATCAGCAACATCACAACTTGGCGTATTAAGAATGTGCAGTCACAGGTCTTTCAATGCAGCTTATCCTATCAGGATATAGTGTCAGAACTATTTATTTTAAACTATTGTTCTTTTTCAAAGCAAACAGGATGAATTGTGTTTTCATGATCTTTGTTCAGGCATGCTCACATGTACACACAAATATCCGATTCAGTCCCACAAGTTGAATCTTCTTTAGCTCTGGAGCTGAGAGCCAGTGATAAACAACACACCCAAACAAACAGAGAAATGATTGGGGAAGGCGATCTGCGCAAGCACGTCTTATCGTTTGAGGGTGTGAGTTATAGACGACACAAAAGAGGATGTAGATGGAATTGTGTGTGTCTGTCCTTACCACAATGAACCAAATCATCCCACAAGAGCAGTCATTTACATGTAAATGAGACTCCAACATGCATCCTTACTTACCGAAGATATTGGTGGAATGTCCTTTCTTGGCGAGGGGTTTGAGCTCATTGTGGCCCCAGCCATATTGCCTGTAGCTGTCCCACGCATGTTTCATCATCTAGGACACAGAAATGACGAGAAGTTAGCCTTACCCACAAACACAAAAAAGTATGATAGATATCTGCATTACAGAACCCACATCCATCTGAATGATTAATCTACAGCTGCCTGCCTTCACGACTCATAAACCTTTTAAAAATGTCGGAAGAAAACAACTGCATTGTTCAATGCAAAATATAGTAACATGAAAGGCAAAAAAGCAGTTTGGTCTGATAACGAACACATTTTAACAGGGTAGAATAATACAGGGATGCACAAAGGCCTTTGATGTACAAGATGAAACATTGCATCAGAGATGTCCTGTTACCCAGAAGCCCCCGCTGTGACCGTGACCGTGTCTGCCGTGTTGTCATTCCCCTTTCAGGTCACTGGCTAGCAGCACCCTGTCAATGTATCTTCACTCTATGCGTGTGTGTTTTTCTTTTTTTTCCTCCTACTGGGGAAAGATGAATGGACACAGTGTGTGTCTGCGTCTCTAAGCGTGTCTTTGTCTCAGCTGAGGCTCCAGGCGTGCTCTCTCTGAGCTCTCGCTCACATCCATTAAACGGCTGGCTGAGATTCAGCTCCGAGCCACTCCACATTTAGACATGTCTTCAAACATTACCACTTGGAGGAATACTTCCTCCAAAAAGCAGAACACTTGTGACAAGGATGATAAGGTGCGTGAAAGGCAAACGAATTAAATTATAGTTCTGCTCCAAAAGCTAGTGAGCTGCATTGATGTCTACAGCTTGCAGTAGCCTATATAGAATGTTGCCTCCTGAAGCCCAAAGTATACTTTGGTTTTTACACGCATCCTAGGGTATGTGTATGTGTGAATTTCATCATCAGTATATTATGAGCACTTGCGTGAAGGAAATTAGAGATTCTAACAACTCTGATAAAAAAATGTCTTTATACTCGTTTAAATTTGTCATAACTTTCTGGAGAGAAATAGCACTAACACAAGACAAAGATGAAACTTAATAGTGTGCATGTGTTTGTGCACTCTACCGAATGGAGTATACTTTGAAAGGCTGTGTTCGGCTGTACGCATATGCCAAGTTTTCAGGTCAAAACTGAAGAATACATTGGGCTGTTCATATAAGAAAACATTTCTTGCACTAAAAAAGTCGCATCCTAAATAATGTACTATACACTTGTACACAAACTATAAGTGTTTACATTTCAGAAGGGTTAGAAGTTTTTTTTTACTACAAGGAATCATTTGCCATTGTCCCTTTGAAAGGAATGATTTTTCAAATGTGTCTGATGTGTTGCCACTTGTTTAGGTTTAGGTTGTATATTTAAAACAAATCTATCTGATTCGTCCAAATGCGATATGCATCAGAAAAATAATTATTTTAAGCAGCATCTTAAATTCAGCAATCATGCAACAAGACACTGAAGTACAGTGAGACAATATGAACAAATCCTATTCTCAGATGGAACCAAATACATTTCCAATTAGGAATGTCCTGTTATAGTGTGAAACGCATATGAAAGTAATGTGACAATTCATTCCAAAAGAGTATGACTTTAGCATGTTGCTATGCTAATAACTCCATAATCTAAGTATAAAAATAGCACATACAAATATTGGGTTGAATTTGGCAAAAAATTTTGCCCACTGTTTAAAATGGCCTTAGCATAGGAGAGCATGCCTTAAAATGCTGTCGCATAGGCAGCTCATTAGGGTTTGCCAAGGAGCTTATGAACACAGATGCAGTAGACGCCCTCTGGAGTTCGTCTGACTGTCAAGTGTTGTTGTAGGCTGCCATCCCGAGCACAAGCCATGATTTTTCTTCGCTGTTCTCAGCCTAAAAAGCAGAAACCCAGGAGGGAGCCAAGGCAATGAAAAGAAGTCAATAATTTAATTTTGTTCTCTGCTTTCAACCTTTCCATGTCACGCTGTGCGCACAACAGATTACGAATTACCACAATGCAGTCTTTCCTCTATGTTTCCAACAAACCGAAGGCTGGTGGCTGATTAGACTGATTGTTAAAACCGCTTTAATGTAGACAAATTAAAGCCCAAGATAAGCAAGAAGCCTAAAATACAAACTGTAAGGAGATGGAGAGCTATGAGTCTACATATCTCTCTTTCCCTTTCCTCTAAATTCCCACTTGAACATGCATAACTTCCAACCTCCCTCTCATGTTTTATTCAAGGGCTGTTCAGGGTCGTTCTGCCTGTCAATTAACAGTTGTTTTGAGTAAGTGGAGGCCTTGTGAAGCGTTCAGAGCAGATCCTATCCGACACGAAGAAAACTTAAACTGGCGGTTAAATTAAGCCCAGGCTTTTAACTACCCCATGAAGATGTGTCTACAGGGACGCAAAAGCATGAGAGATAAAAAAAGGTGAGACCGTCACAAGTGGCTGGGGATTATATTTCTCCGATTTTTGTGCGATAATTCTACGAAAATTAGCATTCTGTCATTATTTACCTTCATCTTAATCAGAATTTGCTGTCGTTTATTTTGTGAAATAAATTTGAAGAATCTGCACACCGCTCTTTTCCATAGATCAATTAATAAAGTCCACAACTAGAAAAAAGAAAATCAACAATCACCATTAAGAATCAGGCAGTCCATATGACTTTTCAAAAGCTATTTGAAAGCTTTGTGTAAGAAACACACATTTAAATCATTATTCAGAATAAGATCAATCAGCTCAAAAGTAAAAAAAAAGCTCAAAAGAACCATTCATTCACTGATCCGTTCACGGGTTCAATGCAATCTGGATGTCACAGTTCTTGAGTAAATAAGGTACAGTATAACTTCAGAAAACAAAGCATACAACACAAGATTTATGGACCAATTTTGTTGGTGATTTCTTTTTGTTGGTCTCTCTCATTTTTGGAGCTTAACGGATGTGGGCGCTAACTTTTGGATGGAAAACAGCTGTCAATATTCTTTAAAAAAAGTCTCCTTTTGTGACAAGGGTTTTGAACGAGTATTGTAAATAATACAGTTTTTGAGTGAACTATTACTTCAATATGTTTTCAAATAATTTCAAAATGTAGAAAATATAAACATATAATTTGTGTAAATTAAAATTCAAAAAAGGTCAGCTTGCGTTTTCACATATGAACACAAAAGACCAAGCAGCACTGTCCAACAAACATTAATTTAATAGAATATTCAATGATTTTTTTGTGCGTTGAAGGTGGATGAGTTTAAATACTTGTGGTCATTTGTACAAAGTAACAGAGAGTGCAGTAGAGAAGTGAAGAAGAGTGTGCAGGAAGGGAGGAGTGGGTGAAAAAGAGAGTCAGGAGTGATTTGTGAAAGAAGGGTACCTACAAGTGTGAAAGGGAAAGTTCACAGGACTGTAGTGAGGCCAGCTATGTTGTATGGGTTGGAGGCAGTGACACTGACAAAAAGACAGGAGGCAACAAAGATGGAGCACAACAAAGCTCAAAGATGCTGCGATTTTCGTAGGGAGTGACAAGGATGGACAGGATTACAAATGAGCATATAAGAGGAACAGCACAGGTAGGACAGTTTGGAGACAAGTTTGAGAGAGGCGAGACTAAGATAGTTTGGGCATATGCAGAGGAGGTGTGTGGAGTATGTTGGGAGTAGAGTGTCTAGGATTGAGCCGCTGGGTAAGAGGAGAAAAGAAAGACCAAAGAGGAGGTTAATGGCTGTGGTGATGGAGGACATGCAAGTGGTTGGTGTAGATGCAGAGGACAGAGCAAAATGGAGACGGATGATCCGCTGTGCTGACCCCCTAATCGGAGAAGAAAGAAGACAATTATTTTTTGTCGCTTCACCCTCAAAGGAAATAACAAATCCACAATAGAAAGGGACAAGAGAGAATGAGCGAGAAACAAATAAGTAGTGTAATATAAAACGACAGCGCTTCAGTCATTTAAATTTTAGAAAGGCATTATGACCTTTCATTCACTACTCCACAGCATTCCTCAATGGATTGTGTGTTCACTCGGTGTCTCGCATACAGCGCTGAAGACAGGTTTCTGAAAAATGAGGTTCCTGTAAATGAAGGCTGCACCGTATCACTGCGTTTGAAAGCGCGTTTAGTCTTAATTAAAGTCCTAAATGAGTGCTAGTTTCAGCAGTGGTGTCTGGGCTGTGGTCAACACTGAGTACACACCGAAAAACCTCTTTGTAGGCCTCATGGGACAACACCAAGCTCATTTCACAACGCCGTTCAAACCACACTTTCACTCTATGGGACTCTCTCGTCTATGGACCCTGTGCATTGCAATTTCCTGATATTATGTTCTAAAAGCTATCTGTATTCATCAAGTGGTTCTGTAGTTTACTCTGTAAATTCAGTATTCGGTGCATCTGCACAAAGCGACTAATTGATTTACTGGATCGGTCCCTATGGATCGGCAGTCGTGTTCATATCAATTCCAGAGCAGACAGATATGATCATCTCCACCCTCCCATCAATCGAACACAGCACATTGTAGAGAGAACAAAGAGAGCGATAGATGAGCCCTGTCGGCGCTTTCTGCTCAACAGCTTGAGTGATGGGGCCGGCCTATTGTGCATTTCAATTACCATCCGGCTGCCAGCACACTTGTTTGAACAGAGATCAGTGCTCATATCAGCTCTGCAGGTGGATCGGTTATGTCCATCAAGCACTGCCTTCAGACTCCATGAAAGGAGTCTACAAATTAGATTGAATGTTCTCAAAACCTGTAAGTGGTTACAATGCATCCCCCTCTTTCCCGAGGGCACCGTCACCATTCTTGAAGCCGTTTGCTGCTTTCAGGCGCTCTAATATGATTTTTCTTCTCATTATCATTGGCCTTTTATTTTGGAGTGCATGATTACCAGGGAGCAACAAAAGCACTTGGGCATGTTCCAAGGGGTATGCTGATGGTTTTTCCACTGCACACTGGGATTGAAGCGTGAGAGGGAGATCCTTTTAGAGGACATCACACTGTCTGGAAGGATTCCTAAAGCAAAGACAATGCCAATGATGGAGCAAAGGTGGAGAGAGAAAGAGACTACAATAGGCTTCCAAAGAAAGTCAGAAAAATGAGAACAAAAGAAGGAAAAAAGGAAACAAGAGTCAAGGCAGACAAACATTCGGTAGAAAGAGGTGAGTGTGAGAATCAGTCATTTCAGCATGGATGAGTTTACTCTAAGGCCACTAATCACACTAGTGCTATTAGTGCAGTCTACGAATGTGCAAACTATGCATTTACAAAACTGACTCTTTAGTGAACTGCCTGAATGTTCAGTTCACTAATCAGTCTTAAAGAAACAGTTCACCCAAAAATAAAATTGTCAAAATAAAACTGGATTTGGATTCTATAAAAAGACGGAGTGTTAGACACCCCAGTCTGCAGAAAGTGCCAATCAACAGTAAGTTCTTTTTTATGCTTTTGTACAAGTTATGATTAAAACTCTCTCTCTCTGACTCCCTACAATCGTATTTTGAGTGTAATTCATTTCACAAAATAAATTTAAAGATAAATTTGACTAATAGCATTATTTTTTTCAACATTTCTTTAGATATCGTAATATTATCGTAAATTCTTTTGGCCATAATAATCATGTAGTGAAATATGGGTATGGCATCAGGTATGGGAAGGGGTTTTAGATTAAGGACGGTGGCTTCATGTACAAAATGTTGGGAACGACTGTTCTAAAAAAATGCATAGGCGTCACAACTGTGTGTATTGTTCCTAATGAAAAATCTAATAATCACTGCTGAGGACGGTGTAATTTCACCAGGTCAGCTAATTACTGCGGGCTTAGAAAAATATAGCATTCAGAACCAGTAGAGTATACACACACACACACACACACAAATGCCCTCCAATGTTCCCTCTAGGGGGAGCTGCATTAATTAGCATTGACCCCCACAAGCCAAATGCAAATCATTCATAGATCACACTTTGCTCTACACCAAACCAACAGAGACGAGCAACTGTGAAAATTCTGCAGCGAGGTCAAAAAAGAACAGCCGCTCTGAAAGTATCAGGCAGCAGAGCTGCAATTACCAGTTGCCTCCGGTGAAGGCCTGAGTCCCTGTGATTGATTTAGACTCCACCCATTTTGCCACAGAGCTGCAGGTTGAAGTTACGGTGCTATAACCGGTCTACCCGGACAGACAGAATCCTATCTGACAGTCTCACTGCAGTAAATGTGACGACGCAATACTAGGTGATAAATTGACTTTAAGAGCATTCTGACACTTAAAAAGATTCAGGACAGTTCTTTTGTTTTAGAGACAGCCTTTAAACATCACACCCAGACATAAAAAGTGATTAGTTTGCTCAACAATCATTACTTAAAAAGATAAATAGATTCAACTCAAATATTTATATATTCATAACATTTCAAGCTTAATTTATATAACATAACATTTTATAGTGTATGCAATGCAAAAATTTAAATTAAAAGGTTAACATAAGTTTATGTGTAAAGTAAATGAAAGAACACAAGTAACATCAACTAGCATTACAACTTGGTTAAAATGAAGAAAACCTAACATAACATTTTACGTATTTGTGAGCTGCGTGATATGTTTCTATCCAGCCAATGAGCGAAGCTGGAGCCATTTCGAAATCGTGATGTGGAGAAGACAGCGAGAACTGTGTCAGGTAAGCGGTCTTTTAAAAAAAAACAGAAAATAAAATATTATAGTCTGCCATTTTAAACATTCATAAACACTTGTTTATTGTGATAGTGGAGTGTATTCCTTCCTATACCAGAAGCACAACACAACGTTTTCTGAAGTTCGATGTGGTGAAAACGGAGACCAGAGGTAAGCTAAAGCTTAGCTTTATATTAACGAAATAAAAACATTAGATTTTGACTTTTTTAATATTCATTCATTAATTGGGTTAGTGGTTTTTGTTTTTGTAAACTGGAAGCACAACGCAACGTTTTCTGAAGCGCGATGTGGTGAAGATGGTGAAAGGAGATAAGCTAAAGTTTAGCTTTATATTAACGAAATCAAATATAGGGTACAATTTTTTTTGCATTTGTAGTCACTGGGGATTTGTTAAACTTATTTTGAATGATATGATTTTGTATAGTTTAAGAAGAGCTGGATCTAAGCCTCAGGTTTTATGGGAATAAAATACATTGATGTTCTGAAGTCAGGTGATTTCTCATTTAATGTGGCCTCTGATATTGTGTTAAACAGATGATTACTATGCTCATCTAAGAGCAGAACACCAGCAGAAAGGGCCAGGAGTTTAGAAGGATCCGCTCCCATGATCTCTGCCAGGGGCGGTTCTAGGATTTGATCTTCAGGGGGTTTGTAGGATGAAGGATTTGATCTTCAGCCCTTAGTGAGAATGTGTAGCAAGAGACCATTGCCTAAGTGGTGCCTCTTTGTAAATGTGCACCACTATATTAATATACTATAGTAAGTCAAAAGTACCCGACCAGTACATAAATTTGTACCAAGTCAATACAAAAACTTTATAAATTATATAATGATACCAGTCTTTCTGCAGTACAGTTCAAATCGGTACAAGTTTAGGCTACTGTTTGAAATAACAGAAAATTGTCAAGATAACATCTGTTATATTGACACATCCAATATTTTCTTTTTTTTTTCTTTTTTCATTCACTTAATACATAACAGACTGGGTTTACATGGATACTCGTCAATACAGTCATTTTGACAATTTTGAGTACTGACAGGTGGCTTTCTGTATGCATGCACAAAAATAAGTTACTTTCACGGCTTCTTGCGCTTGAATGGCTTAAAATCACTTGAATGTTTAAACTGACAAGTTTAAAACACGTTATGAAATTATAAACTTTCTTAAAGCAATACTGGCCAGATCTTTCAGATAGGTGATTTTAGTTTTGGAGGGTTGAGACGACAGACTAAAGCCCCCCCTAAAAATGGTCTAAAACTATCCCTGGTCTATGCCACAAGTTCTAACTGCTTCCTTCCGACAATTTCGAATACAAACCGTTGCAAAGCATCCTTTATACCAGACCCTATCTAGTCAATAAAGTTTCAGAACCATTAGGGGTTTTTGAATTTATTTAATAAAAATTGAAAACCCTTTGCTTCCCCAAATTCGCATTACCCCTTGATGCTAAAAACTGTGAAAACAGTAATATTGAGAAATATAATTAGAATTTAAAATAACTGTTTTCTATTTGAATATAATTGAAATGTGATCAATTTTCAGTAGCCATAGTTTTCAGTGTCACATGATCCTTCAGAAATCGTTCTAATATGCTGATTTGGTGCTTTGGTCTTTTCATTATCAGTGTTGAAAACCGTTGTGCTGCTTAATAAAATACAGTCATTTTTGTGCTTTTTGTAGAACTTTTTGTGAATAGAAAGTTCCAAAGAACAGCATTCATTTGAAATGGAAATTTCTGTAACAATGCAAAAGTCTCTTTACTGCCACTCTTGATAAGTTTAATGTATGCATCTTTGCTGAAAAAAAGCCTTCCTTTCGCATTCTTAATTCAGTTTACCTTGAAAGATGCATCCTTTGTGTAACCATGTCTTCCAATCACCCAAAATCCTTTGATGACAACAATATGATAAAATAAAATATAACAAGTACTGTACGGTGTCGAGTTGTTTCCTGTTGTACTGTGATTGATGATTTCACTTACTGAACGTTTTCAAATACAGGCCCAATTAATTCCCTCTGTGACCTTGACTGCGGCATACAGTCTCACCTTCTCCTCATCTCATCTTCAGGGCATATGCACAGCCATGAACCTGCCCTCTGATGCTCTTCGGGTGTCAGTACCCTGCAGTGTAAATGCTCACACTGCCAACAATACTAACACAAACAGAGCAGCACAGAGCTCCAGATTCTCACAGCAACATGCCACAAACAACATGCATCAGATAATTGGCCTGGCGGCTAGTAGACGAGCTCTGACATATTACAAGGTGGAGTTCATGTGGGTAATGAGTTCAAGTTCAGTTCACATAAACTCCAGATCCTGCTCCCCTTGACCAGCAAAGCCAAAGAACTCATAAAATAAACATAGGCTACTTTATCTAGGATAGTTTGAAATTCTGTCATCATTTGCCCTCATGTTGATCCAAAAAATATTTAAGAATGTTGGCAAGCAAACATTTGTTGATGCCCATTGACTTCCATTGTATGGAGAGGGGGGAAAAGTTTTTGTTTTAAATATCTTTATATAAAAAAAAGTCATACAGATTTGGAATGACATGAAGGGGAGTAAACTATATATAATTCCCTCTAATTAAATGTTCAATTAGTTTCTGAGAAAGTGAGTACTTCTCAGTATATAGTTCACCCAAAAATTTAAATTCTGCAGTCATCCATAAAGATAAAATAGTTCATCACACTAAACGTCAAGAGTAAGCATGTCAGCTATATCAGTGACTCACTGTTTGCTTCAAGCCCTGCGGACCACCATCAGATCAAGCAAAAGAAATAAGCAAAAACACACTGGTACACACACACACACACACACACACACACACACACACACACACACACACACACACACACACACACACACACAGAGTCCATAATCCCAGTTATGGCTGTGGAGTATAGTGCTGTGGAGGAAGGAACTGAGGAGCTTGTGTTGAGGGCCCCTTAGACAAATCAATATGACTGTAAGCTTATCACTGAGTTAATGTAGAGGGAGTATTATAAGTAATTACATTTAGAGAATTGTCAAAATGATACTTCTGCAAGTGAGTGGAGAAGAGTTTATGAAAAGATTATAAAAAGCACTGCTCTGGGATGATAAATCCATTTAAAATCCAGAAGATTGAACAAAACAGGCACTCTTTGAAGACTCAAATACATTCAAAAAGAACAAGTGAGACAGAAAGAGCCAGAGTGAAGGAGAATCGGTTTTACACCACAAGTAAAATCAGCACATATTTCTTTCTCCACCTATATAAACAGGTATTCACACAGCCTGTGTAAGCAGAGGCTTACATGCCAGAAGTATTTCAGTAAATAAATGAGGTAAATAACACATGCTCCAATGAAATTGTATTTATTTTACATAATATACTAAACCATGGGTGCCCAGTCCTGTGGATCTATCTACCCTCCTGCAGAGTTCAGATCCAACCCTATCAAACACACCTGTCTGTTATCAAGTGCTCCTGAAGATCTTAATTAGCTGGTTCAGCTGTGTTTGATCAGGGTTGGAGCTGAACTTTGAAGGAAGGTACTAAAGTAAATCAAATTGAAAATTAATGAATATGAAAAAAACCAACAAACAAACCTGTAAAATAACCAGATTTATACTTTAGATATCAACTGTCTGATTATGTAATTTTCACTTTATTTTGATGGTCCCTTTAACACATCCTGTTGACTATAAGTTACATTGCACCTACATGTCTACTAACTCTCATTAGAGTGTTAGTAGAGTATTAGTAGACTATAGGTAACCCTATTAGGTAGGGTTAGGGTTAGAATAAGTTTACATGTACTTGAAAGTTACTTATAGTAGAAGGTTAATAGAAAGGGACCCTCAAAATAAAGTGTTACGAGAAATTGTAAAAAAAAACACGAAAAATCAAACCAACAGTGATTTATGTTATGCGTTTTTGCTAAATGACGCAGTATATGAGATTGTATTATAACGTTTCCTTTTCTATTGCTTATAATATAAAGGAAAACACTATACAACTTCTTCATATACCGTTTACTTTCTTAGTTTAACAGTTATGTCTAATAAATTATTAGACAAAAATGTTTAAAACAAACTAACGAAGACAAAGAGAGTGAGAGCTCCTGTGTCTGCAATAGTTCAACTTATGATTATTGGGGATGCCAATAATTATATATATATATATATATATATATATATATATATATATATGTATATGTATATGTATATGTATATGTATATGTATATATATATATATATATATATGTATATATATATATATATATATATATATATATATATATATATATATATATATATATATATATATATATATATATATATACACACACACACACACATACACATATACACATACACACACTTTTGCAATAAAGGCTTTTATGAAAGCTTCAGGCACACAAACATAATTCTATTCAGTAAATTACAATCCAGATTCTTTACGTGGTTGTTTAGGTGCCCTAGGGTCTAATTAATATATATAAATTTAGATGTAATTTGATTTCATGGTGATTATTAAGTTTGTAATAATTCTTAATATCACACTCTTGATAACTTTTTATAATTACAAACGTACTAAAGTATAATAATAACTCAACAATTGATTTCCTGTATAGAGACGCAGCTGTTACACTACAAAAAAGTGTGAAAGACTGAAAGACTAGCTAAGTGGGAGACTGTTTTTGCACTTTTTTTGCTGAGTGTGAAACAGATCTGGGATTCAAGCTACATTATCAGGATCTATCATTAGGGCTGGGGCGGTATGGATTTTTTCTAACCGCGGTTGAAAAGCAAGATTTTCCCGCGGTATGGCGGTAAACCGCTTTAAGGAGGTGACTACAGAGTGGGTCAGTGTGTATACACTATAGTGCTGGTAAGGATTCCATACAACTTCATGTCTTAAATGGGCGAACTAACCCTTTAAATATCTTTGCTGCATTGGATCAGTGTTCTTTCTAGAACAGCCAAGAGCGTTCTAGCCTCGCGGCAGCAGCGCCTCACATTGCTCATAGACCTTAAAACAGTCAGCGCCGCGGATGTGGTTTCGAAAATTGATCAAAAAACGTTGGTGCGGGTGGATGGCGGACAGATGATGAGTTTTGTGATGCGGTTGCGGATTAAATAATAATAGCCCATCCGCGCATCTCTAATACGAATGGAATGTTATTATGTGTCAAGGAACATTGCGCTCCTCAACTCGCGAAAGGTCGGATTTGCTCCATCTTTTGATGATAAGTTTTGTTTAGAAAACCTTGAATCCATGTAAGCCACAATATCATTAGACATAATCCATGTCATTAGAATCAATTAATCAATGTCATTAGACACAACGTGCACACATGTGCTGGCCAATGTTTTTTTTTTTTTTTCGGTGATGACGGTGACGAGCTCAGACCCGCGGTTGGAGTCACGTGACCGCAGTATTGTGGTAATGCGGTAACCGTCCCAGCCCTGTCTATCATATAATCTCCTTTAACACACACACCACATGCAAAAGCAAACAACAAACCCTGACAGGCACCATTAACAATGTACACAGCTAACTTCTTATGCTTCTTATCTTTTTCCTCTAAGCTTTGGAAACATAGCATCTAATCCACACAAGAAAATTTAATTTGGCACTTTCATTTAATCAGACAAAGCAAGAAAGGTGTGCTACTGTAGCAATGGAGAGAGTGAGGCATTGTGGGAGCATCTTTTCCCGTCAGCTCCAGTCCCTTCATCAGGCTAATCAAAGCTAGCACTGTGCTAATTCAAAAGCAGTTCAGTGAATCACAAACACATACTAAAACAGCTCAGAGGGCAGATTTGTAGTTAGTGTAAAACCATGATGAAAGACAACAGCTAAGACTGGTTTGTGCACAAATGAATCAGGTTACACTAACCATTTAGTGTGTAGTATGTGTGAGGTAAAGCTAACGTGTTAACATCATGTACAGTATAAATGAGGTCAATGTACAGTTGTGTACAGTTATTTAATTATGTCATAATACGGTCTTTAAACTAAGCTTCCAAGAAGAAAGCAGTTGTTAGCAAGCGGTAAGTTAAAACTAGACAGACATTTAAGGGATTCGGTACAGTCATACCACTTATTACACACTATTTCACCACATAAATAATTATAGGGATTAAGAGATACTGATTTAAGATGAAACTTTTTTTAAATCGTACCTGTTTGTTGTCTTATCCATTACAGTGTACAAAACAAAATGCAGCAGCTGCAGTTTGTATGAAACAAGAGAGAGAGTCCACTATACCTGAATGGCAATTAAATAATTGTACACAAAATATTGATTTGAGTTTTAATATTTTATATGCTCACCAAACGTAAAACTTCCACGAAATAAAAATGTCAGCAAGCGTATAGCTCTGATTTCAGTTACCCGGATGAGCCAGTGTTATCAGGTTTTACTGGTTGTTATCAAGGAATAACATACTGCTGGATGGCACGATTGACCAATCAGAATCAAGTATTCCACAGAGCCATGTAATATATATATATATATATATATATATATATGTATAATGTATGTATAGCCTATAGTGTTTTGAATATGAGAGGGAAATTTATTAATTTGTATGACCAAGGTAAGGTTTGAGCACTGTCCTAGAATCACGCACACACACACACAGTCTTGGTCCAGTCTTCATCATATTTCTCTGACAGAAAAGGGACAGTCCGTTTTTCAGCAGGCAGTCCTTTCACTAACTTTGAAAAAGTAGAGAAACTGGCAAATAATGCAAAATTAATGCAATTGCAAAGGTGGGTTTAGGAAGCTGGAGTGATGCTTATTGAGGTAACAAAGTGCATTTAAATGAAGGCAGGCCACACACACACACACACACACAGATCCAGAGTAAAAAGAGGGTTAAGGCCCCAAAGTGAGCAGCAGATGGCCCCGCTGTGAACAGTCCACTAAGAGATGTTATGATGCTGGATTTCATCCTGCAGAGTGTAAGGTATAAGAAAAAAGTAAAAGGGATTGTTGATTGATATCTTTTGATGAATGGCATGCTTCCTCTATAAACAGCATATCACATACAGTAAAGACTCCACATTCCCAATCAAGAACACATTAACACACAGATAGAGCAGATGGCAGAGCCCTGCATTTCCTAATCCACATCACTCTGCAGACCTCTCATTATGGCTAATTATAGACTTTTCTAAACTCATCTTGTTTCATGTTTCACAAAGATCAAACATCACCCTGGGTTAGTAACAAATCACAGGTAGTCATGTTTGCATTACTATATCCATTGACTATGGATGTGACGGTGAGTAAATTTTCCCACTGGTTAATCGACGTGTGACAACACCGGTAATACCCGTATCACCGGGGTGGGGGGTGGGGGCCTTGGAGTTTTTCCCTTCTTTTTTTTCCAATTAATTCCTATGGAAGCTCAACCATGCAAGCTCAACTGAACTGAAAACGCTCACTCCACTCCAGTGGACATGCACCGTTATGAATGCCCTCATGCTGATTCATGTCAATAGTTGGCAGTGCATCATCAAACACCATTATGGTATTGAAACTGAAAGTACAAGAAGAACAGGGATGCTACAGCTAGCTAAAGAATACCGAATACTCTGGATATCACAACACATTACGCTTTTGATCAGGAATTGAGGAAGGGCAGGGCTCCAGACTGTGACCAAAGGGTCGCATTTTGCAACCATTTTTCCTGCCAGTGCAACTACATTTTTTTAGAGGTCGCACTGGTGCCACCACTATGTTTCCCAACTGATAGGAGCTGCCATTTCTGTTGCATATAAGAAACATCAAAAGGCAAACAAATTGGAAGTGAAACGAAACCACCATGCTACTCGTTTGAGCTGCGCAGACCGTTTATCAGCTTGGAGGAATAATAGCGCAGAGGGAGCTCAGGACTGATACTCGCGGGCCGATCTCGAGTATGCAACACCGTTAGGCCTGTCACGATAACAAATTTTGCTGGACGATAAATTGTCCAAGAAATTATTGCGATAAACGATAATATTGTCGATCTGAGACCATTTACATCTAATATAATGATAATGGCATAATAATGCAGGTATTAAATAAATAAATGTATTCCTTAAATAATTCCTAAAAAGCTGACAGTTCTTCGCGATCTCACACATCTATTATCAATGAAGCTGACTGCACAATTAATCTTTCATAATATCCACACTTTGTTTGTTATAATTAATGGATTTGCCAGCATACAGAATTCAGCACTGAACAAAAAGTCCGTTTTGAGCGGTGAGGAGAGTCTATCTTAAATGCTTCTGATTGGCCATTGCGTTCAAGAAATCAACACGTATGTCTGTGATTGGCTACATCGCTCAACGCTGCAAAACTCTGGCCTGTAAATCGTTTCTATATTGTTTTAGTTGTTCTTGTAGAATAAAAATCTATTCGTTTTTATATGTTTTATTGATAGGTATATCTAGTTTGCGGGAGTCCCGTGAATCGTTTTATTCTCCCGCAACCCGCACACACAGAGTGAGTGCATTACTGCCTGCGCTCGCACTCGGCCATCAAATCTAGTCCCGCGCCGCACTCTATTGCATTGGGAATGCACGTCTCTAGATCAAGGCCCGGCCCGGGTCAAGTTCGGGCTCGGGAAGACAATCTAAGCTCTAGTTCACGCTAAGGAACCGAGAGTTGTCATCCAGTCTCTTTGGTAGAGAGAGAGAGAGACGAAGAAAACAAACAAGCATGCAAATGGAAATTATCGCGGCCGGAAAAATTATCGAGCTCATTTTTTTTTATCGTGCGATTAATTGATTTATCGACTATCGCGACAGGCCTAAACACCGTTACTACACAGCGCTGGAAGATCCAGCGAAAAAGCGTTTGAAATCGCCGCAAAATTAATAACATCACAGCCAGATCTAAACCACAGATATCAGATCAAACAGCGCTGACGTGGAAACCAGAGGAAACATTGTGCAAAGAATGAACAAGTTATAGAAGGCTTTTCAATCCACAAATCACCCACATCCACCATGGATTTAATGTAGCAACTATGGATGGGTATCGTTAAAGTTTTAACAGTACGATACCGTTTATCAATCTGATACTTTAACGGTATTCTTATCGGTTCTTTTTGTGAATTTTTTTATTAAAACAATAAAACTAATTAAGAACATAATTAACATTGCTTTATAAACTGAATTGTTAAATATCTATAGCAAAAGAAACGGTCAGCAATGTTTTGAACAAAGTGAATATAAAAACATCTATGTACCCTTTTAGTGCTAACGTCACAATTATGTCACAACGTTAGCTGGAGGCAAAACAAAGGGAAAACTGGAGGCGGACAAGAATACAAACCAGCACGAATTAGCTTAAAATGTCATCTTTTGTGTTGTTGGGTGCCAGAATCGACAGAGAACGGTCCGATTTGAAATTTTATTGCATACCTGCTGCCACTGCCAGACCAAAAAAACGACAACCGTTGTGATTAAACGTGATAAAACGAGCAGACTGGACAGAAACGCAAGAATGCTCGCGTTTGCAGCACACACTTAATATCATCTGTGATTGTATATACATTGTTGTGATTGATTGTGACTAGAATTTAAGAACCTGGTAAGAAAGATTAATCAAATACAGAAAGTTAAAAAATGTATTTGCAGTGTCTGGAATTTTTATTTCTAGAAAATATTCTTCTTTAAAATTGTACTGTATTGTCACTCTAAATTTACATCATATTACAGGAGGCATATAGTTTAAAATAACTATTTGGTCATTACATGCATTCATCCTAAATAATACCTTAGACATTATATTGAATGTTTAACTTTGTTTAAATGTTTATGTTTGTATTTTGTCCCAGTTCACTCGCATGTAGTTGTACGAATAGTTCTTATTGCCTGCTGAAACAGAAACATATATACAGTACATCTTCATGGCTAACTGCTGACACAGGTGAGTCTTCAGCGACAGTGCCAATTATGTAGCCTCCTCTTAACTTGTGTACAACTATAATGAAAGAAGGGTTTGCACATCATACACTCAATCATTCATCACATAGTTATAGGCATCTAAAGATTTATATGCCCTCAGTTTCTCTTTAGTATACACGCTCGGCTTCTCTATCAGGTAGATGTCACAACCAGAGGTAATCCTGTCAGATCCTCCATCCATTGAGTGAGCATGTATGGGAAGGCCAATCTGGTTACGTCCGCTAAAGTTAACTTTTTCAAATAAAACTTGCTGGCTAGCGTTAGTGAAGTGGTTAGCCTCCACCTAAGCACCGCCCACAAAAAACATCACAATGTTTATTTCGTGTTGTGCATAAGACATCTATCTCTTCTGGATTGAGAATAACAAAAATGCATCACAGACAAATAATGGTTTAATATTATCGCATTTAGAAATGGTGGGGAAGATAGAATTTGCAAGATAACATCTACACTCACCTGAAGGATTATTAGGAACACCATACTAATACTGTGTTTGACCCCCTTTCGCCTTCAGAACTTCCTTAATTCTACGTGGCATTGATTCAACAAGGTGCTGAAAGCATTCTTTAGAAATGTTGGCCCATATTGATAGGATAGCATCTTGCAATTGATGGAGATTTGTGGGATGCACATCCAGGGCACGAAGCTCCCGTTCCACCACATCCCAAAGATGCTCTATTGGGTTGCGATCTGGTGACTGTGGGGGCCATTTTAGTACAGTGAACTCATTGTCATGTTCAAGAAACCAATTTGAAATGATTCGAGCTTTGTGACGTGGTGCATTATCCTGCTGGAAGTAGCCATCAGAGGATGGGTACATGGTGGCCATAAAGGGATGGACATTAGGGCTGGGACGGTTACCGCATTACCGCAATACCGCGGTCACGTGACTCCAACCGCGGGTCTGATCTCGTCACCGTCATCACCGCAAAAAAAAAAAAAACCTTGGCCTGCACATGTGTGCACGTTGTGTCTAATGACATGGATTCATTGATTCTAATGACATGGATTATGTCTAATGATATTGTGGCTTACATGGATTCAAGGTTTTCTAAACAAAACTTATCATCAAAAGATGAATCAAATCCGACCTTTCGCGAGTTGAGGAGCGCAATGTTCCATGACGCATAATAACATTCCATTCGTATTAGAGATGCGCGGATGGGCTATTATTATTTCATCCGCAACCGCATCACAAAACTCATCATCTGTCCGCCATCCACCCGCACCAACGTTTTTTGATCAATTTTCGAAACCACATCCGCGGCGCTGACTGTTTTAAGGTCTATGAGCAATGCGAGGCGCTGCTGTCGCGAGGCTAGAAAGCTCTTGGCTGTTCTAGAAAGAACACTGATCCAATGCAGCAAAGATATTTAAAGGCTAAAGTCCCTAGTATATTGGCTATGTTGTATCCCCAGAATATCAGCAGTGAACTCCGTCTCCGATCGGCGCACAGGGATAAATATGAATAAGTAAATAGCCTATAACGCACATCGGCAAACCTGACCTTACCTGACTAGGCTACTGTACACTAAAACGTTATCATTTCGTTTTGAATTTTGTTTAAAAGTAGACATTTAGGCCCAGCCTACGCCGAGTTTCGGTTCATTTATGAGACGAGCTCCAGTTCACGCGCAAGAGATCGCACCTGCGCTTCCACGTCCTCCTGATTATATGTCTGCTATTTGCTTCTTAATTCTTAATTCCAGGCAAGTAGTTAATGAAACAGTGATTAAAATTAAGGTATAATTTATACAAAACGAAATTTAATTTAAAGAAAGGCTTTCTACAAAACAAAACTTAATAAAGTGGTCAAAATCGTGTCTGACCCATCGTATGATCCTATCTTACTTATGCTGTTCACTCTTCATATAATCGACATAGATTAAATAAAAAATAACACTATATTATGTAAACATAATTATGGAGTATAATATTTGTAATTAAGACATGTTGCAATAGGTGTTCTTTCATTTCCAATGTGAACATCATAATGTATTCTCCTGAAAATGATGAATTCAATGCGAATGTATCTGAGAATATTCTTAAATAAGGAAATCTATTCAGTGATTGGTTCATGCCAAATTACTGCTTGGTGAAAATTTGACTTTCAAATTGTGCTCGTTTTTTTTCGGATGTAGGTGACAATATTTAACAAAGTCAGTCTAGCAAAAACGACCTCTGGTGCGTGCGCGAAAGTCTGTCGGGTTGGGGGGGGGTTGCTGGCTATTTATAGCGGTTTACCGCCTTACCGCAGGAAAATCTTGCTTTTCAACCACGGTTAGAAAAAATCCATACCGCCCCAGCCCTAATGGACATGGTCAGAAACAATGCTCAGGTAGGCCGTGGCATTTAAACAATGCCCAATTGGCACTGAGGGGCCTAAAGTGTGCCAAGAAAACATCCCCCACACCATTACACCACCACCACCAGCCTGCACAGTGGTAACAAGGCATGATGGATCCATGTTCTCATTCTGTTTACGCCAAATTCTGACTCTACCATCTGAATGTCTCAACAGAAATCGAGACTCATCAGACCAGGCAACATTTTTCCAGTCTTCAACTGTCCAATTTTTGTGAGCGGTTGCAAATTGTAGCCTCTTTTTCCTATTTGTAATGGAGATGAGTGGTACCCGGTGGGGTCTTCTGCTGTTGTAGCCCATCCGCCTCAAGGTTGTGCGTGTTGTGGCTTCACAAATGCTTTCCTGCATACCTCGGTTGTAACGAGTGGTTATTTCAGTCAAAGTTGCTCTTCTATCAGCTTGAATCAGTCGGCCCATTCTCCTCTGACCTCTAGCATCAACAAGGCATTTTCGCCCACAGGACTGCCGCATACTGGATGTTTTTCCCTTTTCACACCATTCTTTTTAAACCAGGGGTGTCCAAACTCGGTCCTGGAGGGCCACTGTCCTGCAGAGTTTAGCTCCAACTTGCCTCAACACACCTGCTTGTAAGTTTTTAGCATGCCTAATGACCTTCAACAGCTAATCAAGACCTTGATTAGCTGTTTCAGGTGTGTTTAATTGGGGTTGGAGCTAAACTTTGCAGGACAGTGGCCCTCCAGGACCGAGTTTGGACACCCCTGTTGTAAACCCTAGAAATGGTTGTGCGTGAAAATCCCAGTAACTGAGCAGATTGTGAAATACTCAGACCGGCCCGTCTGGCACCAACAACCATGCCACGCTCAAAATTGCTTAAATCACCTTTCTTTCCCATTCTGACATTCAGTTTGGAGTTCAGGAGATTGTCTTGACCAGGACCACACCCCTAAATGCATTGAAGCAACTGCCATGTAATTGGTTGATTAGATAATTGCATTAATGAGAAATTGAACAGGTGTTCCTAATAATCCTTTAGGTGAGTGTATATATAGCAATAATAAATAGTAAGTGTATTTTCTAGTGCTGGGCAACGATTAAAATTTTTAATCGCGATTAATCGCATGGTTTTCTTGCGATTAATCGCATTGTTATGCGCAAAATTGAATAATGACTTCTAAAGTAGTGTATTGCGCACTTTTGATTTAAATGTACTGCTATATACACAAAAGTGCAATAACTTTAAACAAATAAGGTGCTTTTATACCAGCAGGATTCCCTTTACACAGTAATCTCAAATCTCAATTTAAACATTAATGTAATCAAATCAAATATTTAAACAAAGCTATTTGCCACTGCCAGGGCATTACCTTTTATCTAGTTTGTTAAAACGAGTCCAGTTTTCTTGTTTTTTTTCTGAACCGGTATCAACAGGTATCTTTTATCAGGGAGCAGCAGAAACAGTCTATGTAGTAGTCAGAGGTCATGATCACTACTATATAAGTCGACCAACGTTACTTATAGTAGCTTAGGTTTGGTCATGCCATGGTTTCCCACGTAAGATTACATTAAACAGAGTAAAAAAATCAATTTATACTTTATACTCACGCTGTTGCTGTATAGCGCGCGTACACTTCGGCGTACCCTGACGTGCACCTCTCCAAAAATGTAACGTCAATTCTAGGCATACCGCAAGCCCTGTGATTGCTACAACCGCTCCCCGGGTTTCACATGCTCCCTCTGCATGTGTAATTGCGGGTCAACGCGGACAACGACGCAGAGATATAAATGAAAACCAACGCATAGTCTATAGCGTATTGTCTTCGGCGTAAGTCCGACGCAGAAGTATAAATCAGCCAAGAGTGAGGTGAAGTGGTCGAGCACAAGGTGCAGCGACAAGTGGGTGCGTTCCTGTGAAACCGTTGCGGTCATGCTCGCCTCAAGCACGCGCCGGCTCGTTGCCGAAGTTGAATTGTCTATAACTTTTTATAAAGGACGCGCAGCACAAATCATTAGAAAAGAGACTGATCCTCGGCTCGCTGTTAGTGAGTTTCCAGAATCTAAATAGTTATTATTATCTATAGGTTTTATAGGTACTATCCATAGAGCGCCTGTCATTCACTCGCGGAGCGCAAGCCTTTAACTGTTCACCAGAGAGAACCTGCCTCTCTCCACTGATTGTTTGGGTGGGTTATTTGCTGGCTGACCAACATCCCACCCCTCCTGTGATCATGGTTTGACTGTAGGCCTATGTGTATTCAGAGCCAGTGAGCAACGGACTTTCAAAATAATAATAATAAAAAAAACTGCGTTAACGTGCAATAAAAAAATTGGCGGCATTAATTAATAAATGCGTTAACGCGATAATAACGCGTTAACTTGCCCAGCCCTAGTATTTTCTTAATTTATCCAGACTCAAGTACCAACAGCAGAACCAATAGTGTCGGAGCTTATCGATACTGTAGTCTTTCAGAATTTAGCACCGGGGCTCATTTAATACCAGGTTTCAGTACCTGTCCCCTGTACCTGACCAACGCTAACTGTAATGGTATTGTGGCAGACATTTTTACATTATTCATCTCAGGGTTCTTACGACCTTTTGAGAGTGAAATTCAAGCAATTTTCAAGGGCTTTCTAGTGCTTCACACTTTTTCAGCACTTCAAAGCTCTAAATATTATCCGATTGTAATGTTATACAATGTTTAATGATGATTTATAAAACTAAAAATTTAAAGACGTAGGAAAACTAACACTTTGTGGCAAACAAGCACTTTTATTTAAAAAGAATTTAGGAATTTAACACTATAACCAGTAGATGGCGGCAGAGAAGCACTTATTGACTTAGCCATTTCAACTCCATAATACATGGAACACACTAAAGGGCCCTACACACCGGGACGAATATCGGCGCACGTTATTCGCCAGCGTTTTTCAACGCGTTTTTTGTTCACACCCAAGCGATTTTCGCTGACGATGAGCCGAGTGAACATGCAAATTCATTCCCTGACATTAGATGGCGCTTAAAGATGAACTGAACTGAAAAAAATCAACGTTGATAACATGTTGTTTATGACAATTAAAAGTAATTTACATTAAAAATTAACTAAAAATATCATTATAGCTTTTTTTAAGCAGCACAAAAATTGCGTTTGTTACGCTGGCAATTTCGATGACGTCACTGGCATGGTAGGACCCGCGAAGGTATATAGGCAACAGCTGCAGGTCCTATATACACACACGAAAATGAGTACTTTTAATGGCATGAGTTGCGCATTTGAGCATGTGAGGGACAGGCCAGTAGTATCTGACTACAACCACATGGATGACGACCAGTTTCAGGCTCCACATACAGTACAGGATCGTTTAGGGGAAGTGACTGGTGCAGGCGCGGGCGCTGCCGGAGCATGGACACTGCACCGGAGTCGATCTGTTGCAGAGAGCTCAACCTGGAACATTTATTGATCGGCGAAAATGCATCACCGTGCACCGTTCATTTCGGATGCTGTGCGGTGAGAGAGACGTGTTGGAGGAGGCTATGTTATCTCTCCGAGCTGAGACGCTGGAGCGCCCCATAAGTAGCTGGTATGTAACAATGTATTTTACGAATTGGCGACTGGGCTAGGCTAGGCTAACTTATATCCCTTTATAAGGCTGCTTAGGTTAACAGCGTACCGGCAGTTCACTCTTTGGGCGAGGGGGCATTTGGGAAGGATGAATAAGATTCCGTTCCCATCCTGTGCAGTGAACTAACGTTACATCTTTTCCCCTCAGCCGAATACCAAGGATTCTAGTATGCGTTGGACTTGTAGCTAAATAAAACATTTGATATCAGACGCTTCATGTACTCATTGACGTTTTCAACACATCTGTCTCTCGTACCTAGGATTAAACACTAGAAATCACGACTAGAATAATTTTGTTGACAAGGCCAGGGGGTAGAGAGAAGCTAGCTCTGCTAGTGTTGGTTGGCAACGGAGTAGCCTACCATGCCAGTGACGTAGTCGAATGTTGAAATCCAACATGGCGGCGCCCGTGTAACAACAACATTTTCAACGTACCATTTTATCCCTTTTAACAAATTCTGCCATTTTAATAATTGTACCAATGAGAATAAATAAAATGCATCTGTTATATCACATTTTTTTAAATTTCAGTTCAGTTCATCTTTAATGTAAAACAGAAATATCCAGACCCCTGGATTCTGTTCCATTTATTGTGCTCTCAAGGTTTTTTTTAACCAAGAACACGAGCTGTGTGAATGACTCCTTACCAAGAGCAGTAGTAAGTGTTGTTTGGTGAGTCGCGTTACCTGTAGTAGCAGCTGGGACTCATTTCGATGGGCAAAAACATGAAGGTGGGATGTCAAAGCTTATGTTCCGAGACCAGCAGCTCTACATTTATCTTGGCTTGCATCTTCGTCGTCTTCTTCCCGGTAGAGGATGGATACCCGACCCGAGCCCGACGGGACCCGTCGGTACCCGACGGGCCGGGCCGGGTTCGGACAGATATTTTGAAATTATGTTCGGTTCGGGTTGGGCTCGGTCACATCAGCGCGATATGGCATTGAACATTTTCAATTTAAAACAGCTTATTATGTTGGTAGCCAATGTGCCTGATGCTTTCACGTGATGCAAACATTCGTTTTTGTGATTAAAATACATGTAAAATATTACCATAACATCTGTCTTCCTGTGTGCGGAAATTTGTTTATGTAGCCGTGACAACGAAACACGTGCATGCGCGCCTGCGTTAAGTGCGCTTGTTTCTCCGTGCGCGCTGATGCATTTCCAAATGTCTTCCTACAGTTGCTTAATAAAAGCAGGCTTTCCACACAAACGCACGTGTCATTAGTATGAGAAAAAAAAATGTGATTTTAACTGTCGGCCTCGGGTCGGGCTCGGACATAAATATCTTTATGCCTGTCGGGCTCGGGTCGGGTTCGGTTACTGCTCTGTCGGACGCGGGTCGCGCTCGGACAAAAAAATTCAGCCCGATCCGCACTCTACTTCCCGGCAGTGTGTAGACGCTACTTGGCGTATATCTTCTTCGCCGTTACGTATGTGTGCTCGGCAAGACCGTTTTGTGTTTGAGCGCCCCCAAGTTGTGTTTACTGTAACTTCAGAAGCTCCAGACACGTGAGCAAAAGCGCCAATCTCATTGGTCGGATAGTTTTTGACGCGGTGCGTCAAACCAAAAAAAAACGAACCCGAGGAGTTGTTTAAAAAAATGACGCTTTTACGCGTGCCGTTTTTCGCGTCGGTGTGCACACTCACATTGGCGCCCTTTGTTTAATCACGAGGCGTTAAACGAAGACGTTACAAAAGACGTTAGCCCATGGTTAAATGCCTGGTGAAAAGCTCTAAGGCAACCGTCATCTCACCTTTACACTCAAGGACACCAATTACTCTTAAACCATAACCATCACTACCATCAACACACACTTATGTGGGGACAAAACGATCAGTCTCCAAAGTGCTGAAACTAGGGATGGGACGATTACCAGTTTCACTATAAACCACGATAAAATGTACTGACGGTTAGTATTATCGTTTAAAATGTAATTATCATTAAAACCGTGTTTGATTATCGTGATTTTAATAACTCTAAATCCTGTCCAGCCAGCAACAGTCTGACGCAGGCGCGCAATGTTGGGGTTTTTCTTTTTATTCGAGAAGGAATGGCAGAAGGCAGTTACCATGCTCGGGAGATTTTTCAGCCTTTTAAGAGGACCAAATCAGAGGTGTGGTCATATTTTGGCTTTTACAAAAGTCCTGAGGGAAACTTAATCGAGGATGGTCACCCTGTCTGGAGAACATCCACAAAAAAAGTTGCTGCAATAAAACACTTCAAATCTGCCGAGTCATCTTGTGTGATCATCACCCAATGTTGTATAGTGAACACAAGGCAAGTTAACTTTGACCTCAATACCAAAACTACGTCTGGGAAATAATTGGGCACAAAATGTTGTTTTGAGTTGAAATATTTTATCTCACTCACTTGAAATTAACGTGAAGCTTCCGCAAATGTTCGCAGCAAGTAGCTTTGAGCCAAAGACGAACAAACAAGTTCAAACAAGACTATTCAGAGTGACATTTAAGAGATAATAATGTATATTCATTGTACACTTATTACACCAATTTTTTTTTTTTTTACCACATAATTACGGGGACATATTGAATTGAGATTAATGTTTTAAATCTTACAAGATGATTACAACAATATTATCAAACTCTGTAAACAATAAATCTCCGTTTTTGGTTTTATTGAAAATGAAATCATTGTTGAAGCAAGACGTCAAGTTGTATTTGAATGAAATGAGAGCGCACATTCGTTGTGATACATGGATGTGCGCTGTGTTATAATGCGTTGCTATTGACGGCGGTCATTATAAGGAAGGAAATGCCACAGAATAAAATCTTGCTTTAAAAAAGTGCATAGAGCTGCTGGTTGTATTTGTTGTTTGTTGTTTTTCAAATATAAAACACTAAAAATGTTTTCAGTGTGAGCATCAGTTCTTTTTGAACACTTTCATCTTGTTTTAACAAAACCGTGATAATATTGATAATCACGATAATTTTGGTCAGTATAATCGTGATATGAAATTTTCATACCGTCCCATCCCTAACTGAAACAAAAGAAAAACATTTATTTCCAGGTTTAGGAGCTCATTAAAGACAAGTAGCAATTTGAAAGTGAAAATAATGGCATTTACTGCAAGCATTGCTGACTCATCATCTGCAACCCACAGGCTGTTAAGCTTTATGTAAGAGGTCCTAAAGTGTCACCGCCAACTAAAACACATTGAACATGATCAATATTAAAAGTCAACTAGATCTGAATAACATTTGTGTCCACAGCTCAAAAAGTTGCTTGCCTTAGTAAACAACACTAATAGCCATTTCCCAATCTGCTTCATTTAGGAACAGATCTCACACAGTAAGACACAATTTGTGGTACATCTGGAAGTGTGAAAATCAAAATCTGCATTACACCAGTAGAAATCTGTCTGTTCCAGTCAGGCACAAATCAGCCAGTGGCTATTACTTTCTCATCCAAAACTGCAACCCATTTTCAAAAGCTGATAATTATACCTGTGGAGACCTCAGTTAGATTTAAATTGCAACAGATTAAATAGGCCAAAACTGTTCAATTTATAAAGCAATGTGAAGTAATTAACTGAGAGGGAGAAGATGTCTGTTCATCTCTCACCAAAGCACGACCAAGAAAGAATCTAACTAGGAGTTGCAAAAATTCTGAGTTGGGCTGCTCGACTATGATAAAAATCCTAAATCGCAATTGATTTGGTCTATACTGTAATCAAGATTATTTCTCCTCTTACCTCTCTGATTTTGTCCCTCTTTTCCTTAGTGTCAGGATCCCCTGGATCACCATCGTTGACCCCTACCAGTTTGGGCATGGGTACTGGAGGCAGTGGTTTGGGACCATCTTTCTTTTTCAAGTCCTCAGCTACCTTGGTCTTCTCTGTTTGGATCTCAGCCTTCAGCTCCTCTTTGGATTTGCGGAGCTTTTCCTTGGCTTCCTGCAGTGCCCGCTCATGATCTGCCCGGATCTTGTCACGAAGACTCTCCTCTTCCTCCCTGCAGATGCACAATGAAATATATAAGAGTTACTTTAATTAGAGTTTATTGTTACTAGGAGGTGGAACATTTAGATTTCATTTATATAAAATGTATTTTATATAATTTGATTAATATTATATAAATTCATTATTTTCATATTATATAAATTGTTAATGTAATTATACATAGTATATATTGTGTTACATGCATGACATTTATTCATGTATTATACTGCCCGTTCACAATTTTAAAGTTTAGGGTCAATAAGATTTCTTCTTTTTTAAAAAAAAAAAAATGAATACTTATTATCAAAACTATACGATCAACAGGGAAGTAGGTGGGGGAGTGAAGGAACTCACGACTGAGGTGCTCTTGAGCACCTAACCCCCAATCGCTCCCAGGTGCCGCATTAAAAATGGCTGCCCACTGCTTGGGGAGTGTGTGTCCACGGTTTGAAGTGTGTGTGTGTGTGTGTGTGTGTGTGCACTACTTACTGCTACTAATGTGTGTGCACATGTGTGCCAGCAGCCATATCACCCTATAGCCCAAGACTGGTTGCCCCCTGAAGCTAAGCAGGGTTGAGCCTGGTCAGTACCTGGGTGGGAGACCTCCTGGGAAAACTAGGTTGCTGCTGGATGAGGTGTTAGTGAGGCTGGTAGGGGATGCTCACCCTGTGGTATGTGTGGGTCCTAATGCCCCAGTGTAGTGATGGGGACACTATACTGTCAAAGAGCACCGTCCTTCGGATGAGACGTTAAACCGAGGTGCTGACTCTCTGTGGTCACAAAAAATCCCAGGATGTCTTTCGAAACGAGTGGGGCCTTCATACTTGGCCTTCAGGTCACCTCACTTTTATATGTACTCCACCCAGAGTACACTAATAACAAACCTGATTTATAATCAAACAATTGGAATTAATTCCCTGAGTTTTTCGCAATAAAATTGTTTCAACAGAAACAACGTGTTACAACAATATTATTGTTTTGTTTAGTATGTATTAATTAATAGCAATTATGGGGTGGAGTGTGGGAGAATGCACAGGAGATGCATCATATACTATAAGCTAAAAGGTAACAATGCCCCCCACACACACACACACAAGGTGGAGACAGAAGATTTTAGGTCTTGTGAATCAATGAAGCACACCAAACTAAAGAAGGAGCAGAAGGGGATTGCAAGGAAAAGAGGTCAGATGGATACAGTGACACAGACAGTGATATGCCGGGGCGACGCAGGTCATCTCAGACTGGTTCGTTCATTGTTACGGCCTGGAAACGTTTGCCAGGTGACAGCGAGACGTTTTGTCATTCTTCCCCACCCAGTCTCGCTGTCTCCTGGTATCTGCTAAACTTTAATGGCTTAACAATCATTTGAATGGATTGCTTGCAATATATATAGACAATTTTTTTACCCACTATTTTGCATCAAAGTACTTAATTAGCTTAAGAAATACATGCGACGGACACTAACGTTGTCGTAGGATAAAAGCTGCAATTACAGTAAAGTGAGTGCTGATGTGAGCATTTCTAATGCGGGGGTTAAATGGCTAGTCTGCAAACAGGGACGTGCGCGAGTTGGAAAAATGTGGGCACTAATGGCTCCTTGCGAGGGACATGAGAGCAAAGGACCTCACTAATGACAGTAAACACCAATAAAACTCTGCATTGCATTAGAGTACAGACATCTATAGTCTATGGTAACGCTCCATTATAATGGATTCACCTACAAATCTCAGCCCGCAACCATTCGCTCCCACTCACATTATTCTTTTGCCTTTTTTTTTGGCCCTGCAGTCTCCCTCTATTTTTGAAAGGCTTTCTCAAAGCTGCGGTAGAGTCTAGGCGATTTCATGGAAGGCTCATAATGTCAAATATGCAATTAGAAGCATGTCAAAATTTGTTTGAATCAATTACCCCAACTGAGACAAAGTCAGTCCAGGGCAAATCAAAGTGTGGCTGAATTAACATGTTTAGTTCAATCCATTGCGTATGCTACTACTTTTCATCAGCAATTACATTATTTACAGGCATTATGTGAACCCACCTACATCATTCCAAAAGGCTCTAGGTGGAATATTCTTTGAAATGTAATGTTGTTATATAAGCTCCCTGTAAGAGAGTTAACATCAAGAAAACCTTAAAGAAACACCATTTTGACATTTAATCTATAATGATTAATGAATCTAACCAATGATGCATGAATACAGGGATTGTCTGAAAATGTTTGTCTAAATAAATGTTGTTTTTTTTAAATTCATACTTTTTGATCTCATTACTGTACTGTTGTTTCTATTGCTCTCCTCATTTGTAAGTCGCTTTGGATAAAAGCGTCTGCTAAATGATTAAATGTAAATGTAAATGGATATAGCAAGATGGTGTTGTTGTATAATGGATGTTAGATAGCACTGCCATGCCAACAGAACACTGGTAAATTCAGCAGAGCTTGCTATTGTTAACAGATAAGCGCTTATTATATTACACCCACCATGAGCAGGTGTTAAGATGCTCAGCTTCCATCAGTTTTGTGCGCTCAACACTATCTACCATCAACCTACCCACACATCTACCTTCAAACATCAGCTTCTTCACAAGTCAGAGCTTATCGTGGAAGTACACCAAACACTGTCTATAGCAGAATGGGTCCACAAGCACTTTTGGAGCCGTTATCCCCCCATATGTAGTTCTAGGTATAAAGCAGGTTTTCATTCTGGTACAGCAGATTAATTCTGTATGCCTCAGGAGACCCAATCTATCTCAGACAGACCCATTCCTCAGCCCCATCATTAGGCTTTGATCAGGATTCATTTTCTGCTTTGCTCACATTCAGAGACAGAAAAGAGATAAAGACAGAGAGAAATGCAAAGAGAATGAAGAAACACCTATAGAAATCTGAAGCATCAAGGACAGCCTGAAGTATTCAGCTGTGTTATTGAGGAATAAGAGGAACACATTGCTTAACTCGCCAACTGATAAATACTGTATGTGCTTTTCATTAGTATTTAGTGTAAAACAATTCCCTTGAGAACTGAGCTCATTTTCAACAAAATACCTACAACACCTGCAAAGCCACGTGGCTGCTGGCCCATTTCACAGAAAATAGAAAATAAGGTCAGAAACTCATATTTCCAATATAGAGTTCAGGAAGGGCCTTCTTCCTCACCATCCCCACCATCCATCGCTTTCTAGCCCCATCTTGCCTTTCAAGAGTTCAAAGATACAACGCTGTGTGGTGGTTTCTTTCTGTATCACTCTCAGCCTGAAGCTACTCTAGGGAATAACAGCCTCCTGGTATCAAATGATGCATACAGGTTTGACTACAGCCTTTAAGTGGACAGCACTTGAGCGAAGCAGAGCCTCTCTTTATTCCTTCCTACATTTTTCATGTCTCTTTTTAAAAACAAATCTCTTATCTGACTTCCATTCCTGTCCTATTTGATGTAAAGCTGCCTCATGAGGATGGACAGCTGTGTGCAATGGACTCTGTCATTTTAATCACTTTAGTCATGAAAAACAAACCAGGAGCGATATCAACCATGATTTGTAATGTTGCCATCTTGACTCATTTTATCATGTTTATCAGACAAAAATTTAGACATTTGTACAAAAAATTGGATTAAAGATTCTAACTTTTTTACTTATGAGATGATAAATGGATGCCAGTCAATTAATTAAATGTACAAAAATGTGAAAAAGTAGCATACTGGTATTTGAAATGTTCATCTTAGCATAGATGTAGGCAGTATAGTTCAGTAGTTTTATGGATTTAATACATCCCAGAAAAACTAATACAACGAACACATTAAACACATTTACAAATGTTATATAATGAACAAATGTCAGATGTAGTGACAATGCACCAATAATCTGGTAGGGCAGGTAGTCTTCTCACTTTAATACACTAAATATGTTGTAGTTGATTCTGTTCCTCTTGATCCTAAAGGCCCCAATTTACTTCAAGCGAAATCGAAGAACGAACTTATGTGGCGTAATTTCGAACAAAATCAGGTTTGTTTTGGGAGTTCGAAACAGCTACTACCATTGGTCCGTGGCGATTACGTAATAGGTAGGTGTGTGCGGAGGCTCTGCCTTCTTTCACGTGGAAATATTTTCCGCTTCATTTCTCCTGTTCAGTCCGTAGAGGTCAGACGTTCGTGAGTGAAAACATGAAAACACTGGAGAGCTGTTTTACAGTAGAAAATGAAGTTACTTCTGATGAAATGAGACACTGACCGTTTTTCATGTTTAATATGGTAAAGCTGCTTGATTTTAAGTCATCTATTGTATAAAGTGCTATATAAATATACGTGATGTGACTTAAATAGAGTGCTGAATTGCAAAGCTCGTGCAAACATATCCCCGTTGCTATGATCAGATGCTTTACAAGGCTATACTTTGTTAAAAAATGCTAGCGGTTTTCTCAATTTTGTTGTGTTTATTTTGTTTTTGAGAGAAGAAAGCGCTTACGACATTTACATATTCATCAGATGTTCGCTAACATTAGGCCTATATAGCTGGTCACGCATTTCGAACTTTGTTTTCCCCCTATGCGAAGAACGAAAAAGAACTTTGCCGTGAGTATATCGGGGCCTTCACAATCCATTGTTTATCAGACAAAAATTTAGACATTTGTACAAAAAAATTGGATTAAAGATTCTAACTTTTTTACTTATGAGATGATAAATGGATGCCAGTCAATTAATTAAATGTACAAAAATGTGAAAAAGTAGCATACTTTTTGCTGCTTTTGCAGCATTTTTGCTACTAATGCTGCTTTTGCTGCTAATGCTGAACTTTATTTTAACCACCGATTTAGCTCAGAAAGATTTTCGCTTGGTAACAACAGCTGCCCCCTTTCTTAGCATTTTTCTATCACCACTAACTACAATGAAACTAAATGATGTTTTCTGCAATAATAACGTCATTATCACTTTTTTTGAGGAGCACATCTTCATCTGTCTGTTTCTCTGCTCTAATAGAAACAAGCCTCTAATAAAGTGCCTGAGCTCAGACACTTCAAATGAATCTGCCTCTTGCTAAAGCTTTGGCAGGAGCAGGTACATTTTTCACTCAGATTAAATCTCCAACATGCCATCAAACGTAGCTCATCCAATTTAAACAGTATCAGGACTAAAATTGAAAAATAAACTGCCAGGTTTAGGAGAAAGGGTCTGGTTTAGCTCAAGCCGAACACTTTCTCGCTTTTAGAGGACCCTTAAGCTCCATGTCAGGTTGGCAGGTGTGAGCGCTAACTCAATTAGCGCGAGTCACAGGGCATCTGTTACATCAGCCCACCACAGTGATACACTTACTCGGAAAATTAGCGAACGTGGCTCATGTTCTCTAACAACTTGGCAGGCCAACCGCATGGGGGAAGTTCACGCTTTTCTACACTGATCATGGGGATTCCTTGAGAGACCAAATAAAACCATGACAGATTCAGAATCGTCTTCCTGGAGAAAATACCTACAGACCAGCAAAGTTTATTTTGGCTTTCCCTGAGGAGGGAACCTTGGGCCTCATGTATCAATCTTACGTACGCACAAAAACTTTGCGTACGCCAGCTTTCACGCTCACGGTCGGATGTACTAACAGTGAAATTAACGTGAGAATGTGCGTTCCTCCACGCCAATTTCATGTCTGGCGTATGTACATTTCTCATAGTTTTTGTTCGTTGGTGACTCTTACAGGCAATGAAGTTAAGTTGCAAACATTACACAACGAATTGTTCTATAAGTCTATCGCACTACCACCTGTGGGATGCATTGCTATTAATTTGCAATTTATAAAATAATTTACATATATTGTCACACGAGCCTTATGGGAATATTCTATCAATTATGCAATTAAGTAAGAACATATAAAAGCATATGATATTCCCATATGATGTGGTTGACCAGCCAAACATTAAAACGCAATTTGTAGCGATAGACGGTTTTCCTAATGTAATCGGAGCGATCGACTGCACACGCATTGCTATAAAGGCGCCATCTGAAGAAGAATTTGCATATGTGAATCGGAAACATTTCCATTCAATAAATGTGCAGATAATATTGGTTACCTTCGTGGCAGTCCTGTAGTAAATCCGAGTCTCCCACAGCAGCGGATACTACTCCAGAGAGTAAAGTGTCACCCATAATTGAGGCAATTCTCTGACCCCTTTACCACTGCTTGTTCTGCCCACACTTTGTCGGTGCGCAGCAGTTCTCCATTTAACGTCCACCTTTATATCAGACCATTTCTTTTTAAGGTCATTTACAGTGCGACTTTCAGATCCCACCGCATTGACGGCATCAGCCAAACTCTCTCACTCATATTTTTTCCTTTTGTTATTAATTCCGGAGGACAAAGTTCCAAATATTTTTTTTTTCTCGTTTCTACCTCCGATAGTAGCACCTCCGATTCACTTTCTGTAAAGTTTCGCTTCTTGCCGCTTGCTTTAGCCATTTTCTTACTCCTTTCTTTTGCCAAAGTGGACTCATTACCATATTTAAATGTATTTAATTAAGGGAGGAGACTGGGTGGGGCGTTGTGCTCGTGCATGTGCGCTCATTTTTACGTTAATTGGGATGTACAAAGAGAATATGCGTGGGATCCTTCTAGGGCTGGGCGGTATATCGAGTTTGTACAATATATCGATATTTTTTATCCCCACGATATGGAATGAGGCAATACCGTTTATATCGATACAGTAGTTTGATACGAGCACATCTGAAAAATAGCGGAGGACGCAGTGTGAGCTCCTGCAGTGAAAGTACACGGTAGCCTACAATTTGTCCTGAACATGACACAAGCTTATATTAAGCGCTTTAAACTTGTTAACTATATCTTACCAGTTATTTTAAAGCAGCTTGCCCTGTCAGATGCTCTGACGATACTGTTGCTGACTGACAGATAAAAATACTTGCGCTGTTTAATGTGTTTGAGATGTGGTGCTTTCCTCAGTGCTTAACTTACATTTCACAGGTATATTCTCCATCTGTAAATGTTAGAAAATCAAACAAATATGTCCATTTCACTGTCAGGAGAGGACGAGCTTCTGCAAGTGAATCTCCGCTAATATTCAAGCTTCCGTTAATGAGCGCCGCCGCGCGCATGCGCGCCAAACAGACGGAGCACAATAGAATAGTAGCGCTAAAATATTTGTTGTTGGAGACAATAAATGTGCCATATGTGGAATTTTAAACCTACAAGTATATTTTTATGAAAGTGACCATTATAATGGGGTAATCAAATGCAGGCTAATATAATTAGTTTGTGGTTTTGTTTTTATTTTCATTTTTAGTTTAGCCTTAAGTCATTTTAAAAACAAAAGAATTATATTTGTTTTTAGTTTGTAATGTTACAATGTAATGTGATTTTAACCACCTTTTTGCACATAATATATTGAATAGCCTACATTACATTCACTATATTTGTTTCCATATCCTTTGATATCAACATTGTTTGGAAATCATTGAGCAGGATGTGAAATATATATTTTTTTAAATAAATACAGATTTTCTTTATCCAAATAGAAAAACGTAGAAAGTACCGAGATATATATCGTATATCGCCATTTAACCAAAAAATACCGAGATATGATTTTTTGGCCATATCGCCCAGCCCTAGATCCTTCGTACGCAGAGATTCAACATCTGTTTTTTTTTTGTGCGTACGCACATTTACAGCTTTGTCCGTACGCAATGTTTTAGTATGAATTCAACGCAAGTCTTTGTACATGAGGCCCCTTGTCTTTTGAAGTCGTATTTGTGATTTAAATCCCTTCTGAATCAAGTATGTCTGTTTTTCTTGCACAAATCTCTGTAAATATTAGAGTTGTTTGGCTAACTCAAGCTGTCCTATGAGAAATCTGTCTATCATCCCATCCAGATAGGATTACTTAACTATGGATTAACTGTAGCCTATATTGTGGATATTTTCACAATGGTTCTCATTTCTTTTGACCTTTGTTGGATACCGTAGCTAAAGCTAATTTCACATTGTGCATAAATCTGCCTTATGCACAGCTTCATTATGGATTTAGACTTTTTTGCCAGCTTTCTGGTTAAAATAACAGTTGGTGGTTCATGCACTGCCTGCTGGCATCACATCTCATGAAAAAAGAGACAAAAAAGAAAATGGCTCCTGCAGCAAATGGAGGGATATTTATAAACATAAATTAATATATTGTTAAAAAATATAATATATTGTTACAAATCAGCATATTAGAATGATTTCTGAAAGATCATGTGAAACTGAAGACTGAAAATAATGACGCCGAAAATTCAGCTTTGCCATTACAGGAATAAATTACAGTTTCAAATATTTTATAATAGAAAACAGTTATTGTAAAATATTATTACAGTTTAAAAGATTACAAAGATACAAAGATTACAAGAATACTATTTTTTTTACCATATTTTGATCAAATCAATTCAGCCTTGGTGAGCATAAGAGAATGAAACAAAAATCTTTTTCAAACTTAACCATATACCATTTTTTTTCCAATGGGTTTCATCAAGCAAACATCTACAGGACATGTGGCAACACCCTCATCCAAACAATAGATACCCGCCGTAGGGCTGGGTGATATGGCCAAAAATATATTTTTTTTTCCATATCATAAGATATTGATATTTATCTCGATATTCATTTACCTACAATTAACGGGGAAGGAAATGATTTCCACATATTTGTTAAGACCTTCAAAATGAATGTAAACATGTAAACTTGTTTGTTCACAATCAAAAAGAGCAGCTTTTTAGTAGCCTACTCCATGAAATCCATTTTCCCACCTAAATTCGTGTTTTTTTTTTATTCCTTTTTTTTTAGGGGTGATTCTGTCTCCCTAACCAGCAAATGAAATCACAGATGTTAAAATTGTGGTTTTCTAACCCTGTCCAAAAAGCACTAAAGACAGCAAAGATCAATTCAATGTTAAGAAAAAAAAACAAAAAAACTGCCAGTCTGGTAATCGCAACTGCAGGACTGGTGAAAACCAACAATGAGCACGCACAGATAAACAAGGGGAATAGAGGATACTGTTCGAACATGGCACAGGCATAACAAGACACGGGCTGGCCCAGATCTCAGTCCCCCCAGGTAAGAGGCGGATCAGTCGGAGAGCTTGTGTTTGGCTTCAGAGCTCATGGCCAGGATGAGCTCTTTGGGTCATGAGCGAAAGCAGATGGTCAGCAGGTTCAATAAGCAGGATTCATCCCTCATGTATAACCGTGACTCGACTTTTTTTGGAATTTAGGCAAATACAGATGGAACATTTACGTAAAGCTTCTGGAATGATGCGGTAACCAACTTAATGTGATAAAGTACACAAACAGAACACGTCGCAGAGAATGCTTCTCCACATAAACATCCATGAATCCAATCTGAGTTTAGGTCGCTTAGTTATAATAAAGCAATAATCCCCAAGAAGACATTGTTTACAGTGATTTTAGAATACCTAAGGGTCGTTGTTAGGCACGAGGATTATAATGTGCATTTGGGATTGCAACATGAGCCAAACATCTTCCCAAACTTGTAAAGAGAAATGCTTATAAACCAGCTGTTGTCAAAAAGAGAGGTTTTAAGGGCTCCCTAAAAAAATTCCACTAAAACAAAAGCTAATATAGTCTATAGTTTGAAAGCAAAGAAATTGAGACAGCCATGAATATTAGTTCTGAGATTTACAGTTGTACAGTAAAATACAAAATTTTTATATTATTATATAATATTATCATTATATTATTTTTCTTAATACTCCATTTGAGTCAAATATTACAATATTAAGATTTCTTATTTTGTTTAACATTCTTATTTAGAAAAACACAAATATATTGGCCAACTGCAGCAATACAAAAGTACATCAAACATGGAGCGAAATAAATAAATAAAATGCATTTTAAATCAGAATTTTTATCGGGGGAAGAAATGCACCAAATTGTGCAGCTTTAGCGAGCGACAATGAACAACTCTTAATCCTTAAAATGTCTAGGTTGGATGAAAAGTTAATCATCTTAATCTGATAAGACTACCCAACCAATTAATATTTTTAGTAATAATGACCAAATTAAACAAATGAGGTGCATTTTGCTGATGTTCAACTTCATACTTATCTACTTTTAACATTGATTTTACTGATAAATGGCAATAGTCCTAAAACAATAAAAAATAATTTATGTACAACAGTTATCAGACATAATATAAAAATAATGTAATGTTACAAAAAAATTAGGGATGCAACGATACCATTTTTTCAGAATCGATCCGATCCGATACCAAAAATTCTGAGTATCGGTCGATACCGATCCGATACCAGTGCACTGAGTGCAGTTTTTTTTTTTAAATCAAGTAGAATTTCTATAACTCTGTGTTGAACTGATAATCACTATTTTGTGTGTTAAACACGATCTACTTAATACAGACAACTTCATTATAAAGAAAATCAACAACAACAAAAAATATATATGATGATAATCTGACATAAATGCTATTATAAGTTTAGTGGATAAGATTAGTGGATAATTCAGCAGTAAAATTTAGTCTAGGAAAATCACAATAATTGTATAAAATCTGAACATTTAGTGAAAAAAAAACGTTTAGTGGGGAAAATATTAGAGACATTAAGTGTAACACTAAATCTGGTAAAACTCTGCACATTGCTCTTTGTATTGTTGTAAAATACATTACTGAAAAACAAGATAACAAAAATCAAAAATATCAATTATTTTATATATGTGACCAGTCACGGAAACTAGGGACACAAGTCTGTTCTGGGGCATTTTGAGTTATTCATAGATTCTGAAAGTGTAGTCTCCAAGCTTTCCAACGATGTGTAACATGTGGAAATCTGATAATATTTGGAGAAGTTGTGGCCATTTGAAGGTAGGCACTTAAAAAAGCTCAAAGATGAGAAAACGACCTCGAAAGATTGTGCAGTTCTCACCTCTCTCTGCTGCTAGGAGTGACAATAGGGCTCATTTACATCTCATTTAGATAAGCCATATCCCCTGTAAAGCTCCCCCTGTGCTTTACAGCTTTTTTTTGCACTTCGAATGAGTGCAATTCTGCAGCAGCTCTAGGCGAAAAACAATTGTGATGCCCCTCTATTTGCAACGTACCAGCAACAACACACAAAGACCAATATGCCATATACATATAACGCAAAACCAGCAACAACACACAAAGACCAATATGCCATACATATAACGCAAAACCAGCAACAACACACAAAGACCAATAAGCCATAGGCCTACATATAACGCAAATAGTGCGCAATGCGCGTGTGCCCAAAATGTCAACAATATTAAAGTTTATGCAGGAGGCAAATGCCTGCTGGCATTTTTCTTTAAGCAGTCATGACAGGAATTTTCCAAATAATCACATTTCACCTCCTCAAATTACTGTTGCAAATCTCTTTACACCACTTTCTTATGTGCGTATACTATACACACACAAATGAAATGTCCGCAAGCACATTATATCATCAGCAGGTTCAGCATCTTAAATAACGACTAAAGAGCAAATGAAGCTTAACTTACGTTTCAGAAACGCGCACGGCAGGCCTTCATCGCCTTCACCGCAGCAAAGGTCTTAACTGCATCCTCTATTTCGATTCTCTGTGCCAGTTCATGTTCTATGGAGATTGTTGCCAGTCCATTAAGTCTGTTCAGTTCACAAAACTTTCCCCATTCAAAGCAATCGGGACGTCACATATGAAACAGCCAGCCACCGCTATCAGCGAGCCGAGCCGCCATATTCAACACCGAGGGCGCGCGCGCCGCGCCCATACCTCCGGTTCAGTTTCCCGAGCGGCGAAAACATTTTCGGTGTAACTGCCACGGTTCAGCTCGTCTGCGACAATCTTTGCGGCGTCCATCTTCATTGAATTTTGATATCAGATAGAGCCTACCAGAGCACAGCATAATAAGTAGCCATGCGGTTCACTTGGAGGGCGGGGACAAAAGCGCCATATTCAGTATGGAAATACACACAGACAATAACACGCCACGCCCCTACTGCGTGCTAAAATCTCCGAAAACAAGCCGATTTCAACCTCAAAATGTAAGCTTTTAAATATACCAATACTGCTATCTCAAACATGGAGAGGCTTCTTCGTGATTTCAACTAACAGATTCTGCAAAAAAATGAAATTCACCAATTTTGAAAAAAAAACTCTTCTTTCTCATTTTGCTCGAAAGTTGTGCTGCCGACTTGTGTCCCTGGTTTCTGTGACGGGTCACATATAGCCTACTATATATATTTTTTTTAAATACATTTTTAAATGTATAGCACAGCTGTTTAATGAGGAAGCAACATATGATAGATATGCGTCACTGTATTATGATATGAAAGGCTCCAATACAATGCGGCTCAAAGCGCTTAAGCGCATCCCGAGCGCAGAATGATGCGCTTGAAGCAACACGGAGTCGCAGCGTGTCGAGTCCGCATTGTAAAGTTTAAAGCACAAAGAAAATACATATTGATGCGTAGTCTATTATACAGTATCTATCTATGCAAATTTTTTCAACATTTTCTTTTAACAGTTTTAAATTTCAGTAACTGTGCACGTGAAGAACAAATAGTGCTTTGACTTTACTCCAGTGTTGTGATCTAGACACCCGGTAGAAAGTAACATGATTAAGGTACAGCAATAAAGTCCAGCAAGATAAAGTTGTTTTATGCGAAACCATAGACCTTTATCTACAGATCAAGTATAATAATAGTAACATTGAATCATCTTACAGAGAGTTTCATCGTGTTAACTGTCGTAACCGAATGCGACGCGCTGTTTAAATGCTGAATGGAGAATGATTGACAGCCGCAGCTGAGGGAAACGTTTACGTGAGCTTGAATTTAACGACTTAAACACTAATTTCTATCTCACATTATACTATATAATGGCTTCAGAACACTTATAATATTGTGCACGAAAACTTATGGTGTTTTATAATGTTTGTGTGCGTTTTGTGGGGCTTAACAACACCACTGAATAGTAAACGCACAATATCGGATTTGGATCGGCCTCGTCTGACCGATACCCGATCCGGCAAAAATGGCAGTATCGGAGCCGATACCGATACTGAGTATCGGATCGGTGCATCCCTAAAAAAAATATATATATTAATGCTTTAAAAAAAAACACTAATTCCATTACACATGCATCTTTCATTAGTTTAAGGGCTAATGCTAATTATTTGGATATCTAAGACAACACCTCATGACTGTAGTGTCAAACAGCTGTTGTATTGTGTCTGTGAATGTCAAGCTAAATGGAATAGGGTCATGATGATAACAGCACAGAGAACGTGAACATGCCTGTATGCAAGCATGAATGCCCATTTATTACCATCACGCTTGTCTGATGGGGAAAATGGAGCATGGAATATGACTGTGCCATCTGAGCACTTACTAAACATGATAAATAAATGCAACTAAGTCTATAATGCAGAGAAGATGCAGAGAAGACACCAAGCTAAATATATACTTTCATTATGAGATGTCATTACTCATCACATTAAACAGCACAGCCGTGACAGCTGAAGACGGATCACATGGTCACCATGAACACTGGAAAACATGGTTGATCATCATGTGGTCACATGTCGCGGCAGACAGGATCCCAAGTCTAGCCTATTAGACTAGTTTGAGGTAATGCTCAGAATAGACAGATAAAACGATCTTTAGCATGTTTAGAAATCAAATTAGTTTTATTACTCAAATATTATTATAAAAAAAACAAAAAAACAATTATATTATTGACAATAATATTAATACAATTATTAACAATAAACTAATAATAATAATAACAATAAAAATACACAACATTCTGCATTGTTTGTGCTATTAGCATCAGAATGGCTCCTAAAACAATACTATCCACTGCATTCTCTCTGTTTACGCCTGGTATTTAGGGTTGTAACGTTATGAGATTTTCATGGTATGGTAACAGTCTCAGAAAATATCACGGCTTCACAGAATACGGTATTAAACAATCAATTATTTTTATCATAATGACACTTTTTTGGGGGAGGGGGGTGAACAAATGCTTTATTATAAAGAATTAAAACCATTTGTTTTGTTTATTCAAATTTCAATCAAAATGTCGAATAAATTAAATGTAATAATTGATTATGGATTAGATTAAATTATTTTATCATTAAGACCTTAACATTTTTAAGAATAATAGTCTTATGAAAAGTATTTTATTCAGAAATTCTGGTTTGTCTGTTTGAATTTGTCTGGATTCTGTGTTTAATGATTTAATACAAATCTCAAAAACTGTGGTAATCAAATGAATGGAAAAAAATGTATAAACTTAAAGTTTTAAAATTACTCAAATTAAAATTAATTTAGAAATGGGAGACTTATCTGCACAGAGGGAATGTGTTCTCGAATATAGGCGAACATGTTTGATGCATTTTCTCCTTTTGCAGCCATTTTGCATCCATATTTATTGCAAATTGGATATCTATTCTTGAGGACAACCACACCTTCATTTTTTTGTTATCCAAAGTAATCCCAAACAGCAAATTTTAACATATTTTTTGGCGGGGGATACAGATTCGAAATAACAGCCTCTGTCTCTGACATGTTCTCCGCTTTATGTGTGTGGATCAGAGTATGTGAGCGGAGTGGAGTGGGAGCGGAGCGAGGAGTGGAGCGGTGTGATTTTGAATGGAGCGCGGAGCGGATTTTTTTAAAGTCGGAGCGTCGTGGTTTTCACTCGCTCCGAGAGCGCTCCACTACCGCTCCATCACGAGTACAATTCATGCCAACGGCTCATTATAGAACTGCATTTTTAGTAAGGATTCACACGTTAAACACTTTACGCTATAGCATGATACAGATGGATCACTCAAATCAGAAAAAAATGTGAAGGTTATGATGACGCCGATGGACATAAGTGACTGCAGGAGGTTCTCAAGCCTACTGAAAATGATCGGGCAACACGATCTCATGAAAGTGCGTATCTATAGCACGAATTTTATTTCTCGTGCCATTTATACACCAAAAAAATAGTTTTTGCGTGCAAATGAAACACACTAAACCCCTTGGTTAGGATTAGGGATGTGAAGTGCGTGCACGCCATAAAGTGTGTATCATATGCACGCGAAAACTGCTTATCATAGGCTATGCAAGCAAAAAATATTTTTGTAAATGGTACAAGAAATAAAATTTGTGCTATAGATATGCACTTTCATGAGATCGGGCTGGATCGGGTGAAAGCACATTTTAAACAGGTAACACTTATTCACACACGCAATCGCTTTCTCACTAATGCATTGCACTCAAACAAATGTAATCTTACAGTGCTGTCGGTAGCCTATTTGATTTCGAATGAGCAGAAATCTGTAAGAAATGTAGCGACACGTAGATAAAATAACTGATGAAAACGTAGTTATTTTACTCTTTCCAAACAAAATGTGCTCTGCAAATCAGAAATGATATTTAACTTTTAACTCTGATAACCATGTAATAAGCATAGCATGGCACAGGAAAAGTTTGCACACTATCCAATAAACCACATTGAAACTATTCTCCTAATGTTGTTTTTTATTTTATTTTATTTAATATGCCTATATATTATGATGAGGAGAAATTTTGTGAGATTTCAAAGCATACTTAAATACTTTATTCGCAATTTCCTCGGGGAGCGACGACGGAGCGGTGTTTCTGATATCAGTGAGCGAGGAGTGGAGCGGGAGCGGTAAATGGTGAACCCGGAGCGGAGCTGGATCGGAGTGATTATTAAATGCTTGGAGCGCGGAGGGAAAATTGTTGCCGCTCCACTCCGCTCACATACTCTGGTGTGGATGGAGCAAGCTGAGTCTAATGGAAAGAAGTTGCGCATCTACAGTTGAGATTCTCCGTCTGGTTTAATTTTTTCCAATACCGAAGAGAAGCAAATGTTCACGATATGGCAATCGGACGTGATATACCGTCATACCGCTACAATCCAACTAGTATTAAGATGCGTTTTGGTCACAAGTAGTCGAGGGAGACACATTCCCATTTACACCCATTTTGATCCAACTCTTTTGTCCACTTCTGTCCTGATTTCTTTGAGGGGAAAGTCTTTGGGTGAGTAAATGTATGGGCTTTTTCAGATCTTTTGATCTAATGGACGAAATAAGCTTGCACAATTTACACATGAACACGAAAGGAGTCGACAAAAAACATGAAGAGGAGCAGTGAGTGACCATGAGTGCGTGTTGGAAATCAATGTTGAGAGAACATTGTTGCTTGGTTTGTTTTTTGTCTTTAAACCAAACTTGGGTCTTCACTTCTGGAAGTGGTCGAAAGTGGAGAAGCTCAAAGCGTTTTAGACCCCGTTTAACCTGTATTTAGCGTTGTGCACTCGTGGTCAGATCGACCAAAACGCATCTTAATACCAGGTGTAAACAGGGACTCAGTCTCTCACATGCAAGTACACATGCAGTACGTCTGACTGCACTTCAACTCTACCTTCGGGACGACAGTGCCAAAAAAGTAGAAATATGCATTAACATTAACATTTCAGCAGCTCAGCATGTTTATTTTCTAGTGTACTTAAGAGGCTCTGTTCAATCCAGACGGTAAAATTTCTAGACGGTCCTCAGTCACACTAATGCCTCGCTGAGACAGAGTCAGCATTTGCCCCATGAAATGTGCCACACATTTCCATAAATGACAGCTTGAGTGACCACAAAAAAAAACACACAAGCTGCATTTAATTCAAATGTTTCTATCACTGAGGATCGTATTCCACAAAGTGTGGGGGAAAACTGCTATGATATTAAAGCACGGCATGCACACAAAATAAGCTTTGATAACTCATCTTATATTGCACAGGGAAAGTCATGTGACTTTCAAACTACGTTAGATTGCAACTTCATTTTCAAAGATACATACAATTTTTTTTTTTTTTGAGGGGGGGGGGGGGGGGGAGTTGCATGCAAACCTCAGACAGGATAAACCTAGACAAGATTTTAAACCCAGCAAGCAGAGCATCAGTAAGCCATGGCTTGGTTCTTAAGACAGAGAGTACAAGCAGCAGCTCAATGGTGAAAGCAGAAACAATACAGAGGCCCCTGTAACAACAAAGAAGCAGAAAGCGCTTTCTTTCACCGAAGTTCACTTAAACTCTCAAAGAATTGTGGTCCACACAGCTGAAGAAAGATACAGAGAGCCGAACCACTGACTGTGTGGCTACAACCATCTCAGGCGGAAAAGAAAAGCCTATTATAATTGTGGAAGTATTGCTAGGGGGGAAAAGGAGACGATAAATACATTGATTGCAGAATGCGATTTTCATAGAAAACAGTGAAGGGAGTGTCTGTTTTGGTGTAGGAGTACTGGGGTTCTTTGCCTTGCGGTTAATAAATATGCTTTTCCGAAATGATCTTGGAAAGTTTTTGAATTTCAAACCTAATAAAAAAAAAATTCCCAAAGATCTCTGACTCTAAATCACTGTTTGCTGCTATGGATTGGGGTATGAAAAAGCTTTCAGAGATCACAGGGCCATTAACGACAGCACAGACAATCTGTGAATAGTCTGTTCGCACAGCTCACACCTACATGTGTGCTTGGCCTGAATACTGCATTAAAGCTTTTTCCTCCTGCCATGAAATAGTGGTATGAGCTTTCCAATTACAAAGTGCATAGTAAGATTAAAGCCAAAAATGAAAATTCTGTCATTAATTACTCACCCTCATGTCGTTCCAAATCCGTAAGACTTTTGTTCTTCTTCGGAACACAAATGAAGATATTTTTGATGGGATCTTTCCATCCCTGCTAAGCAACTACCACTTTTATTTATTTATTTATTTATTTTTATTAAGAAAAGCATCTCAAGCACAGTACAAGCATCAGATTGTTACATAATTAAATAAAGGGAAAAAATCAAAAATTAAACGAGCATAGTAAATGCTCACATACTAATGAACAATCACAGTAACAAAGCAACTACCACTTTGACGACTCAAATCGACCCAGTCCATATGAATTGAGCATTTTAGTCAAAATTTTCTGAAGAGACTCGATCGCTTTATGTGATAAACAGATTGAATTTAAACTTTTATTCACATATAAACATTCATCAATTTATTGTTATGGTAAACGGAAGCTCAAGCATGTTTGCTTTACGTGCGAGAGCCAGTGAGGTTCATTCTCGTGTTACGCAGCACGTTTGAGCTTCAGCAAGAACCAATGAGGTTCTTTATCGCACATCAAGAGGGTTCAGTTGAGCTTCTGTTTATGTTCGCTGATCAATGTTTATATGTGAATAAAAGCCCAAGTTAACTCTGTTAACCATATAAAGAGATTGAGACTTTTTGAATTTTGACTAAAATGGTCAATTCATATGGATTAGTTTTACAATCTCTTTATGAACTTTTTAAAGTGTCAATGTGTCAGTTGCGCAGTCGTCTATAGAGAGAACAAAAAGCTCTCAGATTTAATTAAATATATCTTAATTTGCGTTCCGAAGATGAACGAAAGACTTATGGGTTTGGATTTGGAAAGACATGAGGCTTTGTAATTAATAGTATAATTTTCATTTTTGGATGAACTATTCCTTTAATAATATTAAAAGAAAACAAAAGTCTCAAATAATCCTTTTTGCTTCATAATCTTTCATTGACTTTTTTTGCTGCCGCATAGATTTGCATAGAAGCTGTTCAGTTTGTTTTCCGAATAAAGCGTCACAGTGAAGATGTTATACCACCTATACACAAAATCACATGGCGATGTTGAGGAGATCTCACCTGTGCCGATGTTCGTCGTGAGCTCCCACGCCATGTATGACCTGTCTGCTGCTGTGCCTCGCCTCCTTCTCTGACTCGATGTGCGGTATCAACACGTCCTCCAAGCCAAAGTCAAAGCGCTTGTGTTTGGAATTGTCCGGAAGGAAGAAAAACGCTCCAAAGCACAAGGTGATGAAGGCACTGAGGATGAGGAGGAGGATGAACTTCTCGGAGAGCCGTAAGGTGGCTCTGTGATGGGGGAATGAGGAGGCACCTGGCGAGAGGGTAGGTATCCTACGTCCCGAGAGCGGCAATAGAGCCGGCGTGGTCATATTTTGATGATGAACTGGAATATGGTGGAATAAGTGTCAAGGTTGTTTTTGTGTAAGCCACACTATTATCTCATTGTGGTAAAAGGGAGCTTTACTGCCGAATGTCTTCTTATCATAGAAATCGAGTTGTCCTGTAGATCACAACTGATTCCACTTGCTCTGAAAACAAACACATTTTCAGATACTGACTGCCATAACACATTCAACAGAAGCTTGCCATTAAAAATGAACTTCAGTTTCCATGGCAATTATGTTAAGCAGCAGAAAGGACATGAGTCTAAATTTTATTAAACAACAGGTAGCTCCAGGAATCTAATTTGATTCCTCTGTTCTAGACTAGTAGTCACTAGTGATTAGAAGTAATTTGGTCTATTAATTGTGCAATATATTTGTGCCCTTCAAGTGTAGTCGGAAATATCGTAATTAAGAGTTACGAGTATATGAATGACCGAGTTGCATTTACAAGTGGGAAACTCTATTGTAGATGATACACAAGTTGTGACATTGGGAGTGACGATTTGAAACATGGCAGCGACACTGATATATAATATAAATAATATTATGTAATATATAATCTATACACCGAGATCTGTGAGGAGAACGCAAGTCTGTAGCAAATGGTGTCAAATCACTCAACTTGCATTGTCTGCGTCACATTTAGCTGTGATACCCAAGTCAGTGATTGCTATTTGGGTTTATTCACAAATTTTTTTGGTTTTGTTTTGTTTAGGCTGCCATGTTATGTTTCCCCCTTGAATTAGTGATGTCATAATAACAAAAGGCAGATTTGGAGGTTTGAGTTTCCCATGTGCACTTGAAGGTAGCAATAGATAGTAAGAATGGTATGCTAATACTAGTGTACCGTTTTGACACAGCCTTGCATACTGACTACAACACTTGGTTTGAAACTTTCTATGACAGTATGTAGTACAATGTGCTTTATAGCATGAATATGGGTAATATGAATGAAATTCAGATGTTGTACATCCACCATTTTGTCATGTGACCTACCAACATCAGTTGTATCACTTCACTGCCATTCATAACACCACTCTCATGGCCTCATGGGATAGTAAAGTAGGTCGACAAAAGTAGTAGGTCGTTTGGGTAATTAAATTTACAGATTTATAAATTTAGACATACTACTCATCTCACATATTGTTTTTCACCAACTATATAGTAAGGAAGTAGACTGATTTAGAAGCAGGGAAAGGCTTTCTGAGCCAGGAGGGGAAATCTTTGTCGCTCCACTCCACTCAAATACACTGATCTAAGCCAGCTTTTAGTCTGTTTTGCTTGGTGACAGGCAAAGCCTGGTGTTTTGGCTAATTTTGGTACTATTCTTGTTGGTTGAAAAGAAATAAACCAACTTATCAGTCAAATTTTGTCTGAACGCAAGTTACTCAAGATATGAATTAGCCTATACTCTATACTTAACTCTATAAAATTACACACCAATTGTGCTGTTTTACGGAGTAAGAGCAATGCTGTAAATGTGATTACCTGCAGTACTGTGTAACACTCTAGCTCGTGATACATTGCTTAATTATAAGGATTAAATACTTTTTCCCTACTATTACGCCACCCATTTATACATACATGGGCTTTTGGATCACACTTACAAATGTTCTACGTTCAAAGACAAAAATTCATCACGAGGACACAAGCATACATTATGGCCCAAAAATATTGTTTATTAGATGGTCTTGTTTGGACTATCCTGCCCTGACACTGCTTTACATTCATGTCAAACACAGGTAGACTAGAGTCAAACAAGCAAAGACGAGAAACCATTCAAATGAGATCAGCATTAGGCTATATCAAAACAACAATCATCGGAATGAACATGCGCCAAATATATAAAACTCGGCATATAGACAGTACTCTATCAGACTTTGAGCATGACAATGTGACACCTGTACAAGTGCTTATGGTTCATTACAGCGCCACATCAAGCGTTTCGTGCTCAAAACGCAGGTCTTATCTTTAACATCAGCCAGGATATTTATTACCATTTTTTAAATATTCTTACAGATATATGGGTTAAATGTGTGCACATACCGTGAGGGTCTTTTTATCATTCTGATCCATGATCCTCGCTTTGATCCAAAAGCTTCTCGGTGTCGAGGCGGGTTGGGTCAAGTCGTTATCGTCACGATAAACGGCGAGTCCGCCCTCGCCGCCCAAAAGTCGTAACGTATTTATCTTAAACTAGCAATACGTTTTCGATAGCGAAAAAAGCAGTTTGATATGACAAAATAGTAACGCAACCTAGGAGAACATAAAGAAAACTGACCGACCGGATAGTGAACACAATGTTACAGCTCTAAGAGCTTTCCTTCTGCGTGTTAACGATCAAAGTTCCAGTCACATCATCATGAGCTTCAAACGGTAAATATAGCGGAGCGCGCGGACGGTGTTTCAGCACAGGCCTGATCCGCTTGATGCCGTGGCAGCGTCTCTGAACCGGAGAGCGATATCGAGAGCCGATACAATATTGAAAGTAAACCACAGGTTTATCGCAACCGCTGGGGGATCCTCTCTACATAATGCCCTATTTTAATAAAATATCAAGCTGGCCTGCGCTGTACGTGTGCTGCGCCTTTTTCCTCCAGTAAAGGCATTCAGCTGGCAGCCGTGTAGAGGACTGATCCCGTCCTGCAACTGCTGCATCACCTTGTCGGTGCCTCGGGGTAAATCGGCGCCATAGACCGTAAATCCTCAATTAATGCCTGAAAGTTGCCAGGCTCACGTTTATGCCCCTGCTTCCATGCACTGAAACATTCGCGAATGCCACCACCGCCTCCCTTATGTCTTCGTTCCTCCTTATTTCTGTAGCCGTGTGCGCCGCCAGTCTTCAATATCCAGGATGTTGTTACTGCAACAGCTACTCCTCCTCTCAGTCCTCCAACATCCAGTCAGCTGCCGTTTGGTAAAGCCAGGGAGCGTCGCTCAAGTACGAGTCTCTCTGGGCAACGCAAAATTAATAGTGGTAGACTGTGGACGGTAGAGAAAATAGAGCATTTATAGGAGTTATTTTTCACAGTTCCTAAAGTAGATTGGTATTACTCTTCTTTTTTTTGTCTACTATAATATTTTTTTTGGTCTACTTTATCTTTATTTTTCTGTTTCTGTATGCTTGTTTATGTTCATGTTCCATTTGCTGTTTATGAAACATATGCACGACTACATTTCTGATGAATATTGAGATGAATATTAGTTGCATGCATATTATAATTATTTAAATAATGATAAATAAATTATGAATAATTATAAATACAAATATTAAAAAAGAATAAACAAAAATATTTCAAAAATAAAAACAATGTAAAATGATTTGAACTCATTTGTTTCGTGTTTAAAAAAGCGATAATGACTGTATATATCCTTTACGTAATGTCAGAATGATCAAGTAGGTTGTTTTATGACATTAAGTTACAATTAATAATTTATAACATTAATAAGTAATCAGATGAATTACATATAGCTTATCATATATGTTAAACTTTAGATGATGCAATCGTAGAAATTATTTACATATAATATATGTAAAAAATGTATCAACGTCTTTGTGGAAATTATCTACATAGCCCATTATTAAATATATGTAACATTTTAGTGATGCAATGATTTACATATAATCAAATATATGTTAAAATTAGATTATGCAATCTTAGAAATGATTTACATTTAATCAAATATATGTTCAACTTTAGATAACACAATCTTATAAATTATTTACATATAATCAAATATATGTTAAACTTTAGATTGTGCAATCGAATGAGTTACATTAAATTAAATATATGTTAAACTTTAGATAACGCAATCTTAGAAATGATTTACATATAATCAAATATATGTTTAGAGAACGCAGTCTTGGGGTTGAATTTAAAATAGTTTGCGCCCTTACATCATGGATCCATCAAAGGACACGTTCACATTCTGCTGAGCAGCAGAGAAATGAGACCATTTAGATCAGCCTGTGACTTAGTCCTTGGGCTGCCATAAGTGTAGTTCTTTTCTCTTGATTTAAGGATGATATACCAGACAGCAAGTGTCAGTCTCGTTGAAGTCTGTGGAGAGCAAAAAAATTCATGTGTGAGTCATATTTAAGGCGGCAGTGGCCAAGGGAATGTATCTGCTGTCAGTCAGTTCAAGAGGCACACATTTGACACCCTGACAGAAGTCACTGTCAGAAAGAAGGAGTTTCGCTCTGCTGAGTTTCTCAGTTTTCTGTGAGAATACGACACAGATCACTGGCCAAAAGTAGAATCACCTTAAATCTCAGACCACAACAAAAAAGACTGGATTAAGAAAAAATAATTCACTGCCAACCTCTGTGAAGGCAAAAAGAGGACAAAGAGACAGGGAAAAGCAGAGGAAACGGATGATTGAAAGGTTTATCTATTACTTTAAGAGCAGTAGAGGTGAAACTGAGACCATCCTCCAGTGGGCCTGCATAATGAGTCAGGATGTGTTCTGAGACTTTGAAGTGAGGAATGGTGAACGATGACAGTTTAAACTCAGCAAGCAAATGAATGGGATACAGCTTCAACCTTGAGAAGTCCAGGCAAGGGCGAGTTGATTGGCTCTGCAGGACCAAAGCGGCTGTCAATTGCACGTCCTGTCACCAATAAATGTAGATAAGGGTGACTGTATCTGACATTCCAGTTAATGAGGTGACACAGCACTGCCCCATAATGCTAAAGAAAATAGGAAGTGAGTGGGGGCAAAAACCATCTCAGTAACAGAAGTAAACATAATGTTAAACTGATAATTAAACAATAGTCTAACTGTTACACTAAACAATATAATCACATTCGAGATTCACATATAATCACACATAATCAAACACCTTGAAGGGCACTTCAGGAAGGGGACGCCATTTGTGTTCCAAATGAAAGTGAACACCTAAAGTCCTCAAAGAGCCCTTCCACAAGTCAGTTCTTTGCCAAAGTAATTTTGATTATTAACATACAAATGATTCGCTAAATTGGGTGTGAGGTATTCGTTTTTATAGCTGACTTGCTCACATTTTATTTTATTTATTTGCAAACATTTGGCCATAGCTGTACCTTAGTTCTGCTCTACAGTTAGTAAAAGAGAATGCTGCCTTAACACATGGATTCATTTTATAGTTTACATCTTAAACATGATTTACATGATCAACTATGTATATGCTTCATGTCCCCTTCATAAGGATTTTTTTTTTAACTCCCATCTCTTTAATTGTGCAAGTGAGCATATAGCTCTGTTACTAAAAATATATGAGGTGCCCAAAGGGGACCAAACACTATGTTATGCAAGTTGTCCTGGAAACCACATTTCTCCTTGTGAATGAATTATTGACAAACTGCTAATGTTAACTAATCCAATTGAATAATTCAGTCACAACACAGTCCCGGATTCAAAACTCTGGCAAGTTATTCTTCCCTTCAGTGCTCTTGTGGGTGCACTTGAAAAAGAAGCTTTTAGCCCAGGTTGTCAAGCTTCGTCACAACAATCTGGTCTCGGCGCTGTGACATGACATGATGCTGACAAGTGAGGAAGAGCTCTCACCTTGCGAGGGATTGATGGGAGATTAGAGATCTGAGACAGACTGTAGTCACATACTAATGAATACGGTAAAAGCAAAGTGTGTACATCAGACAGAAAAATTTACAAAAGGGCATGGAGGAAAAATAACAAGAGCAAGAGAATGTGCGTTAGACCTCAAGTATAAATGATAAATGAAGTGTAGACAGAGAGGAGCTCGTAGAGGTAAACACTGCCAAACAAGAAAATGTGTTTTAGACAGAAAGATGACAAATGCAATGAGAAGAGGAGGCAGCTGAATGAATGAGTGCATCCAATATCAACATATATGATAGCATGCAGCTCTCGAGCCCGTAAAGGCATTCACAGAAAAAGTGCACACCGAGGAATACGAGGTCTCTGGAAAACAGGCAACGAGTTTAATGATGCACATCATTAATGACGTCTACTGGATGACATAGCAGCCAGCCATATAATTATTATACAACTAAGTGATACTGTATATAGGCTACAGTGATGAGCCAAAAGATTATGACTACCTAATATGATGTTGGTCGTCCGTGTGCTGCCAAATCCTTCAAGTCCTAGGTTGTAAGGTGGAGTTGCCATGGATTGAACTTGGTCCAGCACATCCCACAGATGCTTGAATAGAAGGAGATCTGAGGAATTTGGATGCCAGGACAACACCTTGAACTCTTCATCATGTTCCTCAAACCGTTCCTGAACAATGTGTGCAGTGTGGCAGGGTGCATTATCCTGCTGAAAGAGGCCACTTCCACCAGGGAACACCACAGTCATGAAGGGTGTACCTGGTCTGCAACAATGTTTAGTTAGGGGGCATGTGTCAAATTTATGCCCACATGAATGGCTGGACCCGGAGTTTCCCAGCAGTGGTCATCATAGGCACCCTGATTGGTCTGCGACTACGCAGCAGAGTGCGATGCACTGTATGTTGTCACACATTCCTCCCCTAACCATCATTAAAGTTTTCTGTGACTTGTGCCTCAGTAGACCTTCTGTGGCTCAGACCAGTCAGGATAGCCTTCGTTGCCCTCATGCATCGATGAGCCTTTGGCGCCGCCCAACACCCTATTGGCTAAAATTATTGTGGTTTGTCAATCCTCGGACCACTGTTGGTAAATTCTCACCACTTCTGACCAGGAGCAACCCACAAGCCATGCCTTTTCAGAGATAACTCTGACCCAGTTGCCTTGCCATAACAATTTGGACCTTGTCAAAAACACTCAGATCTTTATTCCTGCAGCCAACATGTTGATTACAAGAACTGATATTTTGCTTACCATCTAACAGATCTTAAAATGTGACCTTATTAGGAAATGATCAACAACATTCACCTGTGACTGGTCATAATGTTATATATTCCTAACTTAATTTGCTTTATACAATGATATTGGCATATACTATGCCTGCACCAGCCAAATCATTTGACCACGTTCTTCACCTACATCAAGATATAATGACACACTTTGCTGCTTCTCTTCTTCAACATTTTTCCTTCCAACAGCCATTTAGATTCTATCCATGTCATGTCATCAGAATAACAGACCCTCCCCCCCAAAGAGGCTTGAATCTTTGATCTGTGCTGTCAAACCCTATACCTGCAGATTAATGCATAGTTAGGCCCTACTTCAGCCCCCTAGAATGCGTATGTGGGTCACAAAAGAGATTCTTCTCTGAAATGCAAATTAGATATAACACTAATTCTATATCTGTCAATCAAAGAAAATAAATAAAATTATGTGGGTGATGATTTTTCCAACTAGGACATGTGGATCAACATCCTAGACTTTTTTCATCTTTTAGGAAAGGAAAGGGAAAATATAGTTTTCTTTATTAATACCCCTAGTTTACATGTATGCGTTTAAAAAAGGGCACCCAACCCTTTCTCCTGTTATATAAATAGGAAAAGGGGTAGGGTTACACAAAATTAGGGTGACCATATGTGTGTGTCTACATGTATATATATAAACTAGGGGTATTAATGATGGGGTATTAAGATGAAAAGACCCCTTCTTACGAAAGTCCATCGTCAGAATAGATAAATTCAAATATTACATTGTACAGTTGTGATAAAAGAGTGTTTGCAGGCTTACAGAACCACTCGTGTCCTTGCTTTGTGTGTGCATGGCATAATGGGAAGAAATATTTGGATAGAGGTAATTGACTGATACCTTTCACAGGCTCCTTTTTTCAAAGTGAATAAATATTATATATGCATTTTATAAATGTATATATTTTGTAATATAATTGTAAGAATTTTTTTTTTAAATATTGTGTGGTCACATTGACACTTAAAATGTATAATTTCGTGCAAACGGTATAATGTAGAAATGAAACATTACAAGAATGACATATTTAATAGATTATGTATTTCAATAAGGGTTAGTGTTGCTTTAAAGCCAGAGATAGTTTTGGTTGGAGAGAGAGAGAGAGAGAGAGAGAGAGAGAGAGAGAGAGAGAGAGAGAGAGAGAGAGAGAGAGAGAGAGAGAGAGAGAGAGAGAGAGAGAGAGAGAGAGGGAGAGGGAGAGGGAGAGGGAGAGAGAGAGAGAGAGAGGTAACAAAGCACAGCTGCCATCTAGCGTTAGAAAGAGCAATCCAGATCCAGTATGTTGCATCACAGATTCACTAAGTTTAATTGCGTTGATGTTTTTAATCCTTTTCTCAAAGTCTGTGCTCAAAATCAGCACAAATGAAAACGGCAAACCAAATAATGATTCAAATGATATTTTGCTATAAGCAAGGTAAACCACATGGTGGTGAGAACTAAAGTAGGTATTTAAGTAATAAAGACCTTTTATTTGTCACGACACGTGTTTTATAGACCTGACTACACAGAATATACACTATGCAAAACAGATCACATTAGCACGATCAAATATACTCACAATCTGAGAAGTGCCAATCTTACAAATGAAGAGGTAAGAGTTGTTTAATCCGAGGTACCAGTACAGCATAAACAAAGACAGCGAAAATGTAATGGGATGCATAAAATAACAAATGCAGTCTTTGAAATAGACTCATGCACATGTATAAAAATAAACCATTATAATAATACAAACCACATTGTCTATATAAAAGGGTATTATCAAAGGAAACATGATGATTATGATAAAAAAGAGCATAAAACAATACCAGACATTAACAAAAATATCCACTGACATTTCTAAAATGTTTTTGTCAAATGCTAAATATGATCAAATTATGGATAAAAAATATTTACAGTGAACACAAATAAAAATACAGTAGTTCTGAATGTGTAAATAAAACACTAGCTCTAAAAATCTTTATAATACTGATACAAAAGTATTAGTGTTGACACTTTGAAAAACAGAACAGACACAATTTAAGTTGCTGTTTATCTGCCATGATTAAGGGGCACAATAAATATTGGCACTGCTGGAAAAAAAAAAAAAAACACCCAAATTATGGATACCCTAAAAAGTTGAATATTCCAAAATAATGAGAATTACACTGTATGAATAAAGGCAAAACGAAAGGCACAATGTGAATTTGTGCTTGATGTTGACTGGTTTGAGTTTATGGTACAAATTTGATCAGACAAAGTATATTTGCTGGTTGTCTCAGAGCTCCACGGTCCGGAGATGTCCACGAGGAGAAACGCTGGTCAGGTTATGTAGAATACACTCTGAAGCCTCCACTACACTTCCACAACATGACCAGTGGGGCTTACCGGGGTGTCCTTTATGACCATGTCCACAACCCTGAAACCCTCCTAAGTGCACGCACACACACACACACACACACACACACACACACACACACACACACACACACACACACACACACACACACACACACACACACACACACACACACACACACACACACACACACACACACACACACACACACACACACACACACACACACACACACACACACACACCCTTTAATGTGATTAAATAAATATTCAATTAAAACCATTTTTTGTGCTACAGTACCTGGCATGGTCCCTGTGCAGCCACAGCGTGCCTCTTTAGCACCCCCACTAGAGCAGAAGGAACAGCAATGGAATACGCCACGGTGACGTCTGAACTTCCTCTTCACATTTAGCACGAAAGGTGATCCCTGGAAAACACAGATTGTTGGAATGTCAGTCCCAGCATCACTGATATTCCTTCAAACTGGCCAATAATGTTGTTGTTATTATTAGAGTTGTGTTTTAGTTTAACTGCACAGTTACCTGGACGTGCTGTGCTTTAACACAGACCCACACAGAGTAAAGACCCGCTTCAGCAGGGGTGTAGGACACACCATAGGAGCCATCTCTGTTATCCACCACAGACACCTCCACAGAGCTGTAATGCCACAGAGGCGAAAAAGAGGAGTCACAGTCTGAGGTGAGAAAAAATGATGAGGTGAGGACATTGAAGATCTTGGGGTTCATCTGTCAGAATGAACCCCAAACGTCCTAAACTCAAGTGCCATTACAGTTTACCACCCCTAATGTAAATGAAGTTGCTCCTTTTGTACGAAGTTAAACACCCTATTGTCGGGGATGGTCCTTAAGGTCCCTCACTTGCTCCCATTCTACAATTGAACGGATTCTACATTTGCTCAGGATTTTATCCACTCAAATCGTGCATGAAACGGTTGACTTTGTTCAACTTCTATATGATAATTAAGCCATTTTGGCAAATAAGCACATTCAACCACCTATCTTGGAGTGGAATCTGGGTCGAGGCAGTCTGTCAATTCTTATACTACATAATGCAACGATTTGATCTCAGATTCTGATAATGTGCAGTATTTCAACTCAAATTTCTTATTTTATCCTTTATTTGCCTGCATGCCTTGTTATTGAGAATTTAAAACACATTCAGTTTATTATTACTATTACAGAAATCTCATTCTTACTTGTTTCATTTATGCATTACTGACAAATATGCATCACATTAAGTTTATTACTTAAAGTTAATCCTGAGTAATTCAAATGTATGAAAATATGATACTTTAATTCAGGCCTAAATATCAAGTAATAAAAACTGAAATATTATAAAGTAATAAAAACTAAAACATTCAGCCATTCATGAACCAGCAGATTCTCAGAAAAAATGCTAAACATTTTTTTTCCATTTGCTAAAATGGCATGTGCATTGATGGTTAGAAGAGTAGAATCTGTAAGCATTGGCAAATATGCTTCAGCCGTTAAGACTTAAGTGACTCTACTGTCATTTTTTAAAAATGTGGTGTCTTAATCTTCCCTGTATTCTCACCAGTCCTTCCTGTCCTTGTGCACTATGCTGACCAGCACAGGGTCTCCACCTCGGCCCATTTGCTCTCCAGAGGAGTCCCTGCAAACCAGAGTGAACTCGTCCCGCTGGCCTTCATGGCCTCGCTCCACACCTGGGAGTTATTCACACACAAGGACACATGTGAGTGGACACACGCTATGCAACGGAAGCAGTGACGTACATCTGAGTGAAACAAATTCTCGAAAAGAAAAACTGGCTGTTAATTGGATGAAGGCAGATCTGAATGCGAGCTTGCAGTCGTTTGTGCGAAAGGGACAGGATTTAAGCCATATAAGTGATAGGATAAGTCTGTCATTTCATCGGAAGATCACAGTTATGATATTTTGATTAAGAATTACGAGGTCAAAAAAATCCCCCATGAACAGTTATCTAAAAAAAAAAGAAGAAAAAAAAGATTAATATAGAAAATATATTGTATTTTAATATATTTCATATATTTTAATTCCATCCCAACTTTAAAAAAGACATAAGTCTAAAACTTTTAGAAAACTACTGAATTAGATTTATAATGTGCTTTTAAAGTTTTGTACTTTTCATGTTTAAAAAAAAAAAAAACTACTGTCAAATACACACTGAAACTGAAACTAAAACTGAAAGATCTTTGCAACAAACCGTCAAAATAAAAGCATTTCCTTTCCCATTAATGGTAAATGAATATTGTGATAAATATCAATATCAAAATACAGGCAAGCAGCAGCATTTTGTCCTCCTGAGGTGAACCTGCATGTGGCATGCTGGGACAGAGCTGGATAAGTGACCCTTTTACAGTCTAGGAGCACCAGTACATAAAAAGGCTGAGTTGTTGTCATAGTAGCCAGGAATGTTGTCTGCTATTTATCCCAGTGTCATGCCCTAGGCCTTTTGTTGTGTGCACTTGTGTATGTATATCTGTGTGTGGAACAAATGTGGATCTAAAGTCTCTCTTTCAGACTTCAGATCCTGTCGCACATCAAATATACAATTTCATCTGAACTACGGTTTCTGAGGAATGTGCACTGACCCGTCATGTGTTTGACAAAGAGCTTAAGATTCCACAGTAAAGTCACGAAACCAAACTCTACTAAAGCATGTTACCACAGTTTCATGAGTAACATCATTCATGATTCAAAACGGACTAATGACCCAATTCAGGGGGAGAGGAGCTCATAAAAGTACTTACAGTTTTATATCAGATTTCACTTTAAAAGAAGGAGTTAACGAAAATATTTAAATTCTGTCATTTATTTACTCGCCCTCATTTCATTTCAAACCTTTATGACATTCTTCTGTGGAACATACATTTTTGAAAAATATTTCAATTAATATTATTAGTAATATGGAAGTTAAAAGGAAATGGCACTGTCAAGCTCCAAAATGACCCCCCCCCCCAAAAAAAAACGTCATAAAAGTGGTCCATGTTATATTTAAGTCTTTTAAAGCCAAATGACAGCTTGTGTGAGAAAAAGACTCAAATTTGAATCATTATTAAATTATAATCTTGACATCTTCCCTAGATCTCCTTGGCCACGTCTGATTTGTGAATGACTTTTCAACTTTTCAATAAATCAGCTAATCCAGTTCACAAAATCTAAAAAGTTTTTTCATAAAGCAGACTTACCCGTTCGACCTACCTACTGACTATATTCTAGTTGCAGAAGTTACATTTTATTTTCAATCAGTTCATCACACTTTCATATGGTTTTAATGTACTTTAATGGTGCTTGTGTGTCATTTCTGAAGCTTGAAAGTATCAGTTCTCATACCTGGTATGGAATTCCAATTACATGGAAAGAGCGATCAGAACAGTGCAAAATTTCTCTGGTGCTTCTTTGATTAAAGAAAGTCCTAAAAGTTTGGAATAACATCAACAACTGACAATTTCCAGGTGGAAATTTCATTAACAGGTGAACTATTCCTTTAAGGCTGAGGTCTTCCCCATGTCAGCGGTTCTAAATCTCTTACACCATATCCTGCGATATGATTCCAGCGACAAGCACTTTGTCTCTCCACACAAGGGCTGCGTTTCTGTCCACTTTTTTATGCCCTTCCCCCACTAACTTCTCTCTGTCTCGTTCACTCAGATGTATGTCATTTCTTACGTTGCACGAGTGCCCACTACTGGCGGAACCCTGGCAATGTGTTTAAATGGAAAGCCCTAAGCTCTTGATCACTTGGAATTTGCTATGGAGCCTGCCGTGCGGATTACTGTTGAGACGTCACAATCGTGTTGCATTGTGGTCAATGGATCTGCCTAAAGTATACATACGAGTAAAATTGAGGGTCTGTCCAAATAAACTTCCCTCTTCCACCTGACAAAGCTGAACGCATTTCAAAATGGTGGTGGGGATTCCCCTGAGAGGAAGTGATTAGGGAAATTTGTGAGTGTATGTCTAAAAGTGGAGTTAAACGCAGCCCAGACCTACTCTCACCTTCTCCCTGGATAGTGCACTTGCTGGGATCCAAAGTCTTGGCATGTACAACTCCAACCACAGGAAATCCCTCAATCTCCCCGGCACTCTCGTGAGGAAGAAAGCAGATGCTGCTGGCATTGTCGTAGGCGACCGTCGTTGGCTGTGGGTCGTATCCTGACTCTACAAGGTTCGTCAATCTCCTCATAGTAACTCCTTTGGCACTGAGGATTTCGGCGTCTGAACCGCACGTGAGCAGGCGTTCTGCAAAGTCCACTCCACCACGGACGTCAGACAAGGCTTGCTGCAGTTGAGCTTTCTGCAGATGGAGTTGGTTCCTGCGCTGCAATTTCAAGTCCTCCAGTGACCGCAGCAGCGAACAGCAATGTGCCTCCACAGCGTTGGCATAACTCCGAGCAAACGCCCGAATCTCACCCGCCAAGGTGTCAGTCCGTGCCCGCAAAGCCTCTTGGGATGTGTCGACGCATCTCATTGAATCCTCCAGACGAGCAAGACGAGGCCTCAAGCTCCTGACGACCAAATCCCTGATGCGATCTCCATGGCGACTGATGACCTCATGGGCAGAGCTGCAGTGGTGGTCACGGTGAAAGGTGGCCGCACACTCCAGGCACACAGTGAGGTCACATGGCTCGCAGAAGAGCCGTAACTCCTGACCAGGATGCAGCGAGCACAGGACGGGTCTAGTGAGACGACCCTGGGATTTCAGCTCCTGTAGGCTTTGGATAGAGTGAGAGGAGGTCCTCTTCTGTCTCCTGCAGGGAAGATACACATTACAGGACTCAGTTTGCATTCACGTCATGATGGAAAGATCGTATTTATGAGTTGAATGCCCATGAACGCCACCACAAATTTGTAATTTCGAGGGGAAATCCCTGGGTTTTTTTTTTAAGCCCAGAGTTTTAAATTTGAGTGTGTTAAATTTGTAATTAGAATGAAATGATTGATTTTTTTTTCTCATTTACAATAAAACTAGCTAAGTTGCATACATGTGAAATTGTGTACAAAACACAGTAGTGTTGAACAGTTACGATAGAATACATGATTATTCATTTTAATTCATTCATTTCACAATTTGTGGTTGCTAAATAAATGCACTTACTCTGTGCTACAATACAAAGTATTTTTTAGTTGTTTAAATAGAAACAATTAACAATATGCACAATACAAAATTTATAATATTAGGAATTTCAGTTCGATTCAGTTTATTACACAAAAACAAAGAAAAACACATGATGTGCATTCTTCATCATTTAGTAGAAGTAAAGTTCTTGCTTTATTTTTTTGTAGAAAATGTGCATCGTCATCTTGATCCGACCATATTGATTTGAAAGCATCATAATTATGACTTACCAATTTGTGTAAACAAACTTCGCAAGAAAACTTGAACTCATCATTTTGCAATGGCTGTTTAAATGATGAAGCAGAGAATGCATTAGGGGGGTGTTCACACAGGACACATCTTTGGGACAGCCATTTTTGACCATTCAAGGTGTAATGTTACACCTGAATAGTCATAGGTCTTGACCTTTGACCCTTACCCAAAAGTCTAATCTGGTCATCCGCTTTAAGTGTTCTGAAATCACATACTCTATGAATAGGTAATTCTTCTGAATAAGTACATATTATATAGTATTTGTGTAGTTTAAATTTAATCTGGATTAATTATGTGACTAGTGTCCGTTGCGTCTGTTACTCCTATCCCGTTGTCTCAAGGGATATTAAAATGTTCATCAGATGTACACTCTAGAATCTTGCCTGACGTAGTAGTCATCCGGGTACTTTTCACCTACTGTTTTATGAATACTGTGAATTCTATGGAAGCATTTAAAAAAAAAAGTTTACATCTCGCAATTCTGGCTTATTTTCTTATTTCTTATGTCAGACATAGGCCTACGACTCTTATCACATACTGTTTTTCACCTACTATAGAGATGTAAGTTAGGCATATTCGTGTCGGCAGCTATTGAGTATTTTATTTATAATAACATCAGAAGCACAACCTCTGTAATTACTATATACAGTAGACTGACATATCACGCTGTCAAAATACACCACTTTAAAAAAGTATTTAAAAAAATAATGATTGTACTCAATATTATATTTAGAAAGCTATATATTTTATATTTTGAGAAATGTTGAGGTGTTTTTTGTTCATACAATGGAAGTCAATGATAACCAAAATTGTTTAGCTCTCAATATTTTGAAGAAAGGAAGTAATAACGTTACATGTTGGAAAGACATGAGGGTGATTGATGACTATTTTCATTTTTTGGGGGTAAGCCCTTTATCATCTCCATTTGTGTTCAAGGAATAAAGTCTTACAGGCTTATGAAACGACATGAGGGTGAATAAATAACTTTATATTTCTTCTCAGTACGTGATAAACTAACCTGTGGGCCTGACTGCAGAAGTCGCATAGGTTGACACAGCACACCTCACAGCGCTTCCCCGCGTCACTGTCGCTGCACAAGTCGCACAAAACGCTGCAGTCCACTAGCAGTGTCTCCGTGAAAACCTCGTCCAGCGCAAGATGATCAGTGGTCAGCCCATCCACACCCGATGGCGGCAGATTCACCTCTGAATCGCACTCAGGACACAGGATCGTGGAGCCAGAGTTGTGCCCCTGCGTGTCATCTTCAGGCGAGCGTCGTCCCGCAGTGTTCAAGCGACGCACAGAAAACGGCTCGAGCTGGCGAACGCAGTCCGCACAGAAAGTGTGCAAGCAAGGCAGGATTTTAGGGTCTCTATACATCCGATTACAAACACCACAGACCGCTCTGGACTTCTTTCCCGTGTCCCCATTGCTTTCACTGAGGACCGTTTCTCGCTTTTCTTCTTGAACTAATCGCTCTTTGCAAAGTGACATCTTAGTTGTTATTTTTATGAGGGTTTTATTATAACTCGCGCTAATTCAAAAACAAATTATGATGCGACTGCAGTAGCCTGGTTTTGGTAGCATTTACTAAAAAAATGCAACTCAGACCACCAAACTTTCTGAGAGTTAACTTTTTCGTTCATGTTATTTGAGAACGTGCCTCACCATCCAATCATGTTATGCGTTCACGTTTGGGGGCGTGGCCTGAAATCTGACCTGTTGCCCCATCTTCTGGCTAGACAGATCAAACCACACCACTCAAAGGTCAAGATTTGCAGTTCATGCTTTATTTCCGGCTGAAATGTAATTAATTCCTTTACAAAATAACTTTAATTAATCTATTTGCAAAAGTTCCTTTAAATATGGGCATTTGTCTATCCTATAATAAACCATGGAGTCTATATTTGTAATAGCCTTACAATGTAGGCTACAATGTAATACAAGTCCCTGTTTTTGTATGTAGGTTTGACAATATCATTTTATTGGTTATATTCATAGCAATTAAATAGCAAAGGTCTTTTGTTATCGGTACCACTTTACATTAAGGTATCATTAATGTTTCAATAAAATTATAGCTATAGCCTACATTGGTAAAAGTATTTATTCATCTTTGTTAACAGTTGATAAAAAATACAAATGTTAATTATTTCATGTTAGCTCAGGTCCATATTAAAAGATACAAGTTTTGATTTAATTACTAAATTAGTAAATGTTGAAATTAACATTAAATAAGATAACATTAAATAACATTAATTAACATTTTCATAGTTATTTTATGTTAATTAATGCAATGAGCAAAGTGAATATGTAAATTGTACCTTTTTATCATGATTCATGAATTAATTTCTAGACATGTTTATTGTGGCATATGAAATAAAAAAAGAGAGACTTGAGAGATACAGTGTTACAAGAGATACAATGTCTCAAAAAATAAGTGTAATGAAAATCCTTTATTGGTAATACAAACATATTCCAAGAACAGTTTAAGATAATAGTATGTGAAAAATGGTATAATAAATAATATCACATGTGTATGCAGATTAGTTGACATTTTGTCAATAACAAAAGGTTTCACATAAAATAAATCATTGGATTTATCATGTGAAACATGAATTTGGATTTAGATTATATGTCCATTACAGGTTTCTACAAAATCTCATGTAAAATGTTTTTTTTTTTTTTTTAAATACGGTTTGTCTTTTTATTGGATGTGTGGTTAATAGATTGAATTTTTGTATGTATTGTAAGCAACCAACCCGAGAAAACATTCAGTCTTTGTAACTGATCGGTTTGTCCATCAGTCAACCGAGAGACTTGTCTGGGTTACAGAGAGAATAAGGATGACTGTGAACAGAAGTTGTAAAGATGACACTTTTGTAGATGCAGCACTGAAAATGAAGTATGTCTTCTCCGTCACTCTGTCTGCTGAAGAATAATAATCATAAAGAAATAGCAATGTTGACTTTAAAACAGAAACTCATGATTTGATCAACATACTGCACGTGTCATGCTATTTAATGAGTGAAATACATTTTGTTTGTCCATGCTGTCCAGAAAACTGTTTTAACAAATTTGATTTGATATGCAATGCTCTGTGTAAATATTATGATTATGGGTGAGCCCTTCTTAACAACTAGTCTTTACATTTCTGTGTTGTCAATATCTATGGTTTTACCTGTTACAGTTGCCTCTGAGATAGCTTTCACAAGAGCGTTCTCGATAAGACAGGTGTAGATGTCATCCACTTTTACTTGGTTTTCGAGGAAACTAGTAACTCGCATGATTCCAGCATTGTTGTTGGTGAAATTGGTGCTGCTGTTTAAAAGCTGCCCACTCTGACTCATCCAGCTAACCTCTGGTTTGGGAAACCATCTATGAGCCTCAGCAAATAGAGAGCCATTTGCCCGAGTAAATGTGGGAGCTGTGAAAGCTGCACAGAAACAGATATGAGCAGATCAGATATACGCTAAATGTGTGTATATATAAATATATATAATTTAAAGATAAGTATGTTTTACAAGAAAATACTGGAAGTCTTTCTACTTCAAAATTTCATTTTTAATTCAATGTTACTTGCCATTTCTTTGTGATTAGTTGTGAAATTTACTATCAATTTCCAGTGCATTCAAATATAGTCAGATTGAAATTATAATTTTGTTAATCTCTGAGCACACAACAGTTTAGTTCCTGTGAATCAGTTTAGAACAAATCATTTAAGTGACGCGATTCTGAAGTGTGCATACGGTGGAAACTTTACTATCCCACGAGACATGATAATGATAACATGGCGGATGTAGTAGGTCCAGATTACATTCATATACTCATACTATAGAACATACTTTTGAGTGGTCGTGAAGTAATTACTTATTCAAAATAAATACCTACTCAAGAGAGTACACGATTTCGGATGCAGCCAGACACTAGTTTGGATTTCAGTGAATCAGGGTTTTTTAACAAATTATATGAGAGAATGATTCAGTGACTCACTCATAAAGAGACTCACTGGTTGTCACCTACTTGTGGATCTATAAAGCAGGAATAGGATATGTGTGTTTAAACATTTACTTTGAAATAAATGAATAAAGAATGTATTTACCAGCCACTCTAAGGTTAACGCTGGTAGTCCCTGAGACTTTTGGTGCATTGACAGTGACGCGATACACACCCTCATCCTCCATCTTCACGTTTCTCAGCAGAAGGGAAGCGTTGCCAGTTGATATAGCATCTGAGAACAGTTGAGCCCTGTTTTTGAACTGTTTGTTTTGCCCCTGGAGCTGGGCGGCTTTGTTTTTGTATTCATAGACCACACCACTGACAGCATCTTTTAGCCAAGTAATTGACACATCACTCAATTGCTCATTGCCACTGTTGCTAAGAAACCTGCAATCCAGGACCACATCCTCCTCAAGATTCCCCACAGTAGAGGGTCTGCTGCTTTCAACGGTACCTTGGGACACTTGAAAATCAAACATACACACAGACATTTAGTTTTATACATCAAAAGCCAAATGCACTACTGGAAGTTGTACAAACTATGCAAACTTTTAGAGTTACAGTCAATGAATGTTTTACTAACCTGAAAATGCAATAGCCAAAATGAAAATGATGAGTCCTGAAATGACTACTATCAGAACAATCATACTGCAAAAGACATACATTGGATGAAAAACAATCAGTATTGACAGCATTGGATAATCAATTGGATAAAAATTGCCCATTCTTCTACCTTGCAAAGATTATTTGTCCAATTGAAGCCATTCTGGTAATCTGTTCCTACTTTCAAGCAGTATCTTTGATGAATCAATTTACCACTCTGTTCATCATCTCTGCCGATGGCAAAATAAATCAACGGGCTAAGATGGAAGAGCACTTCCTAATCCCCAAGACAAGTTTCAAACTGTACTTCCACTGAAGGAGTTCTGCATCTCCTCCCTCTGTCAATATTACCTCTGAGAGGAGTGTCTTGACACACTTGATAACACACAGCTTGACAAGAGGAGTGTGTTCATGACACGAAATACAAACAGTTGCAAATGGTCAGAAGTCAGACTGGCTACACCAGGGGTGTCGAAACTCGGTCCAGGGCCACTGTCCTGCAGAGTTTAGCTTCAGCTTGCCTCAACACATCTGCCTGGAAGTTTCTATGCCTACCTTGATTAAAACCATCATCCTTTAGCTTCCTTGAGCCACCTTATAGACAATATTGTTTCATTTAATGGCTCAGATGTAAGAGTCAAAGTCACACAATTGCAAGAGCACATAGAGCAAGAGCCAGGAATGCGATTTAAACGTAGCGAGACAGAAAGCAATAAACTGTACAAGGGCCCAGAAACCCCACTGATGGCCCTGGTTAGTTCTGTGTGCACATTCAGTTCTGTTCTCGCTGTCTGCAAGAATGTGCCGTTTGAGATCTGAAACACAGTTAAAGGCACATATTCCATTAGATTACTTCAGGTCCTTTAACCTGTGTTTAACAGTAACCATTAATTATATAAGTCAAATCTTCTGTTCTTTCAGTGTTCACTTTTTTCTATCCTTGCACTTAAAGTAGCCTATATTACACTAATCTGTAAATAACCATGAACCGTAATTGCAGTATTAGCTTACAATAATCAGATTTTTACAGTTTAATACTGCATGTTTCCACTACAAAAAACAAGGTAATTGTGAGTTTATATCTCACAATCCTGATGTTTTATGAATATTAAAATTCTGAGAAAAAAGTTATAAACTTGCAATCGTAAGAAAAAAAGTCCGAATTTTGAGATATGAATTTGCAAGAAAAAATTCTGAAAACTTGCTTTTTTTTATGTTTTTGTGAAATCTTACCAACTGCAAAACACAGTAAAGCTGTGTGAAACCAGCACAGTGGGTGAAACCAGTATCACTTCTAGACACCAAACATCACAAAAGAAAGTTATTTAGTTTGTTGTTATGTAACTCACAGGACTAAACAATATGTTGCTTCAGTAAAAAAAATATTTGGAGAGATTTTACTAGACTTAAACATTTTCAGAAAACGTAACCCATACAGTGAAGTGATTGAATTGAGTTGGTTGGACATAACTATTTTACATATAGATTTTTCCTGTCGTGTTGTCACAACACAAGGATTTTACTGTCATTAAAAATAAACCTTTAATTAAAACTAAGTTGGTTGTGTGGAACTACTGTTCATAATTGAATTGAGTTAGTTTAAAGTAAGTATATATAATATATATATAATATATATATATAATATATATATAATATATATATATATATAATATATATATATATATATATATATATATATATATATATATATATATATATATATATATATTTTTTTTTTTTTTTTTTTTTTTTTTTTTTGATTGTAACGTATGTGGAAAAAACATATTTAGCAATTGTGGTTTACTGCAACCCAGAAATCAGGTGTCACTTTACTTTCTTACTTCACTTTTCACAAAAATGTACAGAGAATCCTGAAACTAGTGGCTGGCTCTCATATGTGACTGGTATTATGAATAGTTCAGGTTATTATGATGCAGTCAATCCTGATGTGAAAGTATAACAAATATTACTTCAAAATGAAAGTGTATATTGTGTATGCTGTATAGTGGAGCCAGTGATATTCAGTTTTTTTGTATTGTCACATTGAAATTTGTGAAAGGATGTATAAAGGAAAATGAAATGATTGATATAATATAGCATGAGATCCAGATTTACACAAAATAGTAATTATTTTTTTATTTGGGCAACTAAAAAAGTTCACGGAGTTGCATAATCAACATATCATGAGCTGTAGATGAAAACCCACAAACCCTCATATTGAAACCTTAACACACTGCATTTTTAAAAAATCTCACATCTAAATGCCACTTTCAAACTTCCAAAGGGGAACATATATTGATTTTGTGGTAAAAGCAGACTGAAATGTCATGAGAAGTAATATAATGCAGACATCTTGACTGATATATATACAGGTGCCTGAAGGACTCCATCAAGACTTGAGGAGAGAGGAAACAGCAACAGTATTTGTCTTGAACCTCTGTGTCGGAGTTTCAGCTGATCAACCATGCCGCATGTTAATGATATTCCAGACAAACTGCGCGTGATGCTGTCAGAGGCTGCGAATATATTTCTAGTTCTTGTTATGTTTTATATTTTTCAGTACATTTTTAATTCTCAGTTTTCATGCACCTGCACAGCAGAGTTTCATTATATTGTGGTAATTTACATTGGGCTCATTCCTATAATATTGTTTATTATTTTAAAAATAATTAAACAGCCAAGAACAAAAGTTTGTGGGGCTGTTTGCTGCGGTTTTTTGACTCAAATCTTCCAGCTTTTTGGAATCTGTCTGTTCTGGGGGGGATTCATCCTTTTAGACGGAGACTTGTATCTCTGTATGGCAACCAAACATAATGACACACAGCGTGAACTTCCATGCAAGAAGAATCTCTCTCTTCAAGAAATGAGCATTATTACAACCCACAAAAACACGTCACAGGTAAGTACTAATTAGAACAATTAAATTATATTTAGTCAACTTGTATTTAAACATTTAGAAGTTAGATTTCTTCTGAATGTGGTTGTAATTTATTTGTTATACAAGAAAAAGAAATAGTAGAAAAACAGAAAAGGCTACTGGCAATTTCCTGCCATGGACTTTATCCGTTAAGTTTACAAGACATTTATTTTAATCTTTAAACACAACACATGCAATGCATAATTCAAAAATTGGGTATAACCTGTGGAAATATGGAAAATTCCTTAATATTAACACAGTTACATTGTGCCTATATTTACAGTTTTCTTAGAGTGTATTCTATCAAAGATGATCGATTGGGAGAATGAACTTGTCTTTTTTTACTCCTGTTGATTTTAAAAATGTGGGTTCATTTCTGACTCACCTTAAAGTTATGACAACAAAAAGCTATTAAACTTCCCCACCATTATTGCCCAGGAAAATAGATACAGTGAATGTCTTTGTTGAGATGTTGTCACAGTGGAACCTGCCACAAATGTATGAGTTAAGCACAGTTATAGGAAGCAAAACAACTGATTAAACATTCATTTTTATTTGTTTTGATAAAACTTGACCCAACCTGACATTTAAGAATACACTTGTTCTGAGAACACAGTCGAACATTTTGGTTAAAATGATTCTTCGTTGATATTATTGTTCATTATGGTATTATTGTTCTTTCTTGTGCAGTTGTGTGGTTACGTCAGCATAGCTGTTGGTTTCATTGGATGGTGGCTGATATCAAACACCAAGGCTGGGATCTATTTTGGCAGATCTTGTCAGTGTTTGAAGGACTGTTGCGACAAGATCTACGAAAGAAAACCGTACTACGAGAGGCGGTATGAGGAGCTCCTGTCTGTGGAAACAGATAAACACTTGGATGAAAAATTGCACGAAATTGCCAAAAAGAGAGCAGAAGGGATATGTTCACAGCACATCGATCATATTGAAAAAAGTGTGTCTAGCACAAATAGAGACACACAAATGTCTGAAGATGCTAGGAACGCTTGGTGTGAAATATCTCGCCCAGATTTTTATACATCAGACCTTTCTGTTTCTGTCCGACCAGAAGTGAGGGCTGACAGTGACTAAAGGGCGCGGATGCTGAATAATTGCTAGTAAATACAAATTGCTGTACAAAGTAATTCCTATGATTGCAAAGATGTATTGTATATTCTAATAATCCTATGATTATTTTAAGTGTTGTTTTTTTTGCCAAAGAAAAAGTACATCAGGATTTCTGGTAGGCTATATGGAGCACCAGGGTGCGTGAATGCTTACACAGAATATGAGACATTCTATGACTGTGCAGCTCAAAGAGACTGCAGCAACAACAATATATGTGTATATCTTGTTTTTTGTACTTTCTATGCTTCATTAAAAATAATCAAGTTAAATGATTAGTTTCTGCTACATTCATACCTCAGATTGCAAGTGCAGTGATCGTTTTTGACACAAATTTTTATTTGATTTAATTTTATAGTCTTTTGACTATAATGCAATTTAGTCATATTTTATTATTATACTCCTGGAGAAAACATCTATTAACCTGTTAATATGAATGATATTAAGGTTTGAAAATGCAATTCACACATATTTAACTGCCGAGTCTGTGACATATAACATGCATCTTTATTTGTCTTTAAATGAAATAAAACCACTTCTCATAAAGGAACAAGTACATTGTCTTCTTTTTAATTATGATGCATTCTTTATAACAACTTGCATACAAACATTGGAACAACATAAGGGTGAGTAATTTTGGGTGAACTAACCCTTTAACATTAATGACAGACAGCAGCAGCTAGTTTATTAGACTGCTGTCACTTTAAGGCCGAATGCACGGATCCAATACACGAATGCACATCCTCCCAACTGTATACATTCCCTTAAGACATAACCGACTGTGTTTACATGAATATTGGCCAAAACTGACATTTTGACAAATTCATTGTGTGTATTTGTCAGGTCAAGCGCGAAAAGACACGAAAGAGAGCTCAATTGAGTTGTGCACTGACGTCTGATAAGCGGCTTTCTGTGTGCGCACTAAAAAAATGGACTGAATTGAAATGGACTCTCTTTCGCATGGTCACGCTTTTTCAGATTTATCCACGTCTGCTCTTCTGTTTCTTCCAGACATTTTTAAAAGTTTTATGAGACATGCAGCAAGTGAATGCCAACTTATGCCCCGCCGGGGGGACATGTTTCAGCATGTTTATGTGCACATCTACCATGCAGGACATCAGTCCCTCTGAACTCCCTAACATTTTCATATCATTTTTATTTGTTGACGAAAAGGTCAATAGATTTCCGTCAGTTTTTGTCATTTAAAAATGTTTTTTATTTTATTATCGCCTCGTTTTCGTCAATGAAAAAATGTCGAATTAACACTCCCGTAGTGCATGTTCATTTTTTACTATCACAAACTATTTTGTTATATAATTATACTGTAACATGAAAAAAAAAAACGAAAAAAACATACACTTCACAAAAATTACGCTTTTATCCCACTCTATTAAAACCACTAAAATAAACCAAGCATAAAATTGTCATATTGATATATTTGCATTTCAAACAGGTAATTCATATTTTGAAAAATACACTTCTACGGAAAAGTATTTGGACTAAAAATTATTTAAGCCTAACTTAATATCTGAATTCCTTTGCATTATATATATATATATAAAAACATCAAACCAAATGTAAGACACTTTTCAAGCAAATCATTTCAAAGAATTTTATATTTCAAATGAACAGTGCACCATGTTTGACATCATAGTGTGTCATAATGTAATGAACTTTGCTCTGATCTGTGTGAACTTGAAGAGAAATTAATTCATACAGTACATCCACTAAAAATCACTTTGGGACCAGCATTTATTGGCAAATGACACTTGGTTTTACATTTTCTATCAAATGCAAAGAAATTCAGACATTTTAAGTGTGACACAATTGTCCAAATATATTGTTGAGACCACTTTAAAGCTATAGCCTAACAGTATTTTTTTTTTCAATAATAAAGGGATAGTTCACCCAAAAATCAGCGAATATAAACAGAAGCTCAGCCATTCTTGACATGCGAGAACAACCTTTATTGATTCTTGTGGAAGCTCAAACATGCGGGCGTATCACGAGAGAATGAAGTTCACTGATTTTCGGGAGTCAAGCAAGCATGCTTGAGCTTCTATGACCAAATCTGAATGTAAATAAATTACAAATTAATCTGATCATCATATACAGCGATCCAGTCTCTTCAGAGGACACACTATTAGCCACTCAATTCATATGGATTTATTTTACAATCTTTTTATGAACATTTAGAAGTTCAACAGAGGGACAGAAATCTCTCAGATTTCATAAACATTTTCTTAATTTGTGTCCTGAAGATGAACAAAAGTTTTGTGGATCTGGAACGACTTGAGTGTGAGTAAATGACAAAATTTTCACTTTTGGGTGAACTAACCCTTTAAACAAACAGCAATTGTAAATGAAGGGGGAAGTGTGTGTCCAGTTTCTACATGACTGATACACACACACGTCTCTCCAGAACAGGTTTGAGAGGGGAATATGGGTGTGGAGAATCACAGCCCAAAAGCTGACGTGTAGATGATTCCCAATCCCGGCCGATCTCCAGCCTGCTGCACACACACGGATACTGTCTGTCTGTCCGACAGGCCCAGTCCACGGCCCTCTTCACTGCCTCCCAGTGCATTGGTCTTAATGGACAAGAGCACAAAGTTATGGATCAAATACACAAGAGTGAATCACTATGAGGACGTGTGCTCGTACCTGGGCTCCTGAGACTCTTTCAGCCGGAGGAGAGACTCGAGCAACTGTCCCACTGCCAGTTTCTTCACCAGGATCAGCTGCAGCACCAGCAGAGTCGCCACCAGTCTCAGAATTTCAGCATGAGCCTTTACACCTGACAGACAAAACATGTGACTGATTAACTGATTCAGACTGTCTGAAAAATTAAAAATTCGATTATATCACTGGTGGGACTTTGTTGATTTAGTATGATGGTTGGTTTATGATACTTCTTGGAGTAGGAGCACACATGTGTTCTAATTATTCCATCTGGAACACTTTTGAGGATGAAATAATCTGTATTTGCCATGGAATAATGCAAGGTTAATGAATCATTGAAGATTTTCAGAGGTTTATCTGAGACTGCTGCACCATTATTGAATTAAGATTTTTTACATGCTAGTGTGGTGTATTTCAGATAATCTGCCTCTTAACCAGCACCCCTATTTTTGAGAATTTTCTGAAAATGACATACCCAAATACAAATGTCTTTAGCTCCTAAACCATAAGGTCCACATTCATAACTCTGATATTTTTTTAAACTAGGCACTTGAAACTTTGTTAACCAAGAGTCATAATAACTCAAAGTTGCACAGGAACAGAGTAAAACAAGGTAGAATTTACAGTAAATTGACTAACGATTTCTTTGAATGAACTTCATTTAGGGAAAAAATGTATCAGACTTTTAGGTTAGTGGCCTGAAAACACCATAAAGATAAAACTGAATGTCTGACCATGTTTTGATTCAAATTTGAAGATGATACTCCCAAAAATGTAGTTTCTGTAAGCTTTTATTCAAGAAAAGTCTAGGCGTCCTTTGCAAAAGGCCATTTGGAGACTCCAAATGGACACCTGGTAACCAAATGACATAAGGAGTAAACACTACATACAACATACATGTATATCAATTCAGAACTGTTCTGCCCATCAAAGCACACAAGAAAAAATGATTACAGCATAACATCTGAACAAAATACTCTTCATTTTGAACAATTCTAATAGCAAAAACATCCTCATCAACATTGTGCCATCTTTCACTGTCTTAGCACTGTGAGGTGCTAAGAGACACAGTAGGTACTGACTGGCTCCCTCTCTCCCTCTCCCTCTACCTCTGGTAATGTTAGCTGAAGCAGATTCAGATGGAGATGAAGAAGACTGCTGTGGTCTCTTTCGTCGCTCAGGACTGGACTCCGGATTCCAGTCCGGATCTGTTTCAGTTGAAGGCCTATTTTACAGCACAGGAACACACACAAAAGAGGATTTCAGTTTGAGTCAAATATTAGAGACATACTATTATTAGGAGCATCAATATTACATCATATTACAATAACAAATGCCTATTTGTCAAATACCTTATGCTTATAATGCTCAGCATTATAAATGCTTTGTAATAATTATATATTTTTTCCACATATCTTTACCTGACATCTTGTAATCATTTCCTTCCATTGTTGTTATATTCAATGCACCATTCATTCATATAAACCTATCACTGTTGTCACATATCTTGCTAGTCATCTCCACTGTAATTTTATAATCAAAACATCTTCACCTGACTTATAATCCTTTCCTTCCATTGTTGTTATATCAATGCATCATATGTGCGTGTGACATAAATATGATGTCTTTATGTATAATATACAGCCCTTTTTATTTTTTTTATTTTATTCAACTTTCATAAAAGCTTACAGTGACATTTAATATCAAACATAAGACAAACAGATATTGGGGAAAACATAACAGATCATACATTGTACATAATATACAGCCCTGTATCACCTAACTACTCGTATAGCTTCGTGTCTTTGCTAGCCATCTCCAATGTCATTTTATAATCAAAAACATGACATGAACAGGAAAAATGCCAATACTTCATAAACATAAAAAGTCAAGACAATGCGATGAAACTTACCATTCTAAAACGGGATCGAGTCCATGAACAAACATGCCGAATCGACGCTCGACACCGTGGACTCTCTATCTCTGCGCTCCTCTCTCCGCTTCTTTCCATTTTCTTCTTTGCTGTATGTCGTCACCGCGTCCAATACACTCCCAACACCACAAAAACGTTTGTTTAGTCGACGATCCATGATGGAGATTGTCAAATATAACGTTGAAGAAAGTCCGTGCGTTGAAACAAGCTCTGTGTAGCAAAACAATAGCTGCTATCCTGCGTGCGGCTGCGCGCTATGCGTAAAATCCCAAGAGCGCACGGAGGGAGGAACTAGTTTTAGAAAGCTCTGCATACGTAAACTAAGCAAACTGTCATTCACTGATATCGTGTTTTAGTTGGTTAATACTCCCATCAATCAAAACTTTGCTGACCAGACATTGGTTGGCCTTTATCCACTCAAAAACCAGGGTGCGAGAGTGACAGGTCTGGCAGCCTGTATCGACGCTCCCCTGATATTTTGGTCATTTCAAAGGCTCTGATTTGAAGGAGAGAAAGGACTCATTTTATCGTCAACAGTCTAAACTACGGGGGAGAGATCGTTTTTGAACATTGGAATACAGATTAGAATTGTTATTTCATTGAAAGTGAACATGATGCATTGTTCTAACTGGAACCGCTTATGTAAACAAAGGAGGATATTTCGTATTTTTCCCTATTTTTTCGTTGTTTTGGATTAAAAAGTGGGATGCATTTTGAAGAGTAGACCCTTACATTGAAATGTATGCTGGTGTTTCTTGGATTCGTCCGAACTGATCTGAACCATAGGAGATGAAAAATAAGTATTGCCGTTCATTTTGTTCATATTTACAGGGTCTGTCAGTCAGTATTTAATTGAAGCCTTTCCTCTCTGGTGTATTGATTGCAAAAACGAGTTCAGAACGTGATTCTTGAGTGTTTTAGCTTTCAATTGATGCATAGTTTATGATAGTTGATTGAATATTTGTTATAAAACAAAGTTAATAAAATTATAGACACGCCCCTACGGCCAGCCCACGGGCCGGTGCTAGCTAAGGAGTTAAACAGTATACAAACAAAACAAACTGTGTTTGGTCACTTTACACATCAGCCAGACAACTCTACTTGTATAAGTGGGAGGTTCTATACCAGAATAAGCTGCAAAATGGACCAGAAACAGGCATTTAAAAAATCCTCTTACCAAAAGAACGGATGCCTTTCTCCTGAAGGAAGACATTGGCAAAAAAGTCTACGTCCAGGCTGAGGAAGCTGCTCAGTCTCTCGGTGCACTCCCAGTATCCATCCTATATCCAAACACAATACATAAGTTCATATTCCCTTGACTTACACATTTACATACTGTATATAATCTAGTGCATTAAATCACGTATGAACACCTCATGTTGAAGCTCAAACAGCTCCTTCCAGGCCACGGTGTCAGGCTTGCTGATTTTTTTCCCTAGACGCAATGATCTCTTCCGTCTTTGAAAAGGAAAGCCAGTACTGTCTTTGGTTTCAGCATAATAAGAAATGAGACATACATTTGACAAGTTGTTAATCCATCGGAACATTGATCAAATTCCCTATTTGTTCCCAAATTATCCCTATTGATTAGCTCATCAATGTGATTCAACTTACCAGGTGCAGAAAACACAGAGCGATTTTGTTGTTGCTGAGATGCTCCAAAGCTAAAGTCTGAGAAACCAGAACACTTCAAGTCTAGAGGCTCAACTGTCTCTCGCAGAATGGCAGCAGCGCTATCGTATACAATGGCATTTGGCACGCCAATGGCAAGCTGCTGTAAGCACCAGGAAGTTTTAGGTTGACAGAAGGAAACAGAGGCAGCAGGGAGAGGGGGAGCCAGCAAGCCCCTGTCACTCATGGAAAAAGATACAGACTTCTTGGCAGAAGCAGGAGGGGGAGGTGTGGCAGTTCTGTAGAGAGACATACTGCGAGGAGAGCCACGACAGTAATTCTCAAAAGAAGGCACTGAGGTGTCAAGATCCGTACCAGGAGGAACACTGCCACTCATGGAGAAAGGTACGCCCATCATGGCATCAGATTGCATGAGAGATTTTATTGGGGGATCAAACATGATGCCAGAGGTAGGGGGACGCTTTAGAGCACTTGCCTCAATATTAGGAGAGGGATGCATGTCAAAAAAAGATTCTTCCAATGTTGAAGCTTCAATACCACCGGTGCTACTCACACAAATAAGTTGTGTCTTTAAATAAGGTTGAACAACATGAGAAAGAGAGACAGAGAATGACTCATGGACAGGGGGAGCTGCTTTTAGAGCACCATCCATTGATTCATAGCCATCAGATTCAGTACAATTAAAATCCAGAAGACTTGATTTGAAGATGGCACTGCACAATTTCCCTGATGTCAACTGGAAAAATAAAAAATGCACTGTTCTAAATACTGAATGATGACATCCTTAAATCACTACATTATGTGACAAGAGCTGTAATAGACTGTTTTGTTTTTACCCATATGTCATCTTCCTCAGCATTAATAATATCCTGAGCCATGAGCTCCTCTTCAGCCCAGCCCATATATGGCAAAATATCCACATCCACTTCTGATATGAGTTTAGGAATATCTGTCAATCCAGTGTCAAGTTCATTCTGGTCCTACAAAGAGCAAATGAGGACAAACAAATCAATTCTTTCATAGACTTTCATTGACTTCTTATCAACAAGACTGATGTCACAGATAATATTGAATATATTTTCATTATCAGTATCTGCTAAATGGACATTTAGTGTCGCAAGTCAGAAAATGCAATTCTCAATGTGTAGAGATGTTTATTTTTTATTAATTATTAACTCTTAGAAAAGGCAGGCACAAGGAAAAGTTGCCTAAAACACACGCATAATTTGAATAACTAAAAGATTTGACATTAAAAGCATAAATGCTTGAGAAATTTGTAGTATTTAAAATTGTTTATGTATTAAGAATAGGTAGAAGATGTTTGCTTAGGTATTATATGTTATTTATGTAAATTATTTTAGTCACCCTTTTTACTCTGTAATGGTTTGCTATAACTTCACAAATAGGTATTTCCTTTAAGCTAGAAAGAAAGATGGGGCAGCAAAGTTTTTGTTGTTGTTTTTGTATGTTTCTCTTGACTTTTGAAGAAATCTTCAGTAAATAATAGAAACCTGAACGAAGACCCATTTTTTTTTGCCAAAAATGACAATACACGTTTATTGCTACAGATTTAAAATATGTATTTTTTTTATTTTATAGATTTATTAGATTTAAGTTTTTTTTTTTTTAGAACTTTATTCATATTTTTCACAGAACATAACAAAAGAAACATTATCTGAGACAAGTGGTAAAGTAACAAAAGTAATACAAAAGAAAAATCATAATAATAAAAAAAAATAAAAAAAAAATAGACAAATATTTTGTATATATATTGTTGCACTAAGTATGAATATTCATATATCGACAAACATGATACAGTAATATACAGCATTATAAATGATATATATATATATACAGTATATATATAAAGAAAAAAAAAATATATATATATAAAAAAAGTCCGTTTTCAATTGTAGTGATGCAGTAATTTTTCCCATCATATAAATCTGTTTTAGTCTCTGTTTCCATTCAGTTATAGTTGGTGGTTTCACAGACTTCCAATTAGCAGTAATGTTTTTTTTGGCAATTAGTAGTAATACCCGTAAAATATATCTTTGGTCAGCATTGAAAACATCATCTGATATAACACCCAGTAATAAAAATCGTACATTTGAGGGAACTTCTCTTTTTACAATTTTCTCCATCTCTTCTTTAATTTTTTTCCAATACGTAAGGATTACTGGACAGTCCCAAAATATATGTGTATGGTCACCTGTTTTACCACATTGTCTCCAACATAAGGCTACAGAGGGATCTTTCACAAAATTTGAAATATCCAGAGGAGTATGAAAAAAAACGTATTTTAATTTTCCAGTCAAATTCCTTCCACTGATGACTATTAATTCCCTTATGACACCTATAACAAAGTTTATCCCATAACTCCTCCTCTATTACTATATTAGCATCTATTTCCTACTTTTCCTTAATGTTGTAAGTGTTTCCCACCATGTCTGTTGACAATCTTTTATAAAGATGAGAAACATGTTTACCAACAGGGAGGCATTTTTCTGAAATTGTGATGAAATATTGTTCTATGCCATTTGGGATTTTGCCAATTCTTTCTTTTTCCTTATGTTTTGTAATGTAATGCCTACTTTGCAAATATCTATAAAAATCATTTGAGGGAAGATCAAATTGTTCCTGAAGTTGTGTGAAAGACTTTAAACGTGTTTCTTCAAAGAGCTGATTTAAGGCCATTAACTGCCCATCTCCTAAAACCATGATCACACATTGAAGGTGGAAAATCTACATTACCCACTATGGGCATAGCTCGAGAAATTGTTCCAATATCCTTCAGCATTTTCTTTACCTCTGCCCATACCTTTATTGTATGTTTTATCCATTCATTTTCAATTTATTGACAAGTTTTAGATCTATAAAGGGTAGGACAGACATTTGTACACCCTTAGCTTCCCTTTGCTCTATTTGAGTCCACTTTGCTTCCTCATCTCCCCTGATCCAAGTCACAATTGCTGCTAGTTGAGCTGCCCAGTAATACAATTTTATATTTGGCCAAGCCAAACCTCCCTAATTTTTAGACAAATAAAGTGTTATAAGTTTAATTCTGGGTCTTTTATGTTGCCATATAAATTGAGAAATTAATTTGTTTAACATATTCAAAATGAAAATTGGAACTCTTATGGGCAACGACTGGAATAGAAATAGGAGACGTGTGGGAGCAAGTTCATCCTTACAAACTCAACTCTTCCAAATAGAGATAAAGGAAGGACTTCCCATCTGTTAGATTTAAGTTTTTAAGTGAATTTTTAATAAATATTATGCAAAAAACGTTTAGAATAATCATACCCTCTCTTCGATGGCGACAAAGCTTGTGAACTGGGACAAGATGGAGAACTCTTTACTGAGCTCAATGATGTAGGACTTCAGCTCTGCTTTCTTCCCCTGATAGAGAGATACAAGACAGCAAGTCAAGATCTTCTGTTAGCAAATTTGCCAGTTCTATTAAAAACAATCAGCAAAATATTATACCTCATGTTCTGCTTCACTGTTGCCTAGAATGCCATCTTCATAGTCTCTGATGATCGCTCTTGCTGTTAACTTGTGAAGGAACTACACACACACACACACACACACACACACACACACACAATCAAAAATTGATGATGTTTCAGATTATATGAAGTATTTAAGATGTTCACTCACAGTTCCTTTCGTCTTTTGTAGTTCTGTGGTGGAAACCATTGTTTTGATCTCGTTCCCACTCAAATCACCAAACAGTGTGGCCTAAAAGAGTAAATATTACACAATTCAAATAAAATTTTCAGCAGGAATGAACATAACTATATGAAGAACAATATTTAATTACTTTCATTTATAGTATGCAACAATATAACTATACTCTGAATAATCGTCAATATTTACCTACTTACTGTATATTTTTAAATATTTTTATATAAAAAATGCCATATAAAATCTTCATGAGCATGATAATGCAAACAAACAGTTGTTTCAGAGCTTTGAATGTATTTTATGAAACAGTTGGAAATAGTTCATCATCAAACTCTAACTCTAATAGTAAAAAATACTAAAATTATAGCTACATTCATAACGTTGCTTAATTTTACAGTTTTAGCTAAATCTTTTGGATATACTGTGAATATTACAACATATTACTCAGTCCTAACTACAATAAGCAACAACCATCTGCAACACAATCAGATCAGCTGGTAAATAGCGCAGGTCTACCTGAGTGCAGTGCGGCACAAAGCCGTATATGAGAGTGTGACAGTCACTGAAGAGGCCGTGAAGCTGTGAGGGGGCTTGAACAGGAGGAGGCGCTGTGGGATTAAACTGCTGCCACTTCACTGCCACTGATCTGCAGCCTGGAGACTCCATACGCTGAACCTGAGCGCGCACCTGAAATTACCAGCACATCTGGTAAACTCAAGCCTCAGAGCGGCCTATGTTGAACAGATAATGTTCCTTTTTCTTAATAAAAACAACAATACAATAAACAGCGTGATTCACCTTCTCTGCCCAGGTGTGTTTCATCTTTCGTGTCAAAAAATTCACATGTTCCTCCACCTGCTTGAGCCAAAGCTCTGAGCATATGACGATTAGCTGTCAAGCTAGACAAACACAAACTGTCAGTTCAGAAATGAATTGAAGTGTTAAAGAGATTTGTGTTGAACTCTTCAAAGGCAGACCTGAGTCCACAGGTAAAGAGGCGCGTGTGGCAGGAGTTTTCTCGGACCAGCTGTAGGGTCAGAGGCTGGTTCTGAACATGTCCATCAGAGAGCAGAAGGATGTTCCTCACGCCCCGGCAGGGAGACAGCAGGCTCAGGCTCTGGAGAGGCCGCCACAGCTCAGTGCCGCCACCAGCGCCACTACAGGACTGAAGAGACCACACATGCTCAAGGTTTAGCTGGTTAGTGTGGTACAGTTACACCCTGCTGGATGATGCTGTAACTACAACATTATGGTGGCAAAACATCTCGCTCTAATTGGAACTGAGTGTCCATGAGCAACAACTGAAAAGCTGAAATGAAGGGAAGATTATGCATAATGTCTCCTGATGGAAGAAGTAAAAAAACCTGAAGAATATCTCAATATGCCCTCTTTCAAAGCACAGAAACACTCATCTTTAAACATTACTCACCATAATAAATTTTCTGGCTGGTTCAGATGCTTCATCTAAAGGCACTGGTGCAGGAAAAGCTTCCTTGTAATCTTAAAAACACACATTTTAAGATTAACACTGTGAATGAAGGACTGGCATTTATTGTTCTTCATCCATAATGCTTCACTACGAATCACAAGAATAATAGGGAAATGAAAGTGTCTACAAGATGATCACTAGAACAACAGCACAATTGTTTCAGTGAGCACTAACCAGTGCTGAAACAAATGATGTTGATCTTCAGTGAGCGGTCCAGAGATTTAAGGACTTGAAGGGCAATCCTGCGTGCGTTCAGCATGGCGTCTCCCCGCATGGACTTGGAGGAGTCCAGAAGAATGACCACATCGCTCACACTGGACGGACCTCCAGAGCTGGAAACCCCGCTGGACTTAAAGTCTGGATAAAACACCAGCATGCAGGCCTGCAGGGATCAGAGAGTGTCAGAGAATGACCTTCTGTGTGTATTTTAGATCAGGCCATGTGAAAGAAAAAGAGGCATTTTTGTCTGCAATTTGAATCAGATGTGACTGATTATTTCATTACCTGACTATATTTATCTGGATGGTTCTCGACCCACATCCTGGGCATGTGGATATTAGAAAGACTGAAGGACACCTGTAACCCTTCAGATCCAAGAGTCTGTCCCGGTAACGTGCTGACCACTGCCTTACAGTCAGTCATCTGAACGGGAAAAACCCTGATACTGTTAATAATACTGTTCATAACCAAATATGATTTATTTCCTTTGGAGAACACAAGAAGTATTTAGTTAGACAATCCAAAAAAATAAGTAAAATAACCTTGGTTTTGATGCGGTGTGAAGAGCTCAAGTTGATGATCTCGTAAGGCATTTCAATGGACATAGAGAGAGAAAACTCCCTGAAGAAAGAGGGAACGAATGACAGAGTGTGATATTATAAAGACAACTTGGTTTGCTAAATTAAATAATTGTCTTTAATATTGTAACTAATCAGCAGATGCATTTTGATTTTTAGTGAATCTTTAGTGAATATCCCTGTGAATTCCCCAGCGTTTGAGACTCTCACCCCTCTGACTGAAGCTCCGTCACACCAATCTTTTCAACAGTTGCCTGAAACACAACAAAACTCTCAGTCAAAACACTGTAACTAACATCATCTCAAACAGTAGTTTCAATACAGTGACTAAAGACCAATCGTGTCGTACCTGAGTTGTCAGATTAAGGGCGTTGCTCTGTTGCCATGGTGCCACGCTGCCAGCCAGTGAGAAGACTATAGAGCCTGATCTCACCACCAGCTCAGTGATGAACGTCACCTTGATCAAAACTGTGGCTCCAGGAGGAAGGTTCCCCACGCTGATAGTAAATACATCCTGCCTCACAGAAACGCATGACTTTAAAGAAGCCTTCTGATACATTATCACTCATGCATCAGAGAAAGAAACAGTAGTAAGTAACTCACAGGCTCATCCTGGTCCATCAGGTAGGCTCCATGGCCTTTCTCTATGGCTTGCTTGTACTCCTTACGAGCCTGCTCTTTTTCCTTTACCTACAAGACAAAGAAAGAGATTGAAAACAGATAAGAAAGCAGTTATGAAGAGCAAAGGCTGCATTCAACAGATTCTGAATGACTTGCACCTTTCCAACGACGTGTTTTCCATTGATAAAGGCTTCAAATCCACACACTGCTGACGTCTCCTCCAGTGGAAAGACGTACTTTGCTTCAATGGGAACAGAACTCTTGTTTGTGTAGGTCTGAAAAATGATGACCTGATGACAGATCAGAAGAAGTTTTGGTTTTGGTTACAGTTTGAAATTGTCAGTATAATTCTGCTATGGTTTTTTCTGTCTTTTATTTTGTTAATCCTGTTGGGTTTTACTTTGAAGTTCTTGATCACCATGTCATGTCTTTGTTCTGTTTTGCCCGCTCTAACTGTGTCCATTGCTGTTTTGTTTTCAACTGCCATAAAATTTAACAACACATTTTTGACCACCCCACATTTGCTGTCAGCCTCTTCATCACTAATTAAAATGTTCACATTTTTAATCATTATATTTTCTGATATTTCACTTAGTCTATTTATCCTTTATTCTGACTTTTTAAATTTCATATTGTTGAAGACACGATTAACCTTGGCAGCGAGAGAAAACAGTAATGCTTTGATTGAAAAACAAACACACACATACACACGGACGAACGCACGTGTACACACACACACACACACACACACACACACACACACACACACACACACACACACACACACACACACACAGCTTTATATCGCTTATACACTGGCAGTTCAGAAGTAGCGCCAACTGTAGTATCACACCTGACACAGCAGGTCCATCAGCTTGCACCTCACATTGACAGCCTGAAGAGGAATTTTCTGACCATTGCTGTCCAGCAAACCTGCAGTCATCTCCTCCAGAGGGTTTTTAGTAGACTCCAAACCCTCACTGTCATCACTGGACACTAAAGAAACACATCAAACAAAACCAATGATCAATTTCACAAATCCAAATCAGAGCATTCAGTTCTACAGAGCATCAGATGTCCCTGAGGAATGATTTTTCCCTTCACCATCACAAAGGTCACCATTATTATCAAACTTGGGTCACTCAAAGCGCTGTTGCACTCAATGTTGGAGTGTTGTCCAGAAGGATATGGGCTCCTCTATGTACATTGATTAAAAGTTTAATGGATTTGACAGTCCCAGTTATCATCTACAACAGATTCCTCCTTATATAAAAGCTCTTTCTACATGTCCTGTTCACTGGAAGTTACTCACAGACGTCAGACGTGTCAGTGAGCTGTGTGAGCTCCACAACTGTGTTGATATGAGGCTGGAAGTCTTTTAACTCGTCTCCCTCCAGAGTGTACTGAACCACATACTTCAGTCTGATCTGCTCTGTGTTATAGACAACAAACTCATCATCCTGTCAAATAGAAACCAGCACACACAAACACAAGAATCACATTAGATCCCAAAAACATGAGCAGAATAATTGAGTTCAGAGAAAATGACTAGCACCTCAAATTCAGAGAGTCTGTTGGGTGTGCGGTGGACTCCATGTACACTGTGGTATCCGTCAGGGGCGCAGGTCAAAGTGGTGTCTTTCTTCAGCAGGTCTTTACAGCGACCCAACGCCACTTCACACACCAACAGCAGCCGAGAGCCATTAGTTACACTGGGCTTGGAGTATTTCACACTAGTGCTTTAACACAGAGCAGAAACTTACTGACTGGTTCAAGTCTTCAGTTGTCATGAAAGTGGAGTATTTATAAATCTGTCATATTAAAAGATGCCTGAATAATGCAAAAGACCACTGACTTTAGAGAGTCACTGAAGTAGATTCCTGCTCCAAGATTCCCGATATCTGTCCTCTCAATTCCATGCTGTTCGACTCCAACCCTGGGCAGCAGCAGACCTCTACATAGAATATTCCATTAAAAAAATTATATTTAATTAATTACATGATAAAACAAATAAGCAATCAAATGAATGACAATGAATTGCATTAAGACTTGCTGAGAAAATCCCAAAAATGAACAAAAGACATTACATGATTATTGCAGACGAGCAAATCATTGAATAGACATTATAAAATTTGACTTCTGTTAATTTAGAGTCAGATATTAGAGATAAAAAAAAAGTTTTTCAGGGTTGGTCTACATTGTGTTTTTTAGTATTGCTCATTTCCTCTATTTTTACATTTAGATGAATTTGCCATAATTTATTAACATGGTTAAATGTTATCTTTTTTACATAGCAAATCTCAACAACATTCATTTTTGTACATTATAATGTTGGGATTCCTAAATTCACTTACAATCAGCCATATCAAGAAACATGGTTCAACCAAACCCACTGTGTCTGTCTTCACTTACTCCACCACAGTATATGGTCTGTCTAGAGGTGGGCGATATATCGTTTTAGACGATAATATCCAAATTGTTGTCTGGACGATATGCAAAATTGGGATATCGAATATTTCATAATTTGTACAATCCGACCCCCCAAACATGAAAAGAGCTGAAGGAAGTTAAAGAGAAAACAAATAACGCACACTATAACCTTCTAAACAATGACATGTAGCGATTTTAATACTGTAGGGGTTTGTTTGACTGTATTTTATTTTATTTTTTGTACAAAATCACGATCGTTCCTCAATTGCACGAGAGTAAGCTGCTACTAATTTGCAATTTACAACTAACTGTTACGAAGTTCTTACCTGTGTGTTATGACGTTTCTTAGGTTGAAGCAACAATCCAAAATTGTAAAGAGTAAAGCCGATGTACGATTAATAAAATAGCTGCTAGAAAAGGCAATATATGCGTTGTTTGCGGTCTGAAGTTAAAAAGTTTTTCTTAAATGTCTGTGGCGTCCTCAAGTGGCGAGCTTTGTGATTGCATCATTAGAAAATTGCGTTGTATAATGAGTCCAAAAGATGGAATAGACCAAAATCCGCGCTGGAGCGAACACCACAACGTTGCGCAACATCAAATGGCAAATGTAATGAAAGCGGAACGAAACTCATTATTTTGTGCTTCACGGACCGTTTATCAGTTCGGACCGGTTCGGACGAATGTCACTGCAGCGAGAGCCGATCTTGATTAAGCGACACCGTTACTACATAAGAGATCCAGTAAACAAAGCATTTGAATTCGCCACTGAAGTAATAACATCGCTGCGAGATCTAGTGAGAAGCGTTACAATTTCTGCATTATTAACTGATCAAACAGTACTGACGTGGAAATCAGGAGAAACATCGTTCCATGAATGAACTAGTTATAGGTTTTAAGTCCACAGATCATTCACCATGGATTTAATGTAGTAACACTAACTTGTAACCATGGAAGTTTGGCAGAAATATTAAAATGCTTTCAAGTACGTCACACATCTTTTTCCAGCACTTCAAAACTCAAGTGTTATGTTATTTAAATGTTATTTTTAATGTCATGACCAAAACATTATTTGTTCATCCTTCAAAGATTACCCCCATTTATACAACTAAAAGTTTCAAGATGTAGGAAAACTCACACTTATTTAAAAATAATTTTTCTTTTAATAAATAGGAAATTTCTATGGCATTTCTTTATTTTTGCTGTATCGAAAATGTACCGAACCGTGACACCACTGTATCGTATCAAACCGAACCGTTAATTTTGTGAACCGTTACACCCCTATTAAAAATATAAAAGAACAATAAAGACTTTATTGAATAATATTTTATTATTTTAAAAGTTTAGGAGTCTTTAAATCAATAATGTCTCATATCTTTTAGTAATTCTATACAATAATAGGTCAAATGCAGCAAGTCAAAAGACCAACTGAACCTTCTTTGCCAGTTTGCACACATTTCTTTGAAGGATTGCAAAAATATCGTCTGAATATCGATATCGAGATATTGAAAAAAAATATCGAGATATCCATTTTTGTCAATATCTCCCACCCCTAGGTCTGTCATAAACAGGTTTGTGTGGTTTTGTCACTGTGTGTAAATATTATTATTTTTTAAAGAATATGTTCTTACCGTGACAATATTCCAACAAAACTACTGGGACTAGTGGAGTGAAGGAGAGGCTTAATGTTGCCTAAATCCTCCCAAAACATTTGAAGCTCCACTCCTCTGCTTACACGCAGTATCTGCTGAATCTGAACAGGCCTGTAGTGGATACAAGATTAACAACATCATAATATATTCATGTTTAAACTTCAGACCACAATCATCACAATTAAGTTTACCTTTCCTGAAGCAGTTGAGAGACAACATGAAACTCAGGGTTTTGTGGTGGAACAACCTCAATGCTGCACCTCAGAGCTCGATACTTTCCCAGAGACGAGGGCGAGGGGCTTCCCAGAGTGGCTTCACTCACATTCAGAATGTCTCTTATCAGCTGAGGACGACAGAAGAGTTTAAAGTACCAGTCTGCACTGTGGAGTTAAAAATTTAAATCGAAGAATCTACCAAAATCCCCAAATGTGAAGGAATCTATTTAACTGAATACTATAATAGCATATATGTTACCTGACAAAGATCTAGTTTCTGATACACAAGCTTGTGTTTGGAAAGAGGGTCGATCATTCTGAGGGGTAGAAGAGTGTTGACCTCCTCTAGCAGGGCTTTGACTTCATCCTCTTTCTGAGTCTTTTGTGCCTGCAGTAACAATCCCTCCACCCTGCTCACCTGCAACAGCACAGAGACATTAAACACACAAAATTCCTGTGAGCTTCATGATTGGATGTGTGTGTGATTATCTAAGGCTCATTCTCACATCATTAAGGCTGATTCTGGAGACAGGGACTGTCAGGATGTTACTAAGGGAACCGAGAGCTTCGGTCCAAACCAGCTCCACAAAGACGCCAACTTCCTGTGATAATGAGCTGCAGTTCAGCTTCTCCTCCAACAGAAGCTGTAAATCAAAAGAGTGAACTGATTTTACACTCATTGGACACATTATATATGCACATACTGTACTGTATCAACTGAATAAAATAGATCTTCATAGAGCTGATTCTGTCTAACCTGCTGCAGGCTGTAGGACGCCAAGCGTTCAACCTCAGGAGGAAGCGTGTGAGTCCTTGTGAATCCCTGTGTCTCCAAATCCTTCATCAGCAGCAGATACGCTTCCACAGCATCCTCAGACGTCACGCAGTACACAAGCTTGTCCTGCACCACTGCGCTCTACAGTGAGAGAGTGTCAAGACTGTCAAGAGTTCATTACCTCTCTAATAATCTATTCAAGATGGCGCCGCAGACGGCTGCCTCGGTGTGGAGCTCTCCAGCTATTGTGTTGTTTTGTTCGTTTGTTCTGCACTGGTTAAACTCCGTGAGCGCGTCCTGCGCACTGCACTCCCCAGTATTCATCTCGCGAATCTCCGATCCCTTCCTAACAAAACGGATGAACTTCTTCTCCTCACCCGCACTAACAAGGATTTTTTAAACTCTGCTGCTCTGTGCTTCACTGAAACCTGGCTGAGTGAAGCCATACCGGACAACGCAATACACCTGCCGGGCTTCCAGCTGTTCCGAGCGGATCGCATCGCGGAGCTAACGGGTAAAACAAGAGGTGGTGGATTGTGTTTCTACATTAACGAAAGTTGGTGTTCAGATGTAACAACACTGAAGAAGATGTGCTCTCCTAATTTAGAGGCACATTTCATAAACTGTAAACCCTTCTACTCGCCTCGGGAATTTTCCTCTTCCATTCTCGTGAATGTTTACATCCCTCCAGACGCGTGCGTGAGCGCGGCGCTACAACAGCTGGCTGAACAAATAGCTGAAACGGAACAAAGGTACCCAGACTCTCTTTTAATCATTCTTGGGGATTTTAACAAAGCAAATCTTTCCCGTGAACTACCAAAATACAGACAGCACGTTACATGTCCCACCAGAGACAGTAATATACTGGACCACTGTTACACCACAATAAAAGATGCGTATCACTCTGTTTCACGAGCAGCTTTGGGGCTCTCTGATCACTGTTTGGTTCATCTTATACCGACCTACAGGCAGAAACTGAAATCAGCTAAACCTGTAATAAGGACTGTAAAAAGATGGACTAATGAAGCAGAGCAGAATCTACAGGCCTGCTTTGATTGCACTGATTGGACTGTTTTTGAAGCTGCTACCAACGATCTGGATGAGCTCACAGATACTGTAACATCATATATAAGTTTCTGTGAGGATACATGCATTCCTACCAGGACATTCTTATCATTTACTAATGATAAACCATGGTTTACTGGGAAACTCAAACACCTTCGTCATGCCAAAGAGGATGCTTACAGAAGTGGGGATAAAATCTTGTATAACCAGGCCAGAAACAGATTGACAAAGGAGAGCAGAGTTGCTAAAAGGAACTACTCTGAAAAAACAGTTTTCATCCAACAACCCATCATCAGTCTGGAATGGCCTGAGGAACATCACCAACTACAAGTCACCATCCCCCCGATCTGTGGACAATCAACACCTGGCTGACAATTTAAATAAATTTTACTGCAGGTTTGAAAAGCCCTCATTCACACCACACACCCGGTCTGATCTGCACTTCACACATTCACCATCACCTCCTGCACTCCCATTACTCCCCCCTCCTGCCATCCTACCTGAGCTTAAGGTCTGTGTGGAGGACGTGAGAAGAGTCTTCAAAAAACAGAAGACTAGGAAAGCCTCAGGCCCAGACGGCATCTCATCTGCTTGTTTAAAAGCCTGCGCTGACCAACTGGCCCCGGTCTTCACGCAGATCTTCAATAGATCACTGGAGCAGTGTGAAGTTCCCTGCTGCTTCAAATGCTCCACTATCATTCCTGTCCCCAAAAAACCCAAAATCACTGGACTTAATGACTACAGACCTGTCGCTCTCACGTCTGTGGTCATGAAGTCGTTTGAAAGACTGGTGTTGGCCCACCTGAAGGACATCACTGGACCCCTGCTGGATCCCTTTCAGTTTGCTTACAGAGCAAACAGGTCTGTGGATGATGCAGTCAACATGGGACTGCATTATATCCTGCAACATCTCGACAGACCAGGGACTTATGCAAGGATCCTCTTTGTGGACTTCAGTTCGGCCTTCAATACCATCATGCCTGACCTTCTCACAGCCAAACTGACCCAGCTCTCCATACCATCCTCGATCTGTCAGTGGATCTCCAGCTTCCTGACGGACCGGCAGCAGCGAGTGAGACTGGGGAAACACACATCCAGGACTCTCACCACCAGCACTGGCGCCCCTCAAGGGTGCGTTCTCTCCCCACTGCTCTTCTCCCTGTACACTAATGACTGCACTTCTAAAGACCCCTCTGTCAAGCTCCTGAAATTTGCCGATGACACCACTGTCATCGGTCTCATCCGGAACGGTGACGAGTCTGCTTACAGACTGGAGGTTGAACAGCTGGCTGTCTGGTGCAGTTATAACAACCTTGAGCTGAACACGCTCAAAACAGTGGAGATGATCGTGGACTTCAGGAGGAACAGCCCAGCACTCCCCCCACTCACCATCATGAACAGCACTGTGGAAGCAGTGGAGTCATTCAGGTTCCTGGGCACTTCCATCTCTCAGGACCTGAAGTGGGACAATCACATTGACTCCACTGTGAAAAAGGCCCAGCAGAGACTGCACTTCCTTCGCCAGCTGAGGAAGTTCAACTTGCCACAGGAGCTGCTGATTCAGTTCTACTCAGCCGTCATTGAGTCTGTCTTATGCACATCCATCACTGTCTGGTTTGGTTCAGCTACCAAATCAGACACCAGGAGACTACAACGGACAGTCCGGACTGCGGAGAGGATCATCGGTGCCCCCCTGCCAACCCTCCAGGACCTGTACTCTTCCAGAGTGAGGAAGAGAGCAGGTAAAATCATCACAGACTCCACTCACCCTGGACACCTCCTGTTTGAACTGTTACCGTCAAGACGGCGACTCAGATCACTGGCCACAAGAACATCGCGGCACAGGAACAGTTTCTTTCCACAGGCCATTTCCCTCCTGAACAGTTAACACTCCTCCCAAGGCATATGCCTTAAGTGCAATACTCCCACTGTTTAGTGCAATATCCAACAACTCAGGTGATACTTATATGTAGATTTATTTATTTATAATATTCAAAACACTGTAAATAAGTTCATAATCTGTAAATCTGGAAATGTCTATTCTGACTAAACCCAACTGTGATACTTTTATTCCCATATATTTATATTTATATATTTTAATTCTTTATTCTTATAATTTGTAGTATTATGTTTCTTGTTGTATTTGTATTTGTATATGTCCACTGGAAGCCTCAGTACGAAAACAAATTCCTTGTGTGTGCAAGCACACTTGGCAATAAAGCTCTTTCTGATTCTGAATACACGAGTCCTACGATAACAACATCTAAACAGTTTAAACGGTGTGCGAGATGACCAAACCACCTCAGCTTCATGCAAGATTGAAGACAACACACGATACTGCTGGCCTTTTCGTCCTCTGGCACTCTGTAGCTCCAAAACACAGAAAGTCTTGGGTTTGACCTGCAACACACACATGAAAACACCTTCAAACTCAGGCAGTGATGGAGGCTACAAGAATCACTTCAGGAATGTGTTAAACTGGTCATCATACATTTATCATTATTTTATACTATTTATCTGTCTGATTTCAGTAAGTTGTGGATGTTCAAAATTTGTTGTTTTTGCAGGTTAGAGTGAATAAATGGTCTATTTTGAGTTCTGAAGTATACATTGTGTCTTACATAGTACATGACCTCTTTAAATTCAAAGATCAATATAAATTACATTTTTCTCACTCACCTTGTCAAAAACAGAATACTTGGCCACTTGAAAATATGAAGGAAATTCAGGCAGCTCATGGCCAACGCCTCTGTAAACTCTGCATTGGGTAAATGCAAAGATAAAAGGGTTAACTAGCATATCTAAATAAATTATGCGAAAAATGTAGAACAATAAATAAACTTCAATAATTCTCAAGAACTGAAAATGACAAAAAACAAGAGCATACCTGAACCTGCTAAGACTGGGTCCGCCCTTCTCAAGAGCCGCTATCTCAGTCTTTGGGAGTTCAGGCTGACCTTTGAACTCCTCTTTTTCTTGTATCTGGGTCGACACTTTTCCCTCTTTACGGTGAAAAACAACATTATGTCAACCGAGCCACAAAAATTTGTTTTAATCTCACTTTATAATCTTATAACCTAAAAACTATGTAAAATACATTTCAGGAATCTCCTACCAGGAAAAAAGATGAATTCAGAGGTGGGATAAGCCAGCTGTGGGGCCAAATCATGCTCCGTCAAAGGCAGGAGACGTCCTTCATCCAGACAGCTCCACACATACTGCGTCCCAACCACTGGGATCCGGAGCTTCTGGATGCTGCGCTGCCGGTTACTGCTCAGGTCATTCACACTGCTAGTGACTACAAAAGAGCACTGGAGAAGAGAAAAACAAGTCAGAAGAAACACTGCAGCTCTTTAGTGACTTTTAGTAGAAACATTGCACACTTTGGTGTCACTTTAACATATTTTAAGTTGCCATGTTACTGTTGTAGGAACTAACATAAAATTAGCCAATAGAGAATAGTTAATTTTAACCCACTGGTACTGTACTAAAAATTGCCAAGAGTGCAAAATAAACACAATAGGCAGAGTAAGATAAAAAAAAATGACTTGACTGTTTACTAGTTGAGCCAGAAGACTCAAGTAAGAGGTTAAAAAATCATGCCATATGGATCAAACACACTGAGATTTTTTTACACTTTTATCAAATTTTTTTTGTTGAATTAATTATAGGTAAAACACTTTCTCTGCATTCAGGTTTGACTGTAATGATAACGCACAAACTGACACTTCAATTTCCAATTTTTAAATAAAAAGAAGCTAAACTTTGACAAGAAGTCTTAATTTTTCACATGCAAAACCTAGCCAAATTAATGTAAGTAATTATGTCTGAAAACCCTGTTCAAAGAAAGGGAATTGCACAGGCCTGTGTATTCATTTATATATGGGCCATTCTACAGAATTTGTGCAAACTGCTGTCCGACAACCAAAAAACAAATTTAAAAAGCATTTAAGTATTCGAATTTTAGATGTTTACTAAGATCCTTCTATTATCTATTGAATCCAACAATAATTTTTATTAATAATTTTACTTAATATATATAAAATCGTCATTTATTGGGTACTTTCAATTGGGAGGTGGCTGTCCCGAACCCTAACCCCTAAATTTCAACCTGTGAAAATGATATTGAAATAAAGTTAAAAAAAAACAACAACTTTATTTTATATTTTTATATAAAATAATAATATTTTTTTATATATATTTTTAAATCATGAAACTTTATGTAAAAAAATGTGTCCCGCATTTTCATGTCACTACCAAAACAGTGTGTGTTTTAGTCCATTGGCTGAGACTGATTTCAACCATACCCCTACATTTTTGATCAGGAAATATTCTTGTGTGCCTCTCTCTCATAGCCTCTCTTTCATTATAGATATGTACCATAATTTTGAGGGAAATGTGTTCAAAAGTCTGAAAATCTGTGTAACTTTAAGGGACCTCATTATCAAACACCTTTTTTCTGCAATTAAGCAAACTTTTTTGGGTGTAATTCCATAAAATTTAGTTTTTATGTGTGTACAACTGTTCAGAACTGTGCTAGGTAACCATGTGTTAGCAATCATCTTTGAACTAGGCTCAAAAGTATCTTAAATTGTCACTACCGAAACATGTGATGAAGTTTCGGTTGTGACATGTTTTTTTTTAGTGTTATTCGATAAAATTTAGTTTTTGTGTGTGTACAACTGTTCGGAACTGTGCTAGGCATAGCTGTCAACATGCGTGGTTGTTTAGGCTCATGCTGTTAAGTGTGCACGTGTTAAGTGTATATTTACATTGCAATACCCATAAATGAAAACATAACTTAACTTATTAATATTTCTTTATATTTTTATTTGTAAATAGATGTTAGTAAGCATGTGATGAGGTCAAATCTCCAGTTTGGGACATAATACCTTGTAATAAGGGATAGAAATTATGTTGCACAGCAACATTGCCCAAAACGTCACCTGCCATCATGTCTATCGGCTTAATGTAGCCTATATTCAAACTAATGCATAGCTGCCAAAACTGTGAAAACAACAAAAAAACTAAGTTGTAGGCTACTGTATCACGTGCCGTTTGAACGCACGCTCTACAGCTTCCGGTCACAGTTATGTCCGCGATCTTTCTCTGCGTGAGAAAATGGATGTGTGTCGTGAGAGCGTGTGAAAAGGGTCTCAAGAGTCTCACGGTCAATGCGTGAGAGTTGGCAGCTTTGCTAATGAATCCTTAACTTTTAAATCAGTATGATTATCTTAATGCCTTTTAAAAAGAAAGATTGGGTTCAAAATACAACAAATCTTATAAATGACAATTGAAATATTGTTAAAATTGTAATTGTTATTGATTTACCTGTGAAAACATTTTTTTTAAATAGCAAAAAATATATTTACAAGGTAGATGTAAACAAAATATATTAATAGGTCAACATAAGCCTTCTTATTAAATTATTTATTATTTTGTTTCGGTAGTGACAAATTTGGGGAGAGGAAAAATATTCCAAAACCTTCTGAAAATACAATATGATAATTAACTGCACAATTACTAGAAATGTGTACCTTGGATATTATAAAATTGGCATACATACAAAATTTGTGGAAAACCTTTTTTTCAAGACGTTTCCAACTACGATTTGAACCAATTCTGTAGAATGGCCCATAGGGCTATAGCCTACAGGAACACAGTGGTTAAACCATATTACAGACAGATGCTTTTCTATATTTGTTTCCACCAAACGGCAGCAATCTAGATTTTCAATGTCGTTGTTAACTTCAACGTTAACCTACAAGAGATAAACCAAACGTCTGTAAATTGTGTTTACGTCCTTAAAAAAACAACAACCTCTAAATTTGTGTAAACAAACTCTCAGTGTAACTGTTTTGATGACAGAAAAAAATATGGTTTAGTTAGAAAGAGTATAAAAATGAGCAGAACCTTTTTGTTGATGACATAAGAGATGTTTCCTCCATTAACCAGAAGAGCTAATTTCAGATTATTTTTCTCTTTATAAGGGACATTCTTCACATCTAACACTACAGTACAGTTTTCAAACACTGTCATGATGCCACTGAACATGCCAAGAAAAACGACAGAAGATAAACAAAGAAAATATATCAATCAATCATACACAAAACAAGTGATTTGAGCCTAATTAAACATTCAGAAAATAATCCAAATCGTGTCGCAGTATGATAGATAGGCTACCATGTCACGTCATTAGAACACGGAAGAGCATATCTTACCGTGGCGTGGAGAATTAGTTACCCTGTTTTAAGAAAATACAATTAAAGGACACGTAAACAATCTGCATGTGAAGTTCGTTAAATTACTTCCTGACTCGTACAGCTACAGTATGCCACCCCCCTATAAAAATATGAGACGGGCTCCATCCAGTGGTCGAAACTCAGTTCTTCATGAGGCGCCGTGTAGGCAACAGCATGTAGCTACGCGGAGAGTTTGCGCGCGCGCGCGTGTGTGTGTGTGTGTGTGTGTGTCGGTCCAATGTGTTGAAGTGAACATTCTTCAATTGTTGCACGGGGCCTCATTGCTCTTTTTCATCACTTGTATATTCCTGCAATGGAAATGATAAATAAATCTAATTAAAATAAAAAGGCACAATGTCGTAAAAATACCATTTGATGAGGGATTTCTATTACAGTTTTTCTTGATTGCTTAAATAGCCTACTATAACTAGGCCTTTGAACTAAAATTTCAAAACCATAACGCCATTTATCAAAAAGCACACCCAATTCCCTAAACTATACTATTCCCCTGTTTTGACACATGAGTCAAATTTGTTGAACTCACTGCAAAACTCTACACACAAATCCCTTAATTTCTCATTGCCTACATGTTGTCATTTAGAAAGCACTAGCATTAAATAATATTGTTCACTCAAGTCAGCTGTTGTCCATGTCTTTGTCCATGCATGGTATGATGACAATGGGAGGCTGGGCAACGAGTAAGTCCAAATTTGAGTCGCTTCACCGTCGCCTCAATCATAAGAACCTTCCGGAAGAAAAACAGGTAGCCTACCGTATGTAGGCTACTTCAGACTGCTCTGTAACTTATTATGAGAGCTGTGCTGTTACAACACATAGGACATGTACTGTAGCTGTTGCACTATATAGGCTACTACTGTAATAAAAAGAAAAGCATCAAATTGCCTCATATATATATATATATATAGCATTCAGATGCAAGAGGATTTCACCCCTGCTGCCTGGATAGGCCAATATAGCCTGTGATGTGGACGAGATTCTCTGGCCTGACCCAGACCAAAAACGGGATGATGAGGCGGAATAATTTTGTTGTGTGTGTTGTAGGCTACTGTGTAATACATGAATGAATAAAAATGTGCCAATGTATCTATTGGTTGTGTCTTTTGTGTGAATTTATTGCACCAGTGAGTAAGACTATGTTGTAGTGTGTGTTTGTGAGGGCTTGTGTATGAATCATACACAAGCCCTCACAAACACACACTACAACATAAACTTTAACATAATACAGTATGATGTCTGAGGGCAAAGTTTGTTTTTTCAGCAAGAGTGAATGGTTTTGAGTGTAGGCCTAGACCTAGAGCTTCATTTTGAATCGCAAATAGGATGTTTGGGGAATTGCGTGAGATGTTATGGATTTGTTTACTGTTTTGAGAATATGAGGCATAGTTTCAGGAAATGTGTTCAAGCAATCGAGAAAAACTGTAAAGTACAGATAATTAATTTATACAATATTATTAATTAAATCGTGTGACAAGACAAATGCTGCGTCCCAATTCGCCTACTTATACTACGCCCTAAAAGTAAGTACTCTTTTTGAGAAGAAAAAGTACATACTTTTGAGTGTGTAGCAAAAGAGTAGGCAAGCTTTGGGACATACTACTTCGTCATCTTTAACGGACAGCTCAGTCGCGAGCATCTGTCACCGTAAACTGCCGCCCTGTCAATCATCTTGTCACAGTTAAAATCCTCCATTCAATCTAATTTAATTTCTCACCGTTTCGGAGAGAAATGTTGTTCCACGTTCATCTGCCAGTCGTGAGTCTTTCATGTGGAGACTCTTCTCATGTGTTTGCAATTTGAATATAATGATGCATTTAAAAGTTAATGGCTAAACGCTTTACAAAATTTCACAATGCTGCTGCAGATGCAATATAATGTAGCCAACATTGAATAAATACATTTTCGTCAGGTTAGATACTGATAATTAATCTCTCAAACCCCTTTATCTAAACCACTCTACATAACCGCCGGACTCGCGCGTCCTCCATGTCTGTAGTTTTTTTTTAACACTTTTCGCTCGTGTTTGTAGTTCTAACCGAATCCTCGTCCAACGCGCGATGGGTTGTGGGCAATATCAGCCGTTAGAGTGTGCATCGATCTGCACTTCGGATTCTGACCGGATATAGTAGACCATCCGGGTCTCTTTGGAACACTCATTTCAACATACTACGATTTGGGACGTACTAATTCTATTTTCGAATACTATTTAGGACGGATAGTATGCGAATTGGGACGCAGCTAAAGTCTATTTTTTTTTAACATTGTAAGAGCATAATATGCCACAGCAGTTCGCAGCCTTTCACTGAGTGGATGCCTCATTATTTTACTGACGGATAAAAATAGGCAGAGCAAAACAGAAAAACTACAACCCAATAAGAAATTTTTGCACAATTATTTGAAATTACTTTACCAATTTTTTTTAAAGGGCTAATTATAAGTGGCTTGACGAGTAGGCTAATTCCCAAGGAATATGATTCTTCTAATAACCATCCCATGATTTTAAGCCGTTTTAACTTGTGTATAAATAAATAAATAAATAAATAAATAAATAAATAAATAAATCCAGAGAAAGTCCATTAGGATGGATTATTATTACACAGAACAGGAGGCAACAGCTTTTCTGTGACTGTGTGTGCAGGTCCTTGAGGCACCAATGTTTAGAATTTTTACGGTAAAAAACCGGCAGCTGTGGTTGCCAGAACTTTACCGTCAAAAATACGGTAGCAACGTTATTGGTTTTACAGACTTAACTTAAAATTTACAGTAATAAACCATATTGCATTATCGGATAGTGTTAATTTACCGACCTATTAAAGAAGTATTAATTTCTGTTTTGTAACATTGTAATACACTGACAACCAACAATCATCACAGCAGTGATGAGAGTCACATGATCAATCAAAGCTCTTCACAAGTAGCTCTTCCACAAGAAAGTTAATACTAATATCAAAGCCCGTATACGGAAAGCCTGTCCACTCCCTATTAAGTCCTATTGTACCGAATTTTGGTTGTAGTTCCACCAGAGTTCCACTGGGGGGCGATCGCCCTGAGTGCAAAATGAATTAGAGTCTATGGAGCGGCTAAATTTGTCTCTTTCACCCGACTGCCATTGAGAAATCTCAGATTTAATTGTAGATTTTCCAAGTTCAACATGGGTTATAGGTCGAAAGTTGAATGAACGAGTACTTATGTCCTTTCAATTTCTTGCAGGTTGAGTTGTTGTTGCCCATTACACACTAGCATTCTGCTAATGAACGCTGATTGGTCAGTGAAGGACTGATTACGTCCAGAGATACTGCTTGATGGCATCGTGGCATCCGAAGCAGGACTAGAATGTGTGTGTATTTTCGGCGTGGTCTTTTAAAACAACAAAACAAAAACTCTTCTAGCGCGTGTATTTACCTGTGTCAATGGTGTTGTCGATGAAAAGAAAGTGCAGAGCGCGAAAGCACCAAAGTGACTGAAGGATTGCCGTAAAGCAGTATCTCTGGTGGAACGATGTGTATGACGTCATTGACATTTTAAAAGACTTTTTAAAGCAAATGACTGACTCTAAAAAATCTAACACCCAGCAATGAGTAATTTCTTTGCATCTCCTTTCGAATACAACATTCAAATTACTAGACAAAAAATTATATCCTGAGAAAAGTGGATTTTTAGGGGTATAGCTTCATTGACCTCCGTTCATTCTGGACTCGTCCTGTGAGCGCCCTCATATGGAACCAGAGTGGAACTGCAACCAGTTAAGAAGCCGGAAGTTTACTGAGTGAACGTTCTCCCCATATTAGACATTCTCTGCTAATATATAGAAGCTGCATAGTGTCATTCGCACAAACATTAAAGGCACACTATGTAGAAATTGTGTTTTTGTCAAACAGCAACCCCTAGAGTCGCTGTGGAATACTTGTACTGCGGTAAATGTTATATTAAGGTACAATTCTTTCATAGTGTGCCTTTAAACACCATCATGGTAACACACATGAAATTTAAAAAATGCAATAAACATTAAGCACAGTAAAATTACATTAAATGTACCATTAGATGTATCACAGTTATTAACCAATTAACAGTTTTGCACTGTAGCATTTTTACAGTCTTTTACCATTAAAATCACGATCATTTTTTACAGTGTACGGTAACAAACAATATATTTATTTTAATTTACTTGAAAGACAGCACAAGCACACGTGTCAACAAAACATTTGACAAATAGAATTTTGTTTCATTTTAAATGATAAATCAACATACTGCTTAATGATCATAGATAATGTGATGAACTACATTAGTGGTTGCTCTGCTAGGACATCAGTGTAAACTTGAGGATAAATTATTTAATGCATCCATCCACTAAAAATCACTACTGCACTTGATTAACAGTAACTGAAAAAATGTTAGTTCTAAAAAAAAAAAGAAGCTTGCAAAAGCTTGATATTTTATATTACAATGAAATTCAGACATTTAACATCAATATTTTGAGTTAATCGTATAGTTCAAAAGTGTCTAAATATATTGTTAAGGCCACTTATAGTTCACACTACACAACTTTAAACGTCGGCAGATCGCTGTGCTAGACTACACGACTTGCTCTGGAGTCTTGAAGTCGTTGTGGTGTTCACACTACGTGACACTACGTAAATGATCTGCAACAGGGGGTTACACACTACACGAGCTGACAACAACTCTGTCACCCAACGACTCTATCCGGTCCCCAAACCACGTTTTATCACGAAAACATACGCAAATAGTGGAATGGGAAATGACGCAAAATAGGAGTTGTCTATTTGAAAATGGACACAGGGACAAAATTGGCGGTGCAAAAAAAAAAAAAAAAATTTGTTGTTTGCACAATGATCTGTTTAGAACACCGAAAAAAAAAAATAATATGGGTGAAAGAATGGATAAGCACACGCGGGCAGCACTGTCAGAGAGAGTTGGAGGTGAGTAAAACATGTTTATAATGAAAGAGCAGCTGCCTGCTCGTGTTGTGGTTTGGAAACGATGGTTACAAATAAAAAAAGCTTTTGTGTAATGTGATAACAAGAACATGATATTTCACTCATAAAGATTGGCGAGCGCGGATCACCTGCAGATTTGCACGCGATTACAGCCCGACCTGTCGGCGAGCTCGTTAACTTGCAAATCGTGCTTAAATCGATTTTAAAATCCTATAGTGTGAACTAGGCATTAAAGGCTAGAAAGATTTTTTTTGCAAAAAGGAAGCAGCAAGTAAAGCAGCAATTGTAAAAGAAGGGGGAAGTGTGTGTCCAGTTTCTACATGACTGATACACACACACGTCTCTCCAGAACAGGTTTGAGAGGGGAATATGGGTGTGGAGAATCACAGCCCAAAAGCTGACGTGTAGATGATTCCCAATCCCGGCCGATCTCCAGCCTGCTGCACACACACGGATACTGTCTGTCTGTCCGACAGGCCCAGTCCACGGCCCTCTTCACTGCCTCCCAGTGCATCGGTCTTAATGGACAAGAGCACAAAGTTATGGATCAAATACACAAGAGTGAATCACTATGAGGACGTGTGCTCGTACCTGGGCTCCTGAGACTCTTTCAGCCGGAGGAGAGACTCGAGCAACTGTCCCACTGCCAGTTTCTTCACCCGGATCAGCTGCAGCACCAGCAGAGTCGCCACCAGTCTCAGAATTTCAGCATGAGCCTTTACACCTGACAGACAAAACATGTGACTGATTAACTGATTCTGACAGACAAACTGTGTCTGAAAAATGAAGAAGATTTGATTTAAAAAATCTTATACCAAAGGAACGGATGCCTTTCTCCTGAAGAAAGACATTGGCAAAAAAGTCTACATCCAGGTTGAGGAAGCTGCTCAGTCTCTCGGTGCACTCCCAGTATCCATCCTATATCCAAACACAATACATAAGTTCATATTCCCTTGACTTACACATTTACATACTGTATATAATCTAGTGCATTAAATCACGTGTTAACACCTCATGTTGAAGCTCAAACAGGTCATTCCAGGCCACGGTGTCAGGCTTGCTTGTTATATCTGCCATGACTGGCAGATTCAAGAGGTCTGTGAAATCTTGTGTCCATGGCCGTTGTAGCTTTTGTCGTTTTAGATGTTTTTGTGCTACTTCTTGCATTTGTTGTGTTCGTTGTTGATGAAAAAGTCCAGAGGATGAGGAACCAAGAGACTTGCAACGCCCTGAAAAAGATGCGCCCGCCCTGTCAAAAACAGCAGGAGGAGAAGTACGACTGGGAGACAAGTACTGCTTAGATGGTAGACGAGGAGGATGAGGAGGACCTGCACAGGGAGGAGGAGTTAAGGCGCCACGCTCAAATGCTGCGGCACGGCGAAGGGCAGAAGTTTCACTTGCGGGGCGAAAGGAATCAAGGCTGCAATCAATGGAGAGAGAGTCCATTGATGGAGAAAAATGAAGGGGAGGAAGCACTGAGGAGGCAACCTTGGTGGCAGGGGGAGGTGAAGGGGGTAGCCTGTCACTCATGGAGCCAAACAGGGACATCGAGACACTACCAGAAGGACGACCACGTAAGCAAAGGCCAGGAGGTTGCCTCATTGAAAAAGATGTTCTCGACCTGCCAAAAAGAGGAGGAGGAGAGTTGGGAGACAAGTTCTGCTTAGATGCAAGACTAAGAGGAGGATGAGAAGGACCTGCAATGAGAAGAGGAGTTGGGGCGCCAAGCTCGAGTCCAAGGGGAAGGCCACAGGCATAAGTTTCACTTGCAGGGTGTAAGGAATCAAGGCCGCAATCAATGGAGAGAGAGTCCACTGATGCATAAATATGAAGGGGAGGAGGCACTGAGGAGGCAACCTTGGAGGCAGGGGGAGGTGGAGGGGGAGGGGGAAGCCTGTCACTCTTGGAGCCAGATTTGGACATCAAGGCACTACCAGAAGGTTGAGGAGAAATGCATCGACGGTGCAATGACCTTTGACGAATTTGCTGATGAAGGAGAGCACCCATTGAGGCACCCCCGGGAGCCTGTAATGAGGTTATTTGAGGCTTTGGATCACTTACATCAGAACTAGACAAACTAACTTTCCTTGCTGAGCCACAGAAACCGTGAATGCTACCATCAAAACGTGAAAGACGCCAGCTGCTACTGGAGCAAGAACGAAGGAGAGCTGCAGATGCTTCCATTTCAAAATCCTCAATAAGATCATAGTCATCCACTGAATCATTTTCATCATCATCAAATACAACATCTTTACGAGCTGAACCGAGCAGATCAGGAGATGTGGAGCTGCTACTGTGCCATTCCCCTGAATCCATCTAAAAAATAAAAAATAAAAATAAAATTATATATATATATATATATGTTTATATAAATAAAAATGATTGGTGTGAATACTGAAGTTCTGAATACTGAATGATGTCAGCTTAGATACTACATTACGTGACAACAGCTGTAATAGACCATTTTGTTGTTACCAGTATATCATCATCAGCACAAAAAATATGCTGAGTCATGAGCTTCTCTTCAGTCCAGCCCATATATGGCAAAATATCCACATCCTCTTCTGATATGAGTTTAGGAATATCTGTCAATCCAGTGTCAAGTTCATTCCGGTCCTACAAAGAGCAAATGAGGTCACAAAAGTCAATTTAGCTTAACTTTCATATATCACACTTTAGCAGTTGACTTAAATCAGAGAATTTTTTGTATATTTTTATTATATAGCATCTGCAATAAATTTCGCCGCTGGGCCATTTAGTGACCCATGTCTCAAAATGTGATTCACAATGTGCACAGATGGTCACCTTTTATTTTTATTAAAACATTTTTTTTACAAATAAGTATAATAGGCAAGTATAAGGAAAAGCTTCCTAAAAACACATGCAAGAAACCTAATTTGAATAGCTACACGATTATACATTAAAAGCATAAATGCTTGAGAAAATTGAATTATTTAAAATTGTCTTTGCATTAAGAAAAGGTAGAAGATGTTACTTAGGTACTATATATTATTGTACATTTGTTTGGTCACCCTTACTCTGTAATGGTTTGCTCTTGTTTTACTATTGAACAGTCTTTATGAATAGGTGTTATACGAATTTACGAATAGGTAATTAATGGTAATACACTATTCGTAAAGACGGTTCAATAGTATTTCAATAGTACTATAGTATAGTAATAGTACCATTACAGAGTAAAATGGGTGACCAAACAAATTTAAGCTAGAAAGAAAGACGGAGAAACATAGTTTTAGATTTGAATTTGAAGACTCTTGTTTTTGAAACTGAAACTTGAACAAAGACACAATTCTTTGCCCGAAAGAACAATGAAAGATTATTGCTACACATTTAAAATCTTGTTTTTACAGATAAATTAGATTGATTTTTTTTATACAATTTTTAATATTATATAATTAAAAAAATCAATTTATTGTTACTATACGTTTAGAATGAATGATCTGAAAACATAACCCCTACATTATCAGTAATCATACCCTCTCTTCGATGGCGACAAAGCTTGTGAACTGGGACAAGATGGAGAACTCTTTACTGAGCTCAATGATGTAGGACTTCAGCTCTGCTTTCTTCCCCTGATAGAGAGATACAAGACAGCAAGTCAAGATCTTCTGTTAGCAAATTTGCCAGTTCTATTAAAAACAATCAGCAAAATATTATACCTCATGTTCTGCTTCACTGTTGCCTAGAATGCCATCTTCATAGTCTCTGATGATCGCTCTTGCTGTTAACTTGTGAAGGAACTACACACACACACACACACACACACACTCAAAAATTGATGATGTTTCAGATTATATGAAGTATTTAAGATGTTCACTCACAGTTCCTTTCGTCTTTTGTAGTTCTGTGGTGGAAACCATTGTTTTGATCTCGTTCCCACTCAAATCACCAAACAGTGTGGCCTAAAAGAGTAAATATTACACAATTCAAATAAAATTTTCAGCAGGAATGAACATAACTATATGAAGAACAATATTTAATTACTTTCATGTATAGTATGCAACAATATAACTATACTCTGAATAATCGTCAATATTTACCTACTTACTGTATATTTTTAAATATTTTTATATAAAAAATGCCATATAAAATCTTCATGAGCATGATAATGCAAACAAACAGTTGTTTCAGAGCTTTGAATGTATTTTATGAAACAGTTGGAAATAATTCATCATCAAACTCTAACCCAAATAGTAACAAATACTAAAATTGTAGCTACATTCATAATGTTGCTTAATTTTACAGTTTTAGCTAAATCTTTCGGATATACTGTGAATATTACAATATATTACTCAGTCCTAACTACAATAAGCAACAACTAGTTGCAACACAATCAGATCAGCTGGTAAATAGCGCAGGTCTACCTGAGTGCAGTGCGGCACAAAGCCGTATATGAGAGTGTGACAGTCACTGAAGAGGCCGTGAAGCTGTGATGGGGCTTGAACAGGAGGAGGCGCTGTAGGATTAAACTGCTGCCACTTCACTGCCACTGATCTGCAGCCTGGAGACTCCATACGCTGAACCTGAGCGCGCACCTGAAATTACCAGCACATCTGGTAAACTCAAGCCTCAGAGCGGCCCATGTTGAACAGATAATGTTCCCTTTTTCTTAATAAAAACAACAATAAACAGCGTGATTCACCTTCTCTGCCCAGGTGTGTTTCATCTTTGTGTCAAAAAATTCACATGTTCCTCCACCTGCTTGAGCCAAAGCTCTGAGCATATGACGATTAGCTGTCAAGCTAGACAAACACAAACACAAACTGTCAGTTCAGAAATGAATTGAAGTGTTAAAGAGATTTGTGTTGAACTCTTCAAAGGCAGACCTGAGTCCACAGGTGAAGAGGCGCGTGTGGCAGGAGTTTTCTCGGACCAGCTGTAGGGTCAGAGGCTGGTTCTGAACATGTCCATCAGAGAGCAGAAGGATGTTCCTCACGCCCCGGCAGGGAGACAGCAGGCTCAGGCTCTGGAGAGGCCGCCACAGCTCAGTGCCGCCACCAGCGCCACTACAGGACTGAAGAGACCACACATGCTCAAGGTTTAGCTGGTTAGTGTGGTACAGTTACACCCTGCTGGATGATGCTGTAACTACAACATTATGGTGGCAAAACATCTCGCTCTAATTGGAACTGAGTGTCCATGAGCAACAACTGAAAAGCTGAAATGAAGGGAAGATTATGCATAATGTCTCCTGATGGAAGAAGTAAAAAAACCTGAAGAATATCTCAATATGCCCTCTTTCAAAGCACAGAAACACTCATCTTTAACCATTTTTAAACATTACTCACCATAATAAATTTTCTGGCTGGTTCAAATGCTTCATCTAAAGGCACTGGTGCAGGAAAAGCTTCCTTGTAATCTTAAAAACACACATTTTAAGATTAACACTGTGAATGAAGGACCAGCATTTATGGTTCTTCATCCATAATGCTTCACTACGAATCACAAGAATAATAGGGAAATGAAAGTGTCTACAAGTTGATCACTAGAACAACAGCACAATTGTTTCAGTGAGCACTAACCAGTGCTGAAACAAATGATGTTGATCTTCAGTGAGCGGTCCAGAGATTTAAGGACTTGAAGGGCAATCCTGCGTGCGTTTAGCATGGCGTCTCCCCGCATGGACTTGGAGGAGTCCAGTAGAATGACCACATCGCTCACACTGGACGGACCTCCAGAGCTGGAAACCCCGCTGGACTTAAAGTCTGGATAAAACACCAGCATGCAGGCCTGCAGGGATCAGAGAGTGTCAGAGAATGACCTTCTGTGTGTATTTTAGATCAGGCCATGTGAAAGAAAAAGAGGCATTTTTGTCTGCAATTTGAATCAGATGTGACTGATTATTTCATTACCTGACTATATTTATCTGGATGGTTCTCGACCCACATCCTGGGCATGTGGATATTAGAAAGACTGAAGGACACCTGTAACCCTTCAGATCCAAGAGTCTGTCCCGGTAACGTGCTGACCACTGCCTTACAGTCAGTCATCTGAACGGGAAAAACCCTGATACTGTTAATAATACTGTTCATAACCAAATATGATTTATTTCCTTTGGAGAACACAAGAAGTATTTAGTTAGACAATCCAAAAAAATAAGTAAAATAACCTTGGTTTTGATGCGGTGTGAAGAGCTCAAGTTGATGATCTCGTAAGGCATTTCAATGGACATAGAGAGAGAAAACTCCCTGAAGAAAGAGGGAACGAATTACAGAGTGTGATATTCTAAAGACAACTTGGTTTGCTAAATTAAATAATTGTCTTTAATATTGTAACTAATCAGCAGATGCATTTTGATTTTTAGTGAATCTTTCGTGAATATCCCTGTGAATTCCCCAGCGTTTGAGACTCTCACCCCTCTGACTGAAGCTCCGTCACACCAATCTTTTCAACAGTTGCCTGAAACACAACAAAACTCTCAGTCAAAACACTGTAACTAACATCATCTCAAACAGTAGTTTCAATACAGTGACTAAAGACCAATCGTGTCGTACCTGAGTTGTCAGATTAAGGGCGTTGCTCTGTTGCCATGGTGCCACGCTGCCAGCCAGTGAGAAGACTATAGAGCCTGATCTCACCACCAGCTCAGTGATGAACGTCACCTTGATCAAAACTGTGGCTCCAGGAGGAAGGTTCCCCACGCTGATAGTAAATACATCCTGCCTCACAGAACGCATGACTTTAAAGAAGCCTTCTGATACATTATCACTCATGCATCAGAGAAAGAAACAGTAGTAAGTAACTCACAGGCTCATCCTGGTCCATCAGGTAGGCTCCATGGCCTTTCTCTATGGCTTGCTTGTACTCCTTACGAGCCTGCTCTTTTTCCTTTACCTACAAGACAAAGAAAGACATTGAAAACTGATAAGAAAGCAGTTATGAAGAGCAAAGGCTGCATTCAACAGATTCTGAATGACTTGCACCTTTCCAACGACGTGTTTTCCATTGATAAAGGCTTCAAATCCACACACTGCTGACGTCTCCTCCAGTGGAAAGACGTACTTTGCTTCAATGGGAACAGAACTCTTGTTTGTGTAGGTCTGAAAAATGATGACCTGATGACAGAGCAGAAGAAGTTTTGGTTTTGGTTACAGTTTGAAATTGTCAGTATAATTCTGCTATGGTTTTTTCTGTCTTTTATTTTGTTAATCCTGTTGGGTTTTACTTTGAAGTTCTTGATCACCATGTCATGTCTTTGTTCTGTTTTGCCCGCTCTAACTGTGTCCATTGCTGTTTTGTTTTCAACTGCCATAAAATTTAACAACACATTTTTGACCACCCCACATTTGCTGTCAGCCTCTTCATCACTAATTAAAATGTTCACATTTTTAATCATTATATTTTCTGATATTTCACTTAGTCTATTTATCCTTTATTCTGACTTTTTAAATTTCATATTGTTGAAGACACGATTAACCTTGGCAGCGAGAGAAAACAGTAATGCTTTGATTGAAAAACAAACACACACATACACACGGACGAACGCACGTGTACACACACACACACACACACACACACACACACACACACACACACACACACACACACACACACACACACACACACAGCTTTATATCGCTTATACACTGGCAGTAAGTAGCGCCAACTGTAGTATCACACCTGACACAGCAGGTCCATCAGCTTGCACCTCACATTGACAGCCTGAAGAGGAATTTTCTGACCATTGCTGTCCAGCAAACCTGCAGTCATCTCCTCCAGAGGGTTTTTAGTAGACTCCAAACCCTCACTGTCATCACTGGACACTAAAGAAACACATCAAACAAAACCAATGATCAATTTCACAAATCCAAATCAGAGCATTCAATTCTACAGAGCATCAGATGTCCCTGAGGAATGATTTTTCCCTTCACCATCACAAAGGTCACCATTATTATCAAACTTGGGTCACCCAAAGCGCTGTTGCACTCAATGTTGGAGTGTTGTCCAGAAGGATATGGGCTCCTCTATGTACATTGATTAAAAGTTTAATGGATTTGACAGTCCCAGTTATCATCTACAACAGATTCCTCCTCATATAAAAGCTCTTTCTACATGTCCTGTTCACTGGAAGTTACTCACAGACGTCAGACGTGTCAGTGAGCTGTGTGAGCTCCACAACTGTGTTGATATGAGGCTGGAAGTCTTTTAACTCGTCTCCCTCCAGAGTGTACTGAACCACATACTTCAGTCTGATCTGCTCTGTGTTATAGACAACAAACTCATCATCCTGTCAAATAGAAACCAGCACACACAAACACAAGAATCACATTAGATCCCAAAAACATGAGCAGAATAATTGAGTTCAGAGAAAATGACTAGCACCTCAAATTCAGAGAGTCTGTTGGGTGTGCGGTGGACTCCATGTACACTGTGGTATCCGTCAGGGGCGCAGGTCAAAGTGGTGTCTTTCTTCAGCAGGTCTTTACAGCGACCCAACGCCACTTCACACACCAACAGCAGCCGAGAGCCATCAGTTACACTGGGCTTGGAGTATTTCACACTAGTGCTTTAACACAGAGCAGAAACTTACTGACTGGTTCAAGTCTTCAGTTGTCATGAAAGTGGAGTATTTATAAATCTGTCATATTAAAAGATGCCTGAATAATGCAAAAGACCACTGACTTTAGAGAGTCACTGAAGTAGATTCCTGCTCCAAGATTCCCGATATCTGTCCTCTCAATTCCATGCTGTTCGACTCCAACCCTGGGCAGCAGCAGACCTCTACATAGAATATTCCATTAAAAAAATTATATTTACATTACATGATAAAATGAATAAGCAATCAAATGAATGACAATGGATTGCATTAAGACTTGCTGAGAAAATCCCAAAAATGAACAAAAGAAATTACATGATTATTGCAGAAGAGCAAATCATTGAATAGACATTATAAAATTTGACTTCTGTCAATTTAGAGTCAGATATTAGAGATAAAAAAAAAGTTTTTCAGGGTTGGTCTACATTGTGTTTTTTAGTATTGCTCATTTCCTCTATTTTTACATTTAGATGAATTTGCCTTAATTTATTAACATGGTTAAATGTTATCTTTTTTACATTGCAAATCTCAACAACATTCATTTTTGTACATTATAATGTTGGGATTCCTAAATTCACTTACAATCAGCCATATCAAGAAACATGGTTCAACCAAACCCACTGTGTCTGTCTTCACTTACTCCACCACAGTATATGGTCTGTCATAAACAGGTTTGTGTGGTTTTGTCACTGTGTGTAAATATTATTATTTTTTAAAGAATATGTTCTTACCGTGACAATATTCCAACAAAACTACTGGGACTAGTGGAGTGAAGGAGAGGCTTAATGTTGCCTAAATCCTCCCAAAACATTTGAAGCTCCACTCCTCTGCTTACACGCAGTATCTGCTGAATCTGAACAGGCCTGTAGTGGATACAAGATTAACAACATCATAATATATTCATGTTTAAACTTCAGACCACAATCATCACAATTAAGTTTACCTTTCCTGAAGCAGTTGAGAGACAACATGAAACTCAGGGTTTTGTGGTGGAACAACCTCAATGCTGCACCTCAGAGCTCGATACTTTCCCAGAGACGAGGGCGAGGGGCTTCCCAGAGTGGCTTCACTCACATTCAGAATGTCTCTTATCAGCTGAGGACGACAGAAGAGTTTAAAGTACCAGTCTGCACTGTGGAGTTAAAAATTAAAATCGAAGAATCTACCAAAATCCCCAAATGTGAAGGAATCTATTTAACTGAATACTATAATAGCATTTATGTTACCTGACAAAGATCTAGTTTCTGAGACACAAGCTTGTGTTTGGAAAGAGGGTCGATCATTCTGAGGGGTAGAAGAGTGTTGACCTCCTCTAGCAGGGCTTTGACTTCATCCTCTTTCTGAGTCTTTTGTGCCTGCAGTAACAATCCCTCCACCCTGCTCACCTGCAACAGCACAGAGACATTAAACACACAAAATTCCTGTGAGCTTCATGATTGGATGTGTGTGTGATTATCTAAGGCTCATTCTCACATCATTAAGGCTGATTCTGGAGACAGGGACTGTCAGGATGTTACTAAGGGAACCGAGAGCTTCGGTCCAAACCAGCTCCACAAAGACGCCAACTTCCTGTGATAATGAGCTGCAGTTCAGCTTCTCCTCCAACAGAAGCTGTAAATCAAAAGAGTGAACTGATTTTACACTCATTGGACACATTATATATGCACATACTGTACTGTATCAACTGAATAAAATAGATCTTCATAGAGCTGATTCTGTCTAACCTGCTGCAGGCTGTAGGACGCCAAGCGTTCAACCTCAGGAGGAAGCGTGTGAGTCCTTGTGAATCCCTGTGTCTCCAACTCCTTCATCAGCAGCAGATACGCTTCCACAGCATCCTCAGACGTCACGCAGTACACAAGCTTGTCCTGCACCACTGCGCTCTACAGTGAGAGAGTGTCAAGACTGTCAAGAGTTCATAACCTCTCTAATATACGAGTCCTACGATAACAACATCTAAACAGTTTAAACGGTGTGCGAGATGACCAAACCACCTCAGCTTCATGCAAGATTGAAGACAACACACGATACTGCTGGCCTTTTCGTCCTCTGGCACTCTGCAGCTCCAAAACACAGAAAGTCTTGGGTTTGACCTGCAACACACACATGAAAACACCTTCAAACTCAGGCAGTGATGGAGGCTAAAAGAATCACTTCAGGAATGTGTTAAACTGGTCATCATACATTTTATTACTATTTTATTTCCCCCCCTGAGTTCCACTTATTATGTTTGTCAAATTTATGACCTACGGGTGTTGTGTGCATGAATTTATCTGTCTGATTTCAGAAAGTTGTGGAAGTTGAAAGAAAGTCATTTTTGCAGTGTATTTTGAATACAGTAAATGGTTTACTTTGAGTACTTTTCTGAACTCAAAGAAGACCATTTATTCAAAATTATTTATTTTTTAATCTTTTAACTAAGGGGAAATCGATTCTTTTTTATGATGACACACACTATGACACACTCACTCACCCTCTCAAAAACTGAATACTTGGCCACTTGAAAATATGAAGGAAATTCAGGCAGCTCATGGTCACCGCCTCTGTAAACTCTGCATTGGGTAAATTCAAAGATGAAAGGGTTAACTAGCATATCTAAATAAATGATGTGAAAATGATAGAACAATAAAAAAACTTTTTAATAACACTCAAGGACTGACAGTGACAAAAACAAGAGCATACCTGAACCTGCTAAGACTGGGTCCGCCCTTCTCAAGAGTCTCAATCTCAGTCTTTGAGAGTTCAGGCTGACCTTTGACCTCCTCTTTTTCTTGTATCTGGGTCGACACTTTTCCCTCTTTATGGTGAAAAACAACAGTATGTCAACAGCTCCACAAAAACGCATGGTTTAATCTAATTTAATACTCATTACCTAAATATATCAAATATATTTCTCAACAAAAATGTACTGCAACAGAAGAGTACAAAAACAGAACAAAACACACCCACAGTAAGCAAACACATCTAATCTGGCTGTGACACTCCCATCCATTCTGTTCCTCCACCTTTGTTTACACATCTCATGTGACTTGACACAAACATCTGATATCTATTCTAACCAAAGAAAGAAAATGTGAGAATTCAATAAATTAGGTTAATGAAACTTCTACCAGGAAAAAAGATGAATTCAGAGGTGGGATAAGCCAGCTGTGGGGCCAAATCATGCTCCGTCAAAGGCAGGAGATGTCCTTCATCCAAACAGCTCCACACATACTGCGTCCCAACCACTGGGATCCGGAGCTTCTGGATGCTGCGCTGCCGGTTACTGCTCAGGTCATTCACACTGCTAGTGACTACAAAAGAGCACTGGAGAAGAGAAAAACAAGTCAGAAGACACACTGCAGCTACCTACCTTTAGTAGGAACATTGCACACTTAATTATTTTAACCTCTTGAGGCACTATTTTAAGCAATATAAAGTATAAAGGGCAGTTCCCATTCCCATGTTATTTGTGGGATACAAACCTCTTTGTTAATGACATAAGAGATGTTTCCTCCATTAACCAGAAGAGCCAATCTCAGCTTCTTCTTCTCTTTATAAGGGACATTCTTCACATCTAACACTACAGTACAGTTTTCAAACACTGTCATGATGCCACTGTGTCTGAACATGCCAAGAAAAGCGACAGAAAACAAATCCTGCAGTAAATATCAATCACATGATGAACACAATAAAAATAGCATCTGCCCAGCAAACACAGAATGTTGGTACAAGAATCTTTGCTTTTTGTGTTTTATTTATTACGCTTAAAAGAAATTAAAATATATTCGTTTATTTATTTATTTTTATTTTTTTTCACATATGTATGACTTTTGGAAGTGCAATTTGATTACCATATGCAGTTTTAGTAAAGTTGACATAACCTACTGTCATTTTTACTCTTCAAAGTGTACAGTTGCAGGTGTTGATTAGGCTAATTTACTGATAGGGCCATAAAATAATAATAAGGATAAACAATATTTAAAAAGTAGGCTATATAATTATCTAACATCTGAGTAATTAAAAATTAACCTCAAAACATAAAATGCTAAATGGGGATATATATAGGCCTATCTAGCATAAAAAAATAAATCGTCAGAACGTCGTCTCAAGTTTCTGAATGTCGCGGAAAAACGTTGCGTCTCACAATTCTACGTTGTTACAATGGTGCAGGCACGTAGACGGCGACGTTTGCCATAGCAGAAATGCAACGTGACACAACGTAAATGTGTTTGCTGGGTGTCCTTCTATTTGCGTATAAATATAAACATATTCGACCTGTACTATTTATTTAACAAATCAGACATTATATATAATTCTTGTAGTCACATAAACGTGGAAATTATGAAATTTCCCTTGATATAAAGTTAAACAGTCGCCAATAATCCATCCTGCTGCAATAGTGTCATGCCAGCAGACGAAGAACATCTTACCTTGAAGTCAGAGTCGAGTCTAGATACGTTTAGATTCTAAGAAAATACCATTAAAGAAAGAGTAAATAATCTCCCGTGCAAGGTTCTTTAGAAAGTGCTTCTGCTTCCTGACTCATTCCTGTAAAGACACACCTCCCTGCTATGAAAACACAGGGCTCCAACCAGTGGTTGAAACGGTCCTTACAGAAATTACAATACAATTTCCTAAAACATACACAGTTAGAGGACTGGCGCTGGATCTCTCCAACCTTACTGTTGTTGTGGGATAATCCTAACTGTCCCTCCCTTTCCTCTGCCACATCCACCGAGAAGACGGAGCAGCGGATATCAGGAATACCGTGTTCTGTTTGTTGAACTACTGAGATTTTTATCAGTCCGCAGTGCTTTACAGTTCTTGTATGGGTCCCGTTAAGCGTATATGCAGAAATGGCTCGACACACGTTTTTTTCAACTTATGTACTCAGAAATGTGCCCGTCAGGACAGCTGTCATAGTTCTGGCCATGCTTATCTTTTTCAAATATGTGTTCATGTGCCCTTGCACAACTCGCGAGATAACTCTCCCACACTGCTGGCTCTACCTGTGTCTGCCAATAGGCATACTGTTCTTTATTATGATCCTCATCAACGCTCGGCTCCTGAAGATGTGCAGATGTTACGTATGTAGATGTTGCGTCAGCAGCCAGAGCAGATGTTGTAAGAGTGAGTGCTGCGATACTTTTGAATGCTGCTGTTGTGCTGGGGGTTACTGTTATCATCCAGAACCCTGTGGACAGGAAGGATGGTATTACTGTGGCATTATATGGAAGCATATATTCAATGTCTTTTATGCGGGATCGCTGTGGATAGTCGTTGCATTTATTGACGGGGATTGGTACGTTTGCATGCGGACCGTTACGGTACCGGGGAGCAAATTGCGTGCAAGGATCTACCAACTCCAGGAGAAGCAGAGACTCTAAGACAATTTGACAGTGAATCACGGGTAAATTTGATCTGTGTTATTTATTATATTGCTATCCCTCATATTTGATCACACAGTTAACAATTGTGGTTTCCAGAACGTAGGCTACTGGGAAGTTTTTGGTAAAAAATGAAGAAGAAAAAAACATTCAGAGAACGTTTTTTGGCTTTCTAAAATGATTTGGTTTCCAAAATGAAAATTCAATATGTATTTAGCTTTTATTTTTATATTTCATTTTAGTTTTATTAATTTTCTAATGTGGTTTTGTCATTTTTATTATTGTTAGTTTAAAAAAAATATTTCTAATTTTACCTTTATTTATCTTTTCAGTCTTAGTAATTTTAGTACTTTAACTTATTTCAGTTAGTTGCCAAGGCAGCATTTCTTATTTCTCAGTTTTTTAAAATTGAAGTTTTTCATATAATTTTTATATTTTATTTCAGGTTTATTTTCAGTTACCGAAAACTATTTTTAACAGTTTTAGTTATAGTTAACAATAACAACACTGGATTGAATCTGCTGCAGAATTGAAAGTGTTTTCACTTTTACAATTAATAGACATGTCTATCAATTCGTTGAGCATGTTTTCCTTCATTTTAAAAAAATAAATAATTATTTAATCTGTTCACCTCTGAAACTATATTATATACAAAATAAATGATTACCTTTCTAAAATTAATGAAAATTATCATACGTTAAAGGATTTCACTGCTGCTAACATCCTGAAATGATGCTGGTGAAAATTGTGTATTGTAAAGTTGATTTAAAGGATTTTTAAAAATTGTTAATTTTACACTAAATGTGTTCTACCAAATGGTAGAGAGGCCTGTTAAATGGTTAAATAGATCGTGACCTTGACCTATGCCATTTTTGCAATTTCATTTGTTTTTTCTTCTTCTTTAGGTAATTGGCCTAATTCTTAGCCTTTCGTTTTTGTTGACGATAAGCTCATCTCTCATGACCCGATGGAAGCCATATTATAAATCGCTCTATGAGGTTTATCTGGAGCGGGAGACTTCAGCCATTCTGGAGGAGAGACTACATGAAAAAGCAGTGGACAGAGCCAAGCATGTCATTGAGATTTCACTGAGAAACATTCAGAATCCACACATAAACACCACTCAGGGCGATGCTCGTCATGTTCAGTATCAGCCATTAGGGAACACTGAAAAAGACGTGTGGCATCAAATATCAGACCCGGCCCTACATTTAACAGAGTTTACATAGGCAATTTCAGTTTTGTGCCTGCCCTACTACCTGCATCTTGCCAAAGTAATGGTGTATCACTGGTTTTCACATTTATTTGCATATTATATTAACACATTTTAATTGTGTTATTTTATGTTTAATACTGAGACACAAGCAAACTTATACAATATTACATTCTATATTGCAGAAAAGTTCTATACATACATTTAGAGTTTAATAGAACTCTAAATAAAATACAGAGGTACGAGTAGGTTGTGTGAGGATACACAACCATGTTGAAATTTGGGGTCAGTATGATTTTCTTTTGAAAGAAATTATACTTTTATTAAGCATGGATGCATTACATTGATCAACAACGAAACTTGTAAATGCGTTTGTAATGTTACAGAAGATTTATATTTCAAATAAATGCTGTTCTATTTAATTTTATATTCATCAAATAATCCAGACAATAATGTATCACAACTGTTTTCAACATTGATAATAATAAATGTTTCTTGAGCAGCAAATCAGCATATTAGAATGATTTCTGAAGGATCATGTGACACTGAATACTGGAGTAATGATGCTGAAAATTACATAAAATAGGCTATTAAAACAGGAAACCGCTTTTTAAATTCGAATTTTTACTCTATTTTTGATCAAATAAGTCTAGTCTTCGTGAGCATTAGAGACTTCTTTCAAAAACTTCTTAAGGACTCTAAATTGTGCTGTTAGCCTCAGAATGTTTTGAGTTTTTATCAGGTTTTTATAGACCTTATGCGCCAGAGAAACGTACTCGGTTGCTAACGTAACCTCGGTTCTCTCTAGAAGAGGGAACGAGTACTTCGTAATATCTTACGCTAGGGGAAAACCTCTTTTCCACGAGATATTGAATCCAAAAATTATCCTTAATTTTAAATTAATGTAAACGCGTTGCAGCAGCAATGCAGACATAGGCGAGATGGCTTGCGTGCCTATTGGCTGCCCTGCGGCAACTGCAGCAGCCTATCGAGAGAGGCCCTATATGACGTCAGATCCAATGGGGGCGCTTCGCGCCCGCTGCGTCTCGTCCCGCCGAAACGGGCGTGGTCTGGGCCTATAAATATAGCTCGATGGCTGATACAATCTGGTTTTCATCGCTGAAGCGAACCAGCGTGTTGCAGGCACGGCAAAGATACGCAGTACTCGTTCCCTCTTCTAGAGAGAACCGAGGTTACATTAGTAACCGAGTACGTTCTCTTACGAGAGGTTCTCTCGTAATGCGTAATATCTTACGCTAGGGGAACACTATGTAAAACGCTGTGCGTGTTGGGATCCACACCAAAGTCCCAAGGGCAGGTGCCCGGGGCACATATAGTGCATAATCACCAGGGACTCACAGAGAGTCTGAGAAGAGAGGCTAGAAGCGTCATTCTCCACAGGTAGCATCCTCAAGGAGCTAACTACATCAACAGTGTTCCACACAGTCAGGGTGAAAATTTATTCGGCCTGAACTGAGCAACAGTATGGGTCTTATTAAATGCCCCTGGGGTAATTTTATCGATCAGCGAGAGATGCTCAAGCGGTTTCAGTATTCTGAGCCGAAGCAAGGGGGCAGACAGTACTGATTTTTAGACCGACAAAAGTTTAGCCTGTAAGGCGGGAACCTCTAAGTTATAAAACCTTATAAATGTAGACGGCGAGGCCCAGCCAGCCGCCATACATACATCCTGCAAGGTAACCCCGCTAGACCACGCCCACGACGAGGCCATGCCTCTTGTGGAGTGCGCTCTGACACCCAAAGGACACTGCAGGCCCTTGAAAGTGTAAGCCAACGCTATGGCATCAACTATCCACTTGGATAGGCTCTGTTTCGAAGCGGCCAGCCCTTTGGCACGTCCGCTGAACGAAACGAAGAGCTGCTCAGTCTGCTCAAAGGAAGCCTGCATCCTCTTCCTCGTTGTACACCGGCAGGGCAGACAGGGAGATAACCTGAGCCCTGAATGGTGTGTTGAGGGACTTAGGCATGTATCCGTGCCTGGGTTTGAGAATGAGCTTCGAGTTATTTGGCCCAAACTCCATACACGTCGCGCTTACTGAGAGCGCTTGTAAATCCCCTACGCGCTTCACTGAAGCGAGAGCCACCAGAAACGCTGTCTTGAACGACAAATGTTTCATGTCTGACAGATGGATTGGCTCGAACGGGGCACCTTTCATGGCTTCCAACACCGTAGAAAGGTCCCACGTGGGGACTGAAGGGGGTCTGGGAGGGTTTAGCCTCTTAGCTCCTTTAAGGAAGCGGATGACCAGATCGTCCTTCCCCAGTGACAGGCCAGTGGCTGGTTTAGTAAACGCTGCTATGGCCGCCACATAAACCTTGAGCGTGGATGGGGTCCTGCCCTTATCCAATAGCTCTTGAAGGAAGGAGAGTACTTCCGTAACTCCACAGTCTGGGGGCGAGAAGCCTCGAGCTTCGCACAAGCCAGAGAACACAGACCATTTTGAGGAGTAGAGTCGCCTAGTAGACGGTGCTCTAGTCTGCGTGATCGTGTTTAACACTCCCTCCGGGAGGTTAACGGGTACCCGTTGATGGCCCATGCGTGTAGGGACCACAGCTCCGGGCGAGGATGCTAAATCAAGCCCTTGGCCTGGGAGAGGAGGTCTTTCCTCAATGGTATTGGCCATGGGGCAGTGCTGGTCAGCTGCATCAGAACTGGAAACCAGGCCTGGTTTTTCCATAGCGGAGCCACAAGCAGCACTGAGCATCCGTTTTCCCTGATTCGGTCCAACACCTGAGGCAGGAGCAAGACAGGGGGAAAAGCATAGAGCGGGCAGCGGTGTCAGACGTGGGCCAGCGCATCTCTGCTCTTGGAGAAAAACTTCGGACAATGAGCGTTTTCTTGGGACGCGAACAGGTCTACCTGCGCTCTGCCGAATGTCTCCCACAGCAGCAGGACTGTCTGCAGATGCAGAGACCATTCCCCCGCTGGAATATTGTTTCTGGACAGTCTGTCTGGTCCCAGATTGAGGTGACCAGGCACGTGTGCTGCTCTTAGCGAGAGCAGATTGTGCTGAGCCCATATCTGGAGGCGCTCCATCAGCCTGTGAAGGTTTCGGGACCTGATGCCACCCTGGCGGTTATATATGTTGTCCGAACGGACCAAGACGTGGTGACCCTTTATCTGGGGACAAAAACGCTTCAGCACGTTGTCCACTGCCATCATTTCCAGACAGTTTATGTGTAGGAGCTTCTCTCGTTCTGACCACTGGCCAAAGAACGGTCTGCCCTTGAGCAGTGCTCCCCATCCCGAGGTGGAGGCGTCCGTGGACACTACCTTTACGCTCGAGGGAGTTCCCAGGTCTACACCCGACTGATACCAGTCGGTTGCTTTCCACGGTTTCAGGGCTAGGATGCATTTCTGATCGACCTTGAGGCGTAACAGACCAGAGGCCCACGCCCGAGGCGGTACTCGCCCTTTTAGCCACAACTGCAGCGGGCGCATGTGAAGCAGACCCAGGTGGAGTACTGAAGATGCTGAAGCCATGAGACCCAGCAATTTCTGAAACCTTTTGAGCGGGACTAAAGTGCCGCAGCGGAAGGATTTCGCGGCGTGCAGAATGTTCAGTCTGCGCTCCGGCGACAGGCACGCTGTCATGGACAGCGAGTCCAGCTCTGTGCCCAGAAAAGATATTCTCTGACTGGGAGACAGCGAACTTTTCGCCCAATTGACTGTGAGACCTAGATTCTCGAGGTGTTCGAGTAATATGGTCCTGTGTTCTATGAGCTCTGTGTGTGCTGAGTGTGATCGAGCTAAAATCAGCCAATTTTTTCGAGTAGTTCAATACTCGCATGCCCCGAAGTTTCAGGGGCGCGAGAGCCGTGTCCATGCACATCGTAAATGTACGGGGTGCCAGGGACAGGCTGAATGGCAGGACTGTGTATTGATATGCCTTCGAAGGCGAATCTCAAGAATCGCCTGTGATGTGACGCTATTTGTATTTGTAAATACGCGTCTTTCAGATCTATTGACAGAAACCAGTCCCCTTGGCAAATTTGTCCGTAGTTTCGACCCGCGCCGTGTAATGGCAGGGGCGTAGAGCGAACTGCAGCGAATAGCCTCTCTCAATGGTGTTCAGCACCCATTCTGATATCCGGGGAGTTTTGCCCACGCATTTGCATGAATGGCTAGGGGTAAAATGAGATCTGGGCTCTGGCCGCAGCTGAGTGGTGGCCGGAGATCTCCGGTATGCTGTAAAGTAAACACTGTGCTTGCAGCCTCTGAGGCGGGGAGCACGCTGATCACAGCGGGCGGTTTGGCCGCGCTCAATTTCTCTATGGCAGTTTGCGAAGAGGGAATGAGCGGGGTGAAACCCGTGGGTTATAACATGTCTGTGAGTGAATGTGGGCGCGTGACAGCGGGCACATCTACTACACTCTAAACACCGTCTGCCTGAGCTGACTGAATGTGTGTTGGTTTCGTTTTTACAGAAACCGCGGGACATGCGTAGTGTTTATGGGCACTGGGTTGTGGGCACATTCACTACGTTTAATGCACAATCAACGTGAGTCGATTTTATTTGTGCGAGCCCTTTACTGTTGCGGGCTGTGCTTGTGTGTAGTAATGAACACTGATTCGTGGGCATTTTTATTACACTTATAACACCATCGGCCGTGGCCAGAATACCAGAAATTACACTCTTTGTGAGATTTATCTGGGTCGCCGTAAAAACGGTGTTTGTGTGCAGGCAAGCGGGTCGTGTTACCGGCTTGTTGGCTGCAAAATGTGCTGGAACAGTCACATTTTCTGGAACTGGACGAGCGGGAAGTTTCGGTGGGAGTCCGGCCGCAGCGGGACTTAAACACCGTCGTTTTCCTAGCAGTGCTAGGAAGGCTTCGAGGCCTCGGGCTTGACTTCAGTCCTTGGCCGGGGCCCGTGCGGAGGGGGGCGGCGGCCAGAAGAGCGAGAGCGTGGTCTCTGGTCCCGGGCCTGGCGGCACTGTGAAGCGGCGGCGGGCGGAGGCTGTGGCTGAGAGCTTCAAGCAGACGGCTGTTTCGAGTGACCTGCTGCGGAGCTAAAGCGCTTCGGGAGGAAGTGCTTCATAGCCTGTGACGTTTTCTGGGCCTCTGCGAATCTGTCCGCGAGATCTTTGATGGCAGATCCGAATACGCCCGTAGGGGAGACTGGCGCGTCGAGAAACACAGAGCGCTCCGAGTCCGGCATCTCTGATAACGTCAGCCACAGGTGTCTCTCAGCAACGGTGAGAGAGGCCATCATCCGCCCCATGGCCTGTGCAGCGGATTTTGCGGCGCGGAGGGCGAGGTCCATAGCGCTTCTCAGATCCGGCACGCTGATGGCTTCCGGTCCATCCTCTTCCATTTTGCGGAGTGTAGTGCCGAAACAGCTTGCCCAGCGGCGGCGTAAGCGCGACCGTGCATAGCGGAGGTGGCGCGGCAAGCTTTAGAAGGTAGCGCTGTCTTTGCTCGGCATCCAGCTGAGGGCGGGCAAAGGAGGGCTGCTACGGCTGCTTCCACTGGGGGAAGAGAGAGATATCCTCTGTCTTTAGCACCGTCCACTTCGGAGAATGCTGGGGAGACAGAGCTGCGCACTCTGGCGGAGAGTGGGGCGCTCCAGGACTTTGCGATGAAGGCCAGCGGCTTCAGATGCAGAGGCTCATCCCGCTGAAGGCTTTTTCTCGACGGCGCGGCTTCTCACTCTGGATCCAACGATGCGTGAGCTTCGTTGAAGAGATGAAAATCAGATTGTATCAGCCATCGAGCTATATTTATAGGCCCAGACAACGCCCGTTTCGGCGGGACGTGACGCAGTGATCTGACGTCACATGGGGCCTCTCTCGATAGGCTGCTGCAGTTGCCGCACGGTAGCCAATAGGCACGCAAGCCGTCTCGCCTATGTCTGCATTGCTGCTGCAACGCGTTTTACATTAATTCAAAATTAAGGATAATTTTTGGCTTCAATATCTCATGGAAAAGAGGTTTTCCCCTAGCGTAAGATATTACGCAGTACGAGAGAACCTCTCGTAAGAGAACAAGCGCGCAGCCATCTTTGGAATATTGTCTTTGAACTTCCAAGTAGCGGACTGGTGAAGTAGATTTACTTATTGTAAAGTTAACGAAAGTTCTCATGCAGATTGTAATGTTTAAAGCAAATGTCTTAACAAATGTAAGTAGACTGGGAAGATTTTAAAACGAGCCGTTCATTCATAAATATGCAAGATCACTGAAAATACAGACCGGAAGACAAAAGACAACGAGCGCAGCGCTGAAAAGGGGCGGGGCTACATAAGGTCAATAGGGTAAATGACAATGAATTTGCTACGCAGTTGTTGTTACAATAAGTATTTCAGATCCAATGCACAAGAACCAAAAAGACTTATTACCCCATGACTATGTACTTTTTTTGTATAATGTATGAGAAACTCTCAGACTAAACAACAACAGCAAAAAGGGCCAAACATAAAAACAGTATGATCTATTTTTTATCATTTTTTTAATCTATTTTTTTTATCACTTTTTACCATTTTTTAAACTTTTTATTGTATTGAAGACCACTGAAATAGATCCATAACTCTTTGCTTAGCCTCAGTAAATTGACTGGGACTCCAGTAGTTAGTTTGTCTGTTATTTTATTATTACTAAAGTTATTATGTTTAACTATGTGTGGGGGCAGCAACTTGAAGAAATGATTTTAGATATAATGGTAGTTGAGGCAAGTGTTTTTCTATAGGCTAATTGATTCTATGAATAAAATAATAATAAAAATCCCAATTTCTCAGCTATATAAATATGGACGTTATTTCTTTGTGAACTAAGATTCACTTCTCTCTTTACAATAATATTATTAACTTAATGAGTTAAATGGTGAGACTATTTGGCACATTACGGCTGTGCATGACTTTTAACTGTTGAAACACAAAAGCTTGTGTCCATACTCTTTCTACAAATATAGGTGAAGGTAAGTTTGTTGAATACACTATGTAACTTTTTATTTTATTTGAAATTAACAAAATTTAAATAATGAGTCAATACATCATCAACCATTCCCAAATGTGTTTTTATCTTACCCTGATTTACTATGGTAATCCTATTATAAGAGATTATATTCTAGACCTGACGGGATGGTTTTTGCAGGAAATAGCATATAGCATACACTCGTCCGTGTGTGTAGGTCTCGTCATATTAGTAAATGGAGAAAAGTTGCTCTGGCTACTTTGACACGTGTATGGTGTGGGAGTGACATAGGTTAGTTTTCACAATGAGTGAGAAAGGTTAAAATGGAGCACCATAAATCTTGAACCTCTGGAGAATCACCCATTTAAAATGGAGAGTCTGAGGAGGAGAGTCTGCTGGCAAAAAGAGAATGTGACAGAACTTGTAATATAATGAGAGTCAACATTGTCTTGGCTATTCAGAGATGGCGAGAACTGAGTGATCTGAAATGCAGAGATGGTGTTTTTATTACTCAAAATGTAGGGTATTTTATTGAACAGATAAATTGATGCCATGTGTAGCTCTCTAACAGAATTCATTGTAAAGCATTATTTATTGTGAAGGGTCATTTCTTTATTGTTGTTGCCAGTGTTGGGGGTAATGCATTATAAGTAGGCTAACGTGAGTTACATAATCAGATACAGTACATTTTCAAGTAACTAGTAATGTATTGCTTTTAAATTTACAACAAAATATCTGAGTTACTTTTTCAACTGTTTTCCCATAGACTGACACCTCTCCTGTCCCCGTGTTGAGAGAAATTATGAGGTGCAGACTGCAGAGGTGTGTGAACATGATGGTTTCTGTAGTTCTAGACTAAATGTTAGCAGTGAGCATGCATTTACTCACCTCACTTACACAAAAAGAGATTCAGTATTCCTTAATATGAATAAAAACTGAAATGCAAATTCAGAAAATTACGCTAACCTGCAATAATCAAATATGTCAAATAATACAAATATACTTTATGTATTTAATCTCACTTTATTAACTACTGTCTTTGCTACTGACCTTCGATGATCAAATTTAACCATATTAATAAGCAAAAATTACTTTAATCAAACATCACATTGTGTTTTTTGTTTGTTTGTTTTTATCATAGGTGTAAAGTTCAGGGGTCAGAAAGTAAAAGTCCTGCCATATGTTTATTCCACCTATGAACTCAGCCAGCTGATTTCACTAATTAGTTCTATCTCCTGCCTGAAAAACTGCTAATTAGCAAATCCAGGTGATTGGAACAAAATACTGAGAAGGACTTTTACTTTCTGAACCTGGACTTTCCACCTCTGATTTTTATTGGTGAACTTTCTTCTGCTGCATTTGTTTAAACTGTTTCTTTGAGCTGCGCCCTCTATTGTACATGCGTGAATTTGCATTTCCCTCAGCCTTAGGCTTATTCATTTAACTTTTGGTGTGAAAGGGCCTTTACATTTGCCAAAAATATAACTTTTTGGTCAAAAAACAAACAATCAACCCAGGCCCAGATGAGAAAAAGTAATGCAAAAGTAACGTAACACATTACTTTCCATAAAAAAAAAATGCATGCATGTTACTTTTTAGGGAGTATCGCAATATTGTAACGCATTACTTTTAAAAGTAACTTTCCCTAACACTAGTTGTAGCACTGAGCTGAAATTTATTTTTCAACGAAGTACTGTGTCTATTAATGGGTATAGCTACAGTAAAATCTTCAGCTAGTCAGCTTGAGATCCATTTATATCACTTAAGCCTAGTAGTGAATGTTTTATGATCAGTCGGATAACCATATTCATCCGCACAGTCGCACAGAGCCAAAGCAGATCCAAAACAATGTTTTCCCACACAATACATGCAGTTTTGTTTTTTAACCGCTAGAGTGCCAACAGTTACATAGTGTATCTTTAAAATATAGGGGTAATTGTGGGCTTTATTGTTGTTGTATTATCAACAGACAACTATAACTTCTATGGCATGTGTTTATATAGCATTTTATGAACTACAATTACATGCTTCATATATGAATTAACTTTTTAAATATTTGTAATCCCAGCCCATGAATGTTTTAATATTGTCATATGTGCCAAGGTGGATGTCAGATTTTTTATTTCCATATGAGGTTCCTCCTCACTATTGTTAGGGATTCTGTTTAGTTTTAAAAAGCACACTGAAGTAGTTATGCATGTGTCTTGAAAAACCACAGCTGTTCAGTTGCAGTAATTTTGTGACTCACTGATTTGTGAGCCTTGTCTGTTTTGATATATGGTGTACTGGCTAAAGCTCAAGGCCATGAGTATGAGGTTGCTGTTTAAAGTCCTGCAGAATAAGCTGTCACCATTGTGCCCTTGACTCCAGGTCGCTCCAAAGGAAATGATTTGTCACTTTGCTCTGTGGTTTGTTTGTCTGTTGACATGAATATTGGTTTAAATTTGCATAATCTAACTTTAATAAATTCCCAGCACACAATGCTAAACATGGGTTAGATGGTGTTATTTACATGTTAAAATTGAAAAATAATTTTTGGCTTTTTCCAAAATAATGTAAATCAAATCAGCAATTGTGCCTGTGAGAATGTCAGTGAGGTGCAGTACTTCAAAGGAACACTCTTCTGTGCTGCATAATGAAGATTCTGTGATCTCAGATAATGACATGACTCAGAATACATCATGCATGTGTTTCGTTGTGTTGAAGAAATTTGTCATCCATTACTTTTGTGCATCAAAGTGTCAATGTCAAATCTCTCAGTTTCTCCACGTGATCTGAAATGTTATGATGTCAAGCAGAAAACTGGTAAGAAAAAAATGTGATGTAATGCTTGACAAATATTCTCCTGAAACTTTCTTCTTGAACACTAGAGGGAGGCATTTGCCCTCATAAGAAATGTTTCTGCTGGTAACTCGTCAGCTCATATTTACTCGTATTTAAAAATGCATTCTGTCTTATTCTATTTTGTAAAAAGTTTTACCCTTAAAGGATAAATATTAAGTTTGAGAAATGTTGTATGTTTAAAATCAAGTATACTCACACGAAACTCCATTTAATTAGAAAGACAGTCTATCTATCTATCTATCTATCTATCTATCTATCTATCTATCTATCTATCTATCTATCTATCTATCTATCTATCTATCTATCTATCTATCTATCTATCTATCTATCTATATCTATCTATCTATCTATCTATCTATCTATCTATCTATCTATCTATCTATATATATATATATATATATATTGAAGACTACAAATGTACTGTTTAATTATTTTTCTTTATTCATTGTCATAATAATGTCATAATCTATTTTGTGAGTCAGAGTATGTTTGTACATGTGTGCTGATAAAAGATATGGGATGAGTTATATATTTTGCTTAGAGATATGTGTGCAATGCAACATTCACTGAGCAGAGATGTTGCAATGATGATGATACATCAAATGTGTACAGTTGGCATGTTCTTTACAAGGAAAGGAATGTTTCAACTGATGCAAATGTACCACTCATGTATATACAATGAGGGATAGTTTCTCAATGTGGAAAGTGGATTCTATCATGTGTAAACATGAGGTACATTCCATTTTAAACATAAGCAACATGTTTTTCTACCTTACAAGGAAGTTGTAAGTCCCAGAGTGGTGTAAATAAGCTCAGTCCTTACTGTACTGACTCAGAGAAACATAAAGCCATGACGGGGTGAGAGGAAGGAGAAACATAAAGGCATGATGGGGTGAGGGAGGAGAAACACAGAGAAACCATTACAACTGGCATGATGGGGTGAGTGTCACAGTGTCTGGTTGTGTTCCCTTGTTTATCACTAGAGGTCCTCGTTCTCACGGTGTCCTTCACATTTGACTTCAATTCCCAGCATTCTGTCTGTCACTGTCACTCATCAGTTCATTGCACTCAGCTGTTCCCCGTAATCATTGTTCCCAGCTGTTCTGTGTTAGTCTTGTTAGATATGTGTATATATTCCCTGTCTGTGTTAGTATGTGTATGGAGTCGTTGTTTTATGTCACCACTTCTGAGGTCTGTTTTCCTGTTTGTTTTTGTTCTTATGTTTTGATTGATTTTGGATATTTGACCCCTGCCTGGATGACAATGATTTTGGATTGCCCTTATTATTAAATATACCGCAATTGGATTTTCTGCTTCCCTTGTGTGATTCGTGACAGAACGACTCCGTCAAACCCAGATCCAGCGGTATGTTTTTTAATATCTCTTCCCCAGCCACCGAGCGGGAGAGAAGGGAGTTTTTTAAGGGGACCCAGTTGGTCAAGTTTTGCGGGACCCGTGGAGGTCACAGTGGAGGATGTAGTCGGGAGATGATCCCTGTTCCGGTGGTCCTGAGTCCGGTGGTCCAGAGAAGGAGAAGGAGGAGACACAGCCCGTCTGCCCAGTCAGAGACTGTTCACGTCCCGTCTGCCCAGCCAGAGACTGTTCACGTCACGTCTGCCCAGCCAGAGACTATTCACGTCACGTCTGCCCAGCGAGAGACTGTTCACGTCACGTCTGCCCAGCGAGAGACTGTTCACGTCACGTCTGCCCAGCGAGAGACTGTTCACGTCACGTCTGCCCAGCGAGAGACTGTTCACGTCACGTCTGCCCAGCGAGAGACTGTTCACGTCACGTCTGCCCAGCGAGAGACTGTTCACGTCACGTCTGCCCAGCGAGAGACTGTTCACGTCACGTCTGCCCAGCGAGAGACTGTTCACGTCCCGTCTGCCCAGCCAGAGTCTGTTCACGTCCCGTCTGCCCAGCCAGAGTCTGTTCACGTCCCGTCTGCCCAGCCAGAGTCTGTTCACGTCCCGTCTGCCCAGCCAGAGTCTGTTCACGTCCCGTCTGCCCAGCCAGAGTCTGTTCACGTCCCGTCTGCCCAGCCAGAGTCCGTTCACGTCCCGTCTGCCCAGCCAGAGTCCGTTCACGTCCCGTCTGCCCAGCCAGAGTCCGTTCACGTCCCGTCTGCCCAGCCAGAGTCCGTTCACGTCCCGTCTGCCCAGCCAGAGTCTGTTCACGTCCCGTCTGCCCAGCCAGAGTCTGTTCACGTCCCGTCTGCCCAGCCAGAGTCTGTTCACGTCCCGTCTGCCCAGTCAGAGTGTGTTCACGTCCCGTCTGCCCAGTCAGAGTCTGTTCACGTCCTGTCTGCCTAGTCAGAGTCTGTTCACGTCCCGTCTGCCCAGTCAGAGTCTGTTCACGTCCCGTCTGCCCAGTCAGAGTCTGTTCACGTCCCGTCTGCCCAGTCAGAGTCTGTTCACGTTCTGTCTGCCTTCATGGACCTGGACTATCTGGAGCGTCTGGCCCGGATCCTGGACATGCCCGTGTCTGCTGTTCCAGAGCCGGAGCCAGTGTCTCCTGTTCCAGAGCCGGAGCCAGAGTCTGCTGTTCCAGAGCCGGAGGCAGAGCCGGTGCCCGTTCCAGAGCCGGAGGCAGAGCCGGTGCCCGTTCCAGAGCCGGAGGCAGAGCCGGTGCCCGTTCCAGAGCCGGAGGCAGAGCCGGTGCCCGTTCCAGAGCCGGAGGCAGAGCCAGTGCCGTCTGCCTTCATGGACCTGGACTATCTGGAGCGTCTGGCTCGGATCCTGGACATACCCGTGTTTCCTGTTCCAGAGCCGGAGCCAGTGTCTGCTGTTCCAGAGCCGGAGGCAGAGCCAATGCCTGTTCCAGAGCCGGAGGCAATGTCTGTTCCAGAGCCAGTGCCTGTTCCAGCGCCAGAGCCAGTGTTTGTTTCTGTGTTTGTGTCTGTTCTTGTGACTGTTACAGTTCTTGTGTCTGTACCTGAGCCGGTGTCTGCTGTACCTGAGCCGGTGTCTGCTGTACCTGAGCCGGTGTCTGCTGTACCTGAGCCGGCTTCACCGCCCTGGCCGCCCGAGGGGGCTTCACCACCCTGGCCGCCCGAGGGGGCTTCACCGCCCTGGCCGGCCGAGGGGGCTTCACCGCCCTGGCCGCCCGAGGGGTCTTCACCGCCCTGGCCGCCCGATGGACTCTGTGTTTTGCCCTGGTCCCCGGTTAAGCCCTCACCCCTTGTTCCTGTCTCCCTTCACGGACCTGGCCCACCATCCCTCCCCCTGATCCTCCACCGTTCCACCTCCCTCCTGAACTCTTGTGTCATATTTTAGTGTTGTCGTGGAGCGTCTGGTAGCCGCTCCGTAGAGGGGGGGTTATGTCACAGTGTCTGGTTGTGTTCCCTTGTTTATCACTAGAGGTCCTCGTTCTCACGGTGTCCTTCACATTTGACTTCAATTCCCAGCATTCTGTCTGTCACTGTCACTCATCAGTTCATTGCACTCAGCTGTTCCCCGTAATCATTGTTCCCAGCTGTTCTGTGTTAGTCTTGTTAGATATGTGTATATATTCCCTGTCTGTGTTAGTATTTGTACGGAGTCGTTGTTTTATGTCACCACTTCTGAGGTCTGTTTTCCTGTTTGTTTTTGTTCTTATGTTTTGATTGATTTTGGATATTTGACCCCTGCCTGGATGACAATGATTTTGGATTGCCCTTATTATTAAATATACCGCAATTGGATTTTCTGCTTCCCTTGTGTGATTTGTGACAGTGAGGGAATAGAGAAATGGAGAACAGAGAAATCTGGAATGAAGACCACCTAGCCTGTAGCCTTATTCTTATATGCCTGTTTCTCTCTGTCTGACACATGTATATATATATATATAATACAGTATATCACAACAAAAACAAAGCCTTTAAACCCATTGTGTTGATGTTGTATTTATGTTGCTAGAGTCTCATCTTTGTAACTACTCTGATTGTTCTGAGAAAAAAATAACCTGTCCTTTGAATCCCTTACCTTTTGCACTAGATTTTGTATTGGCCTTTGAATTTTTCTCCAGATTGGCATAATATTATTAATATGTACCTTTTACGGTACTATATTTTAAATATGTCCCTTTGAGTGTACTGCCAGTGACAAGCTGTTGTACCCCTAAAGGTATTTTTTCCCAGTGAGTATAGTTTCATATAGCTAACTCATCTTGAATTTCCACAATATGCAATTAATATTATGCACTTCTGTGAAAGTATGTCATTTGCAGTTTTTCCTTCAATTACATTTTCAAGGATGTCTTGAAACTCTGATAACACTGAAGGCTTCTTTTTAAAGGCACACTTCGGAAATGTTCTATTTTCTGAGACAGCCTAGGAAATGCGGGCTTCTGGTTCCAGTTCTACACAGCTGTGATTGAATCTGTCCTCTCAACCTTTCTGCTCGTCTGGTGGTTTGGCTCTGCATCATCACACTCTAAGAGGAAATAATTGGTTGCCACCTCACCTCACTCACAGACATAATCTACAGTAGGACGAAAATGAATGTGAGGAAAATCATAATCTTCCCATCCTACCATAGCCATTTTCTTTTACAGTGTTTCTCCTCACAACAGAAAACAGTTATGCCATGAAAAGTAGGACAAATTGACACCTGCACTGCTTCTTTCCCCAGGCCAGAGCTCCTGCCAACATGGACAATTCCCTCAGTATTCCTTTGTAACCCAACAAACCTTCTTTATTCCCTTTCCAACTTCCAGTAACTAGAAGCATTTTGTTAAACTTTTTGTACTTGTGCATATAATATATTTTGTTGGGCCCTTAAGCCATACCATAAAATACAGTATGACAGACTGACCATTCTATTTTTAAAGAAATGTAGCACAAACTCACTCTCCAAACAAAATATTTCACAAAAGTTATAAATTATTAAGTTTTAAATTATAAAACAACTTAAAATGTTAATTTTGGTCAAATAAATGAATGAATGTATAAACTGATAGATAGATAGATAAATAAATAAAGTATTTTGGATACATTCCTGCTTTTAACTTGATGGAACAGACTATACTTTCACTAAAATTACCATGGTACCAGTTGCAAAAATGGGCAAAAAAGTTAAGAAAAAGGCTACACTTTCTTTCTTATGTACGTTTCATTGTCCAAACATTTTTGGGGGCCAATATGCATGTCTATAAAAAGTTTCAACTGAATAGCTATACTGTATGTTAAAGCGATATGCTTATATTGAATATCTCTTACATTTCAGATGCAAAATGGCTGTTTACTATTTTTGTTTCGCCAATGAAAATAGTTCAAAATAAACTATAATGCATCTCTGATCAACACAGGTGTTGATTTACACATTGATTTTGTTTCTGATTAAATCCGTGTGTTTAAAGTTTTTGAACGAATCTATTAAGTGAATAATTCAATGACTCACTTGTAAAAATTTGTTGCCTTCCTGAATGAATCAGTGTCTTGAATGCATTGGCTGAAGGAATGATTCAAATGACTCACTCATTAAGACAGTGACTTGTCGCCACTGAAAAATCTCCACAACTAATTCTCAGACTGACAGTCTGTCTGGAAAAAAAACAGAAAGGCAAGTCCCAGCACAGAAATTGAACACTTTTGTCTCTCTGCAATACTAATGCCCTGCCTTGTAGTGATGGGAAGTCACATCATTTTAGCAGAAATATAACTGTTAATTCTGTTACATGTTCATAGCCAAATTTCCCAACACATCTACTTACAGTGTGCAAACTGTGATAACATTTCGAAAAAGAAACAAACTATAATGCAGCCAAGGCCAAATTATGAGAAACAGAAATCATTAATTCATTGCATAGCTGGGTCTCCAGGCTATACAGTCTTTTAGTTCACCTCTCACCTGTTCACTTTCTTTCTTTTGTCACGTCACATCCCCAGAGGCTGAAGCTATGCAGTCTGTACCGGACACAAGAATGAAGAGTTCCCCTTTCGAGTTTTTTGGGTCTGAATCGTTCGTTCATCTTGTGTCAGCCAACTCTTTATTACCAGTGTTATGGAAAAGAACCATAACAGAAATTCCCTAATTTTTAAATTGTAAGAAATTTGAGACCAACTAACCAATCAACTAATCATTTCTGTTTCCGGTATAGACTGCCTTAGCCTATGGGGCTGTCACTCGATGAACAAACAAGTCGGACCCAAAGACTCGGCAGGTGAAATAATAATTTCTGTTTCCAGTAGCACAGAATCTATAAGATCTTGCGTGTGTGCTGTCAACACAAAATGAATGAATCACTCTCTGAGGCAAATCACTCTCTGAGGTTCATATTAAAGATTCGTTCGAAATGATCGACCCACTACTGCCTTGGCTCTTCCCAAAAACACCCTCAACTTGAGGTTCTCTCACACTTTTAGCAGTACTGAACGCACAGCATTAACACTTAAGAGGCGTCCACCAACATACATAAAAAATATCTATTTTCTGAGTTTTTGGCTTTTCAGAAAATTAAAAGAGATTAAAACACATTATGGCTTTATAAGTAGTAAACAAGTTTTGAATGCTGGTGGTCTTTGCATCCAGAAGCCCACACATTTTCCTCAGTTTGTGACTTGACAGAAAACAAATAAAAGAAAAAATGTGCCCATCTTCACAACCAGTAAATGATCATGAGTTTTCCTCAATCATCTGCGTTCTCTTTGTTTTGGCATATTCCCTCAGAGCTCTTTCCCGAATTTTCTTTATCACCTCCCACAACTCTAAATACATCTCCACTGACATTTTGATAAGTTCTTCTTCTCTCTCAGCTGAAATTGCACTTTCATAGGTTGAAAATGGACATTCAGTCATCCATAAACTGTATGTATTTGTTTTGTGAGAAAGCCTTAGATGCATTTTCACATGGCTAATGTCCATGTCCTCCTAATGGCCTTTCTGATGGCTTGGATCTGATTTAAAAGCCATGTGTTTCATATTTATGGAGAGAAAATGAGATACAGGAAGAGACATAGAGGCAAACGATGAGGGGTGAACTCATCTTTTTCTTATTTCCTGTATTTTCTTAGTCTCCTTAATGGCGCATTCAGCAATTTAGTGCTAATTTGAACAGGCAAAACACACATTAACATATAAATTATATTTCGTCATCTGAATGATGTACATTGAAGACTGTACCCATAATAGTTTTCTATAAAACGTGTTTAAATGATGTTACCCACAGGGTTTCACTAAACATTTGAAAGAATCCTCAGTTCTGAAAGATTCCAAGTTCCAAGATTCGAAACAAAGATAAACAATGACATAACAAAGCCTTGTTTGCCAAATTCCCATGACGTGGCAATATTGTTATGCACTTCGGACCACAAATTCAAAACATAATATTCAAAAAGTTTTCAAAGCTTCATGAAGCAGTGTTTCGAACATGACCATCACTAGACACTGAGGTGTCCTTGAGCAAGGTACCTAACCCCCAATCGCTCCCCGGGCGCCACTCAAGGCTGCCCGCTGCTCCGGGTGTGTGTATCCACGTTTGCAGTGTGTGTGTGTGTTCACTACTCACTACTCTGCTCCTAATGTGTGTGCACTTACTTGGATGGGTTAAATGCAGAGGTCAAATTCCAAGTATGGGTTACCATACTTGGCCATCACGTGTCACTTTCACTTTCACTTTCACTACCAAAGACGATTAGACTTTTTGGTCCCACTTTATATTAAGTGGCTTTAAGTACTATGTACTTACATTGAAACTAATAATTATTGTGTTAATTATTGTGTACATACATGTTTTTACATTATACTTATATTTTAAAAATACCTGCATGTAATTACAGCTGTAATTAATGTATGTAATTAAAATTGTAATTACACTACTGACCCTTCCCTTACATCTTAACCCACCCTTAAACCAACCCATACCACCACACCAGCCCCTAACCTTACCCCACACCTCAATAGCAGCAAAAGTGTTTTACAATACAACATGAACACAATAAGTACATTGTACATATGTTTTACTGTAAGTAAGCCTACATAATACTTAAAGCAACTTAATATAAAGTGGGACTGACTTTTTTCCCATATTATGCCCTATCACAAAGTATTGATTTTTTTTTTTTGTGGTCTACTAGATTAGGTTAAAAACCCATTATTTTTCACATATTTTACATTATTACATCACCTCTTTTCCCTGTCTGTCAGTAACACTTAGTGTAGTCCCTGTCTCTATAAAGCCCCTCCTTCTAAAAAGCGCAATTTTCTCTGATTGGTCAGTGTGTTATGATAGGTCAACCGCTTCCATTGAAATTTTTACGCCCCTTACCATAAAAACGAGTTTCAACTCTCTACTAAGACAACTCAACCAGGCCTCGCTCCTTTTTTTTTTTTTTTTTTGCACATGCCTTGGGTGGGAATTATTTAAGGAATATTGTGACATAACTCAAGACACAATTGAGGCCTTTCAGAGAGTTCAGAAACAATGCTTCACTTTGGAGTGGACTTTGTACTGGTTCTTCTAAAAAAATTAGCATATTGTGATAAAGTTCATTATTTTCCATAATGTAATGATAAAAAATAAACTTTCATATATTTTAGATTCATTGCACACCAACTGAAATATTTCAGGTCTTTTATTGTTTTAATACTGATGATTTTGGCATACAGCTCATGAAAACCCAAAATTCCTATCTCAAAAAATTAGCATATCATGAAAAGGTTCTCTAAACGAGCTATTAACCTAATCATCTGAATCAACTCATTAACTCTAAACACCTGCAAAAGATTCCTGAGGCTTTTAAAAACTCCCAGCCTGTTTCATTACTCAAAACCGCAATCATGGGTAAGACTGCCGACCTGACTGCTGTCCAGAAGGCCATCATTGACACCCTCAAGCAAGAGGGTAAGACACAGAAAGAAATTTCTGAACAAATAGGCTGTTCCCAGAGTGCTGTATCAAGGCACCTCAGTGGGAAGTCTGTGGGAAGGAAAAAGTGTGGCAAAAAACGCTGCACAACGAGAAGAGGTGACCGGACCCTGAGGAAGATTGTGGAGAAGGACCGATTCCAGACCTTGGGGGACCTGCGGAAGCAGTGGACTGAGTCTGGAGTAGAAACATCCAGAGCCACCGTGCACAGGCGTGTGCAGGAAATGGGCTACAGGTGCCGCATTCCCCAGGTCAAGCCAGAGTCTGGAGGAAGACTGGGGAGAAGGAAATGCCAAAATGTCTGAAGTCCAGTGTCAAGTACCCACAGTCAGTGATGGTCTGGGGTGCCACGTCAGCTGCTGGTGTTGGTCCACTATGTTTTATCAAGCGCAGGGTCAATGCAGCTAGCTATCAGGAGATTTTGGAGCACTTCATGCTTCCATCTGCTGAAAAGCTTTATGGAGATGAAGATTTCATTTTTCAGCACGACCTGGCACCTGCTCACAGTGCCAAAACCACTGGTAAATGGTTTACTGACCATGGTATTACTGTGCTCAATTGGCCTGCCAACTCTCCTGACCTGAACCCCATAGAGAATCTGTGGGATATTGTGAAGAGAAAGTTGAGAGACGCAAGACCCAACACTCTGGATGAGTTTAAGGCCGCTATCGAAGCATCCTGGGCCTCCATAACACCTCAGCAGTGCCACAGGCTGATTGCCTCCATGCCACGCCGCATTGAAGCAGTCATTTCTGCAAAAGGATTCCCGACCAAGTATTGAGTGCATAACTGAACATAATTATTTGAAGGTTGACTTTTTTTGTATTAAAAAAACTTCTTTTATTGGTCGGATGAAATATGCTAATTTTTTGAGATAGGAATTTTGGGTTTTCATGAGCTGTATGCCAAAATCATCAGTATTAAAACAATAAAAGACCTGAAATATTTAAGTTGGTGTGCAATGAATCTAAAATATATGAAAGTTTAATTTTTATCATTACATTATGAAAAATAATGAACTTTATCACAATATGCTAATTTTTTGAGAAGGACCTGTACTTTGTAACTTTGTAGACCTTTTTCATGGCCAAACAGCAACATTACACACAAAAGATTGAACATGTAAAAAAGCATAATAGGTCCTATTTAAATGTATTCATATGGCAAAAAAAGTATATAAAAGTATATTAAAAAAAGCACAATAAGGTTCAAGCTATGAGGCCCCTCAAATTCCTTCAGTGTGCAGTAGAAATAACAAGTCACACATATGTGAAGTGTGAAATTAATTGAACACAGATCAATACACAACATGTGGTTCAAAAGCTGTTAATTAGAAAGAATAGCTAGATGTCTGTGTTTATCTGTATGTTAAACCAACCCCTATATATCAAGGTTTTTTCCACTATACAGAATCCCACACTGTTTGTGGGTGAGCAGTGCAAAGTTTAGGAACATGTTATTGTGTGTTTGATCACTGAAGATCCTGATGGAGTGTTGGTGAAGTGCCAGGTGACCCCTCAGCACCTTACGTTAAACGCATCCTCTCTGCGAGATTCATTAGCATCACCTTTACCCAGAGGTTGGCCTAATGGCCTGCACAGCAGTTTACACACATCACTGTATACATTTAGTGCAAGCAAATTAGCTTTAGTGTTTGAATAACAATATCACAATGCTTGTGTTTGAGCAGTGAATGAAAACACTGCTTTGTGTGCCATTTAAGTGAGGTATTTGGTTTAATGTTTTTTCTTTGTCCTTGTGAAATATCTATTATTTTCTTGGCAAGCTTAAGAAGGAATGAAATGTGCATGCCCAGGGAAATGTTGCTTTTCTTTTGTGTCTGTCGTTAACCACAGGGAACAACTCTTTTAATCCACCTTTGTTGAAGACAGAAGGGACTGAGATGAATAAAATTGAAACTGACTGTGGCATAAATAAATGAAAGCTCATCTGGGTCTGAGTGCAACACAGGCTGAAAGGAAAAAGACCTGATTCTGTTTGATTCTCATATTGACTAATCCATATAATCTAACATATCTAGATATTATTTGAATTCACAATACAGGACCCATGAAGACTGAATTATGTTTATTTAAAGGGGAAGTGTGTCATTTTGTTGATGTTTGAATACTTTTCCTATCCAACTTAAAATTCAGAGACAAGTTCACAAGTAATTCACAGTTTGATTCCCTTCTGTGGCACTGTTTGTTTGAGCATTTCGAGACCCAACCACCTCAACACAGCAACACCGACTGAACCAATGGTGTTAGATTGAGGCAGGACTATCTGTTCGTTTGACCAATGGCAAAGAGGAAAAGTGTTCAGAAAAAATGTTTGAAAACAATCACTTTATTTGCACTTCTGGTGGCAGCGTGGCACAGAAATAGTGCAACAGTACCCACCCACTTTTTATGTCTTGATTGCAAAAGTATTTTTTCCCATAAATTTCTCTCATATGTATATTTAAAAAGTTTTCATTTTAGAATGTTATAACCCATGCACCAAACCAACCAGTTACGAGGTGAATCCCAACATTTCAAATTTTGATTTGTATATTTATATGTATATCTAATATGATTGATGGAGGAGAAAGGGAAAAGGAGAAGGTAAAGACAACAAGCCAGGACAGGTCACTGTCGATGTTAGAGAACTGCACTCAAGGCTATGGCTCTGACTCGTGAGCCTTTCTAACTCATGAGGTGTGTGTGTGTTTTGGTGGATTACACATGTAAATATTGGCACTGATGATTATTCACACAGTTTTATGTTCTAGAGTTATCATTTTATTGAAACATTTGAACTCTAGTACCAGGAGTCCATGATACGCCTCATGCTCATGAATCTCATCCCATCCATATTGCTGAAGTTCCTGTACTCTCCAGGCCCGAAGTAGGACATCTTGCCTCTGTAGTGGGGCTGGTCATACATGAGCCAGTGGCCGTCCATCACATGACAGGACTGGCAGTGAGACATGCGGTAACGGTCCATGATGTTGTCACAGTCATCCATCATCTCGTACATCTGACCCAAGAAGTTCTCCCTCTCGTAGATCCTCATTCTGTAGGATCCTCTGTGCTGTTGTGGAAGAGAAGTCAGTTATGTATAAATTAATTAGGAAGAATCATTATCACATGTAGTCATAAGTCTAACTTCAACAACAATATAGGTCTATCTCACACAGTTTACCATTCTGATTTCAAAATAAATGGTTAGAATAAATTTAGGACTGTTGTCTAATGTAATTTAACAAATACGTCAAGCAGGACGAGCTCACCATAGAGATCATACGGCAGGACCTGATGCAGTTGCTCATTCCAAACATGGACATGCAATCAGCGTACTCGCCCCTTCTAAAGAAATACTGATTTCCCATGTAGTTGGGATGATCATACATCATCCAGCATCCGCTGTGCACTCTACAAGAGTGGCAGTGGCTCATGTAGGAGGAGAAGTCACCACTGTCGCCGGTACACTCATAAGAGCGACCCTGGAAATTTCTTTCCTCATAAAAGGTGACCTGAAATTTATATACTTAATCTCTTAGTGGTTTTAAGGGAGGAAAATGCCACATTAAAGTAATTTGAGTGAAATTGTATGGATTTGGAGCTGTAATAAAGTTTACCTTCATGGTTGCGCTGGCTGATCCTCAGTAGTTCCACAAAGGAGAAGCTGAAGCTGATTCTGGATGTTGACTGACCGCTGTCACCCGTACCTTTATACTAGACCAAGACTAAAGACAACACAGCACCTATTGTTAGTCAATTCCTGACTGTGCAAGTTGGATTAGAGGCCATTCTAGCTAAAGCATGGTATGTAGATCTCAGTCCTTTTAGCTTCAGGAATCTGCGAATTTGCTAAAATGAAAAAAATTTAAATGCGGAACACTAAGCAAAGATTTAAACAAGGAGGTTTTTTCATTCTAATACACAAGACTTGGACCATGATGGATCCATTTTTAGTTCAACTGTAATTTGAGAGAAATTCATTTGAGAACATGTGTCATTTTATTATGTTCCTTCTTGATTCCATTTGAAGTTCTTGTGTTATGTTCTTCTTCTGTCTGTTCTAGGTTCACAACCTAATGGTTTAGATGTTGTTGTTTTTTTTGTTTGTTTTTTTAAAGTTATTATCTGTTGTGTGTACTCCTCATGTCTCTTTTTTCTTTATGTATTATTGTTCGGTCTACCTGCATCATTCGGCTAATGGTTTCCCTTATGGAAAAGAAGTATACTTCAAGGTCATTTTATGAAGTATAATTAAGTAATGTTCAAGTATATTTTAAGTATACTTTATGTTGTAAGTATACTTATATCAATGTGTACTTGTAGTAAACTTGTAAGTGTACTATTTCAATACTGCTTGGGACTAAATTGGCCCACTTTTAGTATATAAAAATATACGTTTAAGTGTACTATAAGTGTAACAGTAATAAACTTTAAGTACACTGCTAGGTTTCTCATTTGTAATGCATCTGTACTACAAGTGAACTTAATAAGTATACTAGTAGTTTACTATTTTAATACAAGTACATGTTTAGTTTATGAAAATACACACTGAAGTGTACTCTCAGTAAACTATTAGTTTAGTAGATCCCTTTCGAGAACGGTCACTTCGTATTGCGTAGCAAATACGCAGTGGGGAAACTCCTTTTCCTCGAAATATTGAAGCAATAATTTAAAACGCAGTGCAGCTTGTACAGCAAACACAGCAGAGCGTCTAGCTCACTCATTGGCTGTGCTGCGGCAACTGCACATCCAATGGCCGAGCGCCTCAGACGCACAAATCAATCAACTGACATGGCACCAAATACGTCAGAGCGCGCCTAAATGGGCGTGGCCTCCGCCTATAAATATCGCTCATTTCGGCCAATATATCAGATTTACTCAACTTCAGCGACACTACACACGTCCCTGATTCCTCACGAAGCTATTCGCCGTCGAAAAGCCAATTCAGCTAGAGTAAGCCGTGGAAACAGCAGACAGCGTTTCAACTTACCCGGAAGCGCTCCTCTTCTGTTGCTGCTCTCCTGTGGCCATCCGGCGAGACATCGCTATATCCTTTACTGCTGCTGTTGTGCTCGCACTCAGCTTTTGTAAAAGAGCAATTTTCAGGCGTTGTTTCAAATGCCTTTGTCTTCATGCACCTCGTGCGGAATTGATCTGCACGAAGACGACATCAAGAAGGCAGACAGAACGGCGTTCCTCGACTCCCCCATCTCCAGCACCGGCCTCTTTGGCCCGGTGGTGAAGGGGTTTTCTGAGAGGTTCACGGAGGCACAGAAGTCTTCGCAAGCTATGAAGCACTTCTTGTCGAAACGCTCCAGCTCTCCCTCAAGCCGTCAGAAGAGCACTCCGCCTCCGCAGTCGGCGAAACCAGCGCCCTGGTTAACTCAGCCCCGCCCTGTGGCTGATAACCGTAGCCATTCTAGGTCTGCTAAGCGCAACCCGCCGCCCCGGCACCAAGGCCCGCGACGCCGTGTTGCATTGGACGCCGGGCCGCCAAAGCCCTCCTAGCCGCAGGGGTGAAGAGAGAGGGTCTGAGTCTCACACTAGCCGGACCGCCCTCTAAAAGAGCTCGTCAAAAACTCGCAGCTCCCTGTTCAGCTCAGGCGGCTGGAGTTTTCCACACTGTAGTAAATGGGCCTGTTGTGCTGCACGCGCCCCTACAAACAAACACTGTTTTTACAGCGACCCAAATAAAGCACATAAAGAGTAGGTTTCACACACACAACACCCGGGTATCCGGTCCCCATTTATTAGGCGACCCCCCCGAAGTGGCTCACGTGCTTCGCACCAAAGTGCAAAATCTGCTAGCAAAAGGGGCGATCGAGCTGGTAGCCCCCGGGCTGCGTCAGTCAGGGTTTTACAGCCGTTATTTTCTTGTACCCAAGAAAGACGGCAGCGTTCACCCCATATTAGATCTGAGACATCTGAACAAGGCCCTCATGACACGGCCATTCAGAATGGTAACTACCAAACAAATCCTTGCGCAGGTTCGCCCGGGGGATTGGTTCTTCACGGTAGACCTGAAAGATGCTTACTTTCACATTCAGATAACACCCAGTCACAGGCCATTCTTGAGATTCGCCTTCGAGTGGCGGGCTTATCAGTACACGGTCCTGCTGTTCGGTCTGTCCCTAGCACCTCGTACATTCACGAAGTGCATGGACGCCGCGCTTTCTCTCCTGAGGCAACGTGGAGTGCGCGTGCTGAATTATCTCGACGACCGGCTCGTCATGTCTCAGTCGAAGACCGAATTACTGGCGCACAGATCTGTGATACTCGGCCATTTGGGAAATCTGGGTCTCAAGATCAATTTTTCCATGAGCAAACTGTCACCCAGCCAGAATGTAATCTTTTTGGGCACAGTTATCGACTCTGTTACAATGAGAGCGCGGCTTACACCAGAGCGCGCTCTCTCTATACAACAGCTGGTAGCCTCCTTCAGGGTAGGTGTGCGCATGCCCCTCAGGAAGTTTCAGAGGCTCCTCGGTCTCATGGCCGCCGCATCGTCAGTACTCCAACTGGGGTTACTGCATATGCGCCCCCCTTCAGCACTGGCTAAAGCGCCCTGTGCCAGCCCATGCATGGCGGTCGGGCCACATGCACATCATGGTGAACCAGCGCTGTGTGAAAGCCCTGGTCCCTTGGAAAGCCCAGAACTGGTACCAGTCGGGTGTGATTATGGGTGTGGCCCCCAGGAGGAAAGTGATTTTCACAGACGCTTCCAACCAGGGTTGGGGAGCACTTCTCCGGGTTCTGACTGAACCCGGAGAAGGGCTTACATATCAACTGCCTAGAGATGAGAGCAGTTTGGTTAGACCTGAATATTTTCCTGCCAGACCTCAAGGGACACCACGTTTTGGTCCGCACAGACAACATGTCGGTGGTGTCCTGCTTAAATCGCCAGGGCGGCCTCAGATCGGGCGCCCTGTATGCCAAGGCCAGAGAGCTCCTCCTTTGGGCGCATGCAAACCTGCGCTCCCTGAGAGCTGCACATGTTCCAGGAGTCCTAAATGTGGGCGCGGACATGCTGTCTCGAGACAACACTCCCCCAGGTGAGTGGTCTCTCAACTCACAGACGATACGTCTGATATGGAGTGTGTTCGGCAGGGCAGAGGTCGACCTCTTCGCCTCAGAGAACAACGCTCACTGTGCAACGTTCTTTTCGAAGGACAGGGACGCTCTGGCTCACCCATGGCCCAGACGCCCACTGTATGCGTTTCCCCCTGTCTCTATGATCCCTCAGGTCATCAGACGGATCAGGGAGAGCGGACGCTCAGTCCTCCTAGTGCCCCCCCTCTGGAAAACCCAAGTGTGGTTTCCGGAGCTGGCACAGATGATGGCCATTGAGGAGGGATCTCCACTCACAGGCGAACGGGAAGATCTGGCACCCTCACCCCGACTTATGGGCCCTCCACGTTAAAATATACTTAGAGCGTTCTGCACCGTTTATGCAGTTAGAACAGCTTTTTGTTTGCTTCGGTGGCTGCACCAAAGGGGTTCCGGTTGGCATACGCCTCTGTGGGCCAGGATTGTCCCATAGGCGCCAAAGCCCATACCACGAGGGGCATGGCCGCGACCGGCTGGTCTTCGCCGTCCACGTTTGTCAGATTTCATAATCTAGAGGTACCGTGCCTGCAGGCCAGGGTCCTCTCGGTGTGATATTTGACCCGACGGTGTCTGGTTTTTATCTGTCTAGTATGTTACTGTCCATAAGCACAAGTAGTTCTAGGACTGTTATGAGCCCAGTTTATTTATACGCCCGACTCTGTCTGGTTAGTGTACTATGCTGGGAGAAAGCTTATTGGCTTGTTCTGTTGAGCCTCGGGGTTCCCTAGGCTCCAGTTATTCAGCCAGTAGCAAATGTGTGGCGTTTTACATTGCGTCCCCACTGCGTATTTGCTACGCAATACAAAGTGACCGTTCTCGAAAGGGAACGAGTATTGCGTAGCCTGCCGCACTATTGCACGGTCAGGTGTGTCGCTTCAGTCAATTTAAACCTGATATATTGGCCGAAATGAACGATATTTATAGGCTGAGCCCACGCCCATTTAGGCGCGCTCTCACGTACTCGGCGCCAAGTCAGTTGATTGGTTTGTGCGTCTGAGGCGCTCGGCCATTGGATGTGCAGTTGCCACAGCACAGCCAATGAGCAAGCTAGACACTCTGCTGTGTTTGCTGTACAAGCTACACTGCTTTTTAAATTATTGCTTCAATATTTTGAGGAAAAGGAGTTTCCCTACTCTCAGGGAACCGAGGTTACGTTAGTAACCGAGTACGTTTATACTGCAAGTATACTTGTAAGTTTTCTTTAAGTGAACACAACATTATACTTATAGTTTACTATTTATATTTTATTTTTGCACTTGCAGTATACTATGTTCAAATGTAGATATTATTTTTTATACTTGAAAAATACCTTTAAATGTAATTTAATTTTAAAAACATTTTATTAGCTTCATGCATCCTTTTTTATCAACACTTGAATGTCGGTAAGTTTCATAAAGAAAGGCAACATTTTAAACAAAAAAGTTGTGAAAATCACATTTTTGTCAAAGACTACGCCTTGATCAGACTCAGAACGATGATCAAAACACAGGTGGAGTAGATCAAGTCCAACACCCCTAAAGCTTCACAGTCGTTTTCTCTTCATGGGTCACGCTTCATTTCATTTGGTAACATTAAGCAGTTTTGATTTACATGCTGTTTAATGTTTCATGATCACGTTATTTTACATTTGCGTGAGCAGTCTTCGATCACTTGTTTCTTCATCTTCTTCTCCTGTGTTTTGATCCGGAGATTCTGTACTAGAAGATGTGTCATAGCGTCCCCTAACAGTGAAAACATGGATAGCTGGAAAATTCAGTCAATGGTGGGGAAAGAGTAAAGTAGAATTAAAGTAAATTCCTATGTGCACTACCAGTGGACTAGCCTACACAAAAATTCAGATACGCAGAATTAGGAACATATCTGTTTTATATCAATATTCTAATCAATATTTTCAAACAATGTAAGTTTCATAAGACTGTATATGAAAAACTATGTTAAAAAAGTATATTTAATAGGCTACTCGATCAAAAGAGTTAACACAACTACAAGCCAAGTATACTTTGAATACACAATCTTTTGATCGAGATATACTTAAAAGTATACTTGAGTACAAGTACAGGCCAAATATACTTGGACTTTTCTCTCACTATAAGTCAAGTCCACTTAAAGGGATAGTTCACCCAAAAATGAAAATTCTGTCAGTAATTACTCACCCTCATGTTGTTCCAACCCCGTAAGACCTTCGTTCATCTTCGGAACACGAATTAAGATATTTTTGATGAAATCTGAGAGCTGGATCACTCATAGGCTTCTAAGGGATTGAAACTTGCCAGCCCCGAAAAGTTATTAAAGACATCGTTAAGTTCTCAGTATTTGCAATAGACAGAGGTGGAAAGTCCAGGGGTCAGAAAATAAAAGTCTTGCCATAAGTTTATTCCACCCATGAACTCAGCCAGCTGATCTCACTAATTAACTCTACATACTGGCTGAAAAACTGCTAATTAGCAAATCCAGGTGATTGGAACAAACTACTGAGGAGGACTTTTACTTTCTGTATGTTGTTGTGCTGATTGTCATCACCTGGACTGATCAACTGATTACTATCTCATCAGCACCGGCACACCTGTTATTTATTTAGATCTGTCTATATAAGCATTGTCTCTTGTTTTGTTAACTGTCGGATCATTGTCACCTGTCTCTGCGTCAGGTCTTTGTTACCTGTTATCCTGGATTTCTGTTTATTGGTGTAAATAAATCTACATTTGTTACTTGCATTTGCATCCTCATCATTATGTGACAGATTTAGGTACGATTACTGTTTATCTTGTTGTGTGTTCCTTTATTGGTTGTTTTATTTTATTTTATTCTGTTCTGTAAAGCACTTTGGTCAGCTTTGGTTGTTTTTAAATGTGCTTTATAAATAAATATTGTATTGTATTTTGAATAAAAAAATTAAGATTACTGGTATGAGCACATATGAGGTCAGAAATGAGATATAATATACTATAATGTCAGAATTGCAAAATAAACTCGTAAATGTAATTAAAAAGTCATATTTGCGAGTTTATATCTCGCTATTTACACCAGCATCAGATATTCACTATGCTCTGAGAGAACAAAGAATCACCACTTCATCATCTGAGAGAATTCAGAACTATAACATCAGAATTCCTAACCCTCCAGTCACATGCCATTATGGCCAGAGATATTAAAGGCCAGAAAAGGTGAGGAGAAGGCACAACTACCAACAAATAAAGCAGTGAGACTGAATGGGAATGTTCTAAGGGGTGAACCTCAATAACTGGGCCCTGTGTTTTGTCAAGATGAATAACCTAAAAAATGTATGATTTAGAAAGCACTTGCTATAAAAAGTATTGTTTAAATAAAGAAAGCATTATAACTTTATGGCATGTGGGATTGCCTGTCAGTGTTAAGGCTGATTTATACTTCTGCGTCGGACCTACGCCGGAGCCTCAACGCCGTAGACTAAGCATTGGTTTTAATTTATACTTCTGCGTAGTTGTCCGCGTTGATGCACGCAGAGGGAGCATGTGAAACCCGAGGGAGCGGTTTGAGCAGACCAATCACAGCGCTTGCGTCCGCGTAGAATTGACGCGTTGTTACATTTTTGGAGAGGTGCACGTCAGGGTACGCCGAAGGGTACGCGCGCTATGCACAGCCTACGCCATAGCTACGGCGTAAGTTCGACGCAGAAGTATAAATTGGGCTTTAGTTTGCTTGTCTTTCATAGTTGCAGTCAATTTCATGTCAGAGACATCTCTGGTTAAATGCATCCATGTGACCACCTGCAATCAAGTTTTGTCGAGAGATGTGTCTCTAATTTCATGATACGTCATTCGATGCGTCACACAATGGCATACTGTTGCTTCCAAAAATACTTGAACTGTAAAATATGGCAATATGATCCATTATGAGGAATAATGACTATTTTTGTTCTGTACTGCCATTTTAAGGGGGTCAGCACTCTGGAATTAATAATAGCTTCTTTACAGAGTCTCTAAGTGGTAGACTAATGTAAACTCTATGTCTTTCTTTGAGGCTTTTGAATGGAAGAGTGCATGATTGTGAATAATTTGTGACGTTAAAGGCTGTAGTATTTGCCTGTAGAGATTGGAGGGGAAAACAGAGCCAAGAGGAAGGACTCTGTGCTATTATAAAGAGCTTCTGTGCATTAGACCATACTGTAAAAGGCCAGTGCATGATAACTGTTATTTTAGGGCATGTCGTTATACTGGTGGTAGGGCCACCAAAAACTTGTTAGAGTGAAATATAAGACGGGAAAAAACACACATCTATTCTCTATAAGTTAACAAATTAGGTATGCCCATTCACGCAGCTCATCATCATTCAAAAGAGAAACCGAAACTAGGACTGCAAATATACAAACCGTAAACAAAGCAGCACTTGCTTGCGATTTTAAATATTAATCATGCTGATCAATTTCTTCCTTCCAGGTGACTCATGCTATGAAAATATTCATGCATTAGAATGCTCAGGTAAGACGGCGTAAAATGAATGCAGCCTTCTGTCTGTGCCGTCTTGACTCGCGTTCATCACTTTTGCTTTTATTCTCATGCACTGACTCATTCGCTAAGCTGAACATTGAATCAGAGTTCTATCTCAATGCCGATGGAAGCTGATTCTACATTCTCAATTGGCTAAATTTCCCCCTGACGATGTCTCAACTAGTGCTAAATAACTGGGTCGGCTGATGCTCAACGATAGCCTGATGGTGGCCGACGTCCGATTGGTGTTTCAGGGCCTCAAGGGGCTTTAGCAAACTTCCGGGGGGCACCTTAAGTCTTAAAAGTTTTTAAATTTAGTTGTATTAACTATCTTAAAATGTTACAAAGCCCACAAAAAATAAAGATGGACAACATTGAACTAACATCAATTTAAAAAAAAAATGTATTACATAAGGAGTAAGAGAGGAACATATCAGTTTAAATAGGAGGGCCTGTAAATATTGTCATGGACAAGGGAGGCTTTAGAGTCAAACAAATGTGAGAACCACTGCTTGCAACTGGAATGTTTATGTTATGTCTTTACAGCCATTTCACTACTTAGACTAGACTGCTAAGCCTTATTAACTACCCCTCTTTTGTCCAATTAGGATTTATCATTCTAATATAATCTCCAGTCAGCTGTCTTTTAAAGCACCGGAATGTGTAATAAGCTGTATCGAGTTAATGGAACATTGTGAACAGGGCTGAAAAGATCTCACCATATGGTTATAAGCTTGAATAAAGCTTTATGGCTGCAAAAACGTTACCTTGAAGCTAGAGAGTAGGTATGTGTTGATTTCACGATGTGGATAGATTCCACCTTCACTTAGTAGCCTATACATAAGAGCATTTCTGCAAAGAGCATCCTTCAGTGTAAGACCGTTGCCTCCAATGGTGCTAGCCAGAGCTCGAATTGAGTCAAGTCATATGGGGGGTCCCCAAGTTTTTTATGGGGGGGGGGGGGGGGGGGGATGTAGGTTTAGTCTTGCAATATACACTTTATACAAAATGTACAATATATTTGATCATAATATGCATAAATATATCTTATTTATTAAAAACGCTTGATAAAGAATTATATAGGCTATATATATAATTATTCTTTTAAATTACTTACTAAAGTAATACTGGATTTAGAGGGCAGCAGACCCAAAACAGCAATACATAATGAAATGAAATATACACTACCATTCAGAAGTTGAGATCGATACCATTTTTTAAAGTTTTTAAAAGTCTCTTCTGCTCAAAGCTGCATTGATTTGATAAAAAAAAACAGTAATATTGTGAAATATTGTTTTCTATGTGAATATATAGTAAAATGCGTGATCAACGCTGAATTTTCAGCATCATTACTCCAGTCTTCAGGGTCACATGATCTGTCAGAAATCACTCTAATATGATGATCTGATGATCAACAAACATTTATGTAATAAACATTTATTTTATTTTTCAGGATTTTTTGATCAATAGAAAGTTCAAAAGAACAGTTTCTATTTGAAATAGAATCTTTTGTTACATTATAAATGTCTTTACTGTCACTTTTGATCAATTTAATGCAACCATACTGAATAAAAGTATTAATTTCTTTCCCAACATTTTTTAAAAATACATTCTTACTGACCCCAAGCTTTTAAATGCTAGTGTATAATGCTACAAAAGTTTATATTTCAGATCTGAAGGATCATGTGATGAAGACTGGAGAAACGATGGTGAAAATTCAGCTTTTGATCACAGAAATAAATGATATTTTATTGTATTATTATTTTAAATTGTAATAATATTTCATAAAATTACTGTTTTTACTGTATTTTGCATCAAATCAATGCAGGCTTGGTGAGCAGAAGAGACTCTTGAACTTTTGAACAGTACTGTACATCCAACAGAATGATTCTAGCTTTTTTTACCAAGGTAGTTTTTACCCTAAAAACAACTGGATGATTAATGTGGATTATGTGACACTGTGATAATAATGTTTGTTCCAAAAGACTTGATTAAATGGATGAAACTTGTTTATTAGATATTAAACATACAGATTGTGACAAAACAGGCTGTCAGTCTGTGTGTTGTTGGGGATTTTTCAACTATTTCAGCACATGCGATTTTTACATAGTTACGTCCAGTAACTTAGGGGTGGCGGGAAAGCACTGTTATGAGTGAGTAAGTCAGCAACTATTCAACGACCATTTCAGTGAAAAAGGCTGCTTTATTCAGAAACAAACAATGCCATGGCAATCAATGTCAATTATTGCTATTTCAAGAGTGAATCCCGCATAAATGCGTATGTAATTTCCGAAACTTTGTGTTTACGTGGTGGCCATTGGTCCTGGCTTGCAGCATGAAAAACAAGTTTTATACAAATTCTGAATGGAAATTAGAAAGCATACAACGATCGCTCCCTTTACTAAAAAGCTGTTATCCATCTCCGTCGAGATCTCTAGCACTCCCGTAGAACCAGGACTATTAATAATGAAAAAATAGTAAGCCTAATTATTTCCAATTTACGCAAGGAATACAAAAGCCCCGATATGGTGTGGGTAGATATAAAGTAGAAAGATATATATAGAGAGGTTAGGTTAGGTTAGGCAATTATTACCCCTCAAAAAAGTCGGTAAGAAGCTTTCTCTTCCCGACCTAGAGTGGAGGTTTATTTTTCTCCATTTTTTAAAAGTTAAAATTAGCTTCAACGGAGCTGCGCCAATCAAACAGTCCTGTCAGTCAACGATGTCATGCGCACAGCACTCTTTAGATGTGGGGCGGGGCGTTTACATTTTAAAGAGACATGGCAACTAGCCAACTTTAAAAAAAATATTGTAAATAATCAATTCACGAAATTTACCTTATCCATTGCATGCATTTAATCAGATTTGTTATTATTATTTTTTACTAAAATAAAAATATCTGAGGGACCCCCCCCCCTAATTCTATTTTTTACTTCTTATGAGGGGTCCCTAATACCTTATGGGGGGTCCCGGATCCCCCCAGCCCCCCCTCAATTCGAGCACTGGTGCTAGCAATTTAGAGAATCTTCAGAGAATTTATCTGTGTCCCTGATTTTCATCAATAATGCTAATGTGTTTACACACAGACTAACAATGGCTTGGTTTGGTAATTGTTGTTACTGAATTGTAAGCAAACTTCAGCCAGCCATTTGAATGTTTTTCTATTTTCTAACCAGTGCATGAATGCAAAATATTTTTTCTTTATCAGACTTCCCACCTTTCACTCTATCCGATTTCATAGGCTCAGTTAGAATGATCAAAAAGGCGCTCTTGAGACCACCCAAACCAGTCCCCATCATAGCAGGACTCCTGCGGCATGGGCGACGAACAGGATTTCGCATCCTTAACTCACACTGCAAGAGAGCCTCAGTCACACATCAGTCACACTATCCTCTAGGGCTTTCTTCTTGTTTCTCTTGTGGGGAACAAGATGCCATATTTACCATACCGGTATTATGAGCTCATGAGACAATTAGAATGACTTCTTTTCTTGACAAAGTGCCATGATGGCCGTTAGACCCAGTGCTTGATTTTGTGTTTTCTTCTCAAATGAGGTCTGGGTGTGATTTTTAACTGGAACTTCTTCTTTACTGTAGTTTTATTGGGAGTGTTTACATAAACCAGTTTAATGGTTATAGAAGACTCCGAGCAAAAAAAAAAAAAAAAGTATAATTGCAACTTTATATCTTGCAATGTGACTTTATATTTTGCAACTGCTACTATTTCTCCTTTTGCAACTGTATACATCACAACATGACTTCCAATTGTTAGTATTGCTCAAAAACATAATTTAATTTCGCCTTATTATGATTTATTTATCACAATTGCGACTGTTTCTTGTTTTTTTACTTTTTATCTCCCAGTTGTAACTTTAATTCTCCTAATTGTGGCTTTAAATCTCACAATGCAACTATATCAATGCAACAATGTAACTTTATATTGCAAATAAATTTAAATAGGACTTTATATCTTGCAATGTGACTTTATACTTGGCAACTGTTTTTCATTTTGCGACTGTAGTATACCTTACAACGTGACTTTATATATTGCAATGTGAGTATTGCTCACAAATAAAACTTTATTTCTTGTAATATATGTATCACAATTGTGACTGTTTCTTGTTTTGTGACTTTATATCTCCCAACTGTCACTTTATTTCTCATATTGGTTTATTTCTCACAATGTGACTATATTGCAATGTAACTTTATATTTCTCAAATTCTACTTTAAATATGACTTTATATCTTGCAATGTGACTTTATGTGGTGACTTGATATGTCAAGTCACAAATGTGGGACACATATTTGTGACTTGATAACAGTGTGACTATTTTTCATCTTAAACTTTATCCCACACATTTTCCTTTTGACGCTGTGATGGAAACAGGCTTCCATAAAAAAAATGCTGGTTATCATAGTCCAGCTTGATAATAGATACCTAAGATGCTTTCTCCTTGATGGCCTTTCAAATTTGCCATGTATCATTTACAGTTGTCTTTCTTTTGGGCGGCCATGAAACAGTGGAGCAACTGCCATTGAGACTTTGCTAATGGATATATCTCCTCAGGTGTGATAGACCTTCTTGAGTTTAACCCAGTCAAGTCCTCAATTAGTTTATAAACAACAAACATTCTATCTTCTACTTTAATCAAAGCAAATTCACATATTTTAATGCACGCAGCAATTCAGATATATAGAGATGTAGGGAGGTATTCAAAGAAAGTCACCTATCTCTCCTGGCACTGTACTCTGTTCATCTCTATCTCCAAACCCAGCACATGCATGCAAGCGTGAAATCAAAGCTCATTCTCTCTCATCTTTTCTCAAGGCCTTGATCCTTTTTCAGTTTTTAACTCACATACTGCATTGCATCCTTCGTTTTTCCTCTCTGTTCCTATGATTTCAGAAATACATTTATTTCCTACCCATTTTTTTTCACTCCACATTCCTTTCTGTCATACTTGCTTGATTTCCTCCAGGCATAATTTGCAATACCGATTGCAGTTTAGCACAAAATTTGATGCATTAATATATTATTTGTTTTTATAAAAAACAGCCAAAGTGCTTGTGACTTAATGCTGGTTGACATACAGGAATCTTTGCTTTCTAACTGAAATTTCAAGAGCATAAAGCAGTAATATATGCAAAAGCCTTTGCAAAATCTGGTCTATTGCATAATGTTCTGCTGTCTCCACAGCATATTTACAGAAAGTCTAAAAAAAGCTTTCTTTCTCTCTTTCACACACTCCTCTTCACACCTGCATCTACACATTACCACAGGTCATTATCACTTATCTTTCTTCTCTCTTTCCGTTTGCATTCTCATCTCTGCCAGTAAATATCACTTTCCATCTCCAGCTACATTCTGAAACCATTTCCTTCATTTTGCCACCAAACACTCATGTACTCGTTTTGCTCTTGTACAACCCTTGTACAAATGGGTGTATTTCTTAAATCTTTTACACAGACATTCTAGCATCCCCTGAGACAAAGCTTGCTGGTAAAGTGGAAAAAAAATCTAACAAAACAAAAACTCTGTATATGGAGCAACAGTGGAAAGTAGTTTTTGTAAGTTTCAGTGGAGTATACATAGTGTTAGTGCGTCGACATGCCCTTGTTCTATCTATCTAGATCTAAATTGCAAAAATGTGAGGGAGTGAGGGAGAAATATTTCCATGCTTGGCAACAAAACTCTCTCAATTAAATTCGCAGGCACTTTTTTGACACTGTTAGGAATGCATATTTCTTTCTGCTCTGTTTTCTTAACATCTAATCATCTTAAAATCAATTTAATTGTTATTTACTGTACAGTAGTAATTTAAAATGTATGCTAATGTACTGTAGCATTACTAAACTGTGCAGCGGGTGTACAGTTGTTAACATGCTTTGCATGGGTCTGAATGAGCGTGAAAGTGAATGTTAAATGTTTCCGAGCAATATGACAAAGTGGGTTTGTTAGTGTTTAATAATCTGGTATGTGGAAATGTAGGGGAGTTCTGTCATGTGTGAGTTGCTATTGTAGATCTTGTGTTTATAGGGCTGAAAGGATTGAGGATTGGTCTCATCTTCCTTGTGCTTCCTGTCAACACCATAACAATGCTACCTTTATTTCTTGCTGCGTGTCAGAAGAAAATTACATTTACCATGGAACCACAATTGAATTAAGTTCAGACAAAGAATCATATATTTTTCCCACAACACCCAGTGGTAAGTCTTCCCAGAAGAATGGAAGCTTTTAGGGATGTTTGCTTCTCTCAGGGGATGATGGGAAGGATAAGATACTAATCGGCCACAAAGGTCCAGGAACATCCAGGGGCGTTACGGTGACAACCCACTTCAAGGAGATACAAGGCCTTTCCTCAAAAGACATTATACTCATATCTGTGCACATGTAAACTCTGATTCTTCCTCTTTCTTTTTAAATCCTCTTCTTCTTTCTCTCCTTCTTTTCCTATAAATGCGCTCTTCTTTTTCCTCTCTCTATGTGTAAATGAATGCGAGTGAATCACTAGTCTGGTAAACCTTTTTATAGCAGCTGATTTGCACAGCTTTCAAACTATCCGGAAACATAGTCTATATTGTATAGCCATGCTATCCGAGTGTCTCTAACATACTGAACATTAAAAAAATCACCCTCGCCTGCAAGAAATGCTAAGAGTTTTATATAATCATTAGAATTAACTAGTGAAATTGTTATTCACAGTCCGACCGATATGTTAGGTGGGAGAACAGTGCGTTTAACTAATAACTTACACTTGCAAATTTGGCCTATTTATTTCCAACTGGCTCTTAACACTGAATAATGCTGATTCGCTGGTTGAAATCCCAGAACATGCGCTGTCATTGAACAAGGCTTCTCTCAGCCACTTAACACAAGCACAGTAATGTGTTTGTGCTAATGAATGGAAGTTCCTATCTCTTTATCTTTGGTCACTCTTTGTCACACTCATGGTAGTCGCTGTATAATAAATTAGTAGGAGTAAAATTAATGCTATTTTGAGGCCATAGTGCAACATATTAAAATGTCAGTCACGAATTAATAAGTCTCGGTCCGACTTGCAAGAGCCACTTGCAATTTAGTTCTGACAGAAAGGTATTGTTGTGCTTTCCACTGCCAGTGGCATTAGTGTATGTACTTGTTTTTGAACAGCGTTTGCCTGTGAAAAATAAACTATAGATTTTTATGAAAAATTCCAACTTCAGCACTTGTCCTTCTTGACAGCTACATAATGGAGATATTGATGAATGGGTGTGAATGTAATTATGTTTGATTTTTATTTGTGTTTTTAAGCACAGAACAGGTGGTTTAATTTGAGCACAGACCAAACCAGTTTTATTTCTTTGCTGACAAAACCTTTTTCAAATGCTGCAAGGACAGACTATTATAAGGCCATCATGAATCATTGTCAACTTCACTGTTGTTTGTGTGGTCGAAACATCAGTTTTGTCCTACTGATGATTCTGTGAACAATTAATGCGTTAACAACCTTGCTCAACACTTGCTATTGTCTCGGTCCTTCCCAAGGTTTCGTCCTCTACTTTAATATCTTATGAATATTTTTTTCTTTGCCACAGTTGCATTTAGCTTGCTCACTGAGGGGATTGCAAGGCTTTTTTAAATTCAATTTAATTCTTTTAATTAGTTATTATTACATTTTTTTATTAAAATGTTAATTAATGAAGAGTTACAAAATATTAATGACATTTAAAATTGTATGTGAATTCAAAATGTATTAAATGAGTTAAAATATCAACTTTTTGCTTTCTAAATGCAGCAAAAAAATAAAAAATTTGAAATCTGAAGGCTTTTTTTCTAAGCAATTACTTGATTAAAACTAACCTAAGGGTTTGTTTACTGATACCGTTTTCAACTAAAACGGAAAATGTGTATGTGTTTGGCCCATTGACAACAGCGTTTTGTGGGCCTGAAAACACAAACTTTGAAAATGCAAGTTTTTGAAAACCATACCGTTATCATATCTGTAACTAACGAATCGTAACTACAAAAACATGAATTTGTGAAAATGGTGATGTCATGCGTATTTACATGTTCAGTCTATGGTGTATATGTTTCTTTTACAAAGTGACATCGTCAACTACTGGCCTGGCATGCTTAACACAGCATTTTTAATCATGTTTGTGGTTCAATTTGAACCGGTTTTATAGGGGATCATTTTTAAAAAATACTGTTGGCTACAACCTATATCTTTTGTATACATGCGCATTCTGTAATATTTGCTGTAATAATATGGAATATTGCAATCATATCAGTTGAACATATAAAGTAGGATGTGTCGGCTCTGCTCAACAGCGATATAATTATATCAAAAGTTCAAGTAGCTATAGCTACTTGAACTTTTGACTGTCAGTGTATATGAAGCGAAAACGTCTCCATACAGCTCTAAAGTTTGGCAATAAGCTGTTCAAATCTGTTTCTCCTACAGACAGGTGTACCTCATAATGTGAGCCTTGTGGGCTTGTAAGACAGCACAATCGTCCTGCACGAACAGCAGTTAATTAGAAGATTGTAGATGGTTTATGATTGAGTACAACACAAAACAGGCCAGTAGCAAGTAGCATTGCTTAGCAACCCTAATTCAAGAAACTGTGGCAACTGGCATGTAAATGGAGACATATAATTTTTATCAAAAAAATTGTTGCCTTGTATATCCAACAATCTCTGACAATGGGGACATTTGGCTTTTCCCAAGTTATGTTGTTTTGTTTTTAGTATCATTATTGCAATTCTTCATTGTGGAATTACTCAAATATGTCTTCAATAAATTATTTTGCATCCCTGTCAGACAAATAACAGTGACAGCTACACAGAGAGCAGATGAATTAGTAATGAGGAGACATACGGTACAAATGCACTGGGATTTTC